>JBBBDQ010000192.1:6522500-7235000 GCA_037127315.1 Ascarosepion bandense | reverse complement strand
TAGATGCTACCATATTGGTTAAAAGTAGTGTGTGTGTGTGTGTGTGTGTGTGTGTGTGTGTGTGTGTGTGTGTGTGTGTGTGTGTGAAAATATAGAAATCAAGAGGAAAATGATGTTTTTCTCGCCTACGCGTTTCGTCCACTGACGGATATCAAGGTAAAGAGTTAAAATTAATCTTATTTTAAATAACTTATACAGAAATATCGTTAGCTAGACAAAACGTTCATAAATATTTATAAGATCAAATGAAAACATTAAACATTTTTAAAAAGTCATAGTGCATGTTTGAAGAGAATTTTTTTTCTAATAGCTAACAATATTTCTTTATAGATACTTTATTTAAAATGAAATTCATATCACCTAGATAAAGTCCGTCATGGGACGAAACGCGTATTCGTTTGTGTTAAATGAATCATTTTCAGCGCGAATTCATGGGAAAATGTTTTTAAACTTATTGTATACAGTCTAGGATAGCCTTATGTTGTCCAAGTGACGACAATCTATTGTTACTTACAATGTGCAAACAACAGGTGTTCTATACCAAGAAAATGAAACAAAAAAACAAGAAAACACTCCAAGTACAATTGATGACGACATCGTGTTACGTTCGAAACGCTTCTCTGAAAACAGTAGGTGTTGTATTACGAAATCGGTCCATCACTTTTATATATATATATATATATATATATATATATATATATATATATGTGTGTGTGTGTGTGTGTGTGTGTGTGTGTGTGTGTGTGTGTGTGTGTAACGATATTATTTATCACTTATTTATGTAAATATATGTAAATATGCCAGTTCACACAGAGAAACACCCACCTATATGCGTTTTTCAAAAATAGAGCACTTGGAACGTTTTCATATGCTGTAAACTCATTTTATGGGTGATGTCATTTCAGAAATTATTCAGCTTCTCATGAAATATTTCTGATTGAAAATAAGAAAGATCACTATGTTAATTTTATATACAATATAATTAAGTTTTGTAATATTAAACAACAATTTAAAGTTATGAAGGCAAAACAGGCGACAGGACATTTTTCCAAACTAACATAACTAGTATCGCCTTTTCAGACAAATAACCATTAACATCGACACATACAACACAAAATGTACCGTGTGAGGCAAAAGTCTCGTACCATAGTCGTTAATGGATATGTTGAGGAGATCTTGTTAAGTGGCCACCGAGGCCACTAGGCCTCACAACCGTTGGGTTTTTTTTCATGGGGTTATTTGAAATCAGTAATTATCAGACGCGCCCAAGAAATATTGAAGAATTTAAATAAAGAATTAAATGTGGAAGCAGTAAAGCGAAGCATTTAGGAGAAAAATAAAAGCCTTGCCAGGATTCGTCATGGGCAGCCACAATCTTCACAATATCAGATACGCGGATGACACGGTGCTGATAGCAGACACGGAAAGACAAGGATAATGCATGACATTTTACAGAAGGTAACAAAAGAAAATGAGAAGGACTGGGCATAAACTTAAAGAAAACTGACTGTATGGTCATCAGCAAAAAGAGGAGCCCAATATGCCAATTACAAGTCGGAGAAATAAAAAAAAGGTAAATAATTCAAATACTGGTAAATATTTTGACAGAGAATGGATAGTGCGACATGGAGATCCAAAGATGCATTGGCATGGCCAAAGACGTATTTCAGAAGCTAACCAAAGTACTGAAAGACAGGAAAATCTCATTAGAAACAAGGAAAAAGACCGGTGGATTACTATGTGATATCTATTCTTCTGCATGGAAGTGAATGCTGGACGAACTCATCAAGGATAAAGGAGAGGCTTTAGGCAGCATAAATGTGGTTTTACAGAAGAATGTTGAGGATACCATGGACAGAGCACGTGTGCAACGATGAGGTGTTGGAAAAAATGCAAACGAGAAGAAAAGTCATACTAAATATCAGGAAGATACAAATGAGTTTCCTGGGACACGTAGGAAGGAGGGCCTGAAGAACTTAATACTCACTGGTTGGATAGAGGAAAGGAGAGACAGAGGAAAGCAGCGTGAGACGTACTTGTTAAGTCTGAGCAAATGGACGGCGGAGCGGGGCTTAAAAGATAAAACAAGAGAAAGAATTATTGAGAGCGATAAGAGACAGCTAAGTTGCAGTATCTGAGAGGACAGGGCGCATGAAGAAGAAGAAACTCTCGACTTGTTAATGCAGGCACAGAACTTAAATATACCTTAAAAAGGGAGGAGGACATTTTGAATAGCACATATAAAAATCAAATAACGAAGTAAATAAACTTTATATGTGCAATTATACTTTTGATAAATTATCACTATGGTGACTTTTGCCTTACTCTATACAATCAAAATTTGCATAAATATATATAGATCATTTACTGCTCTCTCTCCCCAACCACTCTTTCTCAAGCTCCCACACAGACACACATATATATGTCACTGGGAGATTGAATGAAGTAGAGGAAGACGAAATTCGTTCTTCAAACCTCTTTTTTACAAGCTGTTTTAGAGCATTTGTAGTCAATAACTTTATTATAAATTTATTTATTACTGTTAATTTTTTTTTACTTATTAGTTTGTTTAATATTTTCTCATTTGGTTAGAGTTGAACTTCGGTTATAGAGCACCTCCGTTATCGTTAACTTTTTCTGTCCACTTTTTCAGCGAAAATATGGCTCGGAAATAGTAACTGTTCTCGTTTATCGAGCAAGGAAATCTGCTTCTTACGAACCAGGAAATTCCCGTTCCCTTGCTGCCGCGTGACTTTCCAAAGCCAAGCTTTCACACAAGGCACCACGTGTGTGCGAGACTCAGACTGCTTTTGTCTTTCGCTAAGTAAACGTCTCCCCTAACATTAGTCCAAAGATTTTTGTTTTAAATAGTGTTTTTTTTTTGTTTTGTTATGTTTTTTTAAAATTTTATTTTAAATGTTACTGCTAAATAAGTCACCATGGGTCCAATGAAAGTTTCAAGTGTGTCTTTGAGGAAATCAGTGAGTTAGGATGAGAGAGAGAGAGAGAGAGAGAGAGAGAGAGAGAGAGCAGGATGTAGAGGAATTGGTGGAAGACCACATGGAAGAGCTGGCAACTAAAGAATCCCTTCAGTTGGAGTCAGCAGCTGGTGAAGTAGTTTCAGAAGATGAGGAGAGATAGGAGAATGTGCCTTCTTCAGTAATTAAAAACATTTCTACGAAATGGAGTGGGGTGCGACGTTTTGTTTAAAAATATAATTTTAATAAAATTGTTGCAAGACGTATCGTACATGTTTATTGACAAGAGCATATTACATTTTAAACAAATTTTAAAACTAAGACAAAAATAAGAAAAAACATCTCTGGTCAGGTTATTAGGTGGTAGGTTCTAGTGACACAAATAGATAGACAAGAGAAATAACATCAGACTTACCCCAAGTTTTTTTATGATGGAGGATTCCCCTTTCTAAACAGTAAGACCTCACGTCTCTTCCCACTTCTGACTAATGAGTCTTCAATAAATTTAAAGTGAAGATAAATGTTCATCTATTCTATTTATTCATCGTTTATTCATTTATTTCTAATTTTGTTCTGCATGTAAAACTATAGTTATTCTGTATAAAAATGTATTTTTGTCAATATTTTGTGGTCTGGGGAATGAATTAATTGGATTTACATTATTTCTTATTGGTATATTACTTCAATTTACGTGGATTTCGGTTTTCTGCAGATTATCTGGAACAGATTATAAGCAAAGTTATACTGTATTTAGAATAAAATTAGTGAGTTTTAGGTTATGGGATCTTATTTAGTCTTTTGAGTTATGATGTGGTAGAAGATTGTCATCGCATATGCGTTTGAAATTGAGCTCAAGAGTTAATCTTGTTCTGGATACTTGATTATCGCTATTTTCTTGTCTAGATAAGGGTTAGTTATTTTTTAGGTGTTACTGTAGGCTACTGCTTTTTTCTCTTTTTTTAATGTCATATTTAGTCGATGCTTTCAGTTACCCTGTATGCTTTAAGAGGATTTTGCATGTAAAAACGTACTTTTTTGTCAGAAAGGTTTTCTTGGTCAGGCTGAGAACTTTTCTGTTTCCCAAACATATATATATATATGTGTGTGTGTGTGCGTGTGCATGTGTGTGTGTGTGTGTGTGTGTGCGTGCGCGCGCAAGTGTATATATATATATATATATATATAGGTCTTTGCATTTTTACTTACGCATTGTTAAATATAATTTGGGAACGCAAAAGGTAACATTGATTCTAAATGCCAGTCTTCTTCCTAACACGCTAAGCCGCATTCAAACATTGTTAGGTCGACACAATCATCTTAAAGACGTTGCCATTAATGCCCTTCTAATAAATTGAATCTTGCAAAGTTAGTGTTAGCTAACCTTTTAAATGAATGAATGTATGTGAAACATGCTAATTCTAGAAGCACTGTTATGGCAGAACTGCGTTTGACATCGTTTGCATACAGGCATACCCACATACAGAATGCGATGGATCAATTGTCTTCTAAATTACACAAAATTGAAAACAACACAGACATTTCATTTTAACAGATATATTTACCTAAATTACAAAAAAATATCTTGAAATACTAAATAGTAAATTTATTTAATAAAATCGCCATTGGCATCAAACACAGCCTTTGGAGTTTTCTGTAGCTCTTCTGTACGGTCTTCTTGTTTAATTTCCTGAATGCTGCCATAATCCTTGCCTTCGGTTCACCTTTGGTGTTACAAAAGAGTTTTGTTGGTCTCTCGCTCAACTGCGCCCTACATATAATAATCAGCGGTGTTGCAGTCTGGTGACAAGATGTAAGGGGTGATGTGGCCACAGAAATTATCTGGCAGCCATGACTTCATTCTCCTGCTTGTAGGGCATGGTGCAGACTCCTGTTGGTATTGTCAATGTAGGCAATTTGATTAAAAGTTTTATGGGAATCCAACAGAAATGAAACATACACGACACATCAGGAAAAATTAATGTTTTGATATAATAAACTTAAGTAAATTCATGTTTTTAATATTATATTGTTTTTATAGTAAATCTCTCTCTCTCTCTCTCTCTCTCTCTCTCTCTATATATATATATATATATATATATATATATATATATATATATATATACTACCGGCCATAATTATTAGGCCACCCCAGTTTTTTTTTAGAGAAATAATGTATTTCATACTATTTTTAATATTTATTTCCAAGTAAATTGTTATTATTACTTTATAAAATTTTACAAGGCAAGGAACTCGTCCAAATCACCTTAAATTTTCTTTAATATCATCTGATATAATTTTTATCAGGTTTGTTAAAAGATTCGCAGTGCACTTTACGAGAAATGAATATGAAACTTATCATCGATAATTTTATGTAATATTGCCAATTTTGCATTGCAGTTTACATAAAGTGAGGCAGAAACACTTCCCAGAAATAACTTACATATAATACCAAGACATCAGTGGCAATTGTGTCTTCATCGAGCTAATGTCTTACCATTATATGGGAGGTATTTCTGGGAGGTATTTCTGCCGCATTATCTCTTTCTGAGTATATATATATAATGCAATGCGGAATAATTGACGGCCTGAAAAAAGAAAAATGTCAAACTTTTAAATCTTTGTCTGGACAAGTATTTTTAAGGATCAGCTTATTTAGGCACAAACACACACACAAACACACACACAAACACACACGTAGAGATGATCTGAAGATTGCGTTCAAGCATAAAACAGACTATGACAGCTCGCTGTTGACCTCAATGTCCACTTTCATATATATTAATAACATTGGGAGTGGGTACCTCACACCAAATTAAGGACAAAATTCTTTGTAAATATATGCCCTCAAGCCCTTCGTTTTTTGAGCTGTTAATTTTAAAGAAAGTTCAGCAGTAGTTGACGCTGTTTTGTTATGTAGACTAGTTTGTATTTGTCACTCGTGTACATTTGTGGCCAGTTTATCTTCAACCTTTAACGTGTGAAGTGGTGAGTTAACTGAGAATTGTTTCGTTTAAGAAAGATAGGATATTCATATCGAGAGCAGGCAGCTGTGTTTTTGCATAAGACCGTGCGAATGGTAATGGACATGAGGCGGCACAGCTGTATCAGATTGCGTTTCCACAACGAGCCACCCACACTTTTTTGCTGTTTATCTCCGCCTTGCTGAAACAGGCTCGGTTCCTCACAGCAAAATGAAGACAAAAGTTCAGACAAACATGTCCGCAAATCTTTGGTTTTTGAGTTAAGTTTAAATTTTACGTTCGATACCGTTAAACGTACAATACAAAATACAATTTAAACTGAAACAAAAACAAGGTAAGAAGTTCATACATACATACGTTCAAAAGGCTATTGTTGTATTTCAACACAGTAACTGATAACAAATGTTTAAAATGTCTTCCGCTTGCTTCTACACACGAATGAACACATCGGATCATTGGCTGGTGGACACTTTCAAATGCTTTCACATGTGGTAGAAATGGTTTAGTGTAGGGAGCTTGTGTCTTTCTTAACCGAACTCCCTAGAGCTTACAGGATTTATGTTGAATAATATTCATCAGAAGGGTTTTCATCAGAAAGTTGTTTGTCGGCAGTTGGAATGTGTGGATTAGTGTAAAAGAGTGGAATGATAAAATATATATTTTAAATATAAAATAGAGATATATCAAAAGAAAGAAAAACAAAAGTTGTAGAAATTAATGTTCAATTATAAACCTTAGTAAGAAGTTATGAGTTGAGGTTGAAGAATTAAGAGTTCGTACAAACTATTTGTAGCAGTAATTATTGAGATAGAGAAGGAGAAAGAGAGATGGAGAGAGGACAATGTCCGGGTCACTTGAAGTTGAGAGTTATATCTTTGATGTGTGCCAGCAAACCGCCTCCTCTGAAATGACCCCTGTGATCGGTTAGAGACCATCCTTAAATATTGAATAGTCACGTGGGGGTGGATCAGAAACGATTTTTTTCTTTAGCTAAAAACCGTTTCTCTGACGTATTTTGAATTTTGCGATTTGGTGACCAATCAGGATCCAGAGTTCCGTTACAGGTCCGTAAAATGAATTTGATATTTATTTATTTTTGGTTTACCTCCGGAACTTCTGCGTGGAGCCCAGATGCGCAAAGACCAGTCTTCCTCATTTGTTTCTGGATCTCTGAAAGCAAACATCCAGTCCCTCCCTTGCTCGGTATCACCACACCCCTATGGCACGTTGATGTAGCGTCTCCGCATTATTAATGTCTGCTGCATAAACCAATTGTTTAAGGTAGATCCACGAATAAAAATCCAAATGATTGAAGTCGGAGGAACATTCAGGCCATGGAACCGTTCCTCTTATACCTATCCATCTTTCATCGCAGACAATGCCCATAGGACAAGTAATCGACCGTTGAGATATTAATGACTGTGTGTGATAAAAATCTGATGCAATCGCGAATGACGCAATATTTTTCAAGACCAAACAGATTTCATCATGCACCCCAAAATAGATTCATATTAGTGCACATCATTGCAAATAACCTAATCTGAGGCAAAAATAGAAATCGATTAAACTTTATCACTCCAGTGGGTCTATAACTGACCGTCTGTTAAAAGAAAGGAAACCAAAGCAGTTGATTCAATTAATTTTCACAAGGGTGTATGTAGTTGTCTCCAAAGAAAAGAAAATACCAATGAAAAAGCATTCTTAAAGATTTTTATTTTAATTTCTATTTTAAGCTCATAAATTATATTCAATATTTCTATACGCTAAAACTTTGCTGTATTTGAAACCGAATTTAAATTGATTGGAATAATATTTTTAAATAGCTAGTAATGGCAAATTTTGGCTATCTTTACAAATCTATCAAGACAATGTAATTATCTTCATTAAGAAATAAAAAATAAAATATGTTTTTCGAAACGTTGTTTGAGAATAATTAATGTCTTTAAAGTTTAATCTTATTTGAAACACGTATTTTTTACTATTAGTTTAAAATATCGCAGAAAACCATTTTTATTAACATGGAGAGGGCGTTTTATGAGGTGTTAACAACTATCTCGCTAGATTTGTATTTGTGGTGTTTTAAGGGGTTTATATGTGGTGCAATGGATATCGACTCGAAACGACAAATCGAGGAGCCGAGTTCGAATTCCAGTTGAATTTCTTGGGTTCACTTACGCACAAATACCCTCGGAAAAGGCATTAATTTGTCTCTTTCCTCTAGTTATGGGTTAAATAATAGGACATCTATAGCCTTGGCTGGCAACCAGTCTACCGCAGAAAGCAATGTCAACCTACTACGGGATAACCTTCTTCCCAGTCAGTCATGTCTTTTTTAGACATGATCGCCCAAAGTGTGTGTCACGTATGGCACTTAACTGACTGGATGTGCGTTGTGATGCAGTGAATATCGGCTCGGAAAAATAGAGGAATCGAGTTCAAATTCCAGTTCAAATTATTGTATTCACCTACGCGCAAATACTCTTGGGAAAGGTATTAATACATCCTTTCCCTCTCGTTATGGGTTAACTAAAAAGACAGATTGGGTTCTATAGCCTTGGCTGGCAACCTGTCTATCGCAAAAAGTAATGGCAACCTACTGCGGAATAATCTTCTGCCTTTCGGGACATGATCGCCTAAGCGTGTACCACGTATGGCACTTAACTGACTGATATCTGTAACAGTTATTCGAAGAATATAACATGAGTATCTTTGTTATATAATCTTTTAACTAGCGAGTATTCTTTAAAATTTAGGAAAATTATTTGTGTTTTGCAAAAATTTCTAAATGAATGTGTTTTGCACAACAAAAAGACGCTAACATGTTCTATACTGATTTATCATCAACCAATGATGCAAGAAAAAAATATTAACCAAACTTTCACCGGGTCTAAAAACGAAAAAAATATAATTTAATAATATAAAATCCTTTGTTTTTTTCTCTTAAGATTTTGACGTTAAAACTTTGTTTTTATTAAGTTTGGGACATTTTTCAACATGTTATGCTCATATTTTGGCGAATCTAGTTTAGATGTACCTAGATACGCCTCATTATTCTAACCTTGGTTGTTATACTTAAATGTTTTGGCCACTATACTTTCGGCCCGTCTTCAAGGGTTTTTGTAGTAGTTAAACTTCTTGGGATTTGGGATAAAATACTTAATTATAGCCAAATGTTTCTTTATCCACAGTCATTTCTTTTTCTCCATCTCTCTAATTCTCTGTCTCTGTCTCTGTCACTCCCTCTGTCTCTCTCTCCCTCCCCCATATCTGTCTGTCTGTCTCTCTCTCTCTCTCTCTTTCTCTCTCTCTCTCTCTCTCTATATATATATATATATATATATATATTTATATATAACAAAAATAGGGGTTGTTCCAACGAGAGAAATTGTTATAAAAGAAAGAAGTGCGAGAAGCCAGGAACGTTTTGTTTAAACGTAGATCAATTGTTATTATTATTAATATTAGTTGCTTTTTTGTAGAATATATTAATTGTCTATAATGGTATTTTTGTCGCTATACGTGTTTCAAGTCCAAAGTTGACTCTTCAGGCAAATACACTTGTGACTTTATATATTGAGATCTGTTTGTCTTACTGACAGCCTAAAAATACCGGGTATATATATATATATATATATATATATATATATATATATATATACCGGGTATATATATATATATGGTCGGTGAGTAGGTCAGAAAGTTTATATGGGTGCGTGTTTGCTTGTTATCACACTTGCTCGTTAAATCTCTTCCATTTTGAGACTCATTCACCTTTCGTTGGCCAGAATGGAGAGAGATAATTTTAATATATATATAATAGGGAGAGAGAGAGTGACGCACACACATATACATAGACAAAAATAACATATTTTTCTTTAGCATATTTTATTTTGATGTAAAGTTAGCTTTCTTTTTTATGTTAAACAATTTTCATATTCAGATGAGTTAACTTTCTTTCAAGCCTTATTGATTTGAACGTGCGGTTCATTTTCGTTGTTGACGTTTATAATTTCTATTCTTTTCATCTGATTAGCGTTGTGGAATTGCCCACCAGGGAAACTCTTTTAACAATTGCTAGGTGGTGCTGTATAAATCCGTATAAAAATAAACAACCCAATCCCTTGTTTTCACATTTTTGTCTCTTTTCATCCACAGAATACTATAGTGACAATACATTTTTTTTTTAATCATCTCACCCCAAGCAAGGCATTCCACTGCCACTATTGCGCATGGGGCTACATAGGGGAAGGTAAAGAGAAGGAGTGGATAGACATAGGGAATGTCAGGAAAAAGGTGACAGATAAGTAAGGATAGCGAGGATGAGGGTCGGGCAGATGGGAAGAGTGCTTGATAGAATGGGAGCAGGTTAGTGTGTTAGGAGGTGTGTATTGACCTTACATTTAAACTCCTGGAGATTGTAGCCGTCGGGGAAGCAATCGTTTGGAAGAGAATTCCACAGTCGGGAAGTGCGAGGAAAGAAACTGTTGGAGTAGAAGTTACGGCTGCATTTTATCGGTTTCACTGTAAAAGGGTGGGATCTAGTTGCTAATCTAGTATCTCGTGCAAATTCGTATTTAGGGGGCACCAGTGATCTAAGTTCATCGGAGCAGAAGCTGTGAAAGTATTTATAGAAGAGACACAGGGAAGCCACGTCTCGCCGGTGAGAGAGAGACTGCAGGCGGTCTGCCAAGTCGGTATCTATCACATTACAGACCCTCCTCTGAACCTTATCGAGAAGCCCGAGGAGAACAGCAGGGGCGCCCGACCAGATATGGCAGCAGTATTCAATGCACGGGCGGATGGTAGATTTGTAAATGTGCAGGATAGATTTAGACGGAAAAAACTTCCGGGCCCTACACAGAGAACCGACTTTCATAGCAGCGGAACATGTATCGTTCCTTTTCCGACGAGACTTTTTCCCGACCGAACGGACATATTAATCCACGAGCGCATGATAGGGCCATAGACTACACTGTTTCCTATTTAAAAAAAAAAAAAAAATTACACATCCGCAATAAAATTTTCATTACAATCAATCTCTTAAATATTTCATTTATTTTTTTTAGCTATGTTGTTCTGTTTGTAAATAAATGTAAAAAATCCAGATGTATATAAGGAGTAGAGGCTTAAGCTTTGTTTTCTGCTGGTTTCTTTCCTCTCCTTAGGTCTTACTAGTAGTGCTGTCGTAAGCTTTTTGCAATGTGTGTGGATAGTGGCAATTTCTATTCCTTCTGAGGGTGCCGGGTTGGCAGTTGATGCTTCCGACTGATAATTAGGAGCCCAAACTCATGCGTAGTGTCTTGAGAGGCTGCTCTGATCAACAGTTAAATAATATCAGGGTATCTTGTCGTGCCATGTCACGCATGGGTGGGTATCCTTGTATGTGCTTCCGGTGAGCAACACTAAGGCCATATTATGCCGCAGTCTGCACCAGTTTCCCTCCTGCACACGTCGCATTTGACGACCGACTGATACTACTACTCTAGGCCTCTCCTTGCTGAAAAAAAATTACTAATTGACATCACACAAAGTAAGAAATAAAACTAACCAGCTAAACATAATTCACATAAACCTATTAACATCTCTTTCTCGAACGTCCATGGCATTCATACCAACTTTTGCAGCGTTGAATCCTTCATCAAAGTAAACTCACCTGACATCTTAGCTCTCTGTGAAACTAACCTTGACCCCTCTATTCCTTCCTCTGATTTCTGTATCCCTGGTTACCTTCCTCTCTTTAGGATGGACTCCAATGTTCATATGCATGGAATTGGTTTTTATGTCAGCGAACATCTCCCTCTAGGTAGGGTGATTTCTCTTGAATCTTCTTTATCATTTGTACACATGTTTCCGTCTCTTTCTACTAAGCTCAGTTTGCTATCTTTTTTTTTTCTCTTCCGCTCCACTTCATCTCATGAGTGTTCTGTACTTGACAGCATATCTAAAAATATAGATAAGGCCATTTTCTCTCATACATTAGCCTATATATTTGTTTGATGACTTCATGTCAAGTGGCAATCGTATCACCCCGAGTAAGGCGGTAATGCCACTGATGTGCAGGGGGCTACATAAGTGTAAAAAGATTAATTAGAAGAGAGTGAAAAGGAAGACGAACCAGTTAGAAAGGAGTAATAGAAGGATGGGAATACAGGTGCGATGACAGTTTCAAAGGTGGAGAGAAAGGAAAGGATATACGGGGTGGGGAAAGAACTAGAGTCAAGTGGTTACTAGATGAATATTGACATTGCATTTAAATTCCTGGAGGTTGTAGCCGTCAGGAAAGCAAGAATATGGGAGCGAGTTCCACTGGCGGGAAGTGCGAGAGAAGAAGCTGCAGGAGTAGAATTGTCGTCTGCATTTGGCTAATCTAACTGTGAATGGGTGGGACCCAGTTGCCAATCTGGTTGCACGAGTAAACACCTGTTGAGGAGGCACCAGTGACTTACGTTCGTTCGAGCCTGTCACATATCTCGCTGGTGTCCATACCATGAACTTTTGAATCACTCAATCTCTTACTTAAGTAGTTGATTTCCCTACGCGTTTCTCTAATAAAACGAATGGAACTGACTTACTGCTAGATCTCTATTTCACTTCTATCCCTGACTTTTATCATGCTATACAGCTTTCCCCTTATGGAAACTCTGATCATGTAGTGGTTTCCGTTAATATATGTTTTCACTTCCTCTCCTACAAACCAACAGAATATTTTACTGCTACCGAAGAGCAGACTGGGAGTTCCGCGATTTCTTGTGTGACGTCCCTTGGAATAAAGTTTTTAGTCTTCCCGTTGAAGACTATGCATCTGAGGTGTCTTCATAAGTTAAAACTAGACCGGAAACCCAGCCAGGAAATTACGACTTAAACCTCATTCATTTCCTTGGTTCTCCCCTGTTTGCTCGACTACTATTGTCCACAGGAATCACTTCTTCCGACTTTATCGGAGACACGCGTCTGACGGTAATAGACACCTTTATGCCTCTGCTCGTAGTCAGTGCAAGAGGATTCTAAATGATGCTAAGCTGTTGTTTGCGCAAAGAATGAAACAGCGTATAGCATCTGACAAGTTCGGCTTCAAAGACTACTGGCAGCTCTGTAAAAATGTGTTAAATAACAGCAAGCAAATCTCACTAATAGAGATTTTGTTGAAATAAATTTCGTTTTCTGATCACATCAGTTCATTTGCGAAACATGTAATCTGCAAGGTGATTGAAAATAATTCCCAATTTTATGTATGAGTGGCCAGCATCCTGTGACTTTTTTATGTGGTTGGTTACAGGAACAAAGTCTGTTATACCAAACCAAGACTTTGGAAGAACTTGAAGGACGAATACAAGAAATTAGACCACATGCGTTTCTGGTGAAATCAGTTGATGCATTCTTGGATGATTGAAAAAACTGGTAGCGAAATCTGGTGCTCATATCAAATTTTAAATAAAACCTCATGCTAAACGTTTTCCTCTCATATCTATTCCTTGTAAAAATTATAGTTAATAAATAAATTATAAGTATTTTAAAATAGGATTTACTTTTCGTTCATCACACTTTCTAAAAAAGCCACACATTGCCCGAACAAAACCATATTTTGGAGGGAAAGGCAAACAGACAATGGGGAACAGTTGGGTTCGTATCTTAGTATAATAATCATTAATATTTTTTAGGAAGATTAGAAATTTTATTATTTAACATAAAAATGACTCCCACTAGTTTCGAAACAATTTAATGATTAAAATAAAAAAAAATATTTAATAAAAATGCAATATTGTTTTTTGAACAACTTTTCTTTCAGTTTATATATTACATCGATTGGTTTGCGAAATCTCGAGTTTGTAAATCTCGTCAAAAAATGTTAGCAATAATTTCAACAATACTAAATACTGGGGGGGGGGGATTTCAACACTCGTTGCAAAAGCTCTCTAGGAACAGAAATTTCTCAAATTGTCTTACACATTCATACGCGTGTGCACTCTCACACACGCACAAGCACGTACATACATATATATATATATATATATATATATGTGTGTGTGTGTGTGTGTGTGTGTGTGTGTGTACTTCATCAGATTTTATCTATATATCATCATTGTCTTCTTTTGCACTGATTTACCTTTGTCCTTTTGCAGTACCCCCACTAATTTTCTTTTTGTTCCAGTCTAAGTGTGTTGCCTCCCATTTCAAAACCCATCTTTTACAGGAAGATTCCGAGACGTGGCAGAATAACGTGCAAGAAAAAATGACCAATTCATCGGCCTCCCACTACTTTTTGTCTCCTAAGACAAAGTGTGTGTGCCTATATACGTGTACGTTTATATGTTTGTAAGCGTATTTGTTTTTATTAAAATGTAGTTAGTAAATAAATACAAATAGCTGAGTGGGGTGGGGCCGTCAGTAGCGTTGGGGGAGAAAGTGTGGATGGAACACACAGATTACTGCCTGCAGCGTAGACTAAGGTCGCGTCCCGTGTTCACAGTTCGACATGAATGACTTCATTAACACGTTTCAGTGATGGAATCACACGATCAGTGAAGAAGTGAGGCGAGTTTTCGAAGAAAAAGCGAGGATTTACGAGACACAAAGACGATCACAAAATGCCATTTACATGGTTTAGCCGTCATATTTTTTCTTCTTCTACTTCAGCAAACAAATTTTTCTCTCCTTTTACCCCACACAATCATTTTCTTTATTTCCTCTACTTTTTCTTTTCATTTTGTTACCTATTTTATGGAAACCGATTCTTCTTCTTCTTCTTCTTCTTCTTCTTCTTCTTCTTCTTCTTCTTCGTCCACAACAACAACAGTATCTACAACAACCAAATTAGTACTTTTTTCACTTCTTTTACTCTACCTTTTTTTCTTCTATGTCCTTTGTCTTTCATTCTATTAGCCCTTTTATAGAGACCGATTCTTCTTCTTCTTCTTCTTCTTCTTCTTCTTCTTCTTCTTCTTCTTCTTCGTTATCTTCTTCTCTTCTTTTTTCTCCTCCTCTTTTCAGTCCATAACAACAACTATATCCACTAGAACAACCATGTTTTGTACGACGTTTTGGTCGTTGTACGCTCCAGCCTTCTTCAGGTGCTAGGAATTTTGAACGGAATCCTTAATTACGATCACTGGGGTGTATCATTCTCATTCCTTGTGCAAAGCCCCTTTTGGTACCGAACTAGTAATCTTTCCTCTAGTTTCTTCCTTTTCCTTTTCGTCTCTTCTGATTTTCTTTACTCTGTTAACTTCCTAAAAAAACATCGATTCTTCTTTTTTTCATCAAACATTACGACCACTTTGCAACACCGTATGGTAACCGAAATTAAGCAACATCGAGCTTGGTCCGTGCCTAGATGGGTGACCACTGGGTAACACCAGGTGCTGTAAGCTTGGATGTGTGATTGGTGTAATGTATAATGAGTTGGAATTTTATAATTGGACAACCGAGTTCCTACTTCCGTTGGGTTCGTTTTATGCTTTCACCCTTGGCGAAGGTATGAATCCACCTATTCTTCCCCATCTATAGGTTAATTAGTAAGACTTCTATCATTAAACCATTATTATCACAATTTCTTTTACAATCTAGAACTATTTTCTACCAGTAAATAACCTGTTGACGGTTGATCAGCAATCAAATTTACTTTTACTTTACCGATTATTAATTTTCTTTCCTCTAGAGTTTTTTTTATTATTATTTTCATTCTGATACTCCTTTCCTCTTTATTATTATTATTTTGTCATTTTTCATCATATTTCGATTTCTGCTTTGGTCTCACTACCAACCAAGTCTGCGGGGAGACCTAAGGCAGGTAGTGGCGTGTTGTTATGACTCCATTTCATGTTTTTCTATCCTCCCTATCATCCCCAGCATTACATAGATAAAGTTTTCCTTAGTGTGTGGGCTGAACTTACTAAGACAATTTTTTGTATATCTCTTAAGCTGGGGTTTCCAGGGATTCTTTCAATGTGTTGTTTTGTTCCATTTTTTATCATTCCAAGTGCACCTACTATCACTGGCACAACTCTTGTTTTCAATTTCCACATTTTTTCTATTTCAATTTCCAGGTCTTTATATTTTGACAGTTTTTCAAATTCCTTGATTGCTATGTTACAATCCGCTGGACAATCCATATCAATTAATAGACACGTTTTCTCCTTCTGGTTTTTAACAATAATGTCTGGCCTGTTTGCTTCAATTTTTCTGTCTGTGTAGATGGTGTAATCCCATAGAATGGTTACATCTTCTATTTCTGTAACCGGTGCTGGGTGATGTTCATACCAGTGTTTGTTTACAGCTTTTTCATAATGTTTGCACATTGCCCAATGTAAATATTGCCCAACTCTATCGTGGCGATTTTTATATTCATTTGGGGCGAGCACAGAACAGCCTGAGATTAGGTGGTCTATTGTTTCTTGGTGTTTATCACAAAACCTGCATTTTGGATCCATATTATTATGCATAATATTTGCCTGGAAGTTTCTAGTGAAAAGACTTTGGTCTTGTGCTGCAAGAATAAAACCTTCAGTTTCAGACTTTAATCCAGATGCACGTAACCATTATTATTATTATTATTATTATTATTATTATTATTATTATTATTATTATTATTATGTCATTTTCATCATAATTCGATTTGTGCTATGGTCACACTACCTACCAAGTCTGCGGAGAGACCTAAGGCAGGTTGCTATGTGTTGTTATGGCTACATTTCATGTTTTTCTTATCTCCTATAACATCACTTACATGGACTAAGTTCTCCTTGGTGTGTGGGCTGTACTTAACAAGATAATGTTTTATATATCTCTTAAGTTGAGCTTTCCATGGATTCTAACAATGTGTTGTTTTGTTCCATTATTTATAATTCCAAGTGCACCTACTGTCACCGGTACAATTCTTGTTTTCAGTTTCCACATTTCTTCTATTTCAATTTCCAGGTTTTTATATTTTGATAGATTTTCAATTTCCTTGGTTGCTATGTTACAATCCGCTTGACAAGTTATATCAATTAGAAGGCAAGTTTTTTATTGTAATTTTTTTCCAATAATGTTCGGCCTATTTGCTTTAATTTTCCTGTCTGTGTAGATGGTGTAATTCCATAGAATGGTGACATCTTCTATTCTTGTAACCGGTGCCGGGTGATGTTCATACCAGTGTTTGTTTACATATTTTCCAACGTGTGTGCACATTGTCCAGTGTAAATACTACCCAAAACTTGTGTGACGATTTTTCTATTGATTTAGGGTAAGTATACAAAATATCCTTAGATTAAATGGTCTATTGTTTCTTGGTATTTTCACAGAACCTGGATTTTGGATCCACATTATTATGTATGATATTTGCCTGAAAGTTCCTAGTGAAAAGACTCAGAGCTTTCGCTGCAAGAATAAAGCCTTTAGTTTCAGACTTTAATCCAGATGCTCGTAACCAGCGATGAGTATTAACTTTATCAACATTGGGTTTATTAGCATGTTCTGGATATTAGCCATGAAGAGTTTTGTCTTGCCAGCGTTGTTTTATCTGTTCAAAAGCTTAATCCTTGACTTTCTTTTTCATATGTTTTGTTGCAATAGTTGCTTCTTGGCTTCTGTTTTGTTTTTATACAGAATCTACTGAATTTAATTCTTGTTTGTATTTGCCGTCTTCTTCCATATTGAATATTTTTTCTGTCTGTTTTCTTCTTGTTTGACTAATTATATCATCCAGTTTTTTGTTGTTTCCATATAAAGCTAATAGTTGTTGTCTTGTATAACAGTTTTAGCTGAATAAAACCTCTTCCACGTTCTTTACGGAGTATGTATAGATGGTCTACATCAGCCTTTGGATGAGGCATCTTATACTTACAAAGAAGTATATCTTGTTTAAGAATCCATTCGTCTGAATGTTAAAGTTCAGTTCAAGATGTTGAAACTATATTGAACCACTGGAATAACTAGGTTATTATTATTATTATTATTATTATTATTATTATTATTAAATCACAGCCAAATTTGTAATTTTTCCCCTACTCTCCTTCCCTTTTATTCTATTATCCTTCTTATTATTCTTTAATAGGTTCGTTTTTGCCCCCTCATAAATTTCATATATTAAGTTTAATTTTTCAAAGGCAATTAAAGAAAATACTAGTAGACGGATTATGCTGCGCCTGTTTATCAAAAGAGATTTTTAACATTTGCAATTTTGGCTTTTATCTGGGCTTCAACACACACTTTGTATCTCTCGATAATATGGAACTCATTTTATCACAAAAGAAGCTGATAATTACCACCCTACGTAACCAGACTAAATGAAGAGAAATGATGGATAAGAAGATCATGTTGCGTCAATCATTCAAGTGGGAGGATGGTCTGCTGAAAAAAGCAGCAGTTGAAAGCCTGGTTTTAGACTCGAACTCTATCAAACACAATGATATAAATAGGTTAGTAAAACAGTCTTAGTAGGCTTTAAGAGTTCCAATTTATAAGATTGTATTGGTCATATATTTGAATAGTTAAAGCTTAGATGTTTAATCCATTCATAATCTCTCTCACACACAGACTCAAATCCATAGACATTTCGATTAGTCTCTCTCACTCTCTTTCTTTCTCACTCTCTCTCTCTCCCCCCTCTCTCTCTCTCTCTCTCTCTCTCTCTATATATATATATATATATATATATATATATGTATATAGATATATCGATAAAGCGGACACAAGATTTTACGATTTTCAGTTCTCTGGCATTTACTTTTTTTGAAAAGCGCTCAAAACAATAAATATTGTAATCATTTTCACAACTAGCATCTAACATTGCCTGATGACGAGATAGAAATCTAGAAACAGAAATTTCCGAGTTGCCATGTATTTTTAATTGTATAATAAATTTAACTATATATATATATATATATATATATATATATATATATATATATATATATATAAATGAAGAAGAGCGAAGAATAAAATTTCAACGTTCAAAACACTGATATAAAACAGTGCTCTATATATAAAAAATAGAACAATGATTATTATTAATTAATACATTAGAACATTTAAAAAAACTACTACAAAATTGTACATTTTGTTTCGTCATTGAAAGAACAATGTCTCATCAATGATGGTAACAAACGATTTTATTTAAAACTTCACTTTTCATTTTTGGGAAAATTTTCCGTGCAAGGTAAAAGGATTTAATAAAGAAAAAAGAAGAAATAAAGAGGGAAGGAAAGAGGTGGGAGCATTGGATTCTGAAGAGTCTTCGGTTTAATTGGATTGTTTATTTTGTACAACCTCACTGCATATGAAGATATTGATTTAAATAATATAGGGTTTAATAGAGATGATGGACTCATGATTGTAAATAAATCTACTAGAGTTAAGGTTGATAAACTTAGAAAATGAATCCATAGAGTTTTTAAATCTTTTAGTCTTAGCGTAGTTATTAATTCTAATATAAAACAAGTTGATGTTTTAAACGTAAGATTAGACTTGGTTTCCAATAATTTTCAACCGTACATGAAAAATAATGCTAACCCAATCTATATAAACCCTAGCTTTAATCACCCATCATATGTAATCCAATTATCGGTTGAACGACGTATTCCCCTACACTCCTCTAGCAAAGAAATATTTTTAAAAAAAACATTAAACTATTTATGATAAAGTTCTTACGGATTGTTGGTTCAGATCTACTGAGATTAGAAGTTTGGAAAAGTATGATTGTTCTAGAAAGAAAAAGAAAAACAGCAATATTATATGGTATAATCTCCCATTCAGTCAATTAAATAATATTAAACTGGGACATAAATTTCTTAAATTAATTCATAAAAATTTTTCTAAAAAGAATCTTAAAGTAGAATTTTCAATCAGAACACCCTTAAACTTAGTTATAGTTGCACTAATAATTTAGAAAAAATAATTAAATTACATAAGAATAAATTATTGAAATTATATAACAATAATAACTGTCATTTTATTGCTGATCGTAATTTGTCTTTTAGAAATGCAATTGTAACATATGCAATTGTAGAAATCCCGACAAATGCTCTTTAACAGATGTTTACCAAAATCTCTTATCTATATGTGCTCTATCTTATCAGTAGGAAATCGAAAGGTTACTTAAACCAATTGAAAAACGTTTCTGCAATCATCTCCCGTCCTTCACTAATACGGACAAACGAAATATGACATCACTTTTTAAATATTTTTGGAAGTTAAAAGAGAATAAAACACCTAAAGTTAAATAGAAAATTCTCAAATAAGCTAGAATCTTTAAATTAATGAACGAACTGTGTTGTCTGCAAGAAAAAAATTGAAATTATACAGTACATGAAAAGTGATATATTACTAAATCAAAGGCATGAAACTACAGTAAATTGTAAACATAATAAAGTATTAACCTTTCAATCTTGTTACTACAGCAATTGTAAACATTTTATAGTATTAACTTTACTATCTCGCTAAATTCCTCTAACTATATAATCTTTCTGCTGTTATTTTATCTTTATTATCTTTTACAATTTGTGATCTATTTATTACCTTAAGTATTTTTATTGCACGCGACAATTACTGTTAGTAGTTTGAGCCATGAATTAACTTTATTTATTTTTCTCTTGCTGTACTAATTTCTAATTTTAATCTATCTATCTATCTATCTATCTATCTATCTATCTATCTATCTATCTATCTCAGTCTGTTCATATCTATCTATCTATCTATCTATCTATCTATCTATCTATCTATCCTACCTATCTATCTATCTCAGTCTGTTCATATCTATCTATCTATCTATCTATCTATCTATCTATCTATCTATCTATCTACCTATCTATCTATCTCAGTCTGTTCATATCTATCTATCTATCTATCTATCTATCTATCTATCTCAGTCTGTTCATATCTATCTATCTATCTATCTATCTATCTATCTCATTCTGTTCATATCTATCTATCTATCTATCTATCTATCTATCTATCTATCTATCTATCTATCTCAGTCTGTTCATATCTATCTATCTATCTATCTATCTATCTATCTATCTATCTATCTATCTCAGTCTGTTCATATCTATCTATCTATCTATCTATCTATCTATCTATCTATCTATCTATCTATCTATCTATCTATCAGTCTGTTCTACTATCTATCTATCTATCTATCTATCTATCTATCTATCTATCTATCTATCTATAGATTGGCTCTAGGTTAGATTCATACTTATTTGTTTGCTCTGCTATTGTACTGAGCGCTTTAAGTGTTAGGGTTCTCGTCTCGATTTTTTTCTTCCGACGAGTACTTTGACTTATGTTCAAGTACTTAGTTCGTTTCTTTTTTGTTTCCATATATTTTCCATATATTCATTCATTTTTTTTATATTCTAATTTATAATATTAGGTCGAATGAATGTACATTTTGTATGGCATTTATATCTATATCCTTTATTTTACGTTTAATGAATAATACGTGAGTTGCGACATTTTAACTCTGTTTTAATATCTGTCTGCACCCCAATTTTGAATTTTCCACCTTAGCTGTTTTTATTAGCTTTCCCTTCTCAACACTTTCTCACATTTTTTACTCCTCACTTTCTACTTCTGTATCTGTGTAATTTGTTTCTTATTCGCTTTTTCCCTGTAGTAAAGTTTTTCTGATGCTTTTTTTTATTCCATTTTCTTTCCTTTTCCTCTTTCTTTTCCTTTCCTTGATTTTTTTCTTTTCTTACCTCTTTCTTTCTTCTTTTTTCATTGTTATATCCATTTACCTTGCTTTTTTTACTCCCCTTTCTTTCCTTTTTTGCTTTCTTTTTCTTGTACGGTAAATTTTCCCAAAGTGGAAAATGAAGTTTTGTTTTCATAAAATCAAATTTTTAAATAAAAGCGTTCATTATCATCATTGTTTAATACCTGATGAGACATTGTTCTTTCAATGTCAAAACAAAATGTACAATTTTGTAGTAGTTATTTCTTCTAATGGAATAATTAATAATATATATACATATATATATATATATATATATATATATATGTGTGTGTGTGTGTGTGTGTGTGTGTGTGTGTGTGTGTGTGTGAGGTGAGAAGGAGTAGCCTGAGGAGAGCGGTCTCAGAGTGGCCTGAAATCCGCCGACCATTACGATTCCCAGTTTTAAGACCGAGTGTCGAATTATATTATTCCACACTACCTCGTATTAACTTTCCTACTAAACAAGTTCCAAGTATTGTATTCTTTCCGTATTTAATATATATTTGTATTTTCCTATTTGGTTGTTTTTGCGTTATTCTTACTGGACCTTTAAACGACAGCTACAAACAAGAGATTTTCGCTCTTTTGGAGCGTTTTCGACTCATCTATGGACCATATTCGAGGATATACATTAATCCTGTCAAACAATGTAAAAATAACGAATGAATTGTTTACTACAAAAACTTCAAAAGACCCAAATTTATCATCAGCAGCAACAAATCTCTAGCGGATTCCAAACTAAATAATATTAACATTATTTATGAATCTAAATTCCTCATAGAAAAGCCTATTCTTAACGGCAACAAGTTTAAGAATAATAATGTCGGCCATAGCGCCACTCGTTAGTCGAGACGGCTAACCTTACACCTCGCGGACCAGAGTGTCTAACGGTCCATTTAAAACAACATGAAAAATTTATCAACTTTGATATGCAACGTACACTAAAAAAAAAAAAAGAAACACACAACTCAAACTCTAAAAAGGTCTTGAAATAAATAAAATACCTCATTCTTAAAAGACAAAAACAAATCCTTATGAACATATTCCGGACTATATATATATATATATATATATATATATGTATATCAGCAACTTGCAAACTATATCATTGAAAAACTGTAAATGCATTAACCGAAAATGAGCACACAAGAAAAAAAACAATGAAAAGTCAGTTTTAATTAAGCATGTATCAGACAGTGATTGCTGCTAAATACACAAATATTCATATATATATATATATATATATATATATATATATATATATATATATATAAATGAATGAATATTACGTTGTCGCTACCTATAAATGTTCTATCTCTATCATTTCCTGCGAATATAGCAAATGTAAAACAAAATATATGCGTAACGAACATGCTTGTGAATGTATATATCACGTGTATATATATCACACACACACTCACATAGATAGATAGATAGATAGATAGATAGATAGATAGATAGATAGATAGATAGATAGATATTTCCCTCATTTCTCCACTGAGACATAATGTGACAAAAGGTCGAGTTTACTAGGGGGAACTCAAACGTATATATATATATATATATATATATATATATATACTTTAATGACGCAAATTAAAATGCAGGTTAAACAGTTCCGTTCTGTGGTGAAGGAGATGAAATAAAACCTTTAATAGGAATGAAATGATAATAATAATAATCAAATTCAAAGAATAAAACAGACATTTAAGCATTTAGAAAATCTAGATGGCGCAAGGCACTGTCACTGACGTACAAGGGACATTACAAATGCTCTATACTAATCTTTATATTTGACTTTTTTATGGACAGGGCTAGCGGACCTATTTTCAACGTTGGTTTGGTGAAAATTAGACCGCCTCAGAAATGGATCTCTGGTTACCCCGACCAGAGTCTCACAATTGCTATTCGTGGTGAAGGTTGTACCAAGGTGAAGTATCTTTTACCCAACGGGAGTGCGGGGTAAATGTTTATTCAACTAGTGGTAAAACTTTACTTTTTCTGTTCTTTATTTCCTCTACCAAGGAAGTTGAACTGGGTAGATGTAGATGTAAGTTTCATGGAACTGTTTTCTGGCTCCATGCTCGCCAGCCAACTTTAATCTGCAAAATTTTAGATGCAGTGTCAATCAGTATCTACTGTCCTCTTAATTACTCTTTTCTCTTTCTGCTCATTATTAATGTTTCTGTTTCTAATAGTTCCACAACCTGTAACGCCTTGCGTTTTAGTGGCTTTACTGCCTTGGTTGGGGGTGATACCGATTAATATATATATATATATATATATATATATATATATATATATATATATTTAAATAAATGTTTTGTGGTACAAAACTTGAATATTGCATTAAGAGTTATAGATTTTAAGTTAGAGGACATAATAAGCATAAAATATAAAATGAAAACAACCGGTTTTGCTCACGCTTGTCAAAGTATTTTATTGGGAGAACATAACAAAAATTAACTTTTTTTATCCACATTATGTCCTGTAATATAAACAATTATAACTCTCAATGCAATATATATTTATAAACAGTTAATTAGTGATATCCTTTGACGAGTGTACGGAGTGATTGCTATCAAACTCTAGTCTCGGAATGCTGAAAACAACGCTAATCAACTAAGTGACACATTTTATATCTATCTATCTATCTATCTATCTATCTATCTATCTATCTATCTATATATATATATATATATATATATATATATATATATATGTGTGTGTAGGATATATATATATGTTATCCTACGTCGTTGGCACGTCTCAGAGTTTCATGTACTACACAATCATCAGGTACATCTTATAAACTGACCATTTAAAAGGTTTGAATTGAAGTTCAGTCGATGTTTAAGAAATTTAAGTAATCAGCTTCATCGTATGGTTCAGAAGCTTGTTTCTAGAAGGAATGCCATCTTTCAGGATAATAATCCAACAAGTTATACTACTAAAGATGTAGCTGAATGGCACGAGAAACATTCTAATGAATTAGAACATGTTACCTTGCCACCACAGTCCCCAGCACTCAACATTATTGAACATTTAGAGTTTAATTTAGAAAACACAAGGAGTCGACATTATCTACCATCATCATTGAAAGAATTGGAGATTGTTTTCGTTGAAGAATGGATAAAAATTTCTCTAGAAACAATTCAAACTTTGTGCGAATCGATCCCACGCAGAATTCAAACGGTAATTACTGCCAAAGGCGATCCTACCCCATATTGAAATAAATTTACTTGAAATTTCAAAGTGTTTTCCATTATTCTGTCCTCCATCTATATATATATATATATATATATATTTTTTTTTTTTTTGCTATCTCTGATTGCTCATGACTTTTATTTTACCTCAGGCATAACAAGTGTAGAAAATTTATTTGCATTTTTGCCATGTCAGTACATGGAAAACTGTAAAAATAGAATTGCTTTATTGGATCAAAATCTCTGATCGATGCATCAGACAACTTGATTTTTTTATCCTTCTTCGTAATCGAGACAAACCAAAAACAAAATAAAAATTAAAACTAGAAAGATACAATTTTCAAAAAATACGAGAGAAAGATTTAAAATATACAACAAACAATGTATAAAATGTCAATCAGTATCTACTGTCCACAGTCTCTCTTTCCACTATCACAACTACTATTTCAAGTAGTCTGACATAAGGCCCAGCAGTAGATTTCCCAGTCAATCATTGGCTAAACTATAAAGGTTCCTTAGATAGTCACTAGGTAAATCTATTGTATAAACTTCTCAAGGGGAGTAGAAGTTGTTACAAGATGTTATATCACGGTAGCTACTAAATTGGTTATCGATTAAGCTAAGTGCATTCGACATTTCGAGATGGTGTAATGGTTAGCAAACTTGTCTTGCTAGATCTATTACGACAATAGTTAGTTTTGTCATCACTGGGGGTCACATACACTCGGCCTTGTGCCACATCTAAGCTGCAATTAGAAAACCAGCAGAAGATTTAGATGTCGTGTAATGTTTGGTAAAATTTTCTCGCTAGATCATAGTGAATAATGAGTTCGAACCTCACTGGGTGCCATATGCTACAAACCTTGTGCCGCATCAAATCTACACTGAGAAAACCAGCAGGACACTTTGGCATGGTATAATAACGAGTAAGCATGTCTGGCTAAAGATTAAAATTATTTTTTATCTCCATGTTATTTTTGTGTATCCAAATTTTACTCTTGATAATTTTTAAAAAATAGCACCCTAACATTATAAGATTTAACTCCCATGAACATCGAGTGAACGTAAATTCAAATCTCTCAAACTGTAAGTTCGTAATATGCACCAGATGATTACGTAACGCATAAAAACCCGAGTTTTGCTGTCAACATAGGATATATATATATATATATATATATATATATATATATATATATATATATATGTGTGTGTGTGTGTGTGTGTGTGTGTGAAATGTCACCTATTGAAAAACGCTATTTGCTTCTTTTCCAACTTAATAGCGAGACTTGAAGAGAAAGAAAGCGAAAGTGATATTTAACAGGTAAGTCATATCGTGAGTTCGTAGAGAGAAACGAATGATATTAATTTCACGAAGTCGCACCCAAAAGTTATTTTAAAATCCAAGATTATGATCACATATTGCACTTAAGACAGATCGATCGCGTTCTTTAGAATGAATTATTATACGCTTTGACCTGATTAGCTTTGTGTCTCTGTCCCATAAAGCACTTAACCAAATTTATAGGTCATGGAAACAATCTGCCTGTGAGATTGTTAATGTAGAACGGAGAACAATTCACATACATTAAATCAGTTCAAACATAATTCAACAATGGAGAAATACAATGGCGCCCAAACGACCATCTGAAAGCCATTGACTGCTTTCAGGGGTAATAAAAGGTGAGTAAAATTTAAGCAACATTTTCATAAAGTAAAAATGGAAGAAAATGGTGTTTATTGTTTATCATTATTAAAGTCCATCTTGTGTGATCGAGAATTTGCTATTATTATGGAAAAAATTTAATGGAATGATTCGGTGCAGCTTCCGGTTTCCCGTGTGTGGACATGCGCCGTACCGATCAGTCGTGTGCATTGTTTTCGGTTCTCAGACATCAGACCACCCGAGTTGTTACCAAATACACATCATTTTCATTTGCTTTAGGTGTCATACTTTGGTCTGCTGACACCACCACATCTACAATATGGCAGGTTCTTTTGTCTTTAGGTTTCTCTATTTGTTGAGTCTTGTTGTTTACTTTTAAATAAAAAAGAATTAATTCTTTTCTTTCCTTTCACACGACAGCCTATGTTTTGTCGTAATACCATTTGTTCATCAGGCTGTTTTCGCAGTTGGCTAAACAATAGCGAGACAAGTTTACCAAATATTACACGACATCGAAGTCTTCTAGTGATTTTCTAATTGCAGCTTAGATTTGGCACAAGGCCGAGAGTACGTGGCACCCAATGAGGACCGAACTAACTATTGTCGTAATAGATCTATTTATTTCATATCTATTTTAGTCTTTCTTTTAAATCAGTTTGCTGAATTTACTTAGACTGTGGTTTATAGTCACAATGTTATTTACTAAATCAACTTTTGTTTTCTTTTCGTTAATATTGCTTCAATATAATTGGTTCAGAAGCAAAGATTTCGTGTCTCTATTCAAAAGTCCTTTGTGTATTAAATAATAAGAATAATACTAGTCATTCCTGAGGATTCTCACATCATTTTTTAGTGTTTCTTTCTTTTTTTAAGTTACAGGTTAAGAAAAAAATGTCTATTTTTGAATCATACTCTAGTAAATTCACAAACTAAGGGAGACAGATTCAAACCATGCTAGACAATGGGAGTTACTAGATTAGACATGCTATATGTATTCCTCGAGTTTTGAATTAGTAGTTCTGTGAAAGACAATTATTAATTTATTATTCTTTTTCTCAATAAGAGTAGATAGGTTCGCCTATCGTCAGGTTCACCCGCCTCTTCTTTCTTTTAAACTGAAACAGAGGTTTATCCTTTCTTTGCTGTTTAAGATTTGGTTTCGGCTTCTTTCTAACGTTTACTTTAGCACTATACTTCTAACCCCTGCCGCTTGAACATTGTAATTTTATCTACTATTTAAAATAAATAAGTTCGCATATCGTTCACCCCCTAGTCTTTTGAACAAAAGTAGAGGTTTATCGCTTGGTTCCTGCTTGGATTGGGTTTCCGGTTCCTTCAAACGTATTTTTGTTCTCGTTTACTCTCACTTGCTCCTTGCATCTTAGCGGTATTATCCCTTTCCTTGGGTGAATTGATTAAAGAAAAAACAAAACAAACACCGCTGTTGTCTGAATATGTTCGGATCTTTCTTATATTTCTTATTCTTCGAACCAATTCATAAGACTTTTCGGGAATGTCTCATTTCAAGATCAAGTGACAGTAAGACTCCTTTATATTTCGACACGCTCTTCCATGGAATCTTTAGTTATATTGTTGTCTGAATCAATTCTTGGATTTCTAATTTTTGCCGAGAATTTTAGAAACCGTTCCACATTATCTAAAAATGATGGGCACAACAGTCATAATTGTTATTTACATTCGTCTATTGTACTCATTTCAGTTGCTTTTATCACAAAGTTTTTGCTTTTGTGCCATTCAGCTTTCTTCTGATGTCGACCGATTTAAATAATGGGAATTTCTAAAAGAAGTCGTTTTTTGATCAATGGTAATCTACGTGAAATTGTCCTCGCTCATGTCTAGAGACCTTACACCTCACTGCCCGCCCTGATTAAGTGAGTTTAAAGTATATACTATCCAGACTAAAGATTGAATTCACAATTACTATTCCCCTAATTTCACAAACCAAATCTGTAATCCAATAGCAGTATATACTTAGACACAGTGGGAACACAACGAACAATGCCTAAGCAACATGACGATATATCCCAAGTTGTTGACAAAAAAAAATAAAATTAAAATAAAATAAAATAAACATTTTTCGTTTGTTTATATATATATATATATATATATATATATATATATATATATATATATATAAACATTTCAAACCAAGTGAGACAGGAGCGCCACTGGTGCGCATGCATTTACAGTGAGAGAAAAAAACAAGGTACATGAGATGTCAAAGAATGGATAAGAGATTAATTGGAATCAAGGAAACAGAAAATGGCAATTGGCGTTGCACTTAAACTTTTGGAGATTGTAGCTATCAATGAAGCAAGTAAACATAAGGGAATTCAACAAACGAGAAGTGCGGGAAAAGAAAGAAAAGAAGTAGAAGAGGCGGTTACATTTAACTATTTCGACGGTAAAAATGTGGTGCATTGATGCCAGTCTAGTAGCACTCGTAAATTCAAATGGTCTGGTCAGTCAGTTAAATTCTATACGTAATACACGCTTGGGTGATCATGTCTCAAAAGAGATATGACTGACTGGGCAGAAGATTATCCCGCAGTAGGTCGTGATTTCTGCGGTAGACTGGTTGCCAGCCAAGGCTATAGAACCAAATCTGTCTTGTTATTTAACGCATAACTGGAGGGAAGAGATGGATTAATACCTTTTCCAAGCGTTATTTACGCTTAATTGAATACAAGGAATTCAACTGAAATTGTGGTTGCGTAATCAGGGGAAACAGCTACCCGTAGAAAAGACAAAAATCTACCCTCGTAGATAAAATTAAGGGTTTAGTTCGAAACTCACTGAAGGTTATTCCGATCGACAGAAGCATACAGGTGGAAACGACGATTGAAACAACGTGAAAATGGTTACAAAGATGATGACATTAGTCTAAATGAAAATAATGATAACTCATTATCCAAGAAATTCAAACAGGTGTCATTTCTTCATAGAGAACAACTTGTCAATCCTTTGGTAAGGCTCTGATAATTCTTCAACGTTTCTCTGTCATTGTCGTTCAGTTCCCACATTTCACCAGTCTTTTGAACAGAAGCAGAGGTTTATCGCTGCTTTCCTGTTTAAGACTGGGCCTCATAAATTAGCTTTATATTGTGTTCTGCTAGAACGGAGATATCTACACATTGGAAGATATTTTCTTTGTTAACAATAATTAGATTTATTTTCTTACACTACATTGGATCATCCGTTTGACTTTTAAAGTCCTGAAATATATTTTATTAATCTCCAAGGCAATAAGAACCAGTTTCCATCTCTCACTTCTAAGCTCGGTTAGCTATCTCTTATTTCTCTTCCGCTTACCCTCCTCCTCTGACTGCTTAGTATCTCTAACAATATCGATAAGGCCATTTCTTCTCATCCATTTGCCCATATATTTGTATTTGGTGACTTTAACACCCACCACACCAAGTGGATTGAAACCTCTGTCATCGATCTTGCTGGTGTCCACACCATGAATTTTTCAATAACCCAATCTCTAACGCAAGTGGTGGATTTCCCCACGATTTTCTCGAATAACCCAAATGGAAGGGACTCACTACTAGACCTCTGCTTCACTTCCATCCCAGACTCTTGCATCGCCAAGCAGCTCCGCCCTCTCGGAAACTCTGACCACGCCGTAGTTTCCGTCAACATCTCATTCCACTCCCACTCAACCCAAGAAACCCAGACTAGCAGAATATCATACTGCTACCAAAGAGCAGACTGGGACTCATTCCGCGACTTCCTGTGTGACGTTCCTTGGAACAACGTTTTTGTCTTGCTCGGCCGCCATTGCCCACCGGAATCATTTCTTCCGGCTCTATCGAAGCCACGAATCGAACCAAAACAGGCGCCTTTTCGCCTCAGCTCGTAATAAGTGTAAAAAGATACTTAACGAAGCTAAGATGTTGTTTGCTGCCAGAATGAAGCAACGCATAGCATCCTGTAAGTTCGGTGCCAAAAACTACTGGCGACTCTGTAAAAGTGTGCTTAACAAGAGTAAGACCTCAATACCCCCGCTAATCAATGAATTTGTGGTCATCACCTCCTCAGCTGACAAGGCTGAATACTTTGCTCGCAGATTCTCCACCAATTCGAGACTGGATTCGTCTACACCTGACTTCCCACCTAGAACTGAGGCTCAACTGAATGACATCTACATTACACCTTCGCTGGTCTCTAACATAATCTCAAAGCTTGACCCTCACAAAGCGAGCGGAGGGGACGGAATCCCAATCGTAGTTTTGAAGAAATATGCTCCTGAACTCTCCCCTGTCCTCTCTAAGCTCTACAACTTCTGCCTATCTGCTTCCTGCTTTCCTGCCTGTTGGAACTTTTCCTCAATTGGAATGACTATATCGAATCCATTGCTAAATCCGCTGCTATGAAAGTCTGTTCTTTGTGCAGGGCTCGAAAGTTTTTCCCGTCGCAATCTATCCTGCACATTTATAAATCTGCCATATATATTTGCCCGTGTATTGAATACTGCTGCCACATCTGGTCAGGTGCCCCTGCTATTCTCCTGGGGGTTCTTGACAAAATACAACGGAGAATTTGTAATGTGATCGATACCGACTTGACAGACCGGCTGCAGTCACTCTGTCACCGGCGTGACGTGGCCTCTCTATGGCTCTACTATAAATACTTTCCCAGCTTCTGCTCCTGTGAAATTAACTCACTGGTGCCCCCTAGGTATGAATTTGCATGGGATACTAAATTAGCAACTAGGTCCCACCCTTTTACAGTGAAACAGATAAGATGTAACCGTAATTTCTACTCCAATAGCTTCTTTTCTCGCACTTCCCGCCTGTGGAATTCCCTTCCATACACTTGATTCCCAGACAGCTACAATCTCCAGAAGTCTAAATGTAAGATCAATAGACATCTTTTAACACACTAACTCGCATCCATTCTCTCAAACACTCTTCCTATTTACCCAACCCTCCTCCTCGTTATCCTTACTCGTCTATCACCCTCCTTCTGATATTTCCTATATCTAAACACTCTTTCTCATCACTTTCCCCTATGTAACTCCCTAACCACTTTTCTCGTCACTTTTCCCTATGTAACCCCCTGCGCAATAGTGGCAGTGGAATGATTAAAAAAAATCGCTGAAGTGAGACGTGATGGATTCATACCTTTTCCAAGGGTGTTAGCACGTAATTTATTGCTTTCACTTACGTTCTAATACTATCGGGAAATATATTAATCTATCTCTTTTCCTCCACCTAAATACCAGGACAGCCTACGAAGGCCACCGGTCTAGGAGAAGGAAAATTCTGAATTCTAAACCAGCCTGGAGAGGCTCTCCGTCAGGCTATTCTGCCCAAGACATACTACTTCTACTGCAGCTACAGCTTCAGTATTGTTGTGCTCCTACGACTCTGGGAAGTTAAGGACTCATGATCGTAAACGTAGTTGTGATGGGTGTTCATGTAATTTCTCATTTGTTTGCTGCGTCGCTCCCGACTAATTTGCAGGAGACTTCAGGAATTACCATTTGTTTGTCTTTTATCCTTTTTTTTTCTGTCAAATATGCTGAGTTCTTGTGTGTTTAAAATATTAAGAATGGTCTTAAAATTTCGAACAGAAAACTTTTATAATTTTATTTTATTTCATTTTCTCCTTGACAAGTCCAAGTATAAATGTAAAATTCCAAACTCAGTCATCATAGACGACAAAACTCAACACAGATGAAAAATAAAACTCAAACAACATGAACGATAAAGTAATAACCTGAAGGTAAGATATAAAAATGGTTAAAACAGAATGGAAGTGAGCAAAACAGATAAAAAAGAATAACAGATGAAGGAAAAAGCTGGTTACATTGTGCTTTTTGCATAAGGAATACACCATAAAATCTGGGATATAGGGTTTGTGTATGATAGGCCAAGATACAGAGTAGTGTAGTCGCAAACTTCATGATAAGAGTTGGGAAAGGCTTTTATACCACAGTTGATTCGGAATAGAAACTGCTACTGATAAGGAAGATGAAGTTGAACATCTGTATCTATGAAATCTTGATTCTTGTCAAAGCAATTATTAATTTGTACTTTGGACTATACGAGATGGCCTCTGAAAATAACGCTTCCAGTTGATTTTCAAGGAAACTACAATACCACACACACACACACACACACACACACACACACACACACACACACAGATTAATAGCATCATTCAATAAGTTTTATGAAATCCTATTTTTTTCAAATCGTTACTATTATCAACGATATACAGGAACACCCGAAGTGCCATTTTTCCCAGTTTGCTGTCACCAAATCTGAAACGTATTAACTACCACTTGTGTTTACATCCACTCTTTGGTCTCTGTTAACATTCAATAAACGTCAGTGAATCTCAGTTTTTATATATTCATATTGAAGAATTAATTTACACCGCTATTTCGTATGAACTTTCATGTCAGACGCCATTTTGTCGATTATCATTCAGTTCCTGTCTTTATGAAGGCTAAAGGAAATTATAAGCTATTGGCGGAAGGTTAAAACTCTAAGAATATACCATTAACAACTACATCTGAATTTGTTGTCCAACATAACAAGAAGCATTGTTTTTTCAATAACTCTCGTACGTAAATCGACATAATAAGTCAAAACGGCAAACTAAGCCATATAAAATGTATTTAATTAATTTTTTGCATGATTTTGCATTATACTCTAAATTATAATAAAGACCATTGTACACACAAACACACACGCACACACACGCACACACACACACACACACACACATATATATATATATATATTAAAGTGTACAAAAAAGTGTACATTTTGTTTCGACATCGAAAAACAATGTATCATCAGGTAGTTAATAATGATGGTAATGTCGATGTCGAAACAAAATGTACACTTTTGTAGTAAATTATAATTTGTACATGTTCTAAACTATAACTTTTAATAAATATTCATAGCTCTATTTCTATATTGAGCACTGTTTTAAATTAATGTTTTGAACGTTGTTAATACTTTCTTCGTTCTTTATTCACTCGGAGATATATATATATATATATATATATATATATATATATATATATATATATATCCATCCTGTCATGCTCATGGCGAGAGCGACAACAGCGAAGCAGCGTCGGCTCAGTTCATTCTCTTTACTACCAGTTATTAAAATTTACTCACAATTATGAAATCCCTTGCCGCGTGTTTGATTTTTAATAGTGCCATATTTTTTTCCCAAAATTATATCGTCGAGTAGTGAAAAATATATTTATATATAGCCTCTTTATTATAATAAAGACCGTATATATATATATATATATATATATATATATATATATATCACCCCGAGCAAGGCGGTAACGCCACTGATGTGCAAGAGTGAAAAGATTGGAAAAGAGAAAGCCGGAAACCACATCCTAAACAGGGAACAAGGGATGAGCCTCTTCACTTGTTCAATAGACATGGGTGGAGTTTGAACCGGGTGATAGTTTAGTCTATCTACTCCAATTGAAAAAAACGAAAAAAGAAAAAGGAGTGAAAGGATTGGAAAAGAGAAAGCCGGAAACCACATCCTAAACAGGGAACAAGGGGTGAGCCTCTTCAGTAGACGTGGGTGGAGTGTGAACCGGGCGATAGGTTAATCTATCTCCCTCTCTAATATTTTGCCGTAATAATTGACGGCAGGTGTACACGAATCATAATATATTAAGTATTTGTTTATTTTGAAGCCTGTTGAGAATCGAGCGCGTAATTCTAGCTTTAGGTGCTATGATTAGATAACCTTTATAAAAGATATTTTTGTGAGGTTTCACGTTGAAATCTATCCTATTTTTGTAAACAATGCAATTTTTTCATACTTACAGTACATTGCTAAGTACCTTAATTTTCTCCATTACTTTCAACAATGTAGATTTTTTAAATATGTCATGTTTTGCCGTAGACTGATGCCGTTGGCAATAAGTACACGATGTACATACTGTCTTAAAGAGAAAATTATTTTTACAATAAACAAAAAGAAATTAATGATTCTAAATCATATTTTGTTTCTAAATATGACATGCTTTACGGACTATAACAAATTATAAATATTTAGATTATAAAAAATTGGAAAGGATTTACAATTTTTTTAAATAAGTTATTTTTCGGACTGGACGTCGTAGAAAAATAACCACATAGAGACAAATAACATACACACACACACACACACACACACACACACACACACACACACACACACACCGATAACGCAAAAATAAGAATAACACTGACGTCACATATTATCCAAAATCACATACAAATATCTCGAAATACTAAAGAGTAAATTTATTAGATAAATATTGCTATGTGAGGCGCTTCTTGGCTTCTAAACACGTTCGGAATCTCCAGCAACTCTTCTGGAATGTTTTCTTGTACAGGGTGGAGCAGAGCAACTTGCTTATTTGAATTTGGCGATCTGAAGCGATGGTTGCTCCGAGGATAATGAGGAAGGGCTTACTCGAAAGTGCGGGATTTAAAGTTTGTTTCTATTTACTTTACAGGAACCTCAGTGCACATCATGGAGTGGACGAAGTCGGAACGCGCTTTTGCTGTTAAGGCATATTTTTCAAGCGGTGGCTCAATCGTCGCCACGCAACGTGAATTTCGTCGACATTTCAATACTGCCCGCCGTGTTCGTGTTCCTGTCCGGTAGTCGATTGTTTCCTGGGTAAACAACTTCAGGGAAATTGGTGATGTAAAGAAGTAACCTAGCCTCCCACGAACAGCAAGGTTACCCGAAAACATTGAAGCGGTTAGACAATCTGTTTTGAGATTTCCTCGACGGTCTACCCGAAAATATGCGTCTGCTTTATGGTTGTCTGCTCGTTCTGTGAGACGAATTCTTAATAAAGAATTGAAATTTCATCCCTACAAATTGTCTGTTGTGCAGGAACTTAATTTACACATGCATGTGAGACGCTTCTTGGTTTGCCTGATGACACGCTTGTTTTCTTCAGTGATGAGGCTCACTCCAATCTTTCGGGATCTCTAAATAAGCAAAACATGCGCTATTGGAGCCTTGAAAACACCAGAGAACTTCATCAACGTCCTCTACACGTAGAACATGTAACTGTTTGGTGGGCACTATCACGAATTGGCATAATTGGCATAATTGGCCCATGTTTTTTTGAAGAAAACGACCAGGCAGTATCAGTGACATCTGAACGTTACGTCAGCATGATTAATGACTTTTTCCTACCAACACTTAACCAGGTGGGTGTTAGAGATGTATGGTTCCAACAGGACGGTGCCACGTCACACACAGCGCGCGTGTCAATAACAGTTTTTCAGCAGAACTTTCCAGGACACCTCATCTTTTTGAGGAGCGATCTGCATTGGCCAGCACGGTCCCCAGAATTATCACCCTGTGACTATTTTCTCTGGGGCTACCTGAAGTCAATTGTTTACAACGATCGTCCTATCACTCTGGCTCACCTGAAGAACAACATTCGTCATGCTGTCGTCAAAATACCCACCGGTATACTGGAAAAAGTTGACCGAAACTTTAGAGTACAATTAACCCAGTGCATTGAGCAGAATGGACGGCATCTGACTAATGTCATCTTTAAAGCTTGTAAAACATAAAATTTACATGTTGTATTTGATGCTGTTTAAATAATTACATATATATCTGCATTACTTTTGTTTTATGTTTTATTCCTAATAAACACGTTGCTCTGTCACACCCTGTATAAGTTGGTGAAAGCTGCCATAACCATGCCTTCAGTTCATCTTTGTTGGTCTCAACTGCGCTCTACTCATAATAATCAAAGGGGTTGCGGTGTGGGAGGTTAAATGGCCACATTTAAGGGGGTTGTTGTCGTAGAAATTGTCCGGCAGCTATAACTGGCTTCTCCTGCTTCTGTGACATGGGGCCGCGTCCTGTTGTTAAACATGGTGTCATCCAGTAGCCAACCTCGTGATTTGGGGCAACACTATTTTTTCAAAACATTTGATATAGTTCTCCATCTGAGACCTTCAATAAAAATTGTAAAATATATATATATATATATATATATATATATATATATATATATATATATATAATAGTGACACGCATAAGTATTGTAATGCCAGTTTCGTAAATTTCCGTATACGTACCAACAATAAATTAGCACTAATAAAGACTAAAGTCAGAAAAACTAACGCTAACAAATCAGTAACGTATATCGTCAACAACCCAACGAGGACTAGCACGTGGTTTAAAGGGGAAGAAAAAAAAAGAAACAAACAAAGCCCAATAACAATGAGTCAAGAGCTTGTTTGAAAAAAAAAAACAAGACGAAAACATTAACAGTAGAGAGCTCAATACGAAAGTACGAAAGCACGAAAGTAGAGCAAAAATACAATAAACTAAATCTAAAAGTGAGCCAAACGCCGACCGCGGTTTCGCTCAACGGATCGTCAGGACATGGAGCCATGACCTGAAAAGAAAGGAATGCAGTTTTGGGAAAAGGTAATCTGGTCGGATGAAACGAAAGCTGAACTATTCGGAAGGAACACAGCAACAAGTGTTTGGCGGAAAAAGGGCGCTGCCTTCAACAAGCACAATACCATCCCGAAGTTTCTTGAAAATGAATATCTCGGTGGATATTTATTTAAAAATGTGCCGTTTAATTATACAAAAACAGACTAACCAATCCATTAGTATCCATTAAAAATAATGTTCAAAATAAATTAATTTAAATAGATAAGTCGTTTAATACCATTTTGGTAATTTCCATTTATATACATATATTTGAGTTCAAATAATAAAACTTAAATCTATTGCATTTTATAGAATTCTGCAAACAGTTTCACATAATAAATCACCTAAAAAAGTTAAAGAAAAAGATTCCTCTATGCTCCCACAAAATTATACAGCGAAGCAAAATAATTACTAACCATTCTTCCTTGTTTTTCATATATATATATATATATATATATATATATATATATATAGTTAGGCTATCATAAGAACATCCGATGGCTCGACGAACTTTTAACCCATGAACCAGTTAATCAAAATACAGTGTTGATTATCATAATTATATATATATATATATATATATATATATATATATATATAGTATGTATATGTTTTTAGAGGGATTGTGCTCGATATGGAAATATATATATATATATATATATATATATATATATATATACTCCACATACAAGCCTGTTTCAATGTATCACAGCTCATCAGAGTGTTTAGACATTCAATTGCTTCCACCCGAAATTGTCTATAATAGTGTGTATATATGTTATATTACAAAGGAATTGAGCTTGATATGGAACTTTTTCAGATAAAAATGTTTATATATATGATTCACTGGTTCATCAGTTAAAAGTTCGTCGAACCATCTGATGCACTTATGATAGCTTAAATTTCTAAATTTTCTTTATATATATATATATGAAAAAGAAGAAACAGTGATTAGTAATTTGTTTGCTTATCAATATAATTTTGTGGATGTGTAGAAGAATCTTTTCCTTGCACTTTTTGAAGTGATTTTTATGTGAAACTCTGTTTTCAGAATTGTATAAAAATGCAATAGATTTAAGTTTTCTTTATTTGAACTCATAATCTAACTCAAGTTTTTGCTAGGTATGTGTATATGCGTTTACACGTTTATCTGGTGAGACCTGTGTGAACATTAATACATGTAAAGCTGGATGTTTAATGTTATTCTCTATACATATATATTTATTTAAAATTACTTTAATGTTCACTCAATACAATGCACATGAGCGACGCGAGGTAGAAAGTTACTGACTTGACTTGAGTAGGAATAACAAGCATTAACAGACTCTGTAGAAATAACAAGCATTAACAGACTCTGTAGAAATAACAAGCATTAACAGACTCTGTAGAAATAACAAGCATTAACAGACTCTGTAGAAATAACAAGCATTAACAGACTCTGTAGAAATAACAAGCATTAACAGACTTTGTAGAAATAACAAGCATTAACAGACTCTGTAGAAATAAACCCAATCCTAAACAGTTTCGTTTTGCGGCGTTAAAAAGAAACCATTTTTTTACCCTAGTTAACAACTTAATGTAGATAATCTTTTGAGTCATCTTCCAATTCGACCATATCCAACCGCTGATACAGACCATTATTAAATTAGATAACGAGCTGAGGGATAGATGTGTATAGGAAGAGGATGTTGCGCTAATTTTTCAAAAGGTTGCACTTGACTGTTTTAAAACTCAGCATTCGTAACACTGTTTTTTTTTTGTTTTGTTTTGTTTTTGTCATTTTTTTACATTCTGTTTCATACAGGGTTAATCGCGAGTGTTTTTCGGTAGTGCAACTGAAACTGGCCTTTCAGTCATGGAAATTGCGACTAAATATTACACACTAAATTTAATTCTTATCATTTTTACGGGCGTATGAAATGGTTTCCGGTGAGGTGGTCACAAACCCCTTAGTGGCAGGCTTAATTCGATCTCAGGCTCCAATAGGTATTAGATTTGAACCTTCATGTCCTGTATGTAAATTTTTCCTTCCAGTCTGTCGTTCTTTGTACTTGTGCGTCAATGTATGTGCGTCTCTCAGTATGTGCGTGCCAATGTGTGCGCATGTGACAGTAAGTGTATATATACATTTGAATATATGTATCTGTTTACCTTTGTATAAACAATTTTTTGTAAGTGCATTCAGGCACTTTGTGATTTTTCTGCAAGTAACCCTGGCGTAATTGTGTATGTTTCTAGAAAATATTCTTTATTCCATCCACAACTAATTTTTCCTGACACTAACATTCAACTGCCATTTTATTTTCCATTCCTTCTTACCTATTTTTTGCAAATTGAATATAGCTACCTCTACACCGGAATAAAACCCTATCAACTTTTCCCTTACCATAAATTCGTCTAAAATAACGCAAAAATAGATTTAGTAATATTTTTTATTTTATTTTGTTTTAGAAAAAGAAGAAAAATAACGGATGATGTCGGCATCAATTAAAGTCACGTGTTTAATGCGTTCGACCATCGGGAAACTGCGATATTTTAAATATATTTGAACAAAACAAAACACGACAAAAATGTTGAGTAATGATATAACATGACATATTCGTTACGGTGAGGGTGTTCCTGGGATTTTTTAAAAATATAGTTGCATTATTTATTAATGCATTACTTAAAGCAGTAAAAAATGTTTTTTTCTCCCATTTTAAGACCACTTAAAATGCCCGGATGTATTTCTGTACATTTTAATACATATGTCAATCATTCTCTCTCTATCTCTTTCTTCTCTATCTTCCCTCCCACTTTCTCTTTCTTTCATGCTCTCTCTTTTTCCAGCGTTTTTTCTTTTCACCTTTAACGACTGTCAAATCTCTTTCCTGATTGCTAGCAAACCACCCTCCCATTTTCCCTTCTTTTTTACCACTACATACTTAACTCATACACATATTTAATTTTGATGAGTACCTGTCAAGGTTAATAATAATAGGTAAGAGTAAACAGTTCTCTGTCATAAACGTCATTGCATGAGTAAGATAGCCATAGAAGAATTGTTGGCTTGAATAATCATTCAGCCATTCCTTTTTTTCATTCAGTCAGTTGAGTGCCATACGTGATACACGCTTGGGTGATCTCGAAAGAGACATGACTGACTGGTTGCCGACCAAGGCTATAGAACCCAATCTGTCCTGTTATTTAACCCATAACTGGAAGGAATAGACGGATTAATACCTTTCCCAAAGGTATTTGCGCGTAAGTGAATGCAAGGAATTCAGCTGAAATTCGAACTCAACCTCCCGATTTCTCGTTCCGAGCCGATATCCAATGCACCACAATGCACATGTTTTGTCAACATATTTGGCGAGAAAGTAGGTATTCCCTCGAATATATCCAGCCTCGGGCAGTTTTTGCAAATATTGCGCTGATTACTGCCTGTCTGTCTCTCACTTTGTCTCTCTTTCTTTTGGAGAGAGAGGGGGAGAATATATTTGGGTAAGAAGAATTCGTTTAATAAAGTTGTATTAAATTCAACTGCCAAGGTCTGATTTTTTATTGTAATTTCCAATTTTCAAATGAGATGTCCTGTCAAAATTGTGGATAAACTGTTCAAACATATTTGTTTTGTTTTCGTTCGATTAATTTTGACCATCAGTCTAGTCCAATGTCATAAACCAAATGCAAGTATCGTTGACAAAGGTTTTTATCTACACCTTGATATTTATGTAACTATGGAATGATACGTTTCAAAATCGAATATAAAAATATCGTATAAGTGACATCATGTGTCGGTCTCATAGATTTTAAAACATCGGAAATGAGCGTATAAATTATGTATACTTATCAAAATCATTTCTACACATTTCAAAATCTCCTCTTTTATAAGGTAATATTTATTTATTTATATCGGTTGTTTCTTTTGAATAATTACAGCTTCGCTTATTTTGCGCCTTTCTTTACAGTCTACAAATACAAATGCAAATGTAAATGGTTGCAATAAATAACAAGTTAATCAATGAGAAAGTGTGGTATTTTTGTAACCAATGTAAAGTTTAATACTCTTTTGTGATTCTTATTATTCAAGATGCAATCTTCCAGTGTAAAATTAAATACAAATCATGTAGAAGTAAATATGTATTTATATTAGTATGTTTTTAAAATGAAAGTCATTTTCAATTTTCGATTAGTAAATTTAGTCTTCACTATGTGACTTGCCAACCTACATCTACACGAATTGGAAATATTTTTAAAATATTTTTGAAAACTTTTCAATTATTATACCTAAAAAAAGGACAAAAATGAAAGAATTCTTTTAAAATTTTATTATTAATCGGAATTTTATTTGCGTCAGGCTATAATATATTATTTATTAAAGCAATTAGAAGCGTATCTAATTAAATAATGTCATAGTTTTATTGCATTTTTCACTTTATTATTCGGAGTAGATTCTCGGTATAAATGGCTAAATGATTTTAAAAACAATTAATGATTTACATTCTCTAATGAGCCCTGCGTTTAACTAATAAAACCATTTTTGCGCCTACAGAATTTAATTTTTGGAAATTTCATGAATTTACGTAAAGTAGGGGCGGTAACAGATGTAAAAAATATTTTTACCAAAACTTTTTAGAAATAAAAAATTAATTTCATTCATTTACGAATAAGTCTTGAAAGTTTCATTAAAATCCGACAATCACTTAGTTTTTACAAGAATTTCCAAATTAATGTCTTTGTCACCGCAAAAGTGAGTTATGTAATATTGCGTTTTTCATTGTAACGATTTGGTTATCCGCTAACTCAAATCAAAACAAGATTTTTAGCAAAATTTCTAATGTGTTAGAAGGGGTTAAATGTTTTTTTTTTAATAATTAAAAATACCTTGATTTTTCCTCTTAATAATAATATAAAAATTTTGATGGAAAAAGTTCATTTTTATTAAATTTAAGGCTTTTTTTTATCTATGCTGTTTTTTAGCGTTTTAGTGGAGGTCCATAGAATATAGTAAAAACCTTTTAAATTGTTAATTTTTATTTAAAATCGGTAATTAAAAATATAGTTAGTTTATTTAATGTAACTAATAAGATAATTACAATGAGGTGAAACAAATATTTGGATAATAAAAAATGGATTTAGAATCATATATTGAAAGAAAAGCATTGTCTAACGCTCACAATATATTCGTAAAACAATTATAAATGCAAATAAACAACAAAAATAGATTATTGGACACGTATATATATATATATATATTATATAAAAATTATTAAATTAGGTAGCGAAAAAAGTAATTGGATAGAATATAAATTATGCTTTAAATGTGTTTAATATTTAGTTGTTTTTCCTTCATTTGCAACTACAGCTCTCAGTCTGTTTCTGTAGCTCTCTACAAGCGCCTGGCATCATTTTGTGGGAATTTTAGCCCAAGGTTCTTTGGTCGCCTTTGAAGAATCTGATTCTTCAGTGTTCTCCAAAGATTCTCTATTGGATTCATGTCCGGCGATTGGCTGGGCCATATGAACACGTTGATGTTATTGTTTTGAAGCCATGCACGTGTTGCTTTGACTGTATGTTTCGCATTATTGTCCTGTTGAAAAACCCAATTTGGTCCAAGTTCTAATTTCTAAACTGATGACTGCAAGCAATCTTCTAAAATCTGAATATATTTGGCTGCATTCATTGTGCCCTCAATAATTTTCAGTTGTCCCGTAGCATTATATGCAAAGCATCCCTAAACGATAATGCTACAGCCTCCGTGTTTCACAGTGGGGATGGTGTTCTTTTGATTGAAAGCTGTTACATCCTTTCTCCAAACGTGGGTAGCATTGTTGTGGCCATAAAGTTCAATCATCAGACCAGAAAATTTGCTTAAAATAGTCATCATGCTTTCGTAAATTATTTTTGGCAAATTCAGGTTTGGATGTTAAATGTTTTTTTTTGTTTTTTGTTTTTCAGCAATAGGGTCTTGCAATTGCTGTCGGTGGAGTTCAGAACTTATGGTCCTTTTGCGTACGTGAGTTCATGCATTGCTGAGATCTTTTTGAAGTTCTCTCACAAAAAGAACTTCACAAAAGGGTTAATTTTTACACACCTTACTATCATCCGTGAACATTTTTGTGATATTTTGCGCGGTGCACCTGTTCTTGGAATATTTTCATGAGTACCGAAGGCTTTTCATTTCTTAATTATGTACCCAACAGTACTCACAGGTATACATAGGTCTTTAGAAATCTTACGATATATGTACAGAAATAATTCGATTTTTAAGATTTTTCGACAGCTCTCTTTGTTTTGGCATCCTGCAGTACTGTTAGTGCAACGCCTTGGGATGAACTGACCATCAATATAGCTAACACCTTTAAGTAATGCACGTTCTAGACTATTCCATAAAATTCTAACACATTTGAGCATGAAATATAATCAAAACATTAATTTTAAACATAATTTCGGAACTGTCTAAATACTTTTTCACTACCTGTTTAAATAATTTGTATATAAAATATATAAACGTGTCAAATAATTTATTTTCGCTGTTTATTTGCATTTATAATTGTTTTATGAATATATTGGTGGCTTTAAACAATGCTTTTCTTTCAATATATAATTCTAAATCCATTTTTTACTGTCCAAATACTTGTTTCACCCCACTGTAAATACTTTAATGTAATTAATATATCTTGCACAAAATTCATATCATGTTTATATATTATATGAATCATATTCTTTTATAACAGAAAATATTAACTATTTGAAAAAAAAAAGAATGTCACTAATTGTGAATGAAATTCATCAGTGATGTTTTCTTTTATGAAAAAGGAAGTCGGTCTCAACTTCACATCGTGAAAGTAAAACGGTGTTGTTTTTACGCCATTACAAAACAAGAACATTATTCGTTTTCTGTTAAAAGTAGTCTACCGCCTTGTAGGTTGAATTCATAATTAAAAAATGCAGTATCGTTTTTTAGTTTTTTTTTCTAGATTCCATTACTTGCTTTTTTTTTCTAGATTCCATTACTTGTTTTTTTTTCTAGATTCCATTACTTGTTGTTCTCATAGACGAAACGATTTAGAATTCGATATTCTAAAATATTAATAAATTTATGTCCCTTTCTGGTTTCTTGGAATAATGTTCACTGAAAATAAAATTTTTGTTGAATTATTTTTGTATATGAATTGTGTGGTTGTAAGATCTACTTTATCAATATCAGTGTAATTAGTAAATAAATCGCTACTAGTTGCCTTCCTAATCAACGCTCATGGAAACATGGTCCAGTGGATAAAAACGTTGGTTAGATTTAGTAACTTGTCTGGTGGGTTCAATGCCTGGCTACAGCAATGGTGTAAAAAGTTGAGTTAAAGGGAAATAACAAAGATATCCGGAAGTGACATGACTCACGAAAGGAGATCATTATACTCCAGTAATTAAAATAAATGATTCGGCACAATATTCAAATCACCTGAAGAAGGTCGGAATCTACAGTACCCGAAACGTTGTAGATATGGCAACAGTAAACCCTTAATCCCCACTGTAATCAATGAATTTGAGATCCTCACCTCTTCAGCGGTCAAGGCTGAGTGCTTTGCTCGCAGATTTTCCACCAACTTGACACTGGATTCGTCTGGAGTATCTGTACCCAACTAGAACTGAGGCTTAACTGAACGACGTCCACATTACTACCGCGCTGGTCTTTAACATAATTTCAAAGCTTGACCTCCATAAAGCAAGCGGAGGTGACGGAATCCCAATCATTGTCCTCTCCAAACTCTATAACTACTACCTCTCTGCTTCTTCCTTTCCTGCCTGCTGGAGGTCCGCCTCTGTGTTTCCTGTATTTAAGTATACTGGAGAACACAGGCTCTATTCTAGGTTCTACGCCTTTTCTGATCTTCATTAACGATCTCCCCGATGTAATCAGATCTCAAGTGGACATATACGTTGACGACACAACCGTTTACTCTCGCCTCGATCAAAAATCTGCTGAAAACGAACCCCGTTGCTGAGCTTTTTGAAAATGACCTCCAATCTGTGGGGGACTGGGGTAAGAAAGTGGCTTGTGAATTTTAATATCTCCAAAACGAAGTTTCTATCTATTAGCCATCACAGACAATCGCTCTTACCCCCGTCAGCATGGATCAGGCTAGCCTCCGTGAAAGCAAAACACTGCGCCTACTCGGGTTAACCCTCTCAGCAGACCTCAAGTGAATGACTATATCGAATCCAGAGCTAAATCTGCTTCTAAAAAGGTCGGTTCACTGTGTAGGGCGAGGAAGTTTTTCCCGTATGATCCTGCACTGTTATAAATCTACCATCCGCCTGTGTATTGAATACTGCTGCCACGTCTGATCGAGTGCCCCTTCTATTCACCTCGGGGTTCTTGACAAGATCCAACGGAGAGTTTGTAATGTGATCGATCCCGACTTGGTGGCTCAGATGCAGTCATTTTCTCACCGGCATAATGTGGCTTCCCTCTGTTTCTTCTACAAATACTTTCATGTTTCTGCTCCGATGGACTTAGCTCACGGGTGCCCCGTATGTATGAATTTACTCGAGCTACTAGACTAGCAACTAGATCCCACCCTTTTATAGTGAAACTAATAAGATGTAACCGCAACTTCTATTCTAGTATACTTGCTTCCGTATACTTGCTTCTCCGACAGCTACAAACTCCAAGAATTTAAATGTAAGGTCAATAGTCATCTTCTATCTCATTGACTAGCACCTTTCTCTCTTTCTCTTTTCTCCGTCCACTCCACTCTCATCACACCAGTATTCTCATCCTTCTTTTATCCCATTTCCTGACACCTCCTATAACCTGTACCTTTTTCTCGTCACTTTCGTAAGCCCCTGCGCACCACTGGTGGTGAGGCTGTTTTGCTTGGAGGGAAATGATTAAATAAAATAAAGATGAGGACAACAGTCCGAATAATGTAAAAAATAAAATAAAATAAAAAAAACTCATCTCAACAAAATTGGACACTTATTTTCTTTCGAGAGAGATAATTTATTCATCAATATTCCACTAGAGAAGGCGATAATTGTTTTTTTTCTTTTGAACATAATCAAATAATAATGTTAGAAACACAATTAAAAAGTAATTGAATTTTGCGACAGATTTAATTTATTGTTTGTTGTATAATGAGAACAGAAGTGTGGATAGGCTCTTGTTTATCTGTGGGTCTTACTGTGGGTCTTGAAGCATAATAAGGAAGTTTGGTGTGATGAATCTGCGGGACCATTGTTTGGACGATATCGTAGTTATATAGATGTTTTGAAGTTTTAACATCAGATCACAAAATTTATGGACGAATAGGAAAAGTATAATTCTTTACCATTCAAACAACATGATCACTAAAAATAACAATTCATTGAAAACTAATACTTTTTTATGGTTCATCCTGTACAAAGCCCGAGGGCTAGTCAAGGTAGATGATTACTTTAAGAGGTAGTTTATATGAATAAGAAGGGAAAATAATAATTAACTCTAGATATGAGCAAGTCAAGATTGTAGCGATCGAGAAAACATCTACTTGGGAGTTTGTTCTATAAGGCCATGGTTCGTGGGAAAAAGCTGTTTAAATAGAACTTACTTCTTGCCGATGGAATATGGAGGGAGTGTAGGTAGTTTGCTACTATATAAGTGGTATGGCTGGTCCTAGCCATGAAGGTCAAACTGGGCGAAACCGAGTACTATCCATGGTAGTAGCGATAGAGCAGGGAGAGACTTACTCCATCCTTGCCTGTGAGAAAGAGGTTAAAGTGCGAAAAAGAATTATTCTTCAACAAGGCCTCAGAGACGATTTTGAACTTTATCAAAATTAGAAAGTGAGGTCTGGGCAGCTTCTGTCCAAATATAGCAACAGTACTCCATTTTTCGACCTGAATTGGCTCTTATAAAGGTAGAGGATAACATGAGTCAGGTACTTAATGAATTGGTATAAGGAACAGATGATTTTATCTGCATCCTTAGCGATGGATCCTATATAGGAATTCATCTTGAAATCGAGTTTGAACTTGAGGCTCAATATCCTTCCAAGGCACGGGGACTGCTATTAGTAGTTCGGATTCTGGTCAGCAGTGATAGAATGTAACCATTTTGGGTTTTGGAGGCATTGAACGTAACGAGCCATTTTTTATCCCACTAGAAAGTTAGTGTTAGCTCTGAAGAGCGGCCAGCTGCCAATCTCTGATCGTCAAAACTTTTAGAGGTGCGCCAGTATATCGTCGTATCATCAGCATAGATGTTTACAAATGATGGGAGTATTTTCAGAGGTAGATCATTTATGTAAATCAGTTCGAGAAGTGATCACTGAGGGACGCTTGCGTTGACCGTGGGGTCTCGTAGGATTGGCTGTTAATAACCATGCTTGAGGAGCTAACTGTTAGGAAGGATGTCATAAAAGAAAAAAAAACTCTTTCAGTGATTCTATAGCCGGAGAGCTTGTGCAGTAAACCTTTGTGCCACATCTTTTCAAAGGCATCGAGATATCAAATGCTATGATCCTTGTAGAGTTTGTCTTCAAGGGCCTCACCGATTCTACTTGTAATGGCCGTTAGGACGTTAGGGGTGGATCGAGCTGTTCGAAACCTATACTACTCATCACAAAAAAGTTATCCCTATCCAAGCGTCCGTCGCACAAGAGTTTGTTCTAATCTTATGGCATATATATGTATATATTGTAAGAAAGTTATGGAACACGTAGGTTTTAAACCCACTGTTCATGCATTTACTTTTATAAAGAGTGCTCGATACAATGTAGAGCTTTATATTGAAATGGTTGTTACAATGGTTTATAAAAGCTTAGTATCACTACACAAAAATTTTCGCGTTTCGGAGCTACGTTTGCTCCTCATCTGGTGATAAGTTGAAATGAAAAATAAATGGTGAAAACGATTTATTTTTTGGTAATATGATATGTAAGTGAATGTGGTGGGAGTTTAGTACGATTTAGCCGGCAGTTTGTAGCTATAGTGATACGGCTTTGGATTAGGAGAGGGGTGCGGAGTAGCTCAGGTTTGGACAGGTCACTTTTAGTTTTGTCTGGGTAATTCTTATATTGGGATGTAAGGTTTTTTAAGAAAGGGTAGATACTTTTTATTTTACTACTATCTATGAGTGGATGGAATGAAGTTGCTATTAATGTTGTGTGAGTTTATTTTCTTTTATTTGTACGGTGTTCGTTGTCTTTTTATTTTGAGAATTAAACATGGGTATTAATTACCTTTTTGGAGGGGATTATTTTATGTGAATGAGGTGTTTTTTGGTTAATTAAATTTCAACGAAAAATATTTTCGATGTTTACATAGCACTGCTAATTCGTCTCTACGGTTTAATAGTTCGCCATTGTTGGGGTACTTTAGAATGTGTAACTTTTCACTTAAGCATAAAGGGCAGATGTCGTTAAGCGAGTTTCAGGTTCTAGTTTTTTCCAGGATTTTCCATTTTACTTTATGCTTCTGTTTTGTGTCCTTTAATTTCAAAAATATACAGAAATGGATGTTTGGTTTCGATATAAGTTGTTTTTGAATGTCGTTAAGCGAGTTTCAGGTTCTAGTTTTTTCCAGGATTTTCCATTTTACTTTATGCTTCTGTTTTGTGTCCTTTAATTTAAAAAATATACAGAAATGGATGTTTGGTTTCGATATAAGTTGTTTTTGAATGTCGTTAAGCGAGTTTCAGGTTCTAGTTTTTTCCAGGATTTTCCATTTTACTTTGTGCTTCTGTTTTGTGTCCTTTAATTTCAAAAATACACAGAAATGGATGTTTGGTTTCGATATAAGTTGTTTTTGAATGAAGTTAAGTGCAAGTACAAGCGCTGCTTAAAGGTGTTCTTTGTAAATCCGATATACGCTTTATTTATAGTGGGATTTTCTATTGATCTTATATTGCATTGATAGACAATTGAATTTATTTTGCATCTATTTTGTAGTGGGCAATTATTGGAGTTTCTACAATTGCATAAGTTTTATTGTTGTCCTCTTTATTATTTTGGGAGTTAATTTTATTTCGATCCATGTGTTGATTTATACGGCAAGTCCAGATAAACAAATATTAAAAAAGAACCAGCCAAAGCAATAACAAGATGACACAAGTTAATGTAGCTTACTTACAAAGGATTTTATAACTGCCTCCTTCCAGTCTTTAAATTTGACTATTTTTGTCTTATTAATTGATGTCTTGACTTACTTGTTTTCAATGGTGTTTTGGCAAAAAAATTAGCTGTCTGTACTACATCTCTGATTTTAATGCCTAAAGTTTCACACTTGGAAAAGGTAGTGGAGGAATGGAATCAATCACTCCCTATTGATTGTGAAGGGGTGAATGTTCTTTCAATTGCTGGTGTACCTTCCTTTTTTTAATGTTCTTTGGCCTCAGCCAAGAGATTAGTCATTCGCCAGTTACCAAAAATAACCAGTCACCCACAAATGAAAGCCAATTATCAAAAATTGGTTGTGAGTTTAAAAACACATTTTAAACTCACAACGTTTTAATATTCTTTCCTATATCTGTCCTGCTATTTGATCCATTTTCTTGAATGAGTTCTATAAAAAATTTTCCGCGTATATGATTTAAATAAAACTTTTAGAAGCTAATGTCTAATGTTAGAAAACATGCGAAAATGAAGTTCTGTTTTACGCTGAAAGTTAATAACATTTACGGTTCTAGAAATAATTATGTAGACTGTAGATTGTAACCCAGCAAACAAAACCTTCTGTTTCGTTTCTGTTCCAACAAAAATGGGGAGAGGTTAAATTCCTCTAGCCAAAGTGCTGTGTTTGCACTGTAAATTCAGTCAGTTAAATACCATACGTGATACATGGTTGGGTGGTCATGTCTCGAAAGAGATATGACTGACTGGTCAGAAGATTTTTCCACAGTAGGTTACCATTACTTTCCGCGGTAGACAGGCTATCAAGCAAGAACCCAATCTGTCCTGCTATTTGATCCATAGAGGGAGAAGAGACGGATTAATTCCTTTCCCAGTGGTATTTACACGTAAGTGAATACAAAAAAAAACAACTAGTATTCGAACTCAAGCCTACGATTTCTCGTTCCAAGCAGATATTCACTGCACCACAAGAAGACTCAAAACGATATTATTCTATAAAAGAATCAATATAAAATAGAGAATTTACATAAATTCCAAATATTTATTGATATAAAAAAAGCCAAAAATGAAAAACATACGAAAAGACTGAACTTCGTAAATTCTGCAAATATTCTGCGATGTAGTGTATTGATAACGACTCAGGGTTCGAATTCTAGTCACACTTGCTATAATACCTTACGTGCAAATATCCTTGTGGAAGGTATGAATCCGTCTTTTCCCTCCAGCTATAGGTCGAAAAGACGAATAATAGGAAGAAATGCCAACAAACTACGAAAATATCTTTCGCTAGTCAATCATGAATTGTAAGAGACATGATCAACCAAGCGTGTATGGCATTTAGCACTTAATTGACTTGGATGTTCTCGTGACTTTATTTGTTGATCCCAGTTACACATTGCAAAATGTTATGGAGTAAAATAGGCTCTTTTTGAAAGGAGACACATTTGTTTTTTGGTTTGTATAAGTGGGGGAAGGCACTAGTTTTTGTATGTTTGCTTATAAAACACTGACACGAAACCCCATTGTCAATTTAATCCTTCCTCTCAATGACATTCATAAAAATTTTGGGTTGTTCACACCTTTCAGCTAAAAGAGCATTTTAAGCTAAGTGCTGCCTCAAAAAAAATTCCATATTATTATCTGATCCTCTCAAAATAATAAATACTTTTTTGGTTTTAAAAATCCGCAAAATAGGGCACTTACTTTTCTCTATATAATAATTTTATTCACCAACATTCCAAGGAGACGATAATTAAGCAGCCCACATTATAAAATATATCAGAAACAATTAAAAAGAAATTTCTTGCTATAACTGTTTCTTCTTACATTGATTTTAAATACATTTATATATATATATATATATATATATATATATATATAATTATTTAAAATCAACGTAAGAAGGATATATATATATATATATATATATATATATATATATATATATATATGTTTTCTTGCGTGTAGTGGATATCGGCTAGGAACGAAAAATCGGAGAGCGAGTTCGAATTTCAGTTGAATGTGTTCCATTGACTTACGCGCAAATATACCTTGAGAAAGGCATGAATCCGTTTCTTCTCCTTTCAGCTATAGGTTAAATTGAAGAAAATTAGGTTATATAGTTTGATTGTCTTCTATAACCTTGGTTGCCAACCAGTCCATCGCAGAAAATAATGGGAATCTATGCGGAAATATCTTCTACCCAGTCAGTCTTTCGAGACATGATCGTATAGCAATTGACTGATATTTTCTTGAATGAGTTCTATAAAAAATTTTCCGCGTATATGATTTAAATAAAACTTTTAGAAGCTAATATCTAATGTTAGAAAACATGCGAAAATGAAGTTCTGTTTTACGCTGAAAGTTAATAACATTAACGGTTCTAGAAATAATTATGTAGACTGTAGATTGTAACGCAGCAAACAAAACCTTCTGTTTCGTTTCTGTTCCAACAAAAATGGGGAGAGGTTAAATTCCTCTACCCAAAGTGCTGTGTTTGCTCTGTAAATTCAGTCAGTTAAATACCATACGTGATACACGGTTGGGTGGTCATGTCTCGAAAGAGATATGACTGACTGGTCAGAAGATTTTTCCACAGTAGGTTACCATTACTTTCCGCGGTAGACAGGCTATCAAGCAAGAACCAAATCTGTCCTGCTATTTGATCCATAGAGGGAGAAGAGACGGATTAATTCCTTTCCCAGTGGTATTCGCACGTAAGTGAATACAAAAAAAAAACAACTAGTATTCGAACTCAAGCCTACGATTTCTCGTTCCGAGCAGACATTCACTGCACCACAAGAAGACTCAAAACGATATTATTCTATAAAAGAATCAATATTAAATAAAATATTATTAGATACGACAATTAAAATGTTCATATAATATTCAAAATGGTGATAATATTACAATATTTACAAAGTATTTACATGTCCGTTTCTGCTATTTTCAAATTCTGGTAATCCGTTTTACACGTGACGTCACTTAGACGAGATTTTAAATTTGATACGTAGCATTCACAAAAATCCTAGTTGTAGCGAATAACTATTGTTTTTGATACTGACATCTGAGACTCTCAAAAGTACTCGAATAAGAATATAAACTCAGATAGTTTCTCAATAATTTTGAAGTAATAGAGCAACATCTTATTCAAAAATTTGAAAAATACAATAAAGACTTAACAGACCTTGTCAATCGCAATAAATACAACATCCTTTTACACACACACACACACACACACACGCACACACACACACACACACACATATATATATATATATATAATCTAGGATTATATGTATATTTATTAATATATATATATATATATATATATATAGCATAGTGATGATCCACGTATACTGTCTTGATATGTATAGGAAAGAATATTAAAACCTTTTGAGCTTAAAAATGTGTTTTTTTGATAGTATTTGTTTATTTCTACTATTATATTTTATATTTCAGACCGCCCTCGGTCCTTCATCAGAAACAAATGATTTTAAAATATATATATATATATATATTAATATATATATATATATATATAAAGCCACTTAAAGTTTTATGCTACGTTCTTTGATTAATGAATTAAACGCAGTTTAGTTCAACTACTAAATTGAATGCACACGGTTACTGACCAGGCTCAACGTTGCTTAACTTCGGTGATCGAGCGGGAACCGGTGTATTCAACGTGACATGACCGTTATCAAGTGGGTGACCACTTGGGAATACCAGGTGCTGTTAGCGTTCACGGATGTGCGTTGTGGTGCGGTGGATGTCGGCTTGGAGGGGGAAATCGGTGAGCCGAGTTCCAATTTCAGTCGAGCACACTGCACTCACTTGCGCACTAGTACCCTTGGGAAAGGTATTAATCCGTCCGTTCCCTCCAGTTATGGGTTAAATAACGGGGTAGGACTTGGGACCCTGCTCTTAAACAAATTCCAATGAGACTTGCTCCGTCAGGGAGGAAGCCCGCTCAACCCGACTAGGGTGAATGCGGCATACATACATACATACACGGTTACTGGCTGTTTTTTTTTTTGCATCCTGTGAATAAGCTGCTGTTAGAGCTGCCTTTCTTTGCCGTACGCTGATAGCCTAGCAGAAAGATATCGTGTGATGACACTTCAGTCGGGTTTCGATTCTTCCTTGAAACAAATGGTTAATGTAGCTGCACTGATGAACTGTGATACAGCAAAAAAAGATTTGCATGCAAATGATTATATAAATATAGGGGGGTAATAACGATATATTAATTTTTATATGGCATTAACAGTTTTGGAGAAAACATATATGGCATATATGTATGTGTGTGTGATAAAATATAGTTTTATATCGCTATCTTCAAAAGTTCACTTAAAAATGAGCATGCATGATGAAAAATATTTTTCTCTTAATAAAAAAAATGTGTTATCGTCTTTATGTTATTAATAAAAAGAAGGACCATATTTTGGAATATTAAATTATATTTTTTAATCTCTTTTAGAATCTTGCGTCAAAGCATGACCGTAAGTTATTATGCAAAATTTGAGCATCTTTCTGCGGCTAGAAACGCATTAATTTGGAAAGAGTTGCAAAACTCAGATAATTGTCTGATTTTAATTAAGTATTCTTGTCTTATTCAGAAATGAAGAACAATATTTTTTTCAGAAAATATTGATTAATTTTTTCTTAATTTTGTTACTATATTTAATTTTATCAAATATGAAGATATTTTTGTAGTGCTTTATAATTTTATTAGTTATATGGAAAAATCATCAGTGAATTTAAATCACCAATTTTATTTGTCAACCTAAACTCGTTACAGAAAATCTGCTCTTAATCATTAAATAAAAAATCCAATAAAACTAAGACAATATTTAATTAAAAAGCTTTTAATTGGTTTTATGACTAAGATATATTATAAACACTACTGCTTTAAGGAAAATAATTCGATGAATAATTAATTATTCAAGATTTGCTTACGGTTTTTAATTCTGTTTATAGTACATTTTAAAAAATTTAAAAATTCTATTAATTTGTAGCAATTAGATGATCCTACCATTAAGTAAAACTATATTTACTAATCACAAATGAAAAAGTTTACTACAATTCAGTGATCTCCAGTATATTAAAAAAGATTTAAAATTTTGTGTCTAAATATGTCAATTTTTGTAAATACGGTCGTCCACGCACAATATTATGAGAAAATAAGAGCGGTAACTATAATAAATTTACATTTTATTGGTAATTTTCTGACATTTCTTCAACAAGCCTCTTTGTAAATAAAACTTCAAAACCAAAGTACCTAAAATTCAATAACATATTAGAATATTTTGAATATTTTTCTCAGTTTTCTTAATTATTGGGTAGTTAGAAATTATAAAGGCGTTAACCTCATATTCGCCAAATAACTTTCACAGCTTTGTACCCTTTATGACTGATAAACATTAAGCTATCGATAAATCTATCAACATCTCATAAAATACTCCAGCCTGTGTTACAAAATGCATTTTTGTGATATATGAAATTAAAAGTAATATTTGTTTAATTCAGATTAATAAAACTATAAATTAGTTAAGTTTACGCAAATAAAGTTTCAGGAAAGTATATTTTCTTTTTTAAAGCTTTCTTCATTAAAACAGTTATGTTGTCTTGATAGATTTTTCAATATGGGTGATTTTTGTGAAAATCATTTCAGTCAATTTAAATTCAATTTAAAATGTAGCAAAATATTTTGTTTATTGGAAATATCAAATTTAATCTATTAGCTCGGAATTACAAATTCAATGCTTCAAGAAATTTTTTCAGTTCTAAAATACATTTCAAATCTATCGCACTTTTTGGAGTTACCTTGATTTAGTGTATGCTATATTTATGTTTAAAGATGTTCTATGTCAGCGATAAAGGATATGTAAATGTAAAAGTGCACACTGATGTCAACACCAAGCTGTCATACTGTTTTATCCTTAAACGCAATCTTCAGGCCTGAAAATAGCATTCAAATATTAAACAGATATTCACCATGTTTATGTATATATATATATATATATATATATATATATATATATACACACTACCGGTCATAATTATTAGGGAACCTCAGTTTTTTTAAATGATGTAACTCATACTATTTTTAGTATTTATTGCCAAGTGGATAATTCTAAATGAAAATAAAATGTTTTTTTTGTTGTTATTACTTTGCAAAATTTTACAAGGCAGCCAGGAAGCCTTTGCTTTGGCCAACCAATAAGAAGAGACTAGCATGGGGAAGAGAACACAAAACTGGACACAAAACAGTTCCTTTGATGCACATGTTATTTTGAAATATTAACAAAAGAACCATTCTATTTTCGTTTAGAATTATCCACTTAGCAATGCATACTAAAAATAGTATGAAAAATACAATTTTTTAAAAACTAGGGTTGCCTAATAATTATGGCCGGTAGTATATATATATATATATATATATATATATATATATATATGTTTGTATGTGTATGTGCATATTTAGGTGTATACTTATGTGCATATGCGTCTGTGTGCGTTGATTTGTGTGAGAAGGATAATTTATATGCCAGTTATAAAAATGTGCCTATTAAAAATATGCACCACTGAAGTATATGTTACGGCAATCCTGGGTCTTGTGAGAAGTTTCTTCTTTTCTCTCTCTCTATCACACACACACACACACACACACACACACACACACATATATATATATATATATATATATATATATATATATATACCAGGTAACCAAAAAAAGTTCTGTCCGCTTTTTAAAGGAAACAAAAAAAAAAACGCTTCACAGTATGTGAAGCGCTTTCTTTTTAAACTTCTATTTAGTCTTCGAAGTAATCGCTTTCGGCATCCAGTACTTTCTGCCAACATGTCTCCAGCTGTTCAATGCATTTTGGTAGAACTCGATGAGGCTTGACGCAAAGAATTCCGTGAGGGCTTTGTGCAAGTATGCTTCATTGGTGAAGGATTTCCCACGAAGATGTTTGTCCAGGGAGTGGAAGAAGTGGTAATCGGAGGGCGCAAGGTCAGGTGAATAAGGTGGATGTTACAAAGTCTCCCACCCAAGTTGCTGTATGGTATCCCTGACCACTAGCGCAACATGCAGCCTGACGTTGTCATGGAGGAAAAGCACACCTTTGCGATTCACCAGTGCTGGCTCCTTCTGGCGCAATGCATGTTTCACACTTTTCAATTACTGCGAGTATAGGTCTCCAGTGACCGTCTGGCCCGTTGGTAGCAGCTCATAATGAACCATTTGACGACCTGTCCGCCAGACACAAAATATAATCTTGCGTGGGTGCATAGGCGGTCTTGCGGTGTGAGGGACAGCATCCTAAGGAGACAACCAATGTCTGGAACGCTTAGGAATTTCATACAGAACCCACTTTTCATCACTGGTAAGCACTCGATTGAATAAAGATGCGGTACAGTGGCGAGAAAGCAGAGAAACACAGACTGCCACTCGTTATCTCTTGTGGACCTTCAACAGCGCTTGCAGAAACCACTTCCTCAGTTTGTACGTCTTACCTAGGCTGTGCAGGTGAAGTCTGTTTCATCGGAAACGTTGAACTGTCTTGCAAGTTCACCACACGTTAGACGACTGCCCTCTTCAATGGCCGCCTTCAAGACTCCGTCATTCAAAATCTGTGGTCTTCCAATGCGAAGCTCAACATAGAGAGACAAATCTTCCGACTTGAATTTTTGAAACCAACGCCTTGCAGTACGTTCATCCGCAGCACTATCCCCAAACGTTTGACATATGCGGCGACTTGATGCAGCTGCTGATAAGCCCACTTTGAAATCGTAAAGCAAACAGCCCTGAAGGAGATCTTTAGACACTTCCAGCCTTCTGTCCGGCTTATAACTGATGGCCGAGCACGGTGCGCGTGTTTTTTTATAATGTCTGATGTTTCTACTTCCGGCTGTCCGAATTTGTAAACAATTGCTACACGCATTTGCTAGATATTTCAACTTCATTCAATGACTAATCAAAAAACGGACAGAACATTTTTGGTTACCTTGTGTCTGTGTGTGTGTGTGTGTGTGCGTGCGTGCGCGCGCGCGTGTGCCTTGTGTCTAAGTATCAGTGAGAAGGCATTGTCTTTGGACAGAGAACGACAGAATCGATGTTCGGACTACAGACTGAGACTCGGATGAGTAGAATAGACAGGCTTAATGCCTGATCCGGTTTATGCAGGCACTGGCTCGTGTTTCTGTCAGACAGAGGCCCGGCTGGGGGAAAATAGACCATCCCAATACTACCTATGCAGGGAGGCCTTGGGTAAATACACAGAGTTGAGCTCAAAAAAGTGCTTTTGAGCTTTATGTCTTCGGGCTGAGAGTTAGTCAGATGAGGCTATGTTTATGAGCAGAGGCTCGGCTGTGAAAAAATAGACAAGAACCCGATCCCATTTATCTAGGGATCAGAGTAATTTTTGCCCGGGTGCAAACGCTCAGAAACCTCACGTTAAAAACCGAACTTGTATCGCATCTCGTGTTAGTGAGGAGGACCTGCGTAAATACCCCGAGTTCCGAGAGAGTTGTGATAGAGTTTTCGTTCGTTTACCATTGGAGTTAGTCTAGACATAATATTATCACCGTTAGTAGCGATGTATAACAGTAATGACGAGAAATCAAAACTTATTCGGAGTAGAAAAATCCCTTTTATGCTGCGGTGGTAAGATTACAACAGCAGCAACAGCAACAGCAGCAGTTGTTGGAAAGTAAGAAAAGTTAAAAGAAATACTTCATAAGAAAATTAAATTTTTTTTCACTCGCCACAAATTGGCAAAGTTATAGCTAAATTTTCATACCATTCAGATGATGCAATTACCTCTTCTGCTTATTTTAGAAGATACGAGCAATCTTACAGAAAATAATACAGCGACTGGGAAGACAAAAAAGAAGACGTGTGTTGAGAAAGTTAGCATCAGTGGAACATGAAAAAGATTGTTATTTTGTACTACCAAGATAACCAGGCGAAATTTACTTTGAAGAAACGGTAAATATTATTATTTTTTTAGAGAAACGTTCGTTATTTAATATTTGTTAGAAATGTGATATGTCCCGGAAAGGGATGTATATATTGTCCAAAGTAGCTAAGCGGTTTTGGCAAATTTAACCGGGTAGGAAAATCTAGCAAGTAGCCATAATAGACCGGTACTCATCGTAGTCGTATGCAGTATGCTGAGACGTAGGTTTATGAAATAGACGGAGACCATTAGACGTAGACCAATAACCGTTGACCTATATTCATCCTCGCCTTAGTCTGTATTTATAGCTGCCAGTCAATCATATTACTATGAGGGGGAACCAAGGTGTATGCATATTCATTACATCACATTCATTAGATCACCTCCCTCACTGAGGTTAATTTTCCCGTAAAATTTAGTTTCAATATATTTTCTTTTTAGGGTCTTGATATAATCGATTTACTTTTTTTCCTTAGTCTTTTTCGCCTCAATCCTTCCTGCCGTGGTACCTCTGGCCTTGAGGTCGGGAATACCTCCATTGGCCAATGTTGAACGGGAATTTTAAATGTGTCATACAGGACTTCCATTAGAATTTCTTTGGTATTTTCCGTGATGTATGTGTCTCAATTGATTCCAATATCTTTTGCACCGAAAATTTCCCCCTTTTTATGCCATATATGATCTGTCCAATTCTTTTGATTATCATTGAATATTGCTGCCATATCTGGTCGGGTGCCCCTGCTGCTCTCCTTGGGCTTCTTGACAAAATACAAAGGAGGATCTGTAACGTGGTTGATACTGACTTGGCAGACCGGCTGCAGCTGCTCTCACACCGGCGTGATGTAGCTTCCCTGTGCATCTTCTACAAGTACTTTCATGGCTTCTGCTCCGATGAGCTTAGATCACTGGTGCCACCTAAGCACGAATTTACACGAGATGCTAGATTAGCAACTAGGTCCCACCCTTTTACAGTTAAACAAATAAGATGTAACCGTAAATTCTACTCCAACAGCTTCTTTTCTCGCGCTTCCCGCCTGTGGAACTCCCTTCCACAAGTCTGCTTTCCCGACAGTTACAATCTCCAGGTGTTTAAATGTAGGGTCAATAGACACCTCCTATCACACTAACTCCCAACTATTCTCACAACACTCATCTACCCAACCCTCATTCTCGGTATCCTCACCCGCCTATCACCCACCCTCTGTTATTTCCTATATTTAATCAGCCTTTCTCCACTCTACGTAGCCCCCTGCACAGTAGTGGCAGTGACATGCCTTGCTCGGGGTGAAACGCTTATAAAAAAAAATTTCCTTCTTCCCAATACATTTTCCAGCCCTAAAGATCTTGAAAAACGTTGCCACCTGTCTTATACGCTTTAGTCATCTGGTTTTCTTTTTGCAGTTTTCTTCCCCGAATTAGTCAATGTCATGTCGAAGAGAGAGAGCGTATTTTTCTCGCAAACTCTGCTGGTGATAACCCTAACCTATTCGGGTTTGTCGTGATCCTGTATACTGGAAAAAATTCTGAATACTTGTTTCATTCGTGTCCACGCCTTCACTTTTCTTTAACGCTCGTTTAAAGGTGTCCACGAATTCTTCCGTCTGTCCATTCGATCTTGGATGATATACTGGCGTTGTCACGTGATCAATGGAAAATTATGGACAGAATTCCTTGAATTCACTTCCCGTAAACTGCGTTCTGTTGTCGCTGACTAAAGTTTTAGGGAGACCAAAGTGATTAAAAATTTCATTAAGTGCGTTTATTGTATTTGTTGCAGTTGGATATCTGCACTTCACAATTTCTGACCACTTAGTGAAACTGTCCACAATAATTAGATAATAAGATCCATTTATGGGCCCTGCATAGTCAATATTCAATCGAGTCTATAGGAAATCTGTCTTTGGCCATGGTTGAATCTTTACTGGTTGATCCCATGCATTTTAGAATTGAACAAAATTCTTAAAGCATTGAATTTGTTATTGACATCCTCTGCACTATTTCACCAAGTTTTCTATATCTTGGTCCATCCTCGGCAAATAGGTATAGCTTCTCATGAAAGATTTCATTCTCGAAATCAGTGGATGGCCACTGTGAAACTCTTTCAGAATTTTCTTTTGCTGAGTACTCGGCATTACAACGCTATCTACGTATAATAATAACTGTTCGCAGATTGAAAACGGTGACAGACTAATTCCTTTTTAGATTTCTTAATCAACCAGACTTGCTTTTTCATTTTCTTAATGAAATCACCGTTCTCCCCTGCTTTTTTCACATCTTCTAGCGTAACCGGTAGTTCTCTAACAGTGTTGCATGTCAGACTCGACAATTCACTTTCGACTCTTAGCACCGTTGATTTTTTGACTGGGTTAAACAAAGGTTTAGAATCACATAAGTAACCATTACCTAGTTCCGAGAACTTTTTCCAAATTAAATGATGTAAATTTTTTTCAAAGCTAGATCTGTCTGAGGTGTATTTGCAAATACAGGTTGATGAAGAAAGAAAGAAAGAAAGAATAAGAAAAATATACTGGAAAAATAGGAACACTAAAGGCAATGAAATCAGTTAAAGAAAAGCCTTATTGAAGAAAGGACCGCAAGAAAGGAAGAACTTATGCAAGTTTGGTATAATATCTTTTGCGTACCATCAGCCCAAGAATTTGCTGAATTTACAAATATGAATATCAGAAAATGGAAACATACGGAAAAAATAGTGGTTCCCCACGTTAAACTCGATCTTGTGTCTCATCTCGTCTCACTGGGGAAACTTTGGGTAAATACCCAGAGTTCCGAGAGACTTCGCAATTGTCAAGCTGTTTTCGAGCAGAATACGACTCAATCAGGTCTCTGTCTAAGTACGGAAACTCGTATGAGAAAAATTGACGATGCAAAGTGCCCGATCCCACGGTGTGGATGTTTGGTAAATTTTTAACCTTGGCCCGAGTGCTATACCTGAGTTTAGGTTAAATACCAAGTTCCGAGAAAATCCGCAGTTGATAAACTCTTTGTCTTTTGACAGAGTACAATTCAGTCAGGGCCCTGTCTACGGACGGAGACTCGGATGAGGAAAAATAGACGATGGAAAGTACCCGATCCTGTGGCTGCTGGGTACATTTTTACCCTTGCTCCGAGTGTAAGCGCTCGGCTTCCCCACATCAACCCTAAACTGTCCCAGTGGAAAAAATTTTAAGTAAATATGCAGAGTTCCGAGAGAGTTCTAACAGAGTTCTGATAACGAGACAGAATATTGTAACCATTAGTATCGAGTTATAACAGATTGTTAATCGGATAACCGAGGTCCAACTTCAGTTGTGTTCGTTATATTCACTCAGGTGCAGCCTTGTGAAAGTCATCTATTCAACACTTCTTCGTCGAGCTATAGGTTAACCAGTTAGGTATTCATTATCATCTGCAAAAAAAAAAAAACTTAAATTCTAAAATTATTACCTGGTATAAAATATTCTGCCAGGGATTTATAAGTCGTAGAAAACGAATCAGTTAGTCAATAATATTTTCTTTTTTGTTAATTCTTTATTAGTTTGTAACAAAATACAAGAAAATATATCGAGTTAAAATTCTTTCCTTCTACTCATTTCATTTCACCTGCAAATAATGACAACTCGTCATTTACAAGCAAAAGTATCCGCAACAAAAAAAAGTTCTATTATTATTTCAAGTAGGTTTTTATACCTTGCGGTATCAAATACATTTGACCATAGTCTACAATGGTGCATATTTAAATATTACCCAAGTGCCAAAAAGAAGCCAAATACGATGAAGAAACATTATGTTGCGCTAATCTAATAATTCAATGCATCCTTAAAATTCCTCATTGAACGTCCTAATTTTCACATCAGCTGCAAGAATATTGCATATGCCGATGAAATGTATACGCCAACCATTAAACAAAATGTATACAGCGTCAATTATTACTTCAATGTCACTTTAGAGAATATTCTGTCATTTTCAACATAGATTAATTTTTCCCAAAGTGTGTTAAACTGGGGCCGCCATATTATTCTGGAGAAACCCTGAAAATAAATTTCGAGTATATTTAAATGTTAAAGAAGCAACGAGGCTTAAAAAGAACATTAGCAGAAAAGCCAACATTCAACACACCAAGGCGTCTTTAAATCGAGTAGGGTACGTGTTCAGTTCCTGCCCCTGCCTCTTCCTGACAGCGATATATAGGTTGTCCAGATTCCCGCCTTTATGTTGGAGTCCCACTCCTTTTAAACGTCATGGTTCTTGATTTTGCAAATCCAAACTGCTTTACGAGATTGTTTGCCAAAAAATGTGTGTATGTATAAGTACCTACGTATGTGTAAGTGCGTATGTATGTGCGCAGATATAAATGCAATAAATAATGCGGTAGTCTCATTCTATGTTCGTAAGGGAGATGTCATATTACCACTGGTATGACTATTAGGTATTTACGCCAACAATCGAATGTCAGTAGCAATAAAGTCACCTGCCAATTTTCTCCGCCTAGTCTCCCCAATGAAATCGTAACGTATACGTACATAGGCGTGAACAGTATAACTCTGCACCTTCTTTTATGAAAGCTAGACACTAAAATCACAAAACATCTTTTTTTGCTTCAAAGAAAACACGGTGAACATTTTGAACTGAACCGATATTTTAATCTACAGAGGAATAGATTGTTATCGTTCCGCCATTTGTGCTATGAGATATCCCGTCATGCTCTTATTTAGCATTATTCAGTCATTTCTCGCCATTGATATCTAAATCCGCAGTATCCGATCCAGGGATTGACCACACAATTGCAATATCAGCAAATTCACGAATCAATGCTTTTATATACAAGGCTGTCAGTCTAAGTGAGAGCGGAGTTTCAATTCCTGTCGTGTTCGTTATATTTACTGAAATCACTTTCTGATTATTTATTCAAGTATAGTTTCTATGTTTTTGTATCAATAGTAACATTCACGGTAATATTCATGGTAATATTTGCCTTTTCCTTGTATGGAAACATTCGGCATTGATCGAAAGACCAGTGCTACTGTCGGTTGAAATATATAAAATCTTTCTATTCAAACAATTTATCAATGAAATAGGTTTCTGAATCTAGTAACTGTTATCACTCTTTGCAGTAACGACTGGGGCTTCATTCTTCATCATTTATTCAAAGTAGTGTGGAATGTCGACGTCTTGATTATGTCATAATTTTTTCGCTGAGTGTTATCCATTTTAGTTGTTATTAATGTTACTGTTGAAAGTCCTCGTGTGCGTGGTTTTTGTTATTTGATATGGCTCATTGTTCACGCGGTTCGAAGAAGGCTAGTCCTTCTTTCGCTGGAAGCCATTTTTAATCCCTGATCTGAGCGGATGTATAAAAACTATAATATCTATTTCCCAATATAGTTGTTAGCTAATTATTTAATACTAATAGCAAGTTATTTGCTAAAGATATTCTTAATAATTATATGTTATCAGTAATTTAGGACAACACACACGTTTCCAATCAGGGTCTGCTGGGTTTTCATTTAGAATAGTCTTAATCAGGAAACGTTTGTGAAAATTCGCCGTACATTTGTCAACAATCATAGATTATATCGTAGCTCTTGTTACTCTGTATATTTAATCTAGGAAGACACTTTGATCTTGAACTTTTTATTATGCTCGCTACACTTTTTAATTCAATTTCATTTACTTTTGATTACCCTAATGACTTTATAGTCATTGTTATATCATAAACCTTCACGACCATTTTGTATATATTCAAATTTTGTAGCAGATCTCAGCTTATCTTTTTTTCCTTTTTCTGGAGATCATTAGTATTTGGTGATATCTGCGGATATTGTTACATGTCCCCACTAGTATAAGAAAAGAAGAAGAAAGCGGAGGTGACAGCGACGGAAGTATGTCATGGAGCAACCACGGCGCCATCTTTCCTTCGCGAATAACGTACCTGCTTGGTACATACCGGCTTCCCGGCTGCATCGCGTTCCCTACTTCTTGTATCACGTACTTCGACGTAATCCACTTGATTGATCTGCGTTAACCAACCTGCATTTAACAACCCAAAATCCAAGCTAAATGCGCTATGCACATCGTTCCCCGGTTCTCAGAACCTAACCTGTACACTACATTTATAACTCTACGGAACCACTAGACCCGGCCGGTATCTATGCAACACCAGCATCAGACTTGACCAGCTACAATTCGAAGGCAGTATCGGGTCACTGATTTTGACCAGTAACAACTCAACCCGTCAACCGGACTCACAAGCTAGCCTTTTTATTTATTCTTAAATATCGTCGTTCCAATTGTTTCCTTTTAACGTTATTTTAAAATTATGAAAATAATAAAATTATAAGTCTAAACAGATTATATATATATATATATATATATATATATATATATATATATATATATACACACATATGTGTATTTTCAATCCTGGGTTAAAAGCAATCGGAGTCTAACCGTACTGATGAGCCGCGATACAGCGAAATAGATCTGTCTGCGGATGACTATACATATATATATATAATCTGTTTATATATATTTATATATGTATATATAATTTTTAAATCATTTTAAAATTATAACTCTAAACAGATTATATATATATATATATATATATATATATATATATATATATATATATATATAAAGTTTGTTTAGAGATATAATTTTATAATTATAAACTCATATATATATATATATATATATATAAGTTAAATATATGAATAGGAATCATAAGATAAATAGAATAATAAAGAACAAGTAGAAAACATGTCTTCAATCTAACATGTTTCACTTTAAAAAGCTTCTTCAGAGATTTATTAAAGAAAACTGATTTAAAAATCCAAGAGAGAGTATGTTGATTGATATAGGTTCATTGGTTTCATTGGTCAGATACACGTCACGTGTGATAAAGCAATAAATGACTATTAAATATAGAAAAAAAAACTTGTATCTGTTTGTGTGCGCCAGTGGGTAATAAAGACATATATATATATATACACTATATTCATCCGCAGACAAATCTGTTTCGCTGTATCACAGCTCATCAGTACGGTTAGACTCCGATTGCTTTAAAAACATGAATTGAAACCCGACCGCATTGGCGTCAGTCAGCGATTCTACCTCTGCGCTACGAGCGTTCGGTATAAGAAGGCAGACTTTTAACGCGTATATCATTATACACGTCCAATAGCCATAGTGCTCTAATTCATTATATACATATATATAATCTATTTAGACTTTTAATTTAAAAATAATTTACAATTTTAAAGTAATTTAAAAATTATATATAATATACACAGACTATATATATATACATATATATATGTGTGTGTGTGTGTGTGTGTGTGTGTGTGTGTGTGTATGTGTGTATATAGTCTTTTTAGTTTGATATTATTTCTGTTTCGTTGTTGTTAAACATACAAATTAGCTCTTTAACGTCTTATTGTGATGTTTTTCTTTCACTCCCTTCATCGCATTTTCAAGGCTCCATTTTGCACCCACTAAGCGTCACATTCGAGGGTGTTGAAGAATTCATAAAAACAAATGAATATTCACATTTCGCTGACTGGCAGGACGCTCAAAGGCGGACGCTTAATGTCCAAATGACAAAAATAATATCGTTGTGACGGAACAGGTGGCTGGAGTAGAGAAAAACACAACATCCGCCCTCCCGACTGCGTTACAAGTCATAAAAATGCCAACTCATAAAACACAATTTGCTAACACATAACTACACTTTATAAGTGATAAACCTAAAAAAAATGGCTTGAAGTTATGAGATACACCAAGAAATGCCTATGATTATATACAACCAGTGAGAAATAAAAAGAACTTGATAAAAATGCCAAAATATATATATTGTAGTATAATATATATATATATATATATATATATATATATATATATATATATATATGTATGTATGTATGTATGTATGTATGTATGTATTGAGTTATTCAGTCACATAGAAAGATTTAATAAATTTTCGTAATATTTATGCAATTTACAAAGAACTGAAGAAAAATCTGTAAAAACATTTGCTTTATATAACGCGCAGGGAACTACATATGAGTAAGAGAAAGAGGAACCAGTTCCAGGGTGTGTCAGAGAAAGGACAAAAGACGGATGGGAACACAGGTGTGAAGACAGTTGTGAAGGTAGAGAGATGTGATGCGTGGGTAGTACATGTTGAACGAGAAATCGGAGAGCTGAGTTAGCATTCCGGTCGAATTTCGTTATATTCACTTTCGCTCAAATACTCTTAGGAATGATATAACTCTATGACTCTCAGTTATGGGTTAATTAGTAGGGCGGACGGGGCTCTTCAGCCTTCGGTGGTAAGAACTGTCTTCGAATGGAACTCCAAACTGTTTGTAACCAGTCGCACATACTTTGCAACTATTGACAGGAAAGCCGATTTCACAATGATACTATGATTAATACCGTGGTTTGCTTTGATTGATTGATATATTGAAAACTATGTTACTTTCAGCATATCCAAAACAAAACAAAGCTTTTAACATTTCATCACAGCCGGACAGACCCAAATCTTCACCACTCCTGATAAGCGAACTTACCTTAATGAGGTTTATTGTTTCGAGCGTCTATAGGGACTATGTAAGTATTTTTTTTAATCATATCACCTCAAGCAAGGCGGGGCCGCCACTAGTGCACAGGGGGGTTTACAGAGAGACGAAGAGAGAAAAAAACGGCGTGATGAGGAAAGGATAAAAGGATAGAATTCACAGAGATAGCAGATGGCAAATAACGTTGCATTTAAACTTTTGAAGATTAGGCTCATCTCTTGTTCCCTGTTTAGGATGTGGCATCCGGCTTTCTCTTTTCCAATCTGTTCACTCTTACGTAGCCCCCTGCACACCAGTGGCCTTACCGCCTTGCCCGGGGTGATATGATTTAAAAAAATGTAGATAAAGTAATGTAAGACTGAGGAGATAACACATGTTATTCAAGACGAAACAAAATAAAATATTTCTTTTACAAAGTTGAATATTTTAAGTTATCAGCAGCTTGTCTCAGGAAAAAGTAATCAAACATTAAAAAGGTCCATAGTTTCGATGTTGAATTGATTCTTTAAAATTTCGCTGTTCTCATTAGAGGCTAATAATGTTTTGGCGTAAAATTTAACATTGTAGTTTTTCAAACACATGGGACTCAGAGGTTCGATGAAAAGTCAGGAAAGAAAATGTGTAGATTCAGTTGTCGATCACGAAGTAGTATTCAAAAGGCGTAAAGCAAGTTGACAGTTTTACATAAAAGTATACGATTGTATTGAACATGGATAAAAAAAAGGTATATTTTGAGGCTTCAAATGAAAGTATTACTTTGGAATTCAAGATAAACAGAATGTATTTTTACGTACTTAGCGTCAACCGTCGAATGATTCTAAGCAATCAGCTGTAGTCATTAGTCAGCAGTAGTCATTACAAGCTAATAATGTATTTGCGTAAAATGTGACATCGGTGTAGTTTCTGCTTTCTTTCTCTCACGTCTCTCTGACGCCTACTCTCTTTCTTGCCTGAATTATTAAACTTGAAGTTTGTATTGACGTGGATTCTGTTCGCAGCATTCAAGTTAGCGATGCATAGCGAAAGAAGTGGGCGATTGCTGTTATTTTACGTGGTGAATGTACACGGGCGTCTGCTACCGGGCCGAATTCTCTCATCACTGGGTTGTCTCGGTTAAATATTTTTCAGGTCGAATCAGATCGCCTCGGCGGGGAAATTACGTCTCTTAAAGAAATATTTTTGTCAAGTAAATTAGATCGCAATCAGATCGCAAGCTTTAAAAAATTAAGAAAGCTGGCTGGAGCCTGCTTTCAAGAAAAGTGCACAAAATTTAACTCGTAAAATAAAGCGATAAATGAATTGTCGCCAAGCTGAGATTAGTAAATTGTCCTATAATAGTTAAATAGTATTTTTCTATCCAATGACATTGCGAGTTTGCAAATCGGGAAGGAAAGAAAATTATTCTTATTTTGTGTCACCACAAGCTATCAGGGAAGCAAGTAAATGGTAGGGAGTTCCACATTCGTGAAGTACGAGAAAAGAAACCGACAGTAGAGACGGCTGTTATATTTAATTATTTCAATGTTAAAAGAGTGGGACCTAAATGCCAATCAAGTACCATGCATAAATTCATGTGGACCAGGGAAAAAGCTCATCAGATCAATTGCCATGGAAAAATTTATAGAAAAGACAGAGAGAATCCACATCATGTTGAGACAGGGATTAAACTCGAGATGCCTACTCAGGATAGAATATATTACGAATCCTTTTTTGGATTTTGTCAAGAAACTCGTAATGTATAGCAGGAGCACCCGACCAGATATGGCAACAGTTTTCAACGAACAGACGAATGTTAGATTTATAGATGTACAAGATGGATTCTAACAAAAAAAAATTCTAACCCGGCATAGTGACCCAACCTTCGCAAAGTAGATGCAGCTATAGATTTGATGTAGTCATTCCACTTCAGGTAAGTTGAGAAAGTGAGGCCAAGACGGCACACTAAGTCGCTCTTCAGTAGACTGGCATCGTCTATTCTGATGGCTGGTAGGAAAGTTTTTTCTGTAGTGGTTAAAGGATAGCAATTTAGTTTTTGAGGAATTAAAATTAAAATTTACTAGCCATTTTCTGCCGAAGTCCATCACAAAATGTAGCTCCTTTTCAATAACAGCAACTAAGTTTATTTTGTCAGCCTTAGCAGATTTGCTACTGAGACGGGAGTAAATGGTGGTGTCATATATTTCTTTAATCATTTCACTCCAAGCAAGGCGATACTGCCACTGATATGCAGGGTGCTACATAAAAGAGTTAAAGTTTTAGTGTAGACAAAGACGAACCAGCTACAGGGGGTGAAAGAGAAAGGGAAAGAGAAGGATGTGAACAAAAGAGTGAAGACAGTTACGGAGGTAGATAGAAAGGAAAAGAACCAAGATACACGGGGTGATGTAGAAAGGGCTGGAGTTAAGTGAATAAGAGAGGGGAATTGACTTTGCATTTAAATTCTTTAAGGTTGTAGCCATCAGGAAGCAAGTATATGGAAGGAAGCTCCACAGGCGAGAAGCGCGAGAAAAGAAGTTGAGGGAGTAGAATTGTCGCTTGAATTTGGTTGATCTAACTGTAAAGGGGTGAGACCTTGATGCCAGTCTGGTTGCCCGAGTAAATTCTTGTGGAAGGGACACTCGTGACCTAAGTTCTTCGGAGCAGAAGCCATGAAAATATTTGTAGAAGAGAGAGAGAGCGAAGTTACACCTGCCGATGAGAAAGTGGCCGACGTCGAGCTGCCAGGTCGGAACCTATCACATTACAGATTCTTTTTTTGGAGCCTGTCGAGAACACCGAGACAAACAGCTGGAGCGCTTGACTAAATATGACAAGAGTGAGTATTCCACACGGTCATCTTTATAAATACCTACTTTAGAAAATTGTATTATTGTTAAAGATTCCTTGTAACGCTTCTGAAAATAGCTTACTCATACTGACACGAATCTTTGCAAGAATTAGGTTAGACCACGCTATCTGGGCTGGTGCTGCCGCGTCCTCATAGTTCAGTGTTGACAGAGTTTACAAATGTTTACGCGGCCTTATGGGTAATGATTTGTTTTCTACCTTGCAACTATTTTCACACATACAAAACGTTGCTAGCCTCTCACAAGTTTATTGCACTTACAATGGTAAAATTATATAACGAGCTACATTCACTAGCCCAGACTTTCGTAGCTAAGACAGTCAGTCAGTAAAGTGCCAAAAGTGATACACGCTTGGGCGATCATGTCTCTTTCGATCCATGGCTGACTAGGTAAAAGATTTGCCTGCAGTAAGTTACTATTTCTTTCTACAGTAGACTGGCTGCCACCCAAGGCTACAGAACCCAATCTGCTGTTTGCCCTATAGCTGGAGTGAGAAAATTATAGTGAATACAACGAATTCAACTGGAATTACATCACAACGCATAGGAACTACCACACCAAGTACAAAACATCAAATCCTCTTCATTCACTTCGTATTTCTTTGGGAAGCAAGAAGTTCCAATTAGACAGCTGTTTCAACAGAGAGATTCTTCTCCAACTATTACAATCTTTATTCTTTAACTTTAGCGTTAATCGATATGTATATCCTACATATCCTCGTAATATACAGCTTTTCCTCCTCCGTTAAGGTTCTTAAAGCAATTCCATTCAATAAACCCTACCATGACTGGCTCTTGAGCCTTGCATTTGATGAAAAAATGTTTTTATTTATTTATTACACTTTAGATTTATCACAAGTTTATCACAAACACACTCATATGATTAAAATGTAAAAATAGTTATCGTTAATTTTTGCCAAATTTTCACTTGAATTTGAAAAATATCATTGGCTTTGCGACCGTCTACCGAGCCCATTGTCCTTGAGGAAAACAATGATGTAAAAAAGCAGTAAATTAAATGGAATTGATAAATACATGTTCAATGTTGATAATTAAGATTGCGAAAAAAATTTTTTTTTGTTTTTTTTTTAATCATATCACCCCAAGTAAGGCGAAAACACCACTGATGCGCAGGGGGCTACGTAAGAGTGAAAAGATTGGAAAAGAGAAAAACCGGAAACCACATCCTAAACAGAAAACAAGGGATGAGCCTCTTCACCTGTTCAATAGACGTGGATGGAGTGTGAACCGGGCGATAGTTTAGTCTATCTACTCCAATTAGTTTAGTCTATCTACTCCAATTAGGTTAGTCTATCTACTCCAATTAGTTTAGTCTATCTACTCCAATTAGTTTAGTCTATCTACTCCAATTAGCTTAGTCTATCTACTCCAATTAGTTTAGTCTATAAAACAAAACTAAGAATTAGCCAGTAATTAGCCCTACGCATTACTGCTTTATATCCGCCTTCAAAATACAATCACGATTGGGCCCTTGCCGTAAAAAATAACGGCAAAATATTTATAAAGATATGTTGTATAAAATGACGGCAACCTATATAGTAGCGAGCATCAAGATTAGAATGATGTTAAGAAAAAGTCTAAATATGAAATAAATTTTTATTTTAAAGCTTCAAAGAACATTTTATCAAAGAAAAAAAAGGATATAAAGGTAAATTATATAATTCCAAAATATAAAGCTCAGTAAACTTATTCTGATAAAGTTATAAGAATAATTATATAACATTCGAAAAAAAATAGATGATCAAAAATATCAGAACGATTAAATAAATTCATCAAATTTAATAATTATTTTACATTATTGAAATTTTTTAGGGTAATAATATAAAATCGGGTATTTTGGTGAATTGCACCGGCTCTTTATTGGCTCTTGCATTGTAAACATGGCGAAAAAGTCTGTGATGTCATTGGAACTTAGAAAACTGATTGTCAAGTTACGTAATAAACTCTCGATTGGGGATATTTCAAAAAGTGTGGGGAAATCTAAAAGTGTTATTCACAGTATTTTAAGAAAACTTGAGGAAACTGGGTCATGTGAAGTCAAGAAACCACTTGGCAGGCCTAAGAAAACTACTGCAACGAAAGAATTAAAATTTGGTAAAGAATTAAAAAAAGATCGATTTGCAACAACAACTGCTCTCTTTAAAAGAGCTAATGCTAACTTTGGCATTAAAATATTAAGGCACACTATCTCCCAAAGTCCCAAAGACTTAATGAAATAAATCTGAACAGACGAGTAGCCTCTACGAAGCCTTACATTTCTAAAAAGAATCAAATGATCTGATTGAAATGTGCCACTGAACAGGTCATATGGGCAGAAGAACAGTGGAATTGTGTTCATTTCAGTAATGAGTCAAAGTTTAACCTGCTCTGTTGTGACGGGAGAAGGTTTGTTCGATGCAATCCTAAGGAACGATATTTGCCTCAGTGCACTAAAAACAGCGTTAAATTTGGAGGAGGAAGTGTGATGGTGCTTGGTATGATTTCATTTGCTGGTACGGGACCTCTTGTTAGACTACACGGCAAAAATAACGCAACTGTATACAAATAGATATTGAACAAACATGTACCTAATTCGAGAACTGCAATTAATCAACCAGCTGTATTTATGCAAGATAACGCACCATGTCACACAGCGAAGTCTGTTAAGACATTTATTTTATAGAAGAAAGTTACTGTTATGGAGTAGCCTGCTCAAAGCCCAGACATGAATCATATTGAGAATGTTCGAAGTTACGAAATGAAGGAGCTGAGCAAAAGAATCCAACAAACTTCTAAGAACTATGGACTAATTTGAAAGGAGAATGGGAGAAAATACTCGTTAGTGAATGCAAGACATTAATTTGCTCATGTAGCAAAAGATGTCAAGCTGTTATTGAAAGTAAAATTTACAGATCAAGTACCAATGAATTATGAACGCTATTTTCATTTGGATATGATATATCTATTATAATAGTAAGATTTTGTTAATCGTTCTGATATTTCGCTCATCTATTTTTGTTGTTCGAATTTTATATAATTATTCTTATAACTTTAACAAAATAAGTTTATTGAGCTTTATATTTTGAAATTATATAATTTACGTTTACATGCTTATTTTTCCTATATAAAATGTTCTATGATACTTTAAAATAAAAAGTTATTTCACATTTAGACTTTCTCTTAACATCGTTCTGATCTTTATGCTCGCTACTGTATATTGATGTACCTACTATTCAGTATCTAACAATAAGTCATAAAAAATAATCAAAAATTAATTGTACATTGCGACATGGAAATTTCTATGATTCGAGATAGACTCTCTTTTTTTAAAAAATCATATCACCCCAAGCAAGGCGGTAACGCCACTGATGTGCAGGGGGCTACATAGGAATAAAAAGATTGGAAAAGAGAAAGCCGGAAACCACATCCTAAACAGGGAACAAGGGATGAACCTCTTCACCTGTTCAATAGACGTGGATGGCGTGTGAACCGGGCGATAGTTTAGTCTATCTTTATCAGGCAAGGTTTAATGTTTGGTTCCCAATGGTTTACATTTAAAATCAAAAACCTTCAGTTTGCTGTTTATGTACGTGGAAAGATATAAAATTTACGTGTGTGTTCATTTTAACTAATCTTAACTAATCAGAGCGAAGATTCATTTTGGAATTTGGCCCCAAAGAATGCATACGAATTTTTCACTTTTTTTTCCCCTCTTTTTTCCATTTCCTTCCTTTCCTCCTTTCTTTTTTCCCTCCCTAACGGTCAATATGTTAACCCGCTTTTAACCTAATTTTATCTTTTTGCCTTTCTCACCTTTATTTTTATTGCTTCTCACTTAGTTTTATTATCTTTGATGAGATGTTCCCATTTAGTACCAAGACTGTCCTTTTCACTTTTTTTCATTTTCGTCTTCTCTTCTAGAGAACAAGAGAGAAGTGAAGAAAGAGAAAAACTTTATTCTTCTTATCAATGCTTTTCTAGTTCTAATTTTTTCAAAACCCTTTCATTTATAAATAACATTTTTATTTTTCCTGATTTACTTCCTGTTATCCTTATTCCATCTTTCTAATGCCTATTTATTTATTGTAAAACGTTTTTGTAAAAAAAAAAAAAATTACGTTATTTTGATATTTGTCAGTAATTATTTTCTTTAAGTGACTCATTGGTTATATTGCATGTTATTTCATTTAAAGTTTTTTTATCCATATTCTAATGTGAACATTTTGCAATGCCTACATATGACATTTATTTCATTGCGTTTATTTAATAGAATTGTATTCTTAAGTAATTTAATAATATATAGTATTTCGTATAAACATAATGAACATGGTTCATTTAAGGACTTACATGTTTTAACTTCTTTTAGAATTTTCCACTTTATTGTGGATATATTTTTGTTTCCTTTAGATACTAATGATATTTCAATAGGGATGTTCTACTTTTGTACTTGTTATTATTAAATGAAGACGTGTGCTGGTAAATGCATTGTTTGAGAGCATTCTTAGTTCTTCCCATATAAGTCCTTACATTGTTGGGGATTTCCTTTGAAGATGTTTCGCATATCAAATAAATCTGTACTATTTTAAACTATCTTTAGTCATTTGTTTATCCAAGCCGTTGCTTATCTCTCGGGCCATCTCCCTACGAAGCGGCAAACAACCATAACATCTAAAATGAAATAAAACAAATAGTGGAAACTAATAAAATATTCGGTATTTATTCATTGATTAGTAACATTATTTTTTGAGAGAAACATAAACTGAAAAAGCAATTGTCAAATTATTGATTTTGATGTTCCATTAGAACTCAAAAGTGGGCTTCAAAACACGTGAAATGATTAAAAAATACTGACTAGAGAGTTGAAAAAGCTATGGAATATGACTGTTGAAGTAATTCATGTAGTAATGAGTGCATTTGTAACACCATCAAGATACTTGAAAATACGCGGAGAGAGAAATTAGAATTGAAACCAAGATGGTAAACATTATGAAAACTATCATTATTTATTCTGTAAAGATTTTCCGAAAGGTTTTTGTGAGGAGTTTGTGTGTGTGCGCGCGTGTGATAAAAACATAGTTGTAAGTTATGATATATTTATGGATAAAAGTGCTCAATATCAGTGCTAGAGTGTATGTAAATATAAAAGGTTCCCTGAACATTGCGTTATAGTATGAAAGAAATTGTCACTCCTCGGTTTTGATTTCTGTTTACACACACACACACACACACACACACACACACACACACACACACACACACACACACACATATATATATATATATATATATATATATAATGTGTGTATGTGTCTGTGTCTGTGTACGTATGTAATTCCAAGCAGTTTTAAAAACAACAAAAATCAGTACTGATTTCGATATCTGCGTGCTGCTTGTGGTGAGATATATTGAATAACAAGGCCGATGATTAGCCAATTATAGAGTTTTATTTGGTCGTGCCTGTAGTTATATATATATATATATATATATATATATATATATATATATATATACGGGTATGTGATTACGACCACCTAGATTGTTTGTGTAAACACCCAAATATTGTTCTGCCTGTATTGACAAATGTTTTTAAAATCAATATATATATATATATATATATATGGGTGTGCGTTTTTTGTCTGTATGTAAAGATGTATAAATATATATGTCTGTCTATATATATATATATATATATATATATATATATATATATTAGCTTACATATCTCAACATGTGCATGAATAAAGATTTAACATGTCTGTAGAACTGTTTATTAATATATATAATTATATATGTAAATATAAATATCGAATCTTATATATATGTGAATTTAATGTGCACGCGTATCGGTGTGTATATGCATTGTGTGTGTTACATATGTGTGTGTGTGTGTTTGTGCGTGTGTGTGCGTGTGTGTGTGTGTTCGCACAATAGTGTTATTACCAATGTGCAAGAACATTTTGTGGTGGAGCAAAGAGACCACCCATTTCGTGTGATTCAAAACTGTATTTTCGCATCGTTCTTTGAAGAACCTCTTTACAGAAAGTATGGTATTTCGATAGTTCTTCTCGCGGTCTTTTTTCCTGCAGCTAAAATAAACACCTACTTTTCAGGTTTCCTTACTCCAAAAATTTTCCAGAATGACTGCGATAATAATTGTTGTGATAATGTCTTTCGTCTTCAATCACTTATATTACTTTGCTGTGACCAGACTTAACTCATTTAACGCCAAAGTACGTCTCATACCCTTTCATTCTTGAAACTTTCTCTCTGTCTTCATATTGTCTCCTGTTCAATACAATAACAAATACCAGTTTCTTATCGATCTTATCTAGTCTCCAGAGAATTCTCATTCTATTCTTAACCAAGACACATAAGCAAAAACGTTGGTATTGAATGTTTTTAGTTTAGCATTTTTAAATATATTTCTGTCATTATTCCATGGGTTATTGAATATCTTCTTTTTTTCTTTTTATTTTACTAATGTTCACATAATTCAAGACCCAAGAGCTACTCAAGATAGAGTAACTTTGTGGTGTTGCATTGGGTTGAGAACGAGCAAGAAGTGGAGCTGTGCAGGACAGATAACAGCTAAGTCTAGATTTGAAGTGGTCAAGATTTAATTAGTGAATACAATTTGAGAGTTTAGGCAGAGACTTTAAAAATATACAATTTAAGTAGAATTTATAAGATTTTTAATATCAACAGCAAGAAGAAACGGTCTCTAAAAAATTGGATATTGCAAACTTTATTAAGAGTTGCGATCGCTAAATGTACTACGTTACTTTGGATGCTACTAAAAAACACAAAAACAAAAACATTATGATTTCTAATTAGGTTATTTTTCTAATCGCCAGTTAAATGTGGCACAAGGCCGAAAGTATGGGGTATCCGGTGAGGATCGAATTCACTTATTATAGGTACTAGCGATACCAGCTTACTGACTATTAAACCACCTCGAAATGTCCATATAATTTCTGAATAGTATGTTCATTTAATGACGATTCGAAGAAGAGTGATTTGAACAGAAACTATTAGCACACTGGTTAAACTTTGTTGATGATGATATTATTATTCTTTCCATTCAGGACATTCGCGATAATGATTCTCCACAATTTCCTATTCCTTGTTTCACTAAGCACTACTTGACTCCTTACTATCCTTCCCAGTCTGCCTTCTGCTATCTATTTATTCAAGTGCGTTAGGTATGTTACCCACTGCTTCCCTTTGCTCTGGTCTGACATGTACCGGGCATATTGAAGGCACATATTCCGTCTATGATATTCTCAGTATCCTTCTGTAGAGCCACATCTCTACTGCTTTAAGTTTTCTTTTCAACTTTTACTGCCATATGAAAATACTGATATTACCTAACAGCTGAGGATTCCTTTTATTTCCAACGAAATTTTTCTACTTATCAGATTTTTGTGTCATTTTCTGTTATAAAATACAGCAGATTGTTAAATTTTTGCACTTTCTCTGTAGCTTGTATCTAGGTTTGCAAATTTTGCTCAAGATCGTACGACCTCTGGAGAAGTGGATATCTGACCAGAACATGAAATTGAAGAGCCGTGTTCAAATTTAAGTTGAATTCGTTTCAAATAATCTTTTGAAGGGTATTAATTATATCTTCTCCCTTAAATAGCAGGACAGATTAGGTTCTATAGCCTTGGTTGGCAACCAGTCTACCGCAGAAAGTAATAGCAACTTACTGCTGGAAAATATTCTTCCCAGTCAGTCATGTCTCTTTCGAGACATGATCGCCTAAGTGTGTATCACGTATGGCACTTAACTGACTGACTGACAATTGATAGTGCTTTCTTTCTGATTTACTTTACTATTTTGTATTAGAATAACCTGAAATTTTCTTTCTACATTTGCCAACAATGCGATATCATCTGCACATCTTATTAGTCTCCACTAATATTATATCCTGGCAAAACCTCTAACTCTCAAGATCGCCTCACTGTATTAGTTCTTAAAACTTCGTGACAAGTCGCATCTTTGTCTTATGACCTTTTTTATTTTTGTATACTTAATTCATGTCTGTTGGTGTTTGAGCCCAATAAATATTGTGAATTATTTTAATATATTTGGGGATAAATAAAGTACTCCTAACAGTTCAAATAATCCTTGTGTACCTTATCAAATGCTTTGATATAGTCTATGAAACATACAAGATATGCGTTCTTCTGTATTTGTGTTGCCAGTTCTGATATTTTGAACACAAAGAGCACGTTTTTTTACTTTTTGTTTTTCATTTTTTTTTCTCTCTCTAATGACGTCAACAAAGCCACACCTGTTTTTGTCATATTTCTGGACTGATTTTGCTACTCATTATAATCAGAACCCGGATGATCAACTTAGTTATGTGGATCATTAGGCTAATAGTCCGATGGAGCTTGCATTTGTTCAGACTTGTCTTTTTAGCCGATCTTTATGAAAATGGCTGCACTAAGAACTTCCGGTACGTCCCATTGGTTTTCATTTCCTTCATTATTTCCGTCATCTTGTTGATTCTGATCTCGTCGAAGCCTGCTAGCATTTCGATTATAATTCCACCATGTCCTACTGTTTTGCCTCTGTTCAAATTGGTCAGGGCCAATCTTAATTAAGATTTTAGTATTTCCTTGCTTTTCTATCATTTATGTAGTGCCCTTCGAGAAAAAAAGTTATTCCATCTTAGAATTATTTTCTTTCTCTCTTATGAGCGTTTACTCTAACTTTTATGCACCCTGCTGAGTAGCATGTCTTTTGTCATGTTAATTCTTCTATAAATACCTGTTCTATTTATGATGCTCTGTCTGCTTCTTGTCTCTGTACACTTTATTTGCTACTTTTCTTTGTTTGTCTGCACTATATGTTCTTAATGTTTGTATTTAGCATTCTGTGTGTTGTATCATTCGTTTATGGTGTTTGCTGTCTTTTTTGTCGAGAATTTCATCTCATGCACATCTTATCCACTTCGCAATACCCGGATCATTATTCTTTGATCGTTGATAAGTGGCAGGAACCAGAACAAGATATAGAGAACAACAGAGATTAGGATAAAAGATCTTCGGGTTAAAGAATAAGTAAATAAGTAATGGCAAAGGGCCAGGTACGTTAAGGTGTAATGGATATCGGTTCGGAATGAGAAATCGGAGAGCCGAGTTCGACTTCCAGCCGAATTCGTTTAATTGACTCACGCACAAATACCTTTGGGAAAAGTATTTATCCCTCTCTTCTCCTTTCAGCCATGAATTGAATAGCAGGATGGATTTGGTTCTATGGTCATGGTCTACCACAGGAAAAAAAAATGGTAACTTACTGCCGCAAAATCTTCCTCCTAGTCAGTCATGGATGGAAAAAGACACAATCGCCTAAGCGTGTATCGCGTATAGCAGTTAACTGACTGGCCCAGAGATGAACTCATTTACCGATGTCTATTTAGCTCCCCTTAATACGTTACTCTTTGAAATTTTTCTTTTATCTACGTTATTTGCTGTCGACTCATCATACATCTGTTTGCCAAGTTGTTGAGTCAACATACATCTATTTTGCTAGTTTTCGAATCAGCATACATCTGTTGGCAAGCTGTCTAGTCAGCATACATCTGTTGGAAAGTTGGGTCGTCCTAAAGTTTGTTGTATTAGAGTTTCTATGCTGCTTTGGGTTACTTCCGTTTCCTTAGCCTTAGTCTAATTTTGTATGATACAGGAACGTTATCATTTCCACAGTTGGCACTTTGATAAGTTTTATTATCTACATCGTTTAGAATCTTGTTTTTTTCTTATTGCCATATTCCCGATGTTCCGGTCGTTGTACGCTCCGACATTCTTTACGTGATATACGTTGACCATGTGAATAAAACCGTTGGTTGAGTAATCCAAAAGGTGACTTGAACAAAAAAGTTATATAGTTCAATATTCAAAAGTCTAACGGATATCACCTGGAGAAGACCGCAGCGTACAACGACCGAAACATCGTGAATACGGCAATAAAGATGAGAACAATTAGTATAAATAGTTACAATACCTCATCTCAGAAATATAGACAGATGTTTTGCTATGTAGAACTGCATCTCTTATGGGTTATAATATCGTCGATCTGATTCTATGAACCCCCCTAGAGTTTTTCGCGTACATCTTTAAATTTAACTATTTGAGTATTAGTAAGAATGTGATATAGAAATCCGGAGTCGCATAGAAATAGAGTTTAGAAAGTTAAAAAAAACAAAAAGACAGACGACCACGTGATGCCCAGCGGCGCGCATCACGTGATAGCTTTAAAGAACTCTCCTATTCAAAAATACACAAAAAATCATAAAAATTACATAGTCAATCATAAGAACATAATAAGAGCACCTGAAAAATAACATCCTTGAAAATAGTTAGTGATGTGGCTGAAAGCGCTTGGAATGTCGACAATTATGGAATATTTTCACACACCTAATCTCCAGCATAATGAAAACATGTAAGATTACTGGAAAAATTAAATAAAAAAATAATAAAATCTTTCTTGTCAGTCGCTTTTAACGAAACATGTTTAAATGAAAGATTGCTGCACAAATATACATTAATACATATACATGTGTGTGCGTGTGTGCATGTGTGTGTGAGAGAGAGAGAGAGAGAGAAAGAGAGAGAGATAAAAATATAGTTATCAGGTATGCTATATTTATAAGTTGAAGTGCTTCATATCAATGATATAAAAATGGACATTGAGGTCAATTACTCTCTGTAATGCCTGACGATTGCATTTAAGCCTGAAATAGACTTTCGCTGCTGCAATGTCCACATGAAAAACTATGAATAAGGACATGACCAAAACTTATTTACCTTGATAAAGTCCGTAAAAGGACTAATCGCCTTGGTAAAGAGCAGTTTTTCTTGTGTTTTTATTCACACACACACACACACACACACACACACACATACAGATATATATGCTAAACATAGAGTTTCAAGGTATGTTATATTTATGGGTCAGTCAGTTAAGTGCCATACGTGGAACACGGTAGGCTGACTAGGCCGAATAGTTTCCTGTAGTAAGTTGCTATCACCTTCTGCGGTAGACTGGTTGCCAAACAAGGCTACAGAACCTAATCTCTCCTGAGATTTAAACAATACCTGGAGGAAGAAACGGATTCAAACCTTTCCCAAGGATATTTGCGCGTAGTTATGGGTAAAAGTGCAAATAAAAAAATAGTTTTTATATAAATATAAACATAGACAGAGTGAATATATATATATATATATATATATATATATATATATATATATATATATACACTCAAATTGATCGTTTCTTTTAAGTATTAAAATAATGACTAGTCACCTTTATCGTCCAATAATTATTTTATTTCTGATTTAGATATATTTGTGGAGTTTCACACTAACATCCACTACTTTACATGTCTGTAGGTTGGGGTCTTACAATGACTAAACTTGTATTATTATTATTATTATTATTATTATTATTATTATTATTATTATTTGTTGTTGTTGTTGTAGTAGTAGTAGTAGTCATTTTTCCTATCATAAATATTTTCTTATTGGTTATTTTCCTTCAAAGCAATATATGAAAATACACATCAGAAAATCGTTCATTTTTGGCTTTAAAATGTTTTCCTATTGCCTGACATAACGATTTTATCATCTGTTAAAATGCTGATTCCATTTTCAACTGGTAAGATTCGTAAAAGTAATAAAAAATATGTGGCAAGAGAGAAAGAAGAGAGGAAATGTGACGAGCCTTTGTATAACTTACTGGTAAATCGCTTAATATCTTGAAATAACATCTAACATGAGTTTGCCTGTGATAATTCGACTGTTTTCGGCGACCGGGACGTTTTTTCTTCTTCCTTGTTTTCGTATGTCTCTCAATTTTGTCCAGTGGTCTTATCCAAAAAGAGAGAAGAAAAGGGAGACAGAGAGTGAGAGAGAGAGAGAGTGTGTGTGTGAAAAAGATGAAAATGAAATAAAAGAGAGAGAATAAAGAAACATAACGATATATAAATATAAATATATATATATATATATATATATATATATATATATATATATCAAACAACTAAAAGCAAAAAAGAAAACTGAAACATGAAAAGAAAAATAGAGAAGAGAAAAAAGAAAAGAGAATAAATTAGAAATGGAAACAATGAATAAAAATGACTGAAAAAGAGAAAGACCAAACAAAGAAGAAAGAAAAAAGAAGAGAACGGCAAGAAAGAAGAGGAAAAGGAAGAAAAACAGAAAGAAAAGAAGAAGCACTAAATAGAAAATAAAAATCTGAAGAAATGGGAAAAATCAAAAGAGAAGAAAGAAAGAAAGAAAGAAAGAAAGAAAGAAAGAAAGAAAATAGCGAGATAAAAAAAAACAAAAATAGAATGAAAGAGAAAAGGTAAAAAGTGAGGGAAATAGTAAAGGGGAGAATCATGAAAACAAAAAAGAAGCTGACTGCTGTCGAAATCAGAATCATCGTGAAGTCCGTCATCCTTTCTTCGGTTGCATAGTATGTGCTTCACCAAGGCAGCATAAGGTTTTTTTTTAATTCAGTTGTTTTTCTCCTCGATTTATTGACAATCACGACTGAAGAGCTCAATAACTGGAGAGGGAAAGAGGTGGATTCATGCCTTTTCCAATGTATTTGGATGTAAGTGAACACAACGAACTCGACTGGAATTTGATCTCAGCTCTTCAAATTCATATTCAGAGTCGCTATTCATCACACCTCCTGCACAACTAGAAAGAAAGAAAGAAAGAAAAAAGAAAGAAAGAAAGAAAAATGGGAAAATACTGAAGAGAATAAAACGAAAAGGAAAAGTGATAAGGAAATGGGAGAGAACAGAGTGAAAACTAACATGAAAGGACCGAGAAGAAGAAGAAGAAGAAGAAGAAGAAGAAGAAGAAGAAGAAGAAGAAGAAGAAGAAACAGAAGAGGAAGAAGAAGAAAAAGAGCTCAAAGAAGAATTAGAGCGTAGGAAATAACACTGAACAAAAAAATGAAAGCATCATTTATATTGCTCTTTAAGATGGCTTTCAAGGCAACACCCGCTCTTTCAAATCTGCAGACGTTTTATGCTTATAGTCTGCTGATGGTTGTCAATAAACAAAGTGAAAGTTAACTAAACTATTTGTAATTTGAACATTCGAGACAGGTGGTACCAGTGTCGCAATTTTGAGACTCATTCCAAGAAACACACATTGACAAGAAAAAAAAAACTATTTGATGAAACTTAATTAAATGTCTCCTTCGGCGGCCTTCACTCGATGTCAAGCCACTACTTATTTTTCGAATTTATATTATAATTACTTTCAAATGTTGATTATCAAGAATACTATTATTATTATTATTATTATTAGTAGTAGTAGTAGTAGTAGTAGTAGTAGTAGTGTTGAGTGAGAGAGCAACATGCTAATAAAGTGACGCTGATGTACAAATATAAGTCCAATGTAAGTGTCAGGACGCCCGATATGATAAAGGGTATACAAGGTACATGGATTACAGCCAAATTATTATTGCTACATTTTTATGCAGTCCTTTGGGTCTTATTATGGCCGAGGTGGAGCTATGAGGACTGGGTAGTGCACGGCTTCCATATTTTATCGACTATACTGCACACTGAAGAGTTCTTTCTAGTGGCACCACCAAATCACTGAATTTTGCCCAAACAGGGTGCTACCATTATCTCGCGAGCTAAATGTGTGCATGCAATTAAGTTAAGAGGGCAGTATGCAAATATATTACAACTGCATGAAAACCAAGATATCTATTTCGACACCCAGTTTGATAAGCGCATACCAGACAGATGTATCACAGCCAAAATTTACGCCACATGTTGACAAGTATTGCTAGTCAACATATTGCTAAATGCAGCACACAATGCTCGAGGTAAGGCCCAGTTAAAATCAACTTCCTTGCATCACTCAGTTCATTGTGACAGTCTGCGATTGACAGTGTGTATCAGGTTGTAACTTTCATGACTCACTGACTCCCTCGTAATTCAAGCTAATCAAAAACAATGTCGATACCCGACCATGATGCATCCTTACTACTCCCGCCCATGAACAGAGATATAGAATGCGTCATCCCTAAGGAAGATTCTCAAGGGATTAAAGTGCGGCAACAGACAAGCAATTCTATGATAGTGAAGGTGATATTTACCATCTTAATTCACCAAGAAAAACATGTATATGCTAACACATCTAATCAATTAAGACCAGAAGCCATAAGAGCCGACAAGGCAATTACTACTATTGTTATTAGTAGTAGTAGTCGTAGTAGTAGTAGTAGTAAATTACCACCTTTTATATCAGGGGAGAAGAGTGCAACCAAGTCAAGGATTATTTCTCGTATATTCTTCGTATTTAATTGCGAATACATTGATAAACAACCTTGTAATTATAATTTAATAGACCTGGAGTTACATTTCTAGGACAGAGATTTAGAATCAGTTTACAACTTCATTAAAAGAAGCTTTAAACCAGATACCCGATCTACTAGAGATTGTTTTATTCACCAAGTTAAATCCTTTAAACGCTAACAAAATTGCGCTACTATGTGCGATAGATTAAAATAACAAACATACAAATATATTCAAGTCTCATCATCTAAACAGTCTGAGTGAAAGAGCAAAAAGATACACTTTCTAATTACGATACGGAACATCTAAAATGTACTAAGTCTTCTTTTGGTTGTATCTAAAATACGCTAAGTATGTGCGTTGTGGTACAGTGGATATCGGTTCGGAACGAGAAACCGGGGAGCCGAGTTCGAATTCCAGTTGAATCCATTGCATTCACTTACGCGCAAATACCCTTGAGAAAGTTATTAATCCGTCTCTTCCTTCCAGTTATGGGTTAAATTGCAGGACATATTGGGTTCTATAGCCTTGGTCGGCAACCAGTCTACCGCAGAAAGCAATGGCAACCTACTGCGGGATAATCTTCTGCCCAGTCAGTCATGTCTCTTTCGAGACATGATCGCCCAAGCGTGTATCACGTATGTCACTTTAACTGACTGACTGACATCCCCTGTGAACGAGTAAGATCCCACGAGTACACACACTAGCAGCAAAGAAACCATCTACTAAGTAAATATGTTCAAATATAAAAAAAAACAAAAAAACTTATTTATCTATCGCCAAAAGAAATAAATGCCTATAGATCTGACTGGAATTTTTAAAAGGGTCGGCTGTAGAATTCATAAGCTGGCCAAGATATTCTCATGGAATGTAACCAAATGGGTTTTATTTTTCGATATAGGCACCGTTGCGGTCCGCACATTTTTTCTATCAGGGATGCAGTGATTGGATCCCATTGGTGAAAAAACTTTCATTCTGTTTGCTAAAAAAAGCAATCAAGAGCAGATATAGCGTTATCATTACTGCGATACTGGTTTCCAGACAAGTGTTTCTTTCTAGTTGAGAAACAGATGATAGTCAGATGGAGGCCAAATCAAGAGAATAGGGAGGATGAACAAGCAAAGTCACCACTACGCAGAGCTGCTGTTGAAACCAAGGAGCATTGTACTAATAAAACAAAACCCCTTTCATTAGTTTTCCAGGAAGTTTAATGTTGATAGATTTTCGTAACTACAACAAGTTGGCATATTGATGCTCCTTTTGAAGATAGTCAATAAACCTTTTGTCCCCCCCCCCCCGCCAAAAAAAAAACTGAGGGTATAACCTTCCATGCAGATGGAACGACCTTAGCCTTGTAGCAGCCGATGGTGTTTCCACTGCATAGAGATTATCTTTGTCACTTGCACAAAGCAATGAACAAAAACAAAAACAGTTGGATCTGCATCAAACAATGTCAGATTTTCCTGTGATACGGAAAGCGCGACAGTGAGATCCAAAGGCACATTGGAATGACCAAGGACGCATTCCAAAAGTTAAGCAGAATATTGAGAGACAAGAAAATTTCGCGTCGACAACAGAGAAAAGAGTACTGAATATTCTATTTGTTCTACTATGTGGTAGTGTATTAAAGGCGAAGGAAAGATTGAAGCAATCGAAATGTGGTTCTACAGATGGATGGTGAGGATTTTATGGACCGAACATGTGAGCAACGATAAGGTTTTGGAAAGGATGCAACTGAGAGGGAGACTTATACTTATCATCAGGAAGAGACAGCTGAAGTTTCTGGGACACTTAATGAGGAAAGATAACTAAGAGAATATAATACTCACAGGACGGACAGAAAGAAAGAGAGACAGGGGTAGGCAGCACAAGATATACTGGATGTGCTTGAGCAAGTGGATGGCAGAGCGGGGTTTGGGAGAAATATCGAGGGAAAAATTGCTAAGAGCTACAAAGAATAGGGAGATGAAGAGGGCCATAACTGCTTACGTTCTGAAGGACACGACATAAAAAAATCAATTTGATGGGCTTTTGCTCAGGTGTCAAAATACGTTGCACCCACCGAGCAGAAACCTTTGTCATGTCAAGTTCAATTCGCAGAATATTCTCAACTTTCTCACGCGATATGATAATAACATTGGCTATTTGATCAACACTACCGGCCATAATTATTAGGCCACCCCAGTTTTTTAAAAAAATTATGTATTTCATACTATTTTTAGTATTCATAGCCAAGTGGATAATTCTAAATGAAAATAGAATGGTTCTTTTGTTAATACTGCACAATAATATGTGCATCAAATGAACTAATCTGGTGTCCAATTTTTGTGCTCATTCCCCCATACTAGTCTCTTCTTCTTATTGCCTGGCCGAAGAAAAGGCTTTCTGGCTGCCTTGTAAAATTTTGCAAAGTAATAATAACAAAAAAAAATTCTATTTTAATTTAGATTTATCCACTTGGCAATAAATACTAAAAATAGTATGAAATAAATCACTTTTTTTAACAACTGGGGTGGCCTAATAATTATGGCCGTTAGTGTACAGTCAATCGCCTGTCAACCATCACCATATGATGAACTAGATTGTCTTAGGACGTCCAGACCTTTGGTATTCATCAAATCTTTCCCTTTGCCTCCTAAATTTACTTGCTCACTTTTGCACTGTATCGTCATCCCCTAATGTTGCAACTATGAATGCCCTTGAGGAATAAACCAATTTTTTTTAAGTACTTGATAAAAAGATGTCAAAATTTGTCCATTTTCAGAAGAACTTGTAGTAGTTTTTTTTATTAGTATCACCCCAAGCAAGGCGGTAAATCCACTAAAACGCAAGATGTTGCAGAATTTGAAAGAATTAGGAACTGAAACATTAATATTGAACAGAAAGAGAAAAGAGACCTCAAGGGGACAGTAGATAGCAATTAACTTTGCATTTAAATTTTTACAAATTAATATTTGCTGAGAAGCATAGAGCCAGAAGAGAGAAGGATGAAGGATGAAGAAAAGAGATTGTTAACATAGAACTTACGGCTGAATCTAGCCAGTTCAACTGTAAATTGATGATATTTCGACGCCCCTCTAATATTGCGCTTTCGTAAAGTCTAGCTACCATAACGAAGAGCTCATCCAAACAATTACAATGAAAGTATTTATAAAATGGCACAGACCGGCAACCTTTTGGGGATGGGTAAGTGAAGCCGAACTGCCAAAATGAGGACCAATAATGTTGCTGATTCTTCTTTGAATTTTATCAAGGAGCTCAAAAAGTCTTCTTTGAACAGTCAGCTACCAGTTTAACTGCAAATAATCATTGCAATTATTAATAAGAAAAGTTGAAATTAATGCATGCAAGATCTTACTGCTCTAATATCACTGCTTATGTGTTTTTCTACTTACCCTTGAACAAAGCCTCAAGTCACCTTTTGTTTCTGGTGATGAACAAAAAAATAAAATGTTCAAAAACTGAAAACTGATTGAAACTTAAATTTTTATTAATTTCGAACGAAGTTTTTAAATATTTTAAAAAGAAAGTCATTAAATGTTGTTCTATTTATATTCCCTGATTTGTTTAAACATATATTGTTAAATAAAATAGTCAACGAATGTCTGTTATGTTTAATCATGAGCCGTTCCAGACATTGTATTTTGTCTTTAATTTCACCGAAAATTAAAACCAAAATACAAGGTTTCAAATGCAGACACCTAGTAAGGATCAATGTCACTTTCATTGAGTATGGCTTGCGAGATAAAGTCATTAGCCATTGCTCAATAGCTTGAATGCAAATACCCGAATACCCCAAATCCGAACACATGACTCTAATTGAACAAATGTGTGTGTGTGTGTGTGTGTGTGTGTGTGTGTGTGTGTGTGTGTGTGTGTGTGTGTGTGTGTGTGTGTGTCCATTGCATAATTGAGCTGGAGTATTTAACCAAAATAAATCTTATCGGAGTTTCCGTCCCTGTCTAAAGCTCATACAGAGAGAGAGGGAGGCTGATACTGATGTGATTGTGACTAGATTATCAGATGGTTAATGATTTTGGAAATGTTATCAGAGAGTCCATTAGAACAGCGACAAATATCTTCCAAAACTAAATAAACATGAAAAAAAATTCGTTTGAAATAAACAGAACCCAACTGTTATGTAATATCCGTCCTTCAATATAGCAGTGAATGCCGGACCATTTTCTTCACAGATAAAAAAGAGACTTAAGATGTGGTTCTTCAAGGACGGAACATGTGCGCAACAAAGAAGTTTAAAGAAAGGAAGAAGGATGTTGGCATATCTTGTCGGGTACTCCTGTTATTCATCTTGAGGTTTTCAGAAAAAAAAAGAAAAAAAAAACGATAGGAGGATCTGCAATATAATTGATCCTGACTTGTCAACTCTGTTCAGTCACTTTCTCACCGAAAGTGGCTTTTCTCTGTCTTTTCTACAAGTATTTTCAAGGCTACTTCTATAGCGAGATTTTTTCCTGATCTCCCGACCACAAGTATTTACGCGTTCTGCTAGATTGGCAAATAATTGTAAAATATAACCGCCTCTTCTACTCTAATAGTTTTTTTTCTCGCACTTTTTCTCCCTTCCATTCGCTTGCTTTCCTGATAGTAACAATTTCCAAAAGTTTAAATGAAACGTCAATTGCCAGCTTCTAGCTACTTGATCCCCATCCAACTCTTATCCTTTCTTCGACATCCCCTGTGCCTTGTTTTTTCTCTCACTGTAACATCCTGTGCATCAGTTGCATTCCTTTTTTCTTGAGGTGAAATGATCATATATATATATATATATATATATATATATATATATTAAAGAAATGAAAAATTACGCTCCTGGTCAGAAAGAGAAAGTTTAAATTTCTAGGAAAATTAGTGAGTGGGAACTTGACACTGATATTTAAGGTAAAAGGGACATCGAGTAACCTACCCCACAAGCTTGTGTAAATAGATAGCAAAATTTGAACTTTGAGAGAAAATAAGGGGATAAAAATTGCTACAAAGAGTAGGATGTTGAGGGCGGGGTGGGGGCTCTGATTGCTTACGTCTTGAGTCAGTTAGTCAAAAGTGATACGCGCTTGGGCCACCATGGCTTAACAGAGACATGACTGACCGAACAGAAGATTTTTCCCGCAATAGGTTGCTATTACTTTTTTCGGTAGACTGGTTACCAACCAGGGCTGCAGAAGAGATGGATTAATACTTTTCCCCAGGGTATTTGCGCTAAGTGAATTGCGCGAATTCAGCTGGAATTCGATCTCGGCTCCATCTGACTTGTCTTGAAGAGGCACGGAATATCAAAGAATACATAATAACTTGGTAAGTGCAGCATTTATTAAGTTCTTTTTTATGTGCCGTAGAACTTCAGGACAGGCAATCATAGCCCTCCACATCTTCTGTTCTTAGTAACTCTTAATAAATTTTGTCTTTTTTGTTATATCTACCAACATTCTAACATGCATTTACTCAAGCTTATCAAATACACTCTGTTTTCCTCTGTAACTCTTTCCCTCAATCTGCCTTGATAGTATCAAATTTTCCGACCGCCCCTTCCTCATTACATGCTCCAGAAATTTTAACTTGTTGTATCGTGGAATCGAGAGATACACAGTGAAATATAAATAAACTCCTTTACCACCAGAGTGGTACAACCAAGAGGTTACTTCATAAAAATCCGTGATAATGACAACTCTTCGTGACGTTGCTCATGTGTTCGGTCCATAGTATTCTTAGCATTCTTCTGTAGAACCACATTTCGGTTGTTTATCTTTGATGAGATTGTCCAGCATTCGCCGTCACTTAGGAAAACAAATATCACACAACAATCCAGTACTCTTTTCTTTGTTTTTATTGACATTATTCTGTCATTTAATCCACTGCTTAGCTTTTGAAATGTAACTTTAGTCATCCCACTACCTTTTCGGAACACAGTGTCTCACTTTCTATCCTCTGCTAGAACACTACCCAGATATTTAATTTTTTCTTTTAGTTGTTCGATTTGTACTTTGCACTTTTAGTACATCTTTTTGCTGATAGGCAGGCATTTTGTCTTCTTGTACTATGCACTTAGTCCTTTCTTCTCGTTTTTCTTTGCTACTTTTTGGGGGAACATTTGTATGTTCATGTAGAAGAGTATATAAATTACCTGAGTAACAGTCGACGGAAAATGTGACACCAATGCTTCTTGGAAGATGCTTTCCAGAGACTAAACAAAGTACCAGCAAAAATTCGCTAAAAAGTATATCTGATGATAGAATACCCAAAACGTAATAAAAAATTCATCATCAAAATATTTGTCATTAAGAAGAAATATCAAAGTTTTTTTTATTAATAATTTTTATTATTTTTTATAGAATACTGGAAATTTTGGTTAAAATATTTCTTTTTTTGTTGTTGTTTTTTTTGTTGTTGGCGCTAAAAGTGTACCTTATATTTGGACGAGAAATGTGATCGTTGTTTGCTATTTTCTTTTTCTGTCAAAACATATTAACATATTAATCGATACCGGCACATCTGTGAAATTCATTTCTGTTTTTTTAGATAACTTCCGTTAGTACCAAAGGGTTTTTGAACACCAATAAAATGTTTTTCCTTAATATTTAGCAAGTGACATTTTGATGATTTGTCGACTAACTTTCTGAATACTTATGTCAAGTAACTACAAACTTTAATATCTGTTCGGAATACAAAAAGTTTTATTTGATGCTGAATAAATGAAATATATCTTTGCATATTTGAAGTTTTAAAACTTACAAATTCAATTTATTAGTATTTGTCTATATTTCTGAGATGGCGTAGTATTTACACTAGTTATATTATTCAGACTTTTGCCCCCATCTTGGTTGTCATTTGTATGACGTTTCGGTCGTTGTACGCTCCGGTCTTTATCAGGTACTAGGAAATTTGAATCGAACCCTTTATTACGATCACTGGGGTATATCAATCTCATTCCTTGTGCTAAGACTCTTTTGGTAGTTATGAGTTATATTCGGCCAAAACGTCTTACAAATGGCAACCAAGATGAGGACAATAGTCCGAATAATGTGAATAGTGTTCAATGTTTTATACTGGTTTTTATTCTAGTTTTAATAATAAACATTTTCGGGCTTCTTATCTTCCATATTTATCTATCTATAAAATCCAAGAAAAACATATAGGACAATATATAACGAGAAAATTAAGAACAAAACTGATATGTACAATATTTGTAATGGAGTTGCGGTATATGGGTTCATTTCATGGATAGGTATGGATAGGTAGTGGGATAATTATTTTATTGGAAATTTTGAGAATAAAATGAACTGATTCAGGGTTAAAAATAAATAATATATTTTTTATTAATTTTCTTTAAAGTGATGAGTGAGTTTTTTGGTATTCGGTGTTTCAGAAAAATTCGAAACCAAGGCGCCCATTGATAGCAGTCTGAAGAAATATTCGTTTTGGTTGTTGGATAGGGGTAGTAGTAATGTCAGAAATTAGGTTAGATATCAATCCCCTGTGTTTTCTCTTGGTCCTGAACAGAGCGAAAATGTAAGTAGCAGGTAACTCTTTTTTCACCCGTCACACGTGGCATAGTATTTTGTTTCGTCCTTTCCTGGTGCTGGTCTCATCTCCTTTCAGTATTTATCTGCCTTCCCACGTAGATGGAATGCGGCACAAGACCATTTTACTCTAGAGTTCCCGAGCCCTTAAGCTCGGCCCAAAAATAACTCGTAGACTTTGCACAAGACAGGGTCGGTGTTGCTATCGATTTTCCCCAGACGAGGCTCTACCCTTCGGCGGAGCCTTGTCTGGGTTCTTCATGCCCGAAAGCAGTAAAGTAGACAGTTACCAACCAGTCTGCGTCGAGACTGGTATTCTTTCTGCCGGTTTGTCTAAAGGTGTCTGATTTTCATCCTTTTTCACGAGGCTCAAGATTTTGACGAGGACATCAAAAGTCTCTTTGTGTCAGTGGTTTCTAATTGGCCAAATTATTTCTTTTTCCAACGTTCTTCCCTTTTTCATTTTTTTCTAACGGAAGTTGTGAGTGGAGTCTTCCTGATTTTTGGCATTTTCAGTCACAAATAAGTAAGTTTTGCTCCTGCAAAATTCTGTTGCCTTTGGCTGGGTTTCTTTTTCTTCCTCTTTTTATTTGAGGCTTGCCTTTTAGTAGGTTTGAGAGAAGTCTAGAAAGGGAAGTTCAGAAAAAGAGAGGAAGAAAGACACAAGGATTTTAAAGGAAAGCGTAAATTCCTTATTTTATTTTGATTACTCTTGTGTTTCCATATTTTATTTTCATATTTTATATTATTCTTATATTTTATTTTTATCAGGGCTCACCGTAGAGTATTTAGAAAATCCACACACGAATGCTACAGTTTTACCAATGGGTATGTGTTGAGAAAACGGGGTTTACTTTTTATATCAACTTATGGTTATTCAATACAACCGACTGTCAATTCGCGGCAGACATCTTAAATATTTAAGCGATATGTAAGAAAAAGGATATACCATTGTCGGGGACTCGCTTTGAAGTCGGCGGCCATAGAACCAAACAACTATTTCTTGTTAGGCGGGCCAGCTGACACATCAGTAAAAAAAAGCGGCGAATCAATTATAGACAGGAATTATCATAACAGCAAGCAGAATCGGAAGAATATACCAGGTGGGGAGAACACCTGAGCGGTAGAACAGATGCGGAAATGAAAGGTAATCTATTATCTTGCTTCTTTATTTTGTAACAGATAGCTTATTTCCCACAAACTGATTATATTCACTTTTACACAAGGGATTCATTCCCCCAGATGACAAGATCTGAAATGCACACACACACACACACACACACACACACACACACACACACACACATATATATATATATATATATATATATATATATATTTATATATAAATAAAAATAAATATAGCAGACAAGAAGAAGACTATATTTTTCTCGCCTACGCGTTTCGCCCTGTGATGGACTTTATCAAGCCAAAAAAATTAAATTAATTTTATTTAAATAAGGTATCTATAAAGAAACATTGTTGACTATTAGAAAAAAAAAGGTCATAAATAGTCATAAAATTAACATATATTAGACATTTAAAAAACGTCATAGTTTCTGCTTGAACAGAATTATTTATGTGCAGTATAATGCTATGTGATGAGACGTTAAAAAGAAATAGAAATAACAGTTTGTTTTTTATTATTTTATATTCCTGTTGTGTATGTTGGTCAGGGAAAGTATCGTTTCCGTTAGGAAAGTTGGGATTAGAAAAAACAACGGACCGTAGATGAATATTTTGCTAATATTTGATTGCGGCGCTCTCGCAAACTTTGCTCATGATTAAATGGTTTTCTATTTTTATGACTATATATATATATATATATATATATTATAAATTGTATTTTAGAACATGTACATAATTTTTCTAGATATAATCGCTACGAAGGCACGTTCGTTTCGGCATTGAAGCCCCAATACCTCATCAGACGATGTGTAAAGTACTGGAACTTTACGCATCGCCTGATGAGCCATTGAGGCTTCAATGCCAAAACGAACGTGCCTTTGTAGCGCTTATATATAGAAAAATTATGTACATGTTCTAAAATATAATTTATAATAAATATTCACAGCTCAATATATTATATATCGAGCACTGTTTTAAATTAATGTTTGGAAGTTAAAAGAATTCTTCGTTCCGTATTCACTCGGATATTTATATATATATATATATATATATATATATATATATGTGTGTGTGTGTGTGTGTGTGTGTGTGTTAAAGATCAAATGTAAGATCAAAAATGGATGGAAATCTGACAAGATGATAAGAACACATAGGATGACGAAACTTTAATAAAAGAGAAACATTGATGAATGTTTCCTATTTGTCTTTGATATATATATATATATATATATATATATATATATATATATATATATACTCCAATTGAAAAAAAAACAAAAACACAAAGTGAGAAGATTGGAAAAGAGAAAGCCGGAAACCACATCCTAAACAGGGAACAAGGGATGAGCCTCTATTGAACAGGTTAAGAGGCTCATCTCTTTTCCTGTTTAGGATGTGGTTTACGGCTTTCTCTTTTCCAATCTTCTCACTTTGTTTTTTGTTTGGTTTTTTTTTCAATTGGAGTAGATAGATCTATCACACGGTTCACACACCACCCATGTCTATTGAACAGGTTAAGAGGCTCATCCCTTGTTCCCTGTTTAGGATGTGGTTTCCGGCTTTCTTTTTTCCAATCTTCTCACTTTGTTTTTTCTATTTTTTTTCAATTGGAGTAGATAGATCTATCTATCGCCCGGTTCACACTCCACCCATGTCTATTGAACAGGTTAAGAGGCTCATCCCTTTGTTCCCTGTTTAGGATGTGGTTTCCGGCTTTCTCTTTTCTAATCTTCTCACTTTGTTTTTTTTTTCAATTGGAGTAGTTAGATCTATCTATCGTCCGGTTCACACTCCACCTATGTCTATTGAACAGGTGAAGAGGCTCATCCCTTGTTCCCTGTTTAGGATATGGTTTCTGGCTTTCTCTTTTCCGATCTTTTCACTTTTACGAAGCCTCCTGCACATCAGTGGCGTTGCCGCCTTGCTCAGGGTGATACGATTATATATATATATATATATATATATATATATATATATATATATATATATATATCACACTGAGAAAAACTAATTCCTGACGGGTTACGACAATATATCAAAGTCTTCACAAAACTTCGAAGTCGGCATGAACGTGCTAAGTGATAAACTTCTTTGCCTTAATCCTATCAACAATCTTTCTCTTATCAAACCTTGAGCACTTTACGATAAAAAACTACTTGATAAAACAACTTTTATCAGTAAAATTGCTAAAAAAAACGACAATCTTGGCGTTAAAAATTATCACAATACTATATATATATATTAATTTGTGTATTTAGGCAGCAAATATTCTTTTAGACATGTCAGATTAAATAAATTGCAGACATTGTGTCTGCTTATTTTTAATATAATCGTTCATACTCACGGACAATCTTTCTCGTATTATAATTGAAAGATGTCAGAAATGAGCTGCAACTTTGACAGATGTTATTATCATTCATTTCTCAAAGTACGCAACTTTCAATCTCTTTTCGAGATCATGTTCAAGAGTGTCAGTTGTGGTAACAAAAAAAATAACTTAAAAACTGTGTTGCTAAAATTACTGTAAATTTTCTTCTTCCTTCAAATATAATGGTTGACTAATTGCTTAGCGTTTATTAGAACATGAAAACTATCTTAAAAAAAAAAACAATAATGTCTGCCTGTTTAATTTTTTATATTTTTCTAGTTTTTCATAAGTTGTTGAGTATCGGGAAAAGTTGTTGAGTTGTGGGAAAACTGTCCGAAGTTCATGTTTTTTTTTTGTTTTGTTTTTTTGGTTTGTTCAAGTAATTTTGTCTTTAGCCCGTATTTTATTTATGTGTCTATTTATGGTGCTTTTCTCCTGCTCAGATAGCGTTAGTTATTCAACGTCCTTCCATGTTCACGTACATTTATTATAATATATCCATACTGTTATGTAAAGAATACCTTTTAAAGATATAATTGTAGAAAATATAGCTGTCATACCAATCTACTTCCTGTTGTTTTTTATGTACGGATGTGCGTTGTGGTGTATTGGATATCGGTTTGGAACAAGAAATCGGGGAGCCGAGTTCGAATTCCAGCCGAATTCATTGCATTCATTTACGCGCAAATACCCTTGGGAAAGGTATTAATCCGTCTATTCCTTCCAGTTATGGGTTAAATAACAGGACTTGTGTTCTATAGCCTTGGTCGGCAACCAGTCTACCGCAGAAAGCAATGGCAACCAACTGCGGGATAATCTTCTGCCCAGTCAGTCATGTCTCTTTCGAGACATGATCGCCCAAGCGTGTATCACGTATGGCACTTAACTGACTGATTTATGTACGTTGTTTATTTGACAAAATCTGTTGGATTATCACGGATAAAATCCAAAGAAAAATCTACAATGTGATTGGTCCTGAACTGGCATTTCGTCTTCAGTCACTTCCCCCCTACGTGATGTAGCTTCTCTATAACTTTTCGATAAATTCTTTCCTGGTATATATATGATCTCTTCTCTATGGTAACATGATTCTATGAATTTAAGCACATTAATAGATTGGTGTCAATTTTACAGTCAAAATGGCGAAATCCAAACGTAAGTTCCATGTTAACATTTACTTTCCTCACACTTCTTGCTTGTGGAACTCCCTTCCATCTTCTTCCTTCATCTTTAAAAGATTAACTGCAATGTCTTGTGGATCTTCGTCGCCAATTTGTTGTGTAGTTGTGGCGAAACATTGCCGCAAAATTGTAGTGACCGGTTTGTGCCGGAAGTAAGATACAGAACAAGGTAGGTTCAAAACTGTATTAGTATAACAAGAAACAAGATATTCAAAGAAAGTGTTAATAAATAGTACTATAGAAATAATTAAATCCGAAGTTATTATTACGCTACCTGACAAGTAGCAATCGTTAACTACTCCCGTTAAATGCTGTACTTGACTGCTCGTAACTGCTTCCTGGAAGTCACGCAGGTAACTTATATAAAGCACAAGAATGAGTTTATTCCTACTAGGAGGGCACCATAAAAGAATGCCAATCTTTGTCATCAGTCCTCTCCTGTTATTTCTTTTCTTCTCGCTTTTTAATAGTGTTTTTTATATTCTTTCACACGCAGTAACCCCTTTGCCTGACAGTGGTTTTGTTGCATTGGTTAGGGCTAAGATCTAAACTTATTTATAAATGGAACTTTGTCTGTGTGTGTATGTGTGTGTGTGTGTGTGTGTGTGTGTGTGTGTGTGTGTGTGTGTGTCCGTTATCTATAGGCACCGAAAAGACAGAATCGACTTTCTTGAAAATTTACACAGTTGAACTATAAGCGTCTGCGAATGTTCTTAGCTAGGTTTTGTGTCGAGGTACCCTGATAAATATAAAAAATCGACAATCGAAGAAAAGTGGTCCGATTTTAATCAAATTTGATACACTCATAGACAAAAACATAAGAAACGATATTCAGAAGTTTCACGGTTGCAGTTCTATCCTTGGATGACTTATTTGACTCCGAAATTGGAAATCAATACCCCGATATCTTACCGGGTCTGATCTAAATTAGTTTTTCAGCATTTTATTTTACTTTTTGTTTCGGGTTTGGCTCTAAGTAGGTATAATTGTAGTTCTTGGTCTCAGCCATGATACCATTTACTCAGAGGACTTATTTAACCTTCAAAATTCAGTTTACGACGAAAAAACTTATTTGATATTGATACCAGGAAATCAAAATTTGACTTACTTCCATTCATTTTTCTTTCAGTCAGCGGTTTCGCTTTAACTGGAAAAACTATTGCTTTTTAGTCTTTTGTGCCAACGTCCAAAGAGTCTGCGCTCCAGGACCATAGATTAGTTTTAAAGCTTTCATTACACCCGAGCAACGCCGGGCTATACTGCTAGTAATTATATAAAAATAATGTAAATTTCCAAGGCTGCATCTACTAGAATCTGGCATTCTCAGACTCAAAACAAAAACTAAAATATTGCTGGGGCGTCTTGTTTTAGAGATATTGAAGTTAAAATCCCGATGGCTCACCTTAACTTACCCGCTTGTAGAAATTCATTCTGTTTAATGCAATCTTCAAAAATTTAAATGCAACTTCAATCGCTATCTTCTGGCTTTTGAATTATCTATCTATCTATCTATCTATCTATCTATCTATCTATCTATTTATCTATCTATCTATCTATCTATCTATCTATATATATATATATATATATATATAGACAGAGAGAGATATTATCTATCTATCTATATATATATATATATATTTATGCTCTCACTTCCTGATTGAGCACTATGGAGGAATGGTAGACTTTGAAAAACAGTAGCTACTCTAGCATGTATGCATCGCTCATTCAGTCATGAATTAGAGCATTCTGGCTATTGGGCGTGTATAATGATCATATGCACGCTAAAAAGTTTGCCTTCTTCTATCGAGCGCCCATAGCCCAGTGATAGAATTGCCGACTGACTCCAATTCGGCTGGGTTTCCATCCTGGGTTAAAAGCAATCAGAGTCTAACCGTACTGATGAGCTGTCATACAGCGAAACAGATCTGCCTGCGAACGACTTTACACACACACACACACACACACACACACACACACATATATATATATATATATATATATATATATATATATATAAAGACAACAGGAAAACTGGATTTTTTTAAAATCATATCACCCCAAGCAAGGCGATAACGCCACTGATGCGCAGGGTGCTACTTAATAGTAAAATGATTGAAAAAGAGAAAGCCGGGAACGACATCCTAAACAGGAAACAAGGGATGAGCCTCTTCACCCGTTGAAAAGACGTGAGTGGTGTGCGAATGGTGCAGTCACTCTCTCACCGGCGTGACGTGGCTTCCCTGTGCCTCTTCTATAAATAATTTCACGGCTTCTGCTCGGATGATCTTAAATCACTGGTGCCCCCTAGGTATGAATTTGCATGAGATACTAGATTAACAACTAGTCCCACACTTTTTCAGTGCAACCGATGAAATGTAACCTCAATTTCTACTCCAACAGCTTCTTTTCTCGCACTTCCTGCCTGTGGAATTCCCTTCCGCATGATTGCTTCCCCGACGGCTACAACCTCCAGGAGTTTAAATGTAAGGTCAATAGACACCTTCTAACACACTAACTCGCACCCATTCCCTCCAACTCTCTCCCTACGTACCTCCTAATTCGTCTATCACCATCCCTCTGACATTTCCTATACCCAATTGCTCTATGTAGCCCCATGCTCTATAGTAGAAGTAGACTGCCTTGCTTGGGGTGATATGATTAAAAAAAAAAATTAACTCGCCTACGCGTTTTGTCCTGTGATGGATTTTATCAAGGCAAAAAGATGAAATCAGCTTTACTCCAAATTACGTATCTATGAATAAACCGTGTTGGCAACTATTAAAAACGTTCACAAATCAATCATTTTCTTTGGACTTTTTATTATTCATGTTAGTTTGTTTGAGTATCATTTCCATAAGAAAATGTGAGATTAGGAAAAATCAGGGTGCAAGTTGATATTTTGGTAGTACTGGATGGCGATTAAAAACATGCCACACTAATAAAAAGAGTAAGCAATTTATTACGAAGGAAAATTCTTGAGAGCGCCGCCATCCAGTACCAAATAAGGATCGACTTTCTTCCATTTTTTTAGTGTAATCCTTTCAACCAAAGCAAGGCAGTACTGCCACTGGTGCGCAGGGATTACAGTAAGAGAAAAGGAAATAAAAAGGAAGAAGGAACAAGTTACCGAACATATTGAAGAAAAGATGAGAGAAAGTTGGAAATCAAGAAGATAGAAAATGGCAATTGACGTTGCACTTAAAATTTTGGAGATTGTAGCTATCAGGAAAGCAAGTATATGGAAAGATGTTTCGCAGGTGAGAAATGCGAAAGAAGAAACTGTTAGTGTAGAAGTAGTGGTTACATTTGACTATTTTGACGGTAAAATGGTGGGACCTAATTGCCAATCTAGGAGTCGGTACACCATGGAAAAAAGCTCGTCGTAGCAGGAGCTGTGATAATATTTGTAGAAAAGACAGAGGAAGCTACGTCCCGTCAGTGAGAAAGTGACTGAAGTCGAGCAGCTATATCGAGATCAATTACATTATAGACCCTTCTTTGGATTTTGCCGAGAACCCCGAGATGAAAATCAGGAGCACCCGACCAGATATAGTATTCAATGTACAGACGAATGTTAGAGATATAAATGTGCAAGAAGGATTCTGGAAAAAAAAAAAAGAAAACAGAAAAACTCCTGGCCCGACACAATAACCCAATCTTTTCAGCAGTAAGTGTAACTAGTCATTCAATGAAGTCGTTCTACTTGAGGTCGATTGAGAGAGTGAGGTCATGGAAGCGCAGTATATTGCTTTCTGGAAGAATAGCGTCATTCATAAAGATGGGACGTAAGAAAGTTTCTCATTGATAGTTTAGGTTAGCGTGAAAAAGTATAAAGAACTGAAGAATATGGTGCCGCACAAATTGTATAAAAAATAATGCTTTTTAGGTCCTCTGCATTACGACTGTCGCTAAATATCGATCTAAGTATGAGTTTGAATGGTCCAAATATCGGTTTCAACTGTCAATTATGACGCATTACAGTCCATCGCTTCAATTGAGAACTGTCCCATTAGCCTCGCCACAGATAATTTTCTTATGAAGTACCATCCACGCATTTTGGAAGAAGTAATAGCAGAGGAATGGTACAGGAATTATTCAAACAACCCTCCTCAAGTATTACTTTAGAATTTTCCTTCTCCTGAGATAGCCGGTCTTTCACCCAACTCAAGAGAAACGATTCTGTTCTGCTGCAGGAAAAATGAATTCAAGCTTTCTCTCTAAGTAAACAAAACAAAATAGAAAGAAATTTGAACTCTGTAGTTACCATTCTTCACTTTGTTCTTTATATATATATATATATATATATATATATATATATATATATATATATATATATATATAATCTCTTTCTTTCTTTCAAGAGGAATAGATATATTCGAGAGAATATTGAATTTTCTCCAATGAGAGCAATAAGTCGAGATCTACACCAGGATGTTGATAAAGTAAATGACACTGAACATGTAATTTTATCCAAAATTTAATTACACCAAAAGCGTAGGTTAGAAGTAAAGACTCCTCAGGAGAGTTTAAGAATTAAATAAATAAAAAATATGTTCGTTCGCACTGTATAAGTGAAGTTGCATTTCTTTAAAAACAAAAAGATTTCTCGTGATTCCGAAACAAAACCTAGCCTCTGTCATACTGAGGTCATGAAATACTAAAAGAACCTTTTGTCTTGTTATTTTTTTCTATTTTGACATTTTGCCCGTTAACTTTTATCTCGTTTGAGGCCGAAATCTTTATCCCAACGATTTCTTTTCAAAATGGCGTTAGTAGATTTCCCCTAACGCTGCAAAAAAGGGTGTTCACAGCTTATCATGAAGAATTTTTTGGTTATTTTTTCCTTTCTCTATATTGTTATCGCCATTAAATGTTTTTTAAAGACATTTGTGTTCAATGCTATCGCAAAAACGATATATTTGATTTCTTTTGTTTTTTTTTTACTACAGTTTAAGGTTTGAATATCAGATGTCAGTGGTGTTCGTACTAATTCTCGACCAACATATCGCTTAGGATAAAATAAATAAAAAAAAGCTTATCTTTTTAAAATGCAGTATGTGCGTAGGTTTAGCTCAAATTAAAAGCATGCGCTTATAAAAATGAGTGGCTAAACAAACACACACAAATACGCAGACGCATACACACACACACACACACACACACACACACACACACATATATATATATATATATATATAATTATCACTAACTATATATATATACACTTAGTGTCAGAAGTAAACATGTTCCAGTCTTTCTTACTCAATTTACGAGATCTATCAGTCAGTCAGTCAGTTAAACGCCATACGTGATACACGCTTAGGCGATCATGTCTCGAAAAAGACATGACTGACTGAGCAAAAGATTTTCTGGCAGTAAGTTGACATTACTTTCTGTAGTAGACTGGTTTCCAGCCAGTGGTATAGAACCCAATCTGTCCTGCCATTTAACCCATAACTGGAGGGAAGAAACGGAAAAATAAGGGTATTTGCGCGTAAGTGAATGCAAGGAATTCACACTCGGCTCCTCGATTTCTCGTTTCGAGCTGATATCTACTGCACCACAACGATGGCCAGAATAAGTGTTCCTTCATAACGTTGACGATCAAGGTTCTGTACAGACTTTTTTCCAAATTATTTGTGAATCGTCATGCTTTCTTGGAAAGATGATGAGTTGTTTTCTGATACGTTCAGAATTTTAGAATTCAGTGTTTTCTTTTTCTTAGACTAGTTACCGCTGGTTACAGAGCTAGAGAATTTAGTCCAATTTTTCATTTTTTTCACAACTGAGAGGAGGATAAAAAAACGATTCCTGCTTTTCAAATGTGCAAGTGAGCACAACTGACTAACCCTGGATTAGCTCGCAGATTTCACTTTCCGGTACGATTTTTATTACACTATCCAGACACACTTATCAACAGTGGCAGCAGGAAATATTAAGTCGGTGAAGCATAATGAAAAAAAATATTATCATAGACTCAGACTAATACCAACTTTTCGACTCACACTTGTAGGCTTAATAAAAATAGTGAAACTAACCCAACAATCAAATAAGAAATATTAACTGCAGCCAGTAAAGAAACTAGATGCAATCTATGAATAAGGGATAAATTGATAATTCTATCAGGCATTAGACATAGTAATGTAGTGAATAAATAGCAAGAATAAGTGGTAATATGAAGATAATGGAATCAATTCTTAGAAGAAATATGAATCCAGGATGGGAATGAATCTTAACAGCGGTTAAACTCTCACATTGATAAACCATTGCTAGAACTGTAAAACAGAGCAATCCGTGGGAAGAACAACCTTTGACGAAGACAATATTACGATCATATTACCTCACTTTCTGTATTTTAAACTAAAATAATTTTTGTGAATGCTTCCTTCTTTCACTGATTAACGTTTCTGCTAAGGCATTAAACGGACAATTGCGGGTACATAAGGGTGAAGATTATGACTAATAATATAGCCGCAGAAAGACAATAGGAACAAAGACAAAAGGAATGCTTTTCATTGCCGACGCGTTTTGACATTTGCCTTGATAAAGACTCTTTGAAGACGAAACGCGCGAGCAAAACAATTCCCTTAATATATATATATATATATATATATATATATATATATATATATATATATATATATATATACCAAAAGGATGAACAAATAGATAAAAGCCAAAAAACATTTCCTAAATTTTATTAATATTACAATTGGTCAAGGTGGAGAGCTCGATGTAAATAGTTTTATCTAATTACAAAGCCAAATATATGTTTATTCGTTGAATGGCCATTTCAGCGTTAAAATTCTCGCTTCATCAAAACGAAAATTTATTCTTCAGAAAAGGAATGCTTATGATTATAGTACCGTTGCTTAAATTCTCCATCGATATATATTTGGTAATTTGTTCCGCTGTTAGTTGGTGAGATTTGGGCTTCGTAGATTACAATTCCAAGCATTTAAAATTCCTGTTTTCCAGTTAGTATTATTTAAATTCTTTATAACTTGATTGCTATGTGAATTGATAATATTGTCCATATTTGGAGTGCAGAAATATATATATATATATATATATTACGGAAATTAATGAAGAGTAACGAAACTTATTTATAAACAACCGACAATTTGAAATGATTTGTTTGAACATTATTTTTGACTGATACGTATGACACACATTTTTGTAATAAAAATTTATCGTCAATAATCAGGTCGGTAGATAGAAATATATAATACTGTTTAACTAAAAACAGCATATCTCATTAAATATGAGTATCGATTAAAAATAATGTTCAAACAAATCATTTCATATATATATATATATATATATATATATATTGATGTATATTTGAGCAGCAATCTTTTTTTTTAGCATGTTTAGTTAAAAAACGACGGACAAGAAAGATTTTATTAAATTTTATTTAATTTTTGAAGTACTCGTACATGTTTCGCTTTGCTGGCGATAAGGAATATAAAAATGTTCCATAATGATAAATTTTCCGGGCGCTTTCACCCACTTCAATGGCAGTTCTCAAGGGTGTTATCTTTCCAATGTTGTCCATTTTGCTTATGTTTTGACTGTAATGTAATCTAATATATATATATATTGTTGTCATCCGCAGACAGATCTGTTTCGCTGTATCACAGCTCATTAGTACGGCTAGACTCCGATTGCTACACAACCAAGGCTCGAAACCCGTCCGATTTGGCGTCTACCCCTGGGCCACGGCAGTCTTTTTAGCGCATATCATATTACGCGCCCAATAGCCAGAGTGCTCAAATTCATTTTTACTGAATGAGCGATGCGTACATGCTAGAGTGGTTACTGTTTTTCAAAGTCTACCTATCTTCTAGAGTGTGAGAGCGTAATTATATATATATATTATTTGATTATTTAGTTAGTGACCAGTACACGGTTGTATTAAAAATTGTTCAATAAAATTATATTGTAGAACTTTTGAATATTATTCATTTGTAAACTAGTTATTACGCGACCCAGGTTTCTACTTTTTGATGTCTTCAGGCGATTTATAATAACTGATTTTGCCATTTTTTGTAAAAACATTTACGTAACAGGAATCTTTTATGAACGCGCAATTTTCAAAATTAGAAGTTATTTAAATTTCTTAGAACTTTTCATCCGTGATTGTCTGATCAGTTGCATTTTTCAAACTCAAAAAATGTACCTGATGATTGCATAACGCATGAAACTCCGAGTCGTGCCATCGACGTAGGACAATATGATACATATATATATATATATATATATATATATATATATATATATATATATATACTACGTTTAGCACTGTCATATTAATATCTGAATAATTATACTATACATGTGTGTACCCTCATATGCATCATTATTCAAGTAACTATATATATATATATATATATATATATATATATATATATATATATATTACTTCAAACGTTATTATAGTGAACAATTTTTATTTAAAAAAGACGCCCTATATTTTTTATCATAGTGTGTATTTTGTCTATCGGCCTGTGATTTTTCAAAGTCGCAGTAAAAATATTTGTTTCTGGCAGAGATCGAACTTGCATCTCCCTTTCTAGGAGAAATTCGCTTTAGATCCGGCGTGCTTTATCTATCGGTTACGAAGAACGTCACAAGATGCAAGGCTCTATTTTCTCTCTTTACTTTTTGTTATTTTCTTTTTTTATTATAATAACTTCAAAGATGAGGACATTTGCCCGAATATAAATGTTGTAAATAACGAAGATTCTTCATTCCAGAAATTCAGGAACAGTTTTGTAACTCATTGTCTGACTTGTTTTGCTAACAACAGCGATATTGCAAAGTAAATTTATCGTCTGCCTTCTTAATTCGTATTAACGCAGTAAATCCCCATATATGAAGAATAGATTTAAGGATCGAATTGAAGAAAATCAAAATAGCCTTCAAGATTTGATCACTAACCACTCCGCGTGGTTTTTATATGTCAAATCTATTTTATATGCCCATGGAAAATTGGATTTATTTAGTAAAGAATTTCGAGTCAAACCGCCTACATAGAAACAGAAATTAAATTGAGAAAATATACAAAAAAAATGAAGGATACTCACCGGATTTATTAACCTTTCGAGGCAACCCTAGAAAAATTAAAAATCTTACAAAGATTTATTATCTGTGGACTCAATCTTAACAACCTAAGATGCAGATGTTCGAAAGTGAACACTGATGATACTGCATTGACGGCAGACACCTTAAACTGTGGCAACAGTAAAGGGAAACGTCGAGAAAAGACTAATCATCAATTGTAAGAAGACAGAATATATGATTGTCAGCAAGAGAAACCGCTGAAGATGTTAGCTACGAATTGGAAATGTCAAAATCAAGTCTTTTCAGAATTTAAATTATCTGGTAAGAGTTTTGACAAATGATAAAAAAGGTGATGCATTAAAATAAATGATATCTAATGCAATACGAAACAAAACGTTATCTAATGCAATACGAAACAAAACGTTATCTAATGCAATACGAAACAAAACGTTATCTAATGCAATACGAAACAAAAATAATTCATGAATGAAAGGGGTGCTGAACTGTTATGAATTTTTAATCTTCTTAAAACAAAGAATGATGGACAGATAGATTTCTTTTGATGTATGATAAAGAAAAAGACTTCGAGAATTTAAGAGCAAGATTGACAGAAAGAAACAAAAAAAATACGAAAGACAGGCAAAAGATATATTAGGAGGGATAATAAAAAGACAAATATTGATAAGTGCTACGAAGATATGTAGTTATGGAAATCTACGATCCGCTACGACCTTTGATATTGCTCGTGGTGTATCGTCTGTCAGCGTGAAAAGTGAAATTGGCGTGAGGTGTTCAAATTCTAGGCGCTCTTGAATTCGCTTTTGCACAAATTGCTACAAAGATAAGAAGTTATGGAGATCTATGATCACCCACGTCCTCTAAGAGATGCAGCGTGTAAAAGATATGTACATGAGATTGCTCTTTGTGTAGTGTCTGTCGGGGTGAAAATGTAATTGGCGTGTTGTGTTCAAATTCTAGGCGATATTGTATTCGTTTTAGCACAAATACCTTTGGGGAGGAATGAATCTATCCCCTCTTCCTATCAGCTATGTTAGTAGCAGGGTAGACTTAACAGGTTGGCAACAAGTCTGAAAGGACAACTCTGATTCCGAAATCGGTTGGGCGTGGATCTTGTAACTCCACCCCGTAAATAATTACGTCCTATATAGAAACCACGACCGCAACACCTTGCGTGGTGGAGCTGTGGCCTTATACTCAATTGGGAGTCTTTGCGGTTGACACACAATACACACGAACATAAATGTAGAAGCAACACTAATGATCGAATTCAATAGAATCTGCGTGCTCTACAAGCTGAACTTGGTAACCACTGTGTTATAGCGTTGTCGCCTTATTTTTATTTGCTAAACTTAGAATGGCACGTTATCTGCCCCTATGTGGTGGATATTCAGTAAGGAACGAATTCAATAGATTCATAATGACCTTAAAGATAAGCTTGCTAGCCGCTGCCCCATAGTGAAAGACGATCACGATAAAATGATTTCTTTTTCAATTTCCGGATCGATTTGTTCATGTAATTTTTTCATTCAAACTTCTCCAATGCATTTTACTAAGCCAATAGAAGAAATTTTTTTACATAATAAAAAAGCAAGATAGAAACGAACTAAAAAAAAGTGTATGCACGCTTCCACCGTGAAAAAAAAAATGTGGAAGAAAATTCGGGAAATCGGATGTAAGTAAATAAAACGCAAAGGAAAGAGAAAGGAACGAACGTGTGAAGTGACGTTATTAATTCAACAAGAAAGAAAATTAAAGAGGAGTAAACAAAAATGGGAAATAAAAAATGGAAGGGAGTATTAAAAAAGTCTCATGCCTAAAATATATAGAAGAAAAATTCAAAACTCGAAAAAGAAAAACATAGTTAAGTCCCAATATATAATTAAATGTAGCGAAAATGTCGGAAGAAAAATAAATGAAACGGATTAAGGGGAGAAAGGAAAGGAAAAGAAAACATAATAAAGGAAGAAAGAAAAAGACAAGGAAATTAAGCAAAAATAGTAAAGAGAAGGAAAGAATCAAGAAAGAATTGAAGGAAGGAAGGAAGGAAGGAAGGAAGGAAGGAAGGAAGGAAGGAAGGAAGGAAGGAAGGAAGGAAGGAAGGGTATGGTAAAGAGCAGAATTAGGATAAGGAAGAAAAGGCAAAAGAAGGAAAAAGAAAGAATTAATGAAAGGAAGAAAGGAAGGAAAAATGGAATCGTAGAAGAAAGAAAGAAAGAAAGAAAGAAAGAAAGAAAGAAAGAAAGAAAGAAAGAAAGAAAGAAAGATAAACGGAAAGAATGAAAGGATGATTAAATCTAAATCATGGAAAAAGATGCAATTTAAAGAAAAAAGAGAAAGGAAACAAACGGAAGGAAGGAAGGAAGGAAGGAAGGAAGTTATGGAAAAAGGGTGAAAGTGGAGGAAGAAATAAATTAAAAGGAAGGAAAGTAAGGAAAAAGAACGAAATAAAGGAAAGAACTACCGGCAGGAAGCGAAAAAAATAGAGAATGGAAGGAGAGAAAAGAAAAAAATTAAAAAAGGAAGGAAGGAAGGAAGGAAGGAAGGATAGTGGTGCAGAAAGATAGAAAAGTAACACAAAAGTTAATTAAAATTTGTTTGAAAGTCGAGTTAAGTAACCAACAGGGAACGAAGAAAAAAAGAATTTGACAAAATAAAGAAAGAAGTAAGAAAGAAAATAGACAGAAAAAAGAAAGAAAACCACTGACATAAAAAATAAAAATGAGAGGAACGATAAAAGAAAGAAAGAAAATTATGCAGAATATCTAATATAAAAAGAGAAATGTTACGAGAAAGAAATAAATAAAAAACACAAAGGAACATTTCTTGCTGTTACTACAAAGAAGAAAGTGATAAAAGAAAGAAGATAATGTAAGATATGTACTGAGAAATGTTAAGTAAAGAAAAAGAAAGAAAGAAGAGAAAAATAAGCACCGAAATAAAAAAAAAAAAGAATGAGAAAGGAGGGTAAAAAAAACAGAACAGAAAAAAGAAAGGTCTGAAAATATAAATGAAGTAGTAGTCGGGAAATGATACGAACAAAAAGTGAACGAAAATCGTTGAATTGATAACATTACAAGAACACACATCATAATGGAAAAATTCAAATAACTGAACAGGTAATCGAAAAAACCGTGATCATTGAGAGAGAAAGAGAGAGAGAGAGAGAGAGAGAGAGAGCGAGAAGAAAAGCATGAAGAAGAATTTGAAGAGTTTTGATTAGAAGGAATGAAAAATACCTTAAAGAAGAAAGAGAAGTTTGAAAAAATGGTAAGAACTGGATACCCAAAATATGTAGAAAAAATGATGAAAAAAGATAAGATCGAAAACAAGGAATTAATTCTGTCAATTCCAGGAAAAGGGATCAGGCAGAAAAAATAAGCGAACATTCTCAGAGCTGGCGTAGACTGGCGCCCTATTCAGAAACCTCTCATGCAAAAGGTATTTAATAGAACACCCCCGCTACTGCGTCAAGTATTGCGCTTGTCACAGCACAACTCGTTAGAGTCTGCCCGTGTTCTGCTTCGCACCCTTTCCCACGTTTCTGACCCATTGGCAGTTGTGTATTGGTCGAGCAAAACACATTATGTGCCATCCGATCAGTTGTTGGCACGTGAAAGAATAAATATTACTTTCCAGTCATTGCATTGGTAGCAACAAGCCGAGAGAAAAGTTCGAAATGGATTTTGCCGTGTAAATATATGGCGGCCAAAAGAAGACAGAAAGTCAAGAAAGAAGAACGAAGGAAAGAACAACAAAAAAAAAGAAAAAGAGTTATGGACAATATAGGAAAATATTTCAAAAGTAGCGAGATGAGTACCGTGCGGTAAATAATCATAAAATAAATAATCATAACAACAATAATAATAAGAACAAGGACACACGGCTCAGTTGATATAGACGCTGGTTAGTTCCAGTACCTTGACCCAAAGAATTCTGAGTTCAATACAGCAGTGGGAAACAAATAACTTGGGAGAGTTAAGTTAAAGTGATGTAACTTATGGCTACCAGAAGTGGCATCGCACATGGAATGAGAATGATATACCTCAGTGATTGTAATAAAGGGTTCACTTCGAAATTGCTAACCCTGGGAGAATTTCGGAGCGTACAAAGAAAGAAACATCGTAAAACATGGCAACAAAGATGAGGACAATCGCCAGAATAATGTCAGTGAGAATAATAATAATAATATCAATAATATCACGTACATTTTGTATGATCTTAAGGATTTTTGGTTGTTTTTTTTTTTGTTTTGTTTTTTGTTTACAAAAATGTTCAGTGGAAGATGTCATGAAGCTATTTCAGACATTATTTCTCTGGTTTCGATCCTGAAGTAAATGTGTGCAAGAGAAACCCAAGGGAATAATAATAATAATAATAATAATAATAATAATAATAATAATAATAATACCAGGAAACAATAAACCATCTAATCTCAGGAAGTTCTGTACTTGCCCCAAATGAATATAAAAAACGTAACGATAGAGTGAGGTAATATTTACACTGGACAATGAGCAAACACTTTAGAAAATATGTAAACAAATACTGGTATGAACATCACCCGGCAACGGTTACAAAAATAGATGTAACCATTCTATGGGATTGCACCATCTACACAGACAAGAAAAATGAAGCGAATATACTGGACATTTTTGTCAAAAACAGAAAAAAATAATTTACTTACTAATTGATATGTTTTGACCAGCAGATTGTAACATAGCAACCAAGGAATTTGAAAAACTGTCAAGATATAAAGACCTGGAAATTGAAATAGAAAAAAATGTCGAGATCGAAATCAAGAATAGAACCAGTGATAGTAGGTGCGCTTGGAATGATAAAAATAACAGCAAAAGAACACATAAAAAGAATTCCTGGAAATTCCAGCTTAAGTGATATGCAAAAAATTGTCTAGATTAGTACAGCTCACATACTAAGAACTTCATCCATGTAACGCTAGTGATGTTAGAGTAGGGAAATATTTACTGGACAATATGCAAGAACGTTGGAAAAGATGCTCGCAAACACTAATATGAACATCACTCATTACCAGTTGCAGAACTTTTTTTTTAATCATCTCACCCCAAGCAAGGCATTCCACTGCCACTATTGCGCATGGGGCTACATAGAGGAAGGTAAAGAGAAGGAGTGGTTAGACATAGGGAATGTCAGGAGGAAGGTGACAGATGAGTAAGGATAGCGAGGATGAGGGTTGGGCAGATGGGAAGAGTGTTTGATAGAATGGGAGCAGGTTAGTGTGTTAGGAGGTGTCTATTGACCTTACATTTAAACTCCTGGAGATTGTAGCCGTCGGGGAAGCAATCGTTTGGAAGAGAATTCCACAGTCGGGAAGTGCGAGGAAAATTCCACAGTCGGGAAGTGAGATTGTAATTTTGAATAATGATCTGAAAGTTTGAAATAACAAAGAATTACTAGATTTCTCCCTTTGTTGTTACGAAACAGAGAAGATCTTCAGAAAAATAAGCAAGGAACAAAGAATCTATGTTATTATCATTGATAATTCTTCTTTGGATTTTGTTAAGAATCTCTAAATACTTACAAATTTGGACTAATAAATGTGTCAGAGGGATTTCCACTCACCTCTTAATTTCGGTTGCGAGTATGCATGGACAAAGCGTTTGATGTCTGGAGATTATTTTAAAAATATGAAAATAATCCAGACCACCTACTTTATTTGAACTACTTCATTTATTTTAAAATTAAAATGCATATATATATATATATATATATATATATAAAACCAGGTAAAGAGAACCAAGAGTTTTTTTTGTTTTTTTTTAAACATATCACCCGAAGCAAGGCGAAATCGCCACTGATGCGCAGGGGGCTATGTGAGAAGGAAAAGATTGGAAAAGAGAAAAACCGGAAACCACATCCTAACCAAGAAACAAGGGATGAGCCTCTTCACCTGTTCAATAGACGTGGGTGGAGTGTGAACCGGGCGATAATTTAGTCTATTTGTACAATTCCGAGTTTTTCGGCATTTACTTTTTTTTTATAAAAGTGCTCAATACAATAAATATTGTAGAGAATAATATGATCATATAATTAAATTTGTTTTTTAATTAAAAATACATTATGTCACGGAATTTCTGTTTCGAGATTTCTACTTCGTCATCAGGCAATGTTAGATCGTTATCCTTTTCACAACAATGATCTAACATCTCCTGATGACCAGGTACAAATCTCGAAACAGAAATTTCTAGAATTTTCATAAAAATAAATTAATTATATGATTATGTATATATACAAATAGATAGATATTCAAATGAATAAGGAACGAAGAAAATAATTGCAATGTTCAAAACATTAATTTATAACAGTGCTCAATATAACTATAGAGCAATGAATATTTATTATAAATAATACTTTAGAATATGTGCAAACTACAAGCTTCGACATTGAAAGAACAATGTCTCATCAGGTAGTTAATGACCATCATTAATAACTACCTAATGATACATTGTTTTTTCAATGTCGAAACAAAATGTACAATTTTGCAATAGCTTTTAGTTTGTACATGTTCTAAAGTATAATATATATATATATATATATATATATATATATATATATATCCGAGTGAATATGGAACGAAGAAAAACATTTTTTTACAACGTCCAAAACATTAATTTAAAACAGTGCTCGATATATAATCTATAGAGCTGTGAATATTTATTCTAAATTATATTTTAAAACATGTACAAATGAAAAAAAATGTACATGTTCTAAAATATAATTTGGAATATATATATATTGTTTTTAACCACAATCAATATTCCCACGCACTTATTGAAAATTTAAAAACTGATTACAAGAAACTCCAACCAAACAAAACAATCAAAGACATTTTCGATAAACCACCCATAAATGCAATGAAACAAACACCCAACATATCAGCTATCCTCACTTCTACCAAATATCTAAAAAATACAAACCTATCAGGGAATTTTAAATGTCAGAAATCTCGCTGTTTAGTCTGCAAACATTTAGTAAACGATGCAGTATTTTCTCTACCCAACACCAACATCAAATTACACCCACCACGCCTCACATGTGACAGCCAAAACGTAATATATTTTCTCTTCTGTTCAATATGTCCAAATAGTGGATATATTGGTAAATCTGGAAATAGCTTTAGATTCCGTTTCAACAATCATAAACTAAGCATACGCCAAAACAACCCGTATTCCCCCATAGCCGAACACTTCAATCAACTGGAACACACATTAGAAAACTGCAAATGTTTACTAATAGATTCTGATTTTAGTTCTACATATTCACGCAGAAAGAAAGAAAAATACTGGATTTTAAAATTAAATACATACAAGCTAGGGTTAAATAGGGACTTAGGTGTTTTGAATCTTTATAAATATTTCAATAGTTAAACATTTTTTAGATACATTTAAATTTTTTTTTAAAACAACATTTATAAGTATTATTAAAGACAGGTTTACTTTTACAAATATTTTTTAAAATCTGTCGCTTTCTGCGTCACGTGATGTAAACAATCTCTCGGACGAACGCTCTCGTGACGGACGCTTCTAGTTTAAATTTTAAAATCATTTGTTTCTGATGAAAGGCCGGGGACGATCTGAAATATCAAATATAATAATAGAAATAAATAAATGCTGTCAAAAAAATACATTTTTTACAACTTTTTAGTAGTTTTTCCTATATATATATAAGCATATATATGAAGAGGGTGTACATATGTATTGTATTATTCAGGTGTTAATATAACAGAGCTCGCTGTATGAACAGAAATGTATTATATATATATATTAATAAATATGCATATTATCCCAGGTCTATGAAACGACTCGGAGTTTCATGAGTTATGTAATCAGCAGGTGCATATTTCAAACTGACAGTTTAATAGATTTAATGTTAGATTGTCTTGTCCGATTTAATAATAATATACTTCGCTCTTTACTGTTGAGCACTTTTCTTAGGTGTATTACCATTTTATACTTTATTTCCTATTTGTCACCGGAATATGGAACCTATAAATTTAAACTCAGTCAGTTAAGTGCCCTACGTGATACACGCTTGGGCGATCATGTCTCGAAATTTCAACTACTCCACCAAAAATATCTTAGACCCCATCAAAAATTATTACACACACACACACACACACACACACACACACACACACACACACACACACACACACACATATATATATATATATATGTTTTAGGTACCACCTAAAGTGAATATTCTTTTTGGGAACGAAATGATAAATCGATAACCCTGTATTAAAATATATTCTTGAAATCGGAAATATCTGAATGAATAGAAATATTCTGTACTAATTCATTAATGAATGGTTTTTATCTTGCTTAATAGTGTTTTTCTGAAAAGAAAATTGAGGGAATTTTTTTATTTATTTATTTGTTTTTTACAGTTGTATAAAGAAATCTCCTTGGAGATATTTTAGTCAAAATTTATGCAATATTGATTGTCAACACACAGTAAATTCCTTCTGCAACTTACCAAATGTTTTCTCGAAATTGAAAATAAAAGTTTTTTGAGAATTGCTGCTTGTATAATTTAAGAAAACATTGTTATTTTCTTTCTGACTAAAAATCTAAACCTATTTTTTTTTTAAATTATATGTAAATTTTTCAGTGAAATTTTGAAATTAATTTTTTGCAGTTCATCACAAAAGTTCATTTCACTAAATAAAGACATATTTGAAGATTCAGAAAATGTCAAGTTTAATGCTGTTTTCCAATGTGAAACTTTCTGTAAAATTATTGATTTATTTTTTCTTTCAGAAAGTTTTAGATTATCTTTGGTATTTTATTTTTCGTATGAATGTGCAAAATAGAAATAATTCTAATATTTTACATTATCTGATTACAGTTCAATATCAGAAGTGTATTAAATATTTCTTGTCCAGTCAGTTAATGTGTTATAAAGCACTGTTTTCAGTCCATCGGTACGAGTGTTACATTTTTTTGCGCGTACTTTTTCCTGCATTTATTTACAGATTCTTGTATGCAAGAACGAATACTTACTTCAATAATTAAATGCAAATTTTTATTGTAAATTTGTATTATTAAAAAAAAACATCTTTGTCTTATTTATTTCGCATAATCTTTACCCTCGCCACCGAGAAATTTTTTAAAATTACGACGAAACTACTTGATTTGCAAAATAATGATCTAGACTGTCATTTTTCTAAAATGTACTCTCAGAATAAATGCATTACGTTATACCTTTCTATTTTTTATATCTTATTTTTTTACTTTTTCGGTCAGTAGTAGAATTACAGTGTTTCTATCGTGCCCTTTGACCTAACCGGTTACTATACATAAATAAAATATTATTCATTATGTTTTATGCAAACTGTAAGCATTACTTTTCGAAAAGGAACCCTAATCCCTAGAACGGGATCCTTAGAAATTTGTTCAAATGGGTGATTCATTAAATGATGTGCCGATAAAAATGCATAAAATGTTGATGTAAGTATAAAGATTAATTTCACTTTTAATCCGGATTATTTTCATGGCATTATCTTTCCAATAAAACTGACATTTAAGCTCAAAGAAGGCACTTAGAAAGTCTGTACAGTATCTAATATATATATATATATATATATATATATATATATATATATAAAGGAAAAACATCATCATCGAAGGCGGTTAGAAAGTTATTTTGGCTGTATGGCAATAAATATGAGGACAACAGTCGGAGCAATTTAAATATTATAAATCTAAAAAACATATTAAAAACACTTGATTAAAACAATCCACCTATGATTATTTTATTATTTTATATATTAATAAATGTACCTTAAAAATCTATATTCTTTGTCAGTCTATTCACCATTGACATTTTTATAAGATTTTACTCTTTTGCTTTTAATATTACTTGCACAATTTCTTATTCCTTCCTGGAGAGCACATGTGCTTTAAACTTTTTTCCAATTTAGATACAGATTTCATAACAATTGACCACATGTCTTCTTTTGGATTAATATCTGGAGAGGTTGTGAATTCCATTTACCAGCTAACTTTGAAAACTTTTTCTTTTTTGGCAAAACATCCAGATTTGCAGAATATGCAGGTGAATAATTCTTGTTTTTTACCTGCATCATGCAAAAACCTGTGTTGCATACTATTCAAATAATCTGATTATAAGACACATGTAAGGTTGTTAATGGCTTAATCATATTACAAACATATGGCCAGTGACATTGACTACATTACCGGATGTTCTCAAGTGATCCCCTATCTAAGTACTGACCAGACTCAACACTGAGTAACTTCGGTAATAGATGAACTGGTGCTATTCTTTTTAGCTGTAATATATATATATATATATATATATATATATATATATATATATATATATATATCGAGAGAGAGAGAGAGAGAGCATTTGAGCAGCAATCTCTCTTTTATGCAGGTTTAAATAAAGATGACATACGAGGTATTAGGATTAAGTTTTTTATGCAAATTTTCACGTCATCCTATGATATATTTTTTCTTTTTAGAATAGAAATTCTGTCAAAATTGTCCAAATGTATTGCTTTTCCGAACACTTTTTGCTATACTTTTAGCCGTTATCGAGGATGATTTTTATTTTGTGTGTGACTGAATATATATAGTTTTTATTTGTGTGTAGAGAGTCATCTGTGTGTATTATATCCAAACACCGTAAGCACGTTGTTGCTGTGTTCATAGTTGATATTATTAAGCACTGGAGTTTTCTTTTTTAATAATAAATCTTCCACTATTTTATGTTTTTTTTTTGCATGTGGATGATGCTATTATATTTGTATTATCAACAGATATCCTACGGATAGAGTTTGGTAGGTCTCTATATGTGTTTAAATGAGATCGAATTGAACTCTGGTCTGAGAGATGCAACATAAATCTTCTTGTCAACTGAGTGGTAGCGTGTCCAATATAATTATTAACAAATTTTGATTAATCAAGAACACAGTTCTTCAAAGGACATGTAAATTCGTAATTATTTATATTAGATTACCGCGGTAGAGAATTGAAATGACATGAAAACCCAGCTCCTTTTGGTGTCAGTAATGAAACATATGGATGTATACATATGTATCTTAGCATGTCTGCAAAGGTGTCGTTTGTATTCGTGAAAGAGTTACAGGGTTTCCTTTAAGTTGTTATCACTTAAAGTGGTGAAAAACTATAAAGACGGAAATGTGTTAAAAATATAATGTACGTCAACCATATGTAGTCGACTTAGTAAGAGATTATCCGTTATCCGAAACAAATTAATTATCAGAAAATGGGAAAATCAATATATTGATACTAGGAGGTAGATTATAGATTAAAGGATATAGTTATATTATATTGAAATAATTTATTTCGATATAATTTTGTTTTCGCAAATCAAAAGAGCTTTCTCGATTAGCAGTTTGATGAAGTGGGTACCAAAAACTTACCCGCCGAAATAAATGATAGTTTATGACCGCCTTTGATAATGCATTGAGTTTTCCTTTTGTGTATATCATATTGATCTGGATACTACCCATTAAACTCTCTGTAATGATCTATCTGTTTAATAATCAATATTAGAAAAGATCTATTTGAATTATCTTCTCAGTTTACGGATTTGACGTCATTGCACACACACACACATACACACACATACACACACACACACACACACACACACACACACACACACACACACACACACGCATCTGCGCCACTCATCGCCAATCTCCTCAACTTTGAGAACAATTTATTCGATTCGATATTGTTCCATAATAATGACTTTTGTAATTGTAGAAAACCGAGCCAGTGTCCCCTACCTAATAAATGCTTAAAATCCCTGGTCTATATGTGATCAACTTCATCTGTGACGAATCCTAAGGATGCTAAAATTTATATCGGGAATATAATGAACTTTTTTAAAAAGCGCTTTTACAATTACCTCTTGTCCTTTAATAATAAGGACAAACAAAATATGACAACACTTTCTAAATATTTTTGGAATGAAATTTCCATTTCTTTTCAAAAATAGCGTTAACTACCTGCTGAGACATTGTCCTTTTAACGTCGAAACAAAATGTACACTTTGAAGAATATTGTACTTTGAATATGTTCTAAAATACAATTTATAACACACACACACAGAGACACAAACACACACACACACACACACATATATATATATATATATATATATATATATATAGTGTATTGAGGCAGCAGATAATTTTTAAGCATATATTGTTAAATATAAGAGACAATAAATTTGTAATGCTGTTCTATGACGTCACTTCGCGTGAGAGCATGAAATGTTAACAGAACCATATATTTAAATGGAATGTAATGTGTTATGGCCAGATTTAAACGTGATTTTATTAAGTGTGGGTTGTTTTGATTTAATATAGATGGACTCCAATATCTGAAGGTTCTTTTTACTGTGTGTATGTGTATTATTATATTGTTGACTAAAAGCTGTCTAATATTACCTACATGGCTATTTTTTCTACGAAATGTTGTTTAATTGAACTCTGATCAGAAAGGTGACAGGTAAGTCTACGTGAGAGCGTGATTGTAGTAAACCCAATATATGTTGTGCGTTTATTATTAGTACCAGAGATACAATGTCTGAACGGGCGTGTAAATTGATACACTACTTTGGTTTTCTGTAGAGGATTATTTGTGCGGTTGTAGGGTTATTAGAGACTATGAGGTCAATTGTTTTAAAGTTTTTATAATATATGATTAGCTTAATTTGATTATTATTATTATTGGTTTAACATTTCTACGTATTAGAAATAACAATATATGCTTAGAAATATATATATATATATTGCAATATAACAAAAGGAAATTTTACAAGAACTGACTGCAGTATAAATCATCAATACTATACAGATGTACCCATTCCTTTCTTAAACACGTGGATTTAGTTTTGTGTGTCTTTTGATTGGTTGCAATATCATGAGACTGATATATATATATATATATATATATATATATATATATATATATATATATATAACGCTGTGTGTGTGTGTGTGTGTGTGTGTGCGCGCCCGCATAAAGTGAGGAGTGGCTTCTTGAGTCGTTTGTACATCTAAGATTGTTATCGCTTGATGAATGCTTTCTCGCTGAAGGTCCTGACAAGACGAGTTTCATGGCTGGCTGGCTGCAAAAGAAGAAAAAAACGTCCATCAAGCAACCCCCAAAGATAACCGCCAACAGCACGAAAGGGAAATCGGCGGGAAACAAAAAATTGGGAATAACATGAATCTAGGTTTACGAGGCGGTGCTGAAAAATAGTTGTACATATCAAAAAAGACCCTAGAACTCCTTCATTATTTGGTCAAATTTGGAGCACCTTCATGTTTATACAGTAGCATCTATTGGTATAGCATACACATGTTTTGGTGCACACCAATTTATGTTGTTACTTAAGTATTTTGGGACGTTGTGTCTAAAGAACGACATCCTATATGTGCATCTACGCAGACGACACTACAATATACTCCCGCTCCAGTAAGAAACCTGTCGTGGCGGACAGACATAATCTCGCTGCTGACCTTGAGCGGGATCTACACTCTGTGGTGAACTGGGCAAGAAGTGGCTTGTCAACTTCAATTCATCTAAGACCAAGCTGTTGTCTGTCAACCATTACAGGCAACCTCTCCTACCTCCCATAAGCATGGACCAAGCGATTCTCCCGGAGAGTAATACACTACGCCTCCTCGGACTTACCCTGTCCTCAGACCTCAAATGGAACCACTATATTGAATCCATAGCAAAATCTACTGCTAAGAAGGTTGGGTCACTATGTCGATCCAGGATGTTTTTTCCACCTGAATCGATCCTGCATATATACAAGTCAACCATCCGTCCGTGCATGGAGTACTGCTGCCATTTATGGTCAGGCGCCCCTGCCGTTCCCCTCAGTGTTCTTGAGAGTCTGTAATGTGATAGGTACTGATCTGGCGGCTCGACTGCAGCCACTTCCCCATCGTCGAAATGTGGCCTCCCTTTGTCTGTTCTATAAATACTTTCATGGTTTCTGCTCAGACGAACTTAAGTCACTGATGCCTCCTCAACAGGTCCTCAACAGGTCCTCGTGCAACCAGACTGGCAACTGGGTCCTACCCATTCACAGTCAGGTTAGCCAAATGCAGACGACAATTCTACTCCTGCAGCTTCTTCTCTCGCACTTCCCGCCTGTGGAACTCGCTCCCGTATTCTTGCTTTCCTGACGGCTACAACCTCCAGAAATTTAAATGCAAAGTCAATACTCATCTACTAACCACTGGACTCTAGCTCTCTCCCCACCCCTGTATAACCTTCCCTTTCTCTCCACCTATGTATCTGTCATCGCACCTGCTATCTCAGCTTTCTATTGTTCCTTTCTAACTAGTTTGTACTCCTCACTCTTTTCTAATTAATCTTTTTACATTTATGTATCCCCCTGCACATCAGTGGCGTTTCCGCCTTGCTCGGGGTGAAATGATTAAAAAAAAATATTGGCTGAGCGGTTAGAACGTTCGCTTTCTGACCATAGGACATTGTCAGAAAGCCAACGTTCTAATCGCTCAGCCAATATACATATGTTGTATGTACATTGTGATGCAGTGGTTATTGGCACAGAACGAGAAATCGGTGAGCCGATTTCGAATTCCAGCTGAATTCGTAGCATTCACTTACGCACAAATACCCTTGGGAAAGGTAATAATCCATCTCTTCTCTCAAACTATGGGTCAAATAACAGGACAAATTGGGTTTTGTAGCCTTGGTTGAAAACCAGTCTACCGCAGAAAGCAATGGTAACCTACTGCTGAAAAATTTTCTGCCCAGTCGGGCATGTCTATTTCGAGACATGATCACCCAAGAGTGTCTCACGTATGGCACTTAACTGACTGACTGATTCTGCTCAAAATTCTAGAAATTGCATGAAGTCCTTTAGGTAGAAATTATTTTTTTTTTTTTTGTCAGATGTGTTGGGCCATTTTTAAGGCCTGTGATTTTTGGTGTAGTCTTTTAATAATGACACTTTGGGGATGTGATTTGTGAAAATGCTTTTTTTGTGTTAATGTTAATCACTTATTGTACTAGATTTCTTCGTTATTTTAGTTATTTTATTTCACACTAAGATTGTGTTGTCCCTCCACAAGAATTTACTCCAGCAACCAGACTGGCAATTAGGTCCCATTTACAGTTAAATCAACTAAATGCCGCCGCTATTTCTACTCCTCAGCTTCTTTTCTCGCACTTTCCGCCTGTGGAACTCCCGTATAGTTGCTTTTCTAACGGCTACAATCTCCAAGAATTTAAATGCAATGCCAATTCCCAACTCTTATTTACTTGACTACATTCCTTCCGTTGTCCTTTCCCCCATCACACCGTCTATCTTGTTCTTTTTCTTTTCTCACTCTACTCTCGCAGCTGTCTTCACACTGTTATTCCCATCCTTCCCTTGCCCTTTTCCCGATAACCCTTGTAACTGGTCCGTCTTTCTCTTCGCTCTCCTCCCGCTTAAACGTTCACTCTTCTCTTATGTATCTCCCCCAACTGCGCACCAGTGGCGGTACCGCTTTGTTTGGGGTGAAACGATTAAAAAAAAAAGTCTTCAAATATGTATTTATTTTTTCTATACATTTACAGTGAACTAAACTAATCGCAGCCATATTTTACGTCGAATATGAAATTCTGCTGCAGAATGATTAAAGCTAATTGTCGAAAATGGATGTTATTTTGGTATTCAACAGAACACAACTGTTCAAAACTCGCCAAAATAGACAATGCACCATTTCACCCGAAAGATTCTCAATAGTGAACCGATTTCACCAAGCAGTGTGCATTTTGCACCAGGTAACTGAACAACTTTGCATCTCTCTCAGCAGCTAGTGGGCGTTGCTTATGAAAGACAGGGTTTCATGCACCTTCTCCTGCTATCAAACCCTTCATCAACAAAAAGAATCAAAAGTGTTTACAAATGAGCAGGTTGGCTGCACTATTCTTTTATATGAATTATCTGTGATATGAGTGAAAGAGTTAAGAAGTGATGATTATGAAGATAAGTAGGGCATATAACGATTGACTCTTAATTTAAAGCGATTAAGATTTTCTGGGAAGCATCCACGTAGGAGTCTGTTCGACAAAACAGAAGAAAAGATGCATGAATGGAATTTCCTCCTTACATTTACAATACGGAGGAAATTTAATCCGTGGAAATAATCCAGTGTGTCATCGCAGTAAAGGTCTGAACTGGAGTAGCTAAAGAATGAAGCTGAGCTGAACATTTGCCATAGAAAATTGTGTAATTTTCACTTATGAAAAGATAAGTTTATTTGGGTCCGAGAGAAAGTTATGTCAGTTGGCGTCCAAACGCACGATGTCTTTCCACATCTAAAAAATTCGGTTAAATTCAGGGAGGGTAGTGCATTGTTATTGGATATTATTTCTAGCGCTAATGTTGGTTCATTTATTAGGTTACATGGCAAAATAAAACTGCAGTGTCTAATAATATAATTTCACCGCATGTTATTCCTTCTCTGAGAGCATCAGTTGGCCGCGAACCCTTCTTCATACAAGATCACATCGTTTTTCACATTGCAAAAAAAGTAAAAGAATTCTTCAAAGCTGAAAATGTTAAGTTTATTGCTGGGCCTACATGAAAACCAGAGCTCAAGCTAATTTAAAATCTTTGGAAGATCATTGGAAATAATATTAGGGAAGGAAATCGACAATGAGTGATTTGTGGTAAAAGACTACTTAAGAAATGACAGACAATCCTAAATAAACAATGCGAAATTTTAATAAAGTTCTCTGGTCGCAGATATGCAGACGTTATTAAAGTCTGCTTCCTGTATCAGTCAGTTGAGTACCATACGTGATACACGCTTGGGCGATCATGTCTCTGTCGAGACATGACTGACTAGGCAGAAGATTATCCCGCAGTAGGTTGCCATTGCTTTCTACGGTAGACTGGTTGCCGACCAAGGATATAGAACCCAATCTGTCCTGTTATTTAACCCATAACTGGAAGGAAGAGACGGATTAATACCTTTCCCAAGGGTAGTTGCGCCTAAGTGAATGCAATGGATTCAGCTGGAATTCGAAGTCGGCTCCCCGATTTCTCGTTCCGAGCCGATATCTAATGCACCACAACGCACATCCTGTATACGTTTCAAGAATAACTTGTATCGATATTAAGTCAATAATGCCGTTAACTTAATTTATATATATGTTGGAAATTTTTTGATCACTTATCTTCTTCTTCTATGTGCCATGACGTTTCAGGACGTAGGCGATCATAGCCTTCCAAGACTCCCTATCTCTGGTGGTTCTTAGTAATTTTTCTCCAGTTACACAATCCAAGCCCCACTCTGCCATCCACCTGCTCAGGCCCGTCAAGCATGTTACACACTGCTTTCCCCTGTCTCTCTTTCCCTCTATCTGGCCTGTGAATATCAAATTCTCCAAGCCCACCTTCCTCATTACATTCCCCAAGTAGTTTAGCTGTCTTTTCTTGATGCTCAGTATTAATTTTATTTTCGTTTCTATCGCTTCCAAAACCTTATAATTACTCACATGCTCGATCTATAATATCTGCAGACTTCTTCTGTAGAACCACATTTTAATTGCTTCAAGATTTTCCTTCATCTTTGTTGAGATTGTTCAGCATTCACTGTCATATTAAAGAACTGACATCACATGGCAATCCACTACTCTCTTCTTTGTTTATAGCGAAATTTTCCTGTCTCTTAATACTCTACTCGGCTTCTTGAATGCATCTTTCGCCATGCCAATTCGCATTCAGGTGTCTGTGTCGCACTTTCCGTTTTCTGTTAGAACACTTTCCAGGCATTTAAATTTTTGTACCTGCTTGATTTTAGTATCCCCTACCTGTATTTGGCATTTTGGACTGCTCCTTTTAATGATGGCCATGCATTCGGTTTTCTTGCAGTTTATTTGTTGTCCTTTCTTTTGACTTTCTTCATCTACCTTTTTTAGGAGATCTTGTAGTATTCTTTCCGTGTCAGCTATCAGCACTGTATTATCTGCTTATCTTATGTTGTTCAGATTTTGGCCTCCGAGGAAAAATCCTGGCATGACTTATAGGGTTCTCAGAATAGTCTCACTGTACAAGTTGAACAGATCCGGTGAAAAGACACATCCTTGTCTTACGCTCCTTTCTATCTTTGTACATCTGCTGAATTCGTTTCCGATTCGTATGCAGATGGTTTGCTCCCAGTAGAGATTCTTGATTACTCCTATGTCTTTCCCAAAATATGTCAAGGTTGATGAACTTTTCTATCAATTTTTTTGTGAGGTACTTTCTCCAATTCCTTCGCATAATCGATAAACATAGGTACGCGTATTTTTCATTTGTATGGCCTTTTTAATTATAGTTTTCTTAAATTTGAATTATATTCGAATTGTAAGAATTTGTTAAACTTTTAAACTTCCATTCCCTAATACTGAATTCTGCTGCTACTACTACCACTATTACTAGAAACACACACACAGATACATATACAAAGTCCGCCAAAAACACCAGGAAAGGAAAAACCTATGTATATATTGTAATACTAAATTTTTTCAGATATTGAGAGACTAATACAAGTTAGCTTAGGGCACTTAAATTACAAAAGATACTCAGAAAGATGGCCTTTACCTTCCAGAGGTTAGTTAGCATGAGAAAGCACTCTTTGGGCAACGCTGGCTAAAGTGTTCAGTGGGATAGTTGTACGTGCAATTTCAGTTTCAGCAACTAATGCAGTCAGTTTTCTGCGATACACATCCTTTAGAGTCCTCCATAATAAAAAGTCTAAAAAAGAAAATTTATCTGAAAGATAAATTGTTTTTTTACTGAAGTGTGTATGCATTCATTGTTACACACACACACACACACACACACACACTCTCTCTCTCTCTCTCTCTCTCTCTCTCTCTCTATATATATATATATATATATATATATATATATATATATATATATATACAGTGTGACCAAAAAATGGACACTTTTGAAGTGTGTATTGGCAGATATGAGCAAGTGGCTGCTCTGCGAAACAGTGGCCTCACGAAGTAAACACTCTGCCATTTCAGTAATCATGAATCAAGATGAATTTTTAAGCAAGTTATGCATGTCAGTTGAGGCCCACTTTCACCTTAGAGGTTACGTGAATAAGCAGAACTACCGTTACTGGGCAGACACAAATCCTAATGAAGTTCATGAGCGCCCTTTACACGCTAGTAAGGTGACAGTATGGTGTGATGTTTCACTACATGCGATCATCGGACCTTATTTTTTGAAAAATGAACAGGGGATCACAGTCACTGTCACTGTCTTAATAGCAGATTTCAAGAAGGCATTCGTACTGGAGGACGCTATCTACAGGACATAATTTTTAAAAGATGAAAATTCCATCATTGTTTCTTAAATGGCATATTTTAACGTTTCAATTACTTTGAATAAAATATTTTTCTTCCATCACTCTTGAATTTATTGTATTGTTAAAAAGTGCCCAGTTTTTTAGAGGGGGGGTCACCCTGCATATATATATATATATATATATATATATATTAATAAATATACATTATCCTACGTTTATGGCATGACGCGGAAATTTAGACCCTATGTAATCATCAGGTGCAATTATCAGGTGTTGATTTTATAGTGTATAAAACTTTATTCATGCAGTATACGTTGAATAATATGTATATTTATTAATATATACTTAATATATACTCTGTTATATTACATTGATCACTGTTTTAGATATGTGCGTGTACTTGCGTGTATATGCATATTTATTGATATTCATATATATATATATATATATGTGTGTGTGTGTGTGTGTGTGTGTGTGTGTGTGTGTATTACTAATTTTAACCCAATGTCAGTCAAGGTAGAATTAATTAGTAAGACTTCTATCATTAGCTCATTATAATCCTCTTAAAATTCTTACAATCCAAAATCTTTTTTGGTTTGTTTTAAAAAAGCTGGAATGGCTTGATAAGCCGTAGAAAACGAATCAAACAAAAATCTGGTGATGCTCTCGTTCAATATATATGAAAAAGTTATTATTTTATTTTATTTTATTTTATTTATAGCCTATGTAGTTTCATATTTATAGACCTTTGCTTTAGAGAAAAATTGACATTTCACACTTTTTAGTCGGTGTTTTCCACCAATAGAATTTCCAATCATTGGCAATAAAATATAGTTGATGATATTCATTCGATTGTGAAAAGTATTGAAATATTGGTTTTACAAACATTACGTATTTTCTAACCAATTTTATGCTTTTTCCAAAGCTTGACAATTAGTTTAATAAGTTGAATTAAGGATTCAAATTTTGTTAAATTACATATTTTTACTTATATTTCAACTATTAAAAGTTTTAAAAAATCCATATTCATTACTAACTTAGTCAACTTACCAGGCAAAACAAACTCATTTTAGTCTATGGTAATTTAATATGTTCTTATTTTAAGATATTGGGTTTTCTCACGTAATTTTAATTGTCTGACTTATTTGGGAGCAAATCTGGCTTTTTCGCTTCTCATAGGTGGGTATCGTATATTAACATTTTATAAAATTTTTAATAGAAAAAATTCAGATACAAAATAAACACTAAATAGAATTACAGAGTTTAGGCGGAGATATTATAATTACAGTTTACTTCGACTTTAGAAAGAACTGGAAACCCTATCCTAAGCAGGAAACAAGGGATAAACTTCTGCTGTTTAAAAGACCATGGATAAGTGTAAATTACTCCTACTGCGAGTAAAAATAGCAAATAAAATTACAAAGTTTAGAGGAAGACATTGTACATAAGAAAATAGAGATAAAAAATCAATAGAAAAATTTAAGTAAATTAAGAACGACGAGAAAGCTGTGGGGTTCCATATATGAGACTGACATTAATATGTATCTTGTCCTTAACCCCCCATTACCGCGACTGCTGTGTAAAACAATTTTCTTTTGCATGATGACCAATACTTGAACAATATACTTTTGTAAAATATGGAGAGATATGCATACAAATTAATCCGAATTTTTTTAAGCTATCAATAGATGATTAGAAGCTAAAATACCAATTTACACATTAAAAAGTGAATACGTTAAAAAAAATAAAAATATAAAAACACTACATTCCGGAACAAACAAAATAAGATAAAAAATAAACTTATAAAAGAAACGATACAAGAAAACATCTCCTCTGCTCTGAAACTTTATCAACGTTATCCGATCATTCCGTGAAAAGGAAACAGAAACAATCGATAGAACATACCCTATCCTGAGATGCTTTTCTAAAAGCTCACCTAACCAACTTATCAATTTTTTTTCTCTCTTAGATATATATTTAAAAAAACAAAGATACATATATTTAGAAACAGAAGATACATATATTCAGAAAAAATACATTTGGAAAAAAATATTTACGTATCTACAATGATTCACCAAAAATGAGCATATATAATGAAAAATGCTCTAAACGTAACAAAAACCAAGTTTTACCGTCAAAGTCTTTACATTATTAACAGACACTGGAACAAGGAATGCCATATTCATGATTAGGATGCTCTCCGAAAGGGCAATACAAATGAAGAAAGATTTGTACCTATGTTTCATTGACTATGCAAAGGCATTCGACAAGATACGACACAAAGAACTGATGGAGATGCTCGGCAGCCTCGATATTTTCGGCAAAGACATAAGAGTAATCAAGAATCTCTACTGGCAGGAAACGGCCTGCATACGGACAGGTAATGATCTCAGTAGATTTACAAAAATAGAAAGAGGCGTAAGACAAGGATGTGTTTTTTCGCCGAATCTGTTCAACCTGTACAGCGAGAATATCTTGAGGACCCTAGATGTCACGCCAGGATTTGTTGTTGGAGGACACAACTTGAACAACATAAGATACGCAGACGACACAGTGCTGATTGCGGACACGGAAAAGAAGCTACAAGACTTCATACAGAGGTAGCGGTGGAGAGTGACAAAAAAGGCCTACAAATAAACCTTAAGAAAATTGAGTGCATGGTCATCAGCGAAAGGTACAACCCAAAATGCCAAATAAATGTGGGAGATACCAGAATCAAGCAAGTACAAAAATTTAAATACCTAACTGAAGATGGAAAGTGCGACACGGAGATCCGAAGGCGAATTGGCATGGCAAAGGACGCGTTCCAAAAGCTGAGCAAAATACTAACACACAGGAAAATCTCACTGGAAACAAAGAAAAGTATGCTGGACTGCTACATGTTGTCAGTTCTTCAATACGGCAGCGAATGCTGGACAATATCATCGAAAATGAGGAAAAAACTGGAAGCAGCGGAAATGTGGTTCTATAGAAGGATGCTGCGGATATCGTGGACTGAGCATGCAAGCAACGATGAGGTGTTGGAAAGAATGGCAACAAAGAGGAAATTGATACTGAGCATCAGGAAGAGACAACTAAAGTTCCTGGGACACGCAATGAGGAAGGAGAGCCTGGAGAACCTGATACTGACTGGCCAGATAGAAGGAAAGAGAGACAGAGGAAGGCAGTGGATAACATATCTGCAGGGCCTGATCAGGTGGTTGACGGAACGGGGTTGACAGTAGTAACTGGAGCAAACATACTAGGAGCCACAAGGGATAGGGAGACGTAGAGAACCATGATCGCCTACGTCCTGAAAGGACAGTGCACATAGAAGAAGAAGAAGAAGAAGAAGAAGAAGAAGAAGAAGAAGAAGAAGAAGAAGAAGAATAGTAGAAATGTTTATGAATTAAGTTAAGGAATAGTTTACAAATGTTAGTTTCGATATTACGACTGAAGGGTGGGTTAAACCAAATAATGTTACGTTTCCGTACTTTCTGCTTATTTCTGCCTACCTTGTTTTTTAGCGGTATTCTAAACTAGTGCTGGGTTTACTTTTTTCTAAAGCATTAATGTATTTAATTTTCGAGTTTTCAAAAATTTCCTTATTGCTAGAGCTGGTACTTAAAAGAAATTGGATAGATTTGTGCAAATTATTATGTATCTGGAAGAATGGTAGACTTTGAAAAACAGTACATACTTTAGCATCTACGCATAGTTCATTCAGCAATGAATTAGAACACTCTCAGCTATTGGGCGTGTATAATGATACTATACACGCTAAAAAGTCTGCCTCCTTCTACCGAGCGCCCATAGCCAGAGGTAGAATCGCCGACTGACGCCAATTCGGTCGGGTTTCGATCCTGGGTTAAAAGCAATCGGATGTCTAGCCGTACTGATGAGCTGTGGTACAGCGAAACAGATCTGTCTGCGGATGACTATATATATATATATATATATATATATATATATATATATATATATATAATAGGAAGGTTCACTTCTTCATTAGAGAGACAATAGTGAGGTATCGTCGGCTCAGTTCATTCTCTTTACTGTCCATTATTAAACTTAACTACCAGTCATGAAAAGTCTTGCAGCGTGTTTGCTCTTGAAATAATTATATCGTTGAGTATACATATATATATATATATATATATATATATATATATATAATTTATAAAAGATTTTAGGTTATTACAATGGGTACTACATATTTCACAACGCAGCTCGTCAGACCCAAATGGTACAACAGTTGGTCCTCAGAATATTAATTTTCTTATATTTAATTTTACATAGACGCTGACATATTCATATTAGAGCAGACATTTGTAAAGGTTATTTACAAAAATTTCTCGCTCATTCAAAAAAGTACCCCAAAGAAAGAGAAAAGCGAGGATAAAGAAAAGATAGACGATAGATTATGCAAAGAAGAGAAAAAAAATTAGAAAAAGAAAAAAGAGAAAAAAAGAAAAAAGGGGAAACAAAAACAGAATGGAAAGCATTTCTCATAATAGCTTTTCAAACCACCTAACTGTTTTCTTAGAAAAACATGGAAAAATTTAACTATGAAATTTAATTTCAAATATACCGGAATAATTTTAAAACAAATTGCAAAATTAATTTTAATACAATTTGAAAAAATAACTATATTACTATTATTTTAAAAATTAATGCCCTATTTAGAAATATTGTTAAAATAATTAAAAATACTAAAGTTAAAAATATAATTATAGAAACAAAAATATTTGATAAACTTAACAGAAGGGAGAAATACACAAAAAGAAGGAAAGAAAAAAGAAAAAAAAGGTGAAATCACGATAGAACGAATTTTAAAATAATTAAAAAAATTAAAAAAACGCTAGATCGAAACTGACGTATATAATTCATTCTTAGAAACGTTACAAATGTTTTTTACCCTTAAATTAAAATATACCGACTGTAGGGAATATTTATGGTAAAAAATAAATCATATATCCTAACATAAACTACATGTTAACCACTAGTAGTTATTTATTCTAACTATAGTTAAAATAATAACTCCAAATAAGAAAATATAATTATTAAAATACAATCTTAAAGATTATCTAAAATACTAGCAATACAAATAACAGATAATAATAATATAAAAAATAATAATAATAACGAATAAAACAATAAAGAGATAACAAATATATGTACACATACATATATATACACATACACACACACACACACACACACACACATATATATATATATATATATATAGATGTGTGTGTGTGTTTGTATTTACATACATATGCATTTATATATACATGTCAAACAAAATTTCTCTCAGACGTAATGATAATAATAAAATAATAAAAATACTACTACTACTACTACTACTACTACTACTACTAATAATAATAATAATAATAATAATATTCATTCTATCACAAAAGAAGGCAAAACAATTACAAAAATACCTATAAATATAATTATTATAAACAAATAGAAATAAACAAATATATAAAAATACAAATGTTATAAGCTTTAGCTGTAAACTAATATTAACCTGACGTGGAAACTTTAACTGTAATATAATATTAACATAGAAATTTAATTTAAAATATAATGGGATATATCTACCTAAAAAACTAAACTGTGCAACATATTTTCAATAAAATTTGAAAAAATTACTCTTACTAGTATCACAAAATATCCTATTAATTTTTTTAAAAATTCGTTAAAATAATTAAATCATTAAAAAATGAAACGTTAGAAACATAAATATAAAAGGATGGAGGGGGAAAAATGAAAAAAGAGATAAAAATTAGAACGATATAGAAAAGAATTTAAATTAAAATAACTTAAAATAAACTTCATATATTAAACCAAAGCCTATTACATTAATATTCATTCTTAGAAACGCGATATGGGATATCCTCTTAAATTAAAATATACCAATTCTAGGGTATATTAGCGGTGAAAAATAAATCATAAATCATACATCCTCATATAAATTACAATATGACCACTAGTAGTAATTTATTTAAAATAAAGTTAAAATAATAATTCCTAGTAAGAAAACCTAAAAAAGAAATTAAAATATAATCTTAAACAAAAACCCTTTAAATACGCATAATAATATTAATAATAGACAATAATAATGAAATAATTATAAAAAATTTTAATAATAGAAAATAGAAATTCGTAATAATATAAATATATATATATATGTGTGTGTGGGGGTGTGTGGGTGTGTGGGTGTGTTTATCAAACAAAATTTCTATCAAACTTCAATAATAATAATGATAGTAATAATAATAATAATACTCATTCTATAAAAGACGAGGAAAAAAGTAACATAAAAATACCTATAAATATACCAACTATAAAAAATTAAAATAAAAACACAAAAAATTACAAAAAATTTCAAAAATTAAAATTTTAAATTTAAACATTAATAAAACAAAATTACCTTTGCTGTAAAAAGATATTAACAGCACATTCCAGAATTTTTCAAAATAAACACTTTTTAAAAATTAAAGTAATGTAAAGTAATATAATTTACTTCAAATCACAATCAGGATTTATCTATACTATTTTAAATCTATTTTGTGTCTGCATTTTAATATTAATTCATTCCGCTGATTTAATAGTTCCTTAGGATTATCATATTTTATAATCATTAATTTCTCCTCCCGGCATTAATTGCACCTGTCCCTGAAACTGTTGGGAGTATTAGCGTATTTCACAACCCTCCATCTGAGCAGTGGGGTAAATCTTCCGTCTTTAATATTCCAATATTGCTTAGATAGGGCAGTTTGGTATTTCAAGGAGGCGTTGGAGCTGCTTCCAACTACCTGCAGATATTCCTATATAAACTCTTTTATTGTTGGGGTCCTCCATTGGACAAATAGTGGCTTCATAGATAGCGTTTTCGGAATTACACCTGCCATCAACTGGACAATTTGTCATATTGATGCAATTACAGGAAGGCTTGTTTACCGAAGTTTTGCTAAAGAAGTCCCTAAGTAATTTGTTATTATGTGAATTGACTATGTTTTGCATGTTTCTTGTAGTAGAATAACTACTTTTAAGAGTTTTTTTATTGAACAATTTACTTAAGGGGTGGTGTTGGTGGAAGTGTTTGCTAACTAGATTTTAAAAGTATTTACTTGTGTTTACATTGGACAACATGCAGAAAGGAGGGTTGAACCATACTATTTTTCCTTTTCTAACTTTAGTTTTGTTTCTAGTTTTGTCTTTCAATTTTTCTTCGTATAATATTACATCTTTAAAATCACTCTTCTTTAGGGCTTCATTGTATATTGTTTTATTCTCATCGAATATTTCCTTATTAGAAGATAATTTATTAATTCAAATTTTGACTGTTTTGGGAATTTGTTTTATGATAGATTTACGGTGATTGGAGTTAACATTAATATAGATAGGGGATTGGTTACTTTTTTGATACGGTTTAAATGTATTTTTGGATAGGTTAAAGCTAATATCTAAAAAATTAATGATCCTGAGAGTAGATGAAATTTCGAATCCCAGCATTTTGAAAGATCAAATAACTTTTTTAGAAATTCTTGATGCCAAGGGACCATTGCTGTCAGGGATATACATAAGACTATTGTCCTGGTAGATACCTACTTGATTGAGTTCAACAATTCTACCGAGTGTATATAATATATATATTCCAATCAGATCCGCGATTTGAGCTGATCATAAGCCCCCATTGGGACATCAAAATTATTGCTAATATTTTTAATCCAGGTATAGTCATTATATATTGTTAAGTTCATCAAATTTTTCTTGTTTCTATATTTATATTTTTAATTTTAGTATTTTTAATTATTTTTAACAATATTTCTAAATAGGGCATTAATTTTTAAAATAATAATAATAGTAGTTATTTTTTCAAATTGTATTAAAATTATGATGTGGAATATTTTTTTGTACTATAAATATATCCCGGTATATTTGAAATTAAATTTCATAGTTAAATTTTTCCATGTTTTTCTAAGAGAACAGTTAGATGGTTTGAGACGCTATTATGAGAAATGGCGTCAACATTTATTTCTCGTGATACTGTATTTCCTTTTATTGACCTCTTTGTCCTTTCTTTTTCTCTTCTCGTTTTCCATTCAGGTTTTTCTGCTTCCCCTTTTTGCTTTTATTCTCTTTTTTCTTTTTTCTTTTTTCCCTTTTTTCTCTTCTTTACATTAATCAATCGTCTATCTTTTCTTTATTCTTGCTTTCCTCTTTCTTTGAGGTTCTTTTTCGAATGAGGGAGAAATTTTTGTAAATAACCGTTACAAATGTCTATTCTAATATGGACATGTAAGCGTCGATGTAAAATTAAATAAAAGAAAATAAATTTTTTGTGGGTGGGGATATTTTGAGAACCAACTGTTGTACCATTTGGGTCTGTTAATAGCATCAGGACGCGGGGAAATATGTATTACTCATTGTAATAACCTAAAGCTTTTATAAATTACACACACACACACACACACACACACACACACACACACACACACACACGCATATATATATATATATATATATATATATACATACATATATATATATATACAATGTTCTTAATTAAAATATAGAGGATATATATATATATATATATATATATATATATATATATCCTCTCTATTTTAATTAAGAACATTGCATATTTATTTGTCGTAAATATTTTGCCGTCATTTGTAAGCCATGTAGCCGTTAATATTTTGCCGTCATTTGTAAGCCACTGGTAGCAATAATAAAAAGTAACGTGATAAGAGCTGAGATGTTGATGAAACTCACTCTTACTTGAGTTCCAGTAAAAGTTGTAAGACATTATTGATGTAAAAATTCAGCGAATTTATATATAAAGGTGATGGGCAACATATTATTCTCGACAATATTTTATAACGTTTTAATGTAGAAATTAATGAGCAATTACAATGGAAGTATTTGTCTATAGGTAGGAATTAATATCAAACTTTAATGATAGAATAGTATAAATATTTGTTCTTCTCAGACTTTTTCAATGTCTAACAACTTTTTTTTAAGTATAAATATGAGCAACGTAAAAATTCTTGTGTATATCTCGTGTTTCTGAGCCAACCATACATCTCTCTGGGTGTAATGGGTGTGCGTACATTTCTCACTTTGAAAAGACGACAGTGAAATGTTTGAATGTCTGCCATCTTTTTATGCCTACCTGACCGGAAGTAAGCCGACAGGAAGCGGCATAAAAGAAGTGGCTTCACGGAAATCACGCAAGAATTATCTTGAAAAATTCACACACAAAAACACAAAAATATGAAATGTGAAAGTGAATTACTTGCCGAAGAAACGAAAGAATACGTCAAAATGTTTTTGGTTTCTTTGAGTTTATTCCTTGTTGCTTTTACTTTGAGAGCAAAAGAATGAAAGGGAAAGATTAAAAGGATTTAATCTGATGGTAGCTATGGTCTGAAAGAAAGAAAGAAAGAAAGAAAGAAAGAAAGAAAGAAAGAAAGGATGAGGGTAATAGTAGAAAGAGATAAAATTAAACAATAAGGAAAAAATAATCGGTCGAAAAGAGATGCAGCTTGAAGGAATCTGATTTCTTAATAGGCAGTCAACAAAAATAGTAGGAAATTATTCCAAGCTAGCAAGAAAGAAAAAAGAAAGAAAGATAGAAAGATAGAAAGAAAGAAAGATTGCCATAGACACAAAAAAGAATAAATATACAGGATTAATCTAAGAAAAGGAAATGATTGGTTCACAGCGAAAAATAGAATGAGTTTAATGTGAAAAAGAAAATGGAACAAAAGAATGAATTAACTATGTCAAAAAGATAGGAAATGTGTGAAAAAGAAGAGAAAAGAAGAAAATAACAACTGATAAAGAAAAAAAGAAAATATATAGCAATAAAAACCAGTTAGAATAATAAAAACAAAAGTAGCAAAAGATGTAAATTAAATTTTCCAAACATACAAAGAACAAAAGCGGATTATATGGAAAATAACAAAGGAACTGTTGTATGACAATTACACCTGCACATTTTTACAACGGTATATCTTTAACGCTTTCAGTGCCAACGATTTTTTATTTGGTGATGGTTGGAGGCCAAGACTAGAACAATGAGGATTAACAAGAGATTAAATATCATCATTGGAATGCAAGTATCAGAGAGAATAGTATGCATGCAGTGAACAAACTGAAAGTGAGACTTTCACAAAAGGGACATTATATAATTGCGCGCTTAGAGATAAATTAGCGAAAATGTTAACGTTCATTAATGCGAAACGCGTTAAGTGTATATTATGATCTTCTCCGCCGTTACCACAGTTGTTGCTGTCTATTCTCGGAAAAGCACCTGGAAATATAGATAGTATGTTTTATGAGAAAGGATAGTAGCCGAATGTAATTCAGCAGATGGGAGACATTTGTGCCTGTGATATATGAACATTCATGAGAACATTTCAGATTTATTATAAGAATGGCAAGAATTATAACGTAGTAGTAGTAGTATTGACATTATTAGCATTATTATAAATACATAAGATCCTTTTTCTCTGTCAAACATAAATTCCCGCTTACTTCAAATAATAATTATATAATTTACTTTTCAATTAAATATTTTAATAGTAATTACTATTATTTAAAATAAAGAAAAGACACAATCCGATATTCTCATTTCTCTGGCACGCAATTAATTTTCACTTTTAATGTTGGTGTAAATTTCCCAAGATAATACTTGCGTGCTTTCCGTTTAGTCATTTTTTATGCCGCTACCTGTTGGCTCACTTCCGGTCAGGTAGACATGAAAAGATGGCGCATGTTGCATAGAATTATATCTATGGAATGATTATAATTTACATTTTTATCCCTGATTGCATGGCACAATCATATAATTACATCTTCGTACACAAAATGCTCTCTCTAGAAGTCAGGTCATGTAATAGCTGTCGCCAATATAACCTAGAAAATCTCATTCTGATTGTAAAAATCCACGGTCTTTTGAACAGGACTAAAGATTTTCTTGTTTAGGATTGGGTGTTAAGTTCCTTCTAATATCTACTTTAACTATATACTTCTAACGTCTCTGCCTAAATACTGAAATGTTATTTACTATCTATCTACTTTTCCTTACCAGGAGTAGATAGGGTGGCCTATTGTCCGGACCACACTGCTCTCCTGTCTTTTGAACAGGAGTAAACGTGATGGAGTACATGCTCCAGGCCCTTGATGAGTCAGGCAAGACTCGTGCTGTTGCTCTGGACATCTCCAAGGTTTTTGACAAGGTTTGGCACACTGGCCTTCTATGCAAGCTACGGGGTTACGGTATTATCGGACGCTTGCTTGATCTAATCCAATCTTTTTTAAATAACCGCAAAATGAAGGTCGTTTTGAATGAGCATGCCTCTTTATCCTACAGCACAAATGCTGGTGTCCCACAGGGATCTATCCTGGGCCCGAAGCTCTTCCTTATTTTCATCAATGAACTCCCAGATGAGATCAAGTGCCAAGTAGGTATCTACGCAGATGACACCACAATTTACTCCCGCACCAGTAAGAAACCCGTCGTGGCGGACAAACATAATCTCGTTGCTGACCTTGAACGGGATCTACACTCTGTAGTGAATTGGGGCAAGAAGTGGCTTGTCAATTTCAATGCGTCTAAGACCAAGCTGTTGTCTGTCTGTCAATCATCACAGGCAACTCCTCCTGCCTCCCATAAGCATGGACCAAGCGATTCTCCCTGAGAGCAATACACTGCGCCTCCTCGGCCTTACCCTCTCTTCTGATCTCAAATGGAACCACTACATCAAGTCCATAGCTAAATCCACTGCTAAGAAGGTTGGGTCACTGTGTCGGGCCAGGATGTTTGTTCCGCCTGAATCCATCCTGCATATATACAAATCAACCATTCGTCCGTGCATGGAATACTGCTGCCATATATGTCCAGGCGCCCCTGCCGTTCATCTCAGTGTTCTCGACAGGCTCCAAAGGAGAATCAGTAATGTGATAGGTACTGACTTGGCGGCTCGACTACAGCCACTTCCCTACCGACGAAATGTGGCCTCCCTTTGTCTGTTCGATAAATACTTTCATGGCTTCTGCTCCAACGAACTTAAGTCACTGGTGCCTCCTCAACAGGTGTTTACTCGTGCAACCAGATTGGCAACTGGGTCCCACCCATTCACAGTTTGGTTAGTCAAATGCAGACGACAATTCTACTTCTTCAGCTTCTTCTCTCGCACTTCCCGCCTGTGGAACTCGCTCCCATATTCTTACTTTCCTGACGGCTACAATCTTCAGGAATTTAAATGCAATGTCAATACTCATCTATTGACGACTTGACTCTAGTTTTTTCCCCACCCCGTATATCCCTTCCTTTCTCTCCACCTTTGAAACTGTCATCACACCTGCATTCTCATCCTTCTATAGATCCTTTCTAATAGCTCTTTTCTTGATAAGTCCGACGAAGGCAGCGATATTGCTCTTGATATCTCGAAAGCATTTGACAAAGTTTGGCATGCTGGCCTTCTGTGTAAGCTCCAGAGCTACTGTGTAACTCTATTTCAAGATGGCTGGTTATAAGTTTTTATCGATTTTAAAGATATAAAGAAATTTCCCAAAAATTGAATAGAATGAAAAAAATATATTTACTTTTGTCGGGAAAAGTAAAATAATTGATTGAATCAATGTAGGAGGACCGTAGACATAATATTATTGCCTGTTTTCGGCCACTGACTGTTTTGCAAATTTGAGTATGTATAAGCAAGCAATAGATAGGGGAAGTGTGTCTCCCCCTTAGAGATGAAGAGCCGAAGGCTCAATCGAAATGGATAATTGATATTATTTTCATTTCGAGCTAGTCAGACTTACAAACAGAGGGAAAATTGAATTCCCCGTAGCTAACTTTACCACGCCGGTTTTGTGCTTTTTCAATAAAATCGAGATGGAAGACGAAATTAGCGGAATTGGGTACGTGAATTTCCAAAAGACGGTCAGTCTGAAATCGGCAAGCTGCAAGCCGACAGAACAAGTCGCCGCGCTCGAGAAAATTACTGCCACGAGTGGTAGTGGGATACCAAAATACCAGCCAGCTAACTTTTGCATCAACCTGTTTGAACCTGTTTATAGTGTGTACATAAATTGGATATAAATATATATAAATCTGCACCAGCGTTGTTGTCGTGTTGTACTGAGTATATTCCCTTCACTGGCTACCAAGAACCCGGGTATTATATACCATCCTCTCGGGAACTTGGAATGACCTAGCCAGTTGAAAACAAGGAGTTCTACTTTGGTAGGTCCGAGATCAAACAAATACAGCGTGGGTAGTTAGGTTCAAGAATGGTTGGCTCGGGTATGCCCAGGGATCGAGTTATATCTGATGTCATGTCGACGAGGATTAAACCCTAAAATGACCCCGACTAAGCCGAGAACGAGCGACGACAAGTCAACGAGAACAAGTGACATCAAGTTGAAAAGAGCGAGCAACGACAAATCAACGAGAATAAGTGACAAGTTGACGAGAACGAGAGAAACCATATGTCAACGAAAACATGTGACAACAAGCCGACGAGAAAGAGCGACGACGATTCAACAAGGACGAGAACGAGCGACGAAGCCGACGAGAATGAGCAACAACAAGTTAGCAAGTAAGTAGCAGTTTTATTCACTATGACTCTCGATTCTGTAGTTGCATTTCAACGGCACAAATTATTGTTGTCTTCTCGAACTTTCGGAGTTTCTCTCTATAGTCGATAGGTAGTATGGCAGACCATGAGTCAGAGATTGGATAGGGTTGAGGTAAAAGAGGAAGGAAGGGAGCAGCGACACACCACTGACCTGAGAGGGATATTTATGTGGCTTCGAAATTGTGTTTGGCGGTAATACTTGGACAAGACTGGCTGTATCGTCATGAAGCCGGAATACAGTTTAATTTCCCTCTCTTGGTACTAAATAGAAGAAGAGTACCATTGGGTGACCTCCACCACCACCCCGAGGAGGCCCAGCCCGTAATACTGGAAGGGGATGTATAATTACCTCTCTAGAACTGTGGTATCGGCAAAAGGCAGGTCAGTACCGAGGAAAGAGGTTAGAGTTATAAAGGTAGATAAGGCAAGCAAGGAGGGATGGAAACCCAATAATAAGATAATGGAGAGAGACAAGGACTCCGTAGAAGATGAGTCAAGGGAGTGGGAGAAGGAAGACAAAATTTCTCTCTCTCTCTCTCTCTCTCTCTCAACTCCAAGAACGACTGAGAGAAGAGAATAGGGTAGAGGTTGAACCAGGATTATCCCCCGAGGAAAGACTAGAAGGAGCAGGCAGTAGTAAAAAGAATAGATCAGAGGTTGACTCCTAATTATCTCTGAAGCAAAGACTGAGAGGGTAAGAAAATACGGTTATGAAAACTGAGGTGCACGGGTTTGCTGTTGGTGCGCAACAGCGCCGAACTCCTCGTTATCTACGTTTTAATTTCCGAAAGGAGCTGGTTGTTGGAGACTAAGAAGTGTGTTTAGCAGGTTACTAGGGGTGTAAAAATTTACTTATCAATTCTGTTTTCGGGTAGAATACTGGCTAGATGCGTGTCCGGCAATGTCATTCGACCCCCCGGGACAGGAAAGTCGCGCACCTGCCTAAAGTTCAACTAGCCTTTTCGAAGATAGGAACAGAAACTAAGGAATGTTTGTAAATGTGAACGAAAATGAATGTAGATGGATAGAGGAATAAACTGGGATATCTTGTTGCCTGCAGGGATGGCTCGCACGAGAAGATTAATGCTACTATCAATGATTATCATTATGATGGCATCAGCTCGGAAACACAGACAAAATACGATTTTCAAGAAAATGAGCGAGTTGGTAATAACTAGATCAATGTGACTGGTCATCTTCATGACAGATCTAAACACATGAAGCATTGCTAAACAAATTGGAGAGCGAAATTAAAGGTTTTGGCCCAGTCAGGTCAAAAGTGGCAAAGATTTCTTCTTCTTCTATGTGCCCTGTTCTTTCAGGGCGTAGGCGATCATGGTTCTCTACGTCTCCCTATCACTGGTGGCTCTTAGTATGTTTCTCCTGTTACACCTAGCAACCCCCGTTCCGTCATCGACCTGATCAGGCCCTTCAAATATGTTATCCGCTGCTTTACTATGTCTCTTGTTCCTTCTATCTGGCCTGTCAGTATCAGGTTCTCCAAGCCCTCCTTCCTCATTGCATGTCCCAGGAACTTCAGTTGTCTTCCTGATTCTCACTATTACCCCACAGAAATAGGATACCTTAATTTACTCTTTAGAGTAAGATATAACTATGATGTAGGACCAATATAAAGAGATGAGAAATTACCTGAAAGGAATGGCATTATTACAAACTAGAAAGAAAAGAGCAATAGTTCCCATTGGAGGGGAAGTATTGAATGTTTTATTTGAGACCGTAGTGGAAGATGAGGCTAGAGTCATAAAATGAAGACTGGGAGAGTTGGAGAAAAATCAAAGAGTCCTAGAAAGGATGGCAAAGGATAGCGTATCAATATTGAATATAAAAAGGCTGGAGCTATCGAAAAGTGAAAATAAATTGGTTGACCACAAAATTTAAGGGAGCTAAGACAAAAAATAGCCAATACTACAGAGGCGGTGCTGAACGAAGTACGGGAATTGAAAAGATTTATACAACAGTATTATCAATTGGCATCTATCATTAACAAAATACGACAGGCTAGTCAGCCCCTAACAATTTTACTAGAGCACGGCACGTGAGGGCTCAGCTAGATATGTTGTCCGTAGGTCATTTTTACCCAAGTATAGTAACCCTTAAACATTTAAGGGAATTGTCAATTAAGATACAAACTGAGTTACCTCACCATTTAAGGTTACCGGTGCGCCCCTCTCAGGAATTATAGAAATATAATGCCCTGGGTTGTATAACTTTGTTACAGGATAACAAATTTTTGGTTGTGGTGTCTATACAGTTAATAGACAGTTTGTTCGAGAATATATCAGGTTATAAATTTACCTCTTCCGTATCTCCGACCACAGGAAGGTCTGGGGGAAGTAACCAGATACCAAGATACTGAACTACCCCAATCAGTTAGTATATCTGATGGAGTTTTGAGTAGTGGTTGCTCAGAAATTTATTGATCTTTCCAGGGTGTGCGAAGAAGAACCCGCTAATACGCTAAAATACGCTAATGAAACCACCCTTATCCCTGATAAAATTACCCCTGGAGTGTTCCGCAATTGGCATGTTCATCTCCCTACCTTCATATTACCAGAACGAAGAGAAATTTGAAGGAATAATGGAATTAGTTGATAAAATCTTAAATAACTGTACACAGATATGGGAGATAGTAATATACAAATACCCCAAGGTCACGTAGAGTGAATACTGGAGTTATTAAAGCCAATAGATAAAATTTATATGGATCAGTTAAAAGACAAAAATATTTTGGGAAAAGAAGGTATGAATTGGACGAATAGTAAAGTAATTTTGGTAAACTGCTCAGTAGGGATCAGTACGTTGCTGGTCTTTGTTGTTGTGGTGGTGGTGGTGGTAATATGAAAAACTGAAAAAAAACATACAGATAAAAACGGAATAACGAAGTCTCGGTGAACGAACAGCAAATGAAGAGGGAAATGTCGTCTAGCGATCCATCCAGCAGTGGAAGACGAGATCCAGTTAAACCTGACCGCAAGAGCAGAAGAAGAACCGACTCCTCTGAAGAAGTTACTGAAACTTCCCCTTGCAGAGAGGAAGTTGATATCAAAAATAATTAAACCCGAAAAAATACATACGTACCCACACCCGCACATGACGATAAAAAAACATTCAAAGAACATCAGTCAGTCAGTTCAGTGCTAACTGACTGACGATCATGTCTCTTTAGAGACATGACTGACTGAGCAGAAGATTATCCCGCAGTAGTTTGCCATTACTTTCTGCGGTAGACTGGTTGCCGGTCAATGCTATAGAACCCAATCTATCCTGTTATTTAATCCATCGCTGGAGGGAAGAGACGGATTAATATCTTTCCCAAGGGTATTTGCGCGTAAGTGAATTCAAGGAATTCAACTCGAATTCGAAATCGGCTTTCCGATTTTTCGTTCCGAGCCGATAACCACTGCACCAACACGCACATAAGAGCATCACACATAAAAAAAGACAGAAGGACCTATTGTTATTCTTGTTAAAAGGGGTTGTGAATAATAAAGAGAATTTTGTTGCATCAAAAATAATAAAGAAAAGAAGAAAAAATACATGTTGTTGCACATGAAATTAAAAGGACTTTTCTATTGTGCATGAAAATCGTTTTCTTATTAGTATAGCTTAAAACTAATACGTTTAATGCAATATGAACTAGAAAAAAAAGGACATTCATATTTTCTTTCTCTGCATGGAATTGCAGAATTTTTTTTTTTTTTTTTTTTTTTTGGTGGAGCGTATATCCTACAAATTTAATACGCATGGTAAATAGTGTAACTAATAGTTATAGTGTCAATTATTCCATAAATGACAGATGACGTTAGGGAGTGATGTAACCCTATTTCCAGATGGCTGGTATTAATTTTGAATTATTTAAAAGATATGAAGTAATTTCTCTAAAATTGAATGGAGTGAGAAAAATACATTTACTTTTGTCGGGAAATGTAAACGAATTGATTGAATCTGTGTAGGTGGACCGTAGACATAATATTCTCATCCTGTTTTGATGATTGCATAGCCCCAAGTCAAATTAAAATGTAAGAATTTTCTGTCTTCGACCACCGGCTGTTTTGAAACTTTGGGTATGGGTAAGCAAGCAATAGAGAGTGGAAATCTCTCCCCCTCAGCGGTTAAGGGCCGAAGACTTAGTCGAAATGAATAATTGACATTACTTTCATTTCGAGCTGGTAAGACTTACACAGAGAGGATATATTGAATTCCCTGTAGCTAAATTTATCACCCGTTTTGTGCCGTTCAACAAAATCGAAGTGGAAGAGGAAATTAGCGGAATTAGGCTGTGATTTTGCAAAAGACGGTCAGTCTGAAATCGGCAGGCTACAAACTGATAGAACAAGTCACCACTCTCGAGAAAATTACTGCTACGAGTGGTAGTGTGATACTAAAATACCAGCCAGCTAATTTTTGCGTCACCTAGATTTGAATCTGTTTATAGTGTGTACATAAATTGGATATAAATATATATAAATCTGCACTCGCGTCGTTGTCATGTTGTACTGGGTATATTCCGTTCGCTGACTACCGAAAACCGGAGAAATATATACGGTCCTTTCGCGAACCTGGACTGACCTAGCCGGTTGATAACAGGCAGTTGTACTTCGGCAGATTTGAGATCAAACACAGAGTGGCGGATTAGTCGAGGTTCAGGAAGGGTTGGCTCGGGTACGCTCGGGGATCGACAATTGTTTGATTTAATCTAATCGTTTTTATCAAATCACGAAATGAAGGTTGTTTTAAATGGCAAACTTTTAGAACCCTTCATAGGAACGCGGGTCTTCCTCAGGACTCCATTCTAAGTCCTACGCTTTTTCTATTCTTCATTAATGTTCTTCCTGATATAATCAATTCTCAAGTAGGCATCTATGCATATGAATCCACCATTAAATCCCGTCACAATAATAAATCTGACAAGGCTTACAAAATAAACTTGGCTGCTGCCCTTCAAAAGAGTCTACAATCAATAATTGAAGTGGGTAGCAAATGTCTCGTAAATTTTAATGCCCCCAAAACGAAGCTGCTTTCCTTTAACAACCATAGAGAAACTTTCTTACCTACCATAAGAATGAGTGATGCTAGTCTTCTAGAGAGCAACACACTTCACCTTCATGGCCTTACTCTTTCAAATGATCTCTAATAGAATGGCTACATTGAATCCATAGGAAGAATTGGGTCACTGTATCGGACCAGGAGGTTTTCTCGTTAGAATCCATTTTGCACATTTTTAAATCTACTGTTTGTCTGTGCAATGAATACTGTTGTCATATATTCTTGGGTGCTCCTGCTATTCATCTTGAGGTTCCCAACAAATCTAAAGAAGGATCTGCAATATAGAGCAGCTTACCTTCAGCCACTTTCTGACTGACATGATGTGGATTCCCTCCGTCTTTTCTACGGGTAACAACTGCTCTGACGCGCTTTTTCTACTGGTTCCCCGACCACATATATTTACTCTTGCTACAAGATTGTTATCTTTTAACCGTTGAAATAGTTAAATGTAACCGTCTCTTCTACTCTAAGAGTTTCTTTTCTCGCAAATCCTGTTCGTGGAACTCCCCACTGTCTGCTTGATTTTCTGATAGCTACAATCACTAAAAGTTCAAATGCAACGTCATTTGCCATCTTCTGTCTAGTTGACTCACATCCATCTTTCCTTCGGCATCCCATGTACCTAGTTTTTTTTTCTCTCACTGTAACTCCTGTGCAGCATTGACGGTTCTGCCTTGCTTGGTGCGAAACGATTAGTGATTGTTGTCCGCAACTTTAGTGCCATATTCAGTGGATAAAAGCGTTGGTTAGACCGAGTGACTTGACCCAAAAAGTCGTGAGTTTAATAACTGGCTACAGCAGTTGAGAGCAAAATATTTAGAGAGTTGCGTTAAAGGAAGATACTAAGACATCCGGAAGTAGCATGGCTCATGGAACGAGAACAATATACCCCAGTGATCGAAATAAAGGGATCAGTTCGAAATTCCAATCACCTGAAGAAGGCCGGAGTTGACAACGGTCGAAACGTCGTGAATAGGAATATAGCAATAAAGATGTGGACAACAGCCAAAACAATGTAAATAATGCAAATACTACCTTATTTCAGAAATATATACAAGTATTGCATTGATGACGTTTGTTTTTATAGATGAACACAAATTATTTTCATAATTCCCAGTGTCTTACTATTCCTATTCTACCATGTGTTTTTTAAATTACTTCTTAGTCAGTAAATAAAACAAACAAACAAAAATCAGTGGAATTAGTTTCTAATGTGACAGTTAAGGTATTTCCTGCGATTGATCTGTGATGCAGTGATGTGGCTGTTATAGTCGTTGCTGAGCCGTTCCTCGAATAACCGACTCCTGCAACATATTTGAAAGGTACAACGGTTTATAGTGCCCCCATGATTATCACTACAACTACTACTGCATTTTACTTTCTTCTTCTTCTTCTTCTTCTTCTTCTTCTTCTTCTTCTTCTCGAAATTCACCTTCAAAGATACAACAGTGAGAAATGGAAGAGATAATATTATGCTGCGCCAATATTTCAATTACCAGGAATATGTTATCTTGAAAAGAAATATCAAATATTCATTTAGTTTATTTAAGTTTTCATCCTTCCACCATCCTTTTCTTCATTTTTCTTCTCCCTTCTTTCTTTCTTTCTTTCTTTCTTTTTCCTTCCTTCCTTCCTTCCTTCCTTCCTTCCTTCCTTCCTACCCTTCCATCTTTCCTTCCTATCTTTCTTCTTCCCCGAAAATTTAATTTCAATCCATTTTTCTCCCCTATCACACATTTTTTGTTTTACTATATTTGTCCTAACTGGAAAATGGAATTGAGATGTTCCCTTCCTTCCTTCCTTCCTTCCTTCCTTCCTTCCTTCCTTCCTTTTCCATACTTCTCTTCCTCACTTTCTTTCTTTCTTTCTTTCTTTCTTTCTTTCTTTCTGAAAATTTAATTTTACCAGTCTTTTTCCCCTAACACACATTTCTCTTCTGTTTTCACTAAACTTATTGTTGTGGATCTTCATCGCCAATTTGTTTTGGAGTGAGTTGTGGTGGAACTTGGCTTCAAAGTTGTAGTGACCGGTTTATGCCGCAAGTAAGACACGGAACAAGAAGGTAGGTTCAAAACAGTGTATTAGTATAACAAGAAACAAGATATTCGAAGGAAGTGTTATTAATAAGTAATATAGAAATAAGTAAGTACGCTACCTGACTAGTAGCTGTCGTCCACTGCTGTTAACTACTTCCGCTAACTGCTCCTAACTGCCTTTGTTAACTGCTCCCCGGAAGTCACGCAGGTAACAATTTATAACAACAGGAAGAGTCCATTCCACGTAGGAGGACACCATAACACTTACCTTAACTGGAAGAAACTGAATTGGGAAGATTCTTTCTTTTTTCGTTCTGAGTGCCCTTCCTTCCTTCCTTCCTTCCTTCCTTCCTTCCTTCCTTCCTTCCTTCCTTCCTTTATAATTGAGGCGATTGGAATTAGAAGGTACTTTCCGTCGCAAAATAAAAAAAGAGATACTCGTGTTTCAATTTTGTCGATTTTGAAATACCTTATTTTTTATCTATTTGAGATAAACCACTCAATTTTCTTTTATAGGTAAAAGCATCTCTACTTTAACATATTTACACTTACACTTAACTGATTTTCACATACATGGCTAAAAGTACCTTTTTGTACTGAAGGCATCTATTATTCCACCCCTCCTTTACCCTTTCCCTTCTTTACTCCTTTCTTTCTTTCTTTCTTTCTTTCTTTCTTTTTCCCTGACTGTTTCACTTTAATCCACTTTTTGTCAACACTTCTTTATCTTCCCTGTTGCCATTTATAGTAAAATTCAAGACCATGTAAAATCTGAACGTAAAATCTTCAAAGAGGAATGACTTGCACTGATAAAACGCATGATAATTGCCACAACAAAACCAATATTCCTAAAGGAACAAAAGGTTATGAATACAAACTTGAGATCAATAAGTAATCAAGGCATAAATATGGTAATACGCTTTGCTTTTAAGATTTCGTCTGAAGATAGAGTTTTTTGGGGAAAAACAGCAATATATAGTGACTGCATAATATTTAATAGGTAGAGATGTCATAGATGTTGAAGGAACATGACAGAAATGTTATTTATAATTATTATTAAAAATAATAATAAAATAGTTATTTTTTTCATGTTAGGATTAACAAATCTTCTCAGCTATGGATTAAATAGCACGATAGACTGAGCTTCCAGGCCTTGGGTCGTAACTATTCTAAAACTCTGAATTCCAAATGGAATTGAAAGCAACGGGAAATTTTCAAATGTAGTGATGGCTATTCATACATATTAAAGGAAAGAAGGTTTGGAGAGACAAAATCGCCTACGTCCTGAATGGAAATGGCATTCAAAATTAATAACCCTCAATATTCTCTGTATTGTTTCACATTTCTCAATTTCCCTATATTCGTATAATTATGATTACTGATATGAGAATTCGATATCGATAATAAATAACGATAGATAGATAGATAGATAGATAGATAGATAGATAGATAGATAGATAGATAGATAGATAGAAATTCAAAACTCCCGAGAGCGAGTGGCTATTTTTACGAATGAAATTCGCTTCATTGGCAATCTTAAATATTATGGAAAATACAACTATTTGTTTGAGTGTGTGAGAGAGTAAAAACGACGGAATTAAGGGTAGCGGAGAAAAGGAAAAGGAAAAACACAGTTAAAAGAAAGGGAAAGGAAGAAAGAAAAGAAGAAAAAATGAAAGAAGAAACGAGGAGGGGGACCGAAAAAAAAAGGAAGAAAAAGGTATAAATAGGAGAGAATGCAGACAATAATGCACTGACGAAACTCCAAAGTCGGCATTACTGAAATAACAGTGCTCATCTAAGTGATAAGTTTCTCCACATTAATTCTCTTAATGCTCTTATCACTACATTGATATCGAGCATTTTATTACAAATAAAAAATATGCTTGCCTATAATGCCTTTCCATTAGTAAACTACTGGAAAAAAAAACAAAACAAAAAAAAAAAAAGCCAAAACTGTAATTTTGGCACTAAACAACATTACAGTTTAACACTATTAAAATCCTGACAAAGTTTCAAAATTTAATACATGGGAAGGTTGCTTGAAAAGAGATGAAAGATTTGATTAAACAGATTATGCATTTCGACAATTTAATGCTTCTTCATATCCAAAATATTTTTCTCTTTCGTTTTGAAATTTTTCCTCTCTTTTCATATTAGATTAAAACCATTTATTTTAGCATATCACTTGAAGAACAGTATTGTTCTGGAACATGAATATTTTTGTGTAGTGATATTATGATTTATAAACCATTGTAATAACGATATATATATATATATATATATAGTCATCCGCAGACACATCTGTCTCGCTATATCACAGCTCATCAGTACAGTAAGACATCCGATTGCTTTAACCCAGGCTTAAAATCCGACCGAATTGGCATCAGTTGACGATTCTACTTCTGAGCTAAGGGCGCTCGGTAGAAGGTGGTAGACTTTTAGCGTGTGATGTACCATGCAAATACACGCCAGTAATTAGAGTGTTCTAATTTATTACTGAATTGACGATGCGTAGATGCTAAAGTAGTGACTGTTTCTTCAACGTCTACAGTTCTTCCAGAGTGCTCAATCAGTTTGTGAGAGCGTAAATAGTCATCCGCAGACAGATCTATCGCTGAATCACAGCTCACCAGTACGGTTAGACATCCGATTGCTTTTATCCAGGATTGAAACCCGAACGAATTGGTGCCTGTCATATATATATACACACACACACACACACACACACACACACACATATATATATATATATATATATATATATATATATATATATATAAGCAGTTTTTAATCTGACATAATTTCTTATTCCTATATACGTTATGTTAACTGGGTACATTTGTTTGAGTAGATATCCATGTTTTTTTTTGTTTTTGTTTTTTTTTGCTTTCTGTTTTTTTTTTTAACAGTGAAATTAATACCCTGGTCGAGAGCTCAGTATGTCCTACTGAAGAAAATATGATTCCCGACCTGTCGAGCCTGTACACCCTTTTTCCACCGGGGAAACCTATTATAAGCTAATTAAGCCGTTTAACAGTTATGTCCCTTCAAGTCATCATGACCCAGTAGCATACACACTTGGTTTAAAAATACTTTCGATTCTAATCAGGAGGTTCGTTCTCATCATTAGGATTTCTCGATCACTAGGCGAGTTGACATTAATTTTCCTTAAAAAATGTAGCCGCTGAATACAACGATAAAAATTCCAATTCCAACGATAAAATTCCAATTGAATTCGTTTCCTTCATTTATGTACAAATATCCTTGGGAACGGTATTAAGCCATCTCTTCTCCCTCCAGCTATGGGTTGAATAGCAGGACAGATTGAGTTTCATGGTTTTCCCTTGGTCAGTAACCGGTATACCGCAGAAAGTAATGGTAACCTATTGGGAAAGTCTTCTGTCTATTCAATCATGTCATTAAAGAGACAGCAGGTTCACTCACACGCGCACACACACACACGTACGCACTCACATATACAAACAGACACTAACGTATATATTACTTCAAATGTCATTTTTAGTAAATAATCATGTCTGAAATCGACATCTTATTTTTTTCATCTGAGAGATCTAAAACACGCTAAATCAAACCGGATTTTTTTTTACAAAAACGGACAAAGGTTCGAAACCTTTCAGAGAGAACACTTTATTTATTAAAATTTTGCAGGTACTCGCTAAACGTATCGTTTGATATAATAAAAATGTCAAATTAAATGTAAATCTATTAATTCTTTATATATATATATATATATATATATATGGATCAAAATCCAGCAAGATGAAAAAAAATAAGGAAAGAACAAGTAGGAAAAAAAAGTGTCTTAAATCTAACATGTTTCTCTTAAACAAACTTCTTCAGAGAATGATTTAATAATCAAAGAGACAGAATGTTGACTTAGGTATGGTTTTATCGGTTAGATACGTGTCACGTATGATCAAACAACGGATGAATATTAAATGTGGAAGAAAAAACTTTTTTTAAGTGTCTGTGTAACAACGAGTAATAAAAACAGATGCTTATGAATATAAATATACGTAAGCGAAAATAATGCGTGTTAATCGTATTAAAACTATAAACGAATTAAATGTGTATATGTCGGTACAGATGCCCGTTGTGGTGCAGTTGTTAAAATATAAGGAAAAATGCCAGATTGCTGCATTTATTTTCTTTTGATAATAATACTTATAAATGCCGTATCTGATAATATATATTTCTCCCGAGTATATATGTTCATTCATTAGGAAATATAATTTTTAAAATTGTTTCGCTGTATCACAGCTCATCAGTACGGTTAGACTCCGATTGCTTTTATCCAGGATTGAAACACGAACGAATTGGTGCCTGTCATATATATATATATATATATATATATATATATATATATATATATATAAGCAGTTTTTAATCTGACATAATTTCTTGAAACCCGACCGAATTGGCGTCAGTTGTCCATTCTATCTCTGGGCTATGGGCGTCCGGTAGAAGAAGGCAGACTTTTTAGCGTGTATATTGGCATTATACCTGACCAATAGCAAGTGTGCTCTAATCCATTACTGAATGAGCGATGCGTACATGCCAGAGTAGCTACTGTTTTTCAAAGTCTACCATTCTTCCAGAGTGCTCAATCAGGGTGTGAGAGCGTAAATAGTCATCCGCAGACAGATCTGTTTCGCTGTATCACAGCTCATCCGTACGGTTAGACTCCGATTGCTTTTAACCAAAGAACATACGGATCTGAAACCCAGGTTCCAAAACAACAAAAAGCTGGGATCGCTTAGTTAGAAACGCATAACACAGGTGTCAACTAACAGCAAAGACAGGATAACAGTTTAAGAAACAATTTTATATAAGAAAACAACTGAATCAACAAGAGGCACATATCTGATACTGGATATCACTCTGATTATCCATGAATCATAACTTCGTAAGTTGAAGTGTTCATAACAGCAAACAGATAGAAATTCTTTAGCATGTCTAAATGGAAATTATAATAATTCCTTCTGCAATATAAACTGAAAAATTCTTGTAGATTTCGTAGGGACTAATATTTTTTTTATTTGATACACATCTATTAGTCGAATAAGTCCAAGATAAAACTGGGAAGATTTCTTCGGAAATAATATTTTTATATTAGTTATTATTCATATATAAACTAGGTAGATATGATAAATCAATAACAGAAAAGATTGTGAGATACATAGATGCGTAAGAAAAACAGGAAGATATGCGCACATCTGCATGAATTACTATATAGCTTTTTTCTCTTTCTATTCATATATATAATGCGCTCTTTCTCTTGCTATAAATGCAACATACTCTCTCTATTTTCGTATATATATATATATATATATATATATATATATATATATATATATATTAAACCCATATAGATACAAACAAATAAAATCGGCGAATTGGTGTAATCACCGACAAATAAAAGATTTTACAAAGGTTCCATAGGTAGCCGAATGTGGAGTAAACGCCGTATAAATGGACAATCCGTTTCTATCTACACCGAGAATCTTCGGTTATAAAAACCAGTCGATCCTGAAAACTATTAATGATTTTAATCTTTGAATGGTGGATATTTGATCCTGAAAATATCACAGCGCTGCTCAAAATACAAGTCAAGGAATTAAGATTTCAGTGATAAGAAATATTCAACCCAAAATCTGGGTCTTTTGTCGAATATCTTTACATGAAGACATTTACGGGAGTCGAGAGCGCGCGAAATTTTGCGTTGTATGATAAAAGCAAAAATTGTTTACTTGTCTCTCCTTTCGAATCAAACGCTATAAAATATTTCCTTTTTTGTTTTCAATTCCGAATTTAAAAAACGGAAATTTATCTTCGTTCAGATCGAAATAGCTGTTTACACACACACACACACACACACACACACACACACACACATATATATATATATATATATACTTACACATACAGACACAAGTACATATATATATATATATATATATATATTGTTGATATTGGGCACGCAAACAATGTATGCAAGACAAAGCAAGTGAAATAAGGCAACAAGTCCACAAAACTAAGAATTGGTATTGACACCTAGAAATGAATTCGTATAAACGAACGTAGGGTTTTGGCTTCAACCCAAGACAAACCAGGACTGAGTCAGATGAAACCGAGTAGTGGCCTATCTTACTGGCTAAGAAAAAAAAAATACCAGCAGGCATCTGTGTGAATTTAACTCTTAATTGGGAAGAGGGAAGTATTTTGCAATCATTCTACTATCGGATTAGCTAGCTTTAGGATAGTTTGTCTACACCAGCCTTCGCGACTTCCCTTTCGACCTTGTACCACAGCTGTCATGCGGCATGTTGAAATCATATGTTTTCCACAGGCGCAGGTGCAGACTGAGATTCTTACATACATGTTGAAACACCGGTTTCCGCATGATCACCGAAATTAAGCAACCTGTATTCTGGTCAGTACTCAGATGGGTAACCGCTTGGAAATACCAAGTTCTGTAAGCTTCAATGTGCAGGTAATAGATAATGGCTTGGAATTGTTAATCGGAGTACCAAGTTCCAATTCTACTTGGGTTAGTTATATTCACTTACGAGTAAATCCTTTGGGAAAGCTATAAATCGACCTCTTCTCTCCCATCTATGGGTTAATTAGTAAGACTTTAATCACTAAAAAAAGTTATGTACAAAATAGTTAGATTTCGGCATATGGTAGTTGTTATTCCGCTTAACAAAAACAATCAATTATGTACAAAAAATAAATTAATAATTTTTTTATTATTTACTGGATAATATCGGGAGAATATCTCCCTCTCTCCACCTGACGCTTCTACCCATGGACAGCGCAATCCATTACGTGATCCAAATGTGTCACTCTCCGAGGACAGAACGAAAATTGACGGGATTTATCCTGGTGCCCCGGAAGTAAACGCCATTTTGTTTTAATCGACTCATCGGTATGTTTTTGTTTGCCGTGTGCTCGCTCAAGCTCATTCGTTATCTTAACTCGTCGCCTCTTTGTCGTCTGATATTTTGCTGTGCAGCCATCTTCAATTGACAGCAACGCTAGGCATAATATGAACGTGGTTATCAATGCCTGAAATTCAATCCGACATATTCAGTTTTATCACCATTAATTAATTTGCTTTATTGCGTTTCTCATTACAGTTGGGTATAATTGTACGAGAGGGTGCTGAAAAGTTCTCAACTGAATCGAAAAGGCAATAACCTAGAAACATGAAACATACCTGCTATTCTTCTTATTCAGACGGCAGTTCAATACATTTGGAATATCTCAAGTTTCTTTATCGGTTCTAAAGAAAAATAAATTCAGATATTTAGTTGTTAAGTTACTGAATCACCTCTAAATCATTTGAAAATTGCAAACCCTTTTTTCAATTTTGAAAACGGTAGATAATCAGATGGAATAAAATATGGTGAATAGAGTCGAAGAGCTATGTGCTAAAATAAAAACACCCACCGTTTTATTTACTTTTTACTGGACAAAAACTTAGTGAATTAAAACGTTGCTTCGGAATTTGGTACAAAATCATTAAGCGTTACCTCAGTGCTATAATAGAGCACTATCAAATAAGAACAGTACGAAATAGCCATAGCCATGATCAGTAGAACGAGAACAATCTCGAAATTGCCTGAAGGGTGCGCAGATCGAGACATACCCGATGAAGGCCGGATGGTACATTGCTTAAAACATTGTACTGGTAACAACAACAAATATGAGGACAATAGTCTAAATAATGATAACTTGTCATTCCAGAAATTCAGAAAAAATCTATCGTCTTGCTAGCCCTTAATATTAACCCGTAACAAGAAAACACATTTTCAGAGCTACTCTCAATGTGCTTTTTTTCAATCCCATTTTCAATCGACACAGTTGTTGAGGAATATGCGTGATAAACGAATAAATAAACGATCTATAAGTTTTAATACATTTTTATTATTAAGTATTAGTTTTTTGTTTTGTAAATTAAAAGAAATTAATTATTATTATTTGTTATTTTTTACAATGCAACCAAACCATCTGTATTAATATAAGCTAAACTAGAATATGAGAATGAGCGTATCACGTATTTACCTAGTTTTATGTATGCGTATAATTTTTTAGTAGCAGCAGCTAATGGATATCATGTGAAAGCTCCATTGATACTACTGCTTAAATATGTGTTGGCGAATAACTTGGTTCTTGTATTTTTTACGTTTCTTAACGGAGCATTGCTAAGCTTTTTTCAATATAGTGTACTCGAATAAATATGCGAAACTGTGATAATTAATTAAAGTTTGAGAATTTCAGCTTGTATAAAAACGAACAACCCTGGTCAAAAGCTAACTAAAAAACTAACTCTGCAAACTAATTCAATCTCTTGTAATAAACTTAAAAGCTTCAGAAAAAAAATTAGATTTTTATTAAATTTTTTATATACATTCTAATGAAATTTTTATAAAAGTTCATTGATTATTAAATATTTTTCCTGATTTTTAAATATCTGTTTTAAGGATGGAAAATATTGTTGATCATTTTCTGAAGTGATCCTACAAACTTTTATAGCTGACGATAAACATAGTCGTCTGGAATTTTAAAGGTCCTAGTGCTTTTACAAATAAAGTCATTGTTTGTTTAATACAGGCGACTAGAGAAATTCAAATCTAGACAAAATGCACAAAAACGTGTCAGTGTGAGCCGGTTTTGTACAAAATATGAGTTTCCACTGACATTATTTAAATTATTTCACATTTTACTACAATTCTTTAACAGGGTTCCAATGAGTGTTATATTGGTATATTGCATTAATCATTTAAACCTTCTGAAGGCAGTAGTCAAAATAACATTTTCATCCCGAAAAACAATGACTATTGCTTTTTCTGTTGATTTTTGCCTTGAGTTACTTTGGCCGTGGAGGACTTGAATTTCGTTAGTATATTAGCTCTTGGTTGTTTTCAAGATCATAACATTGCAACGATGCTTCATCGACGGTGACAAATTATGCCAGAAAGAATTCACATTAGACATGCCTCAAAATCAATTTGGAATTGGTATCATTTCTGGTCGATTTTTGCGCATATTGTTATCCGATTGGATGACAGCTTCTGTATATCTAAAGGCATACGATGTAGAGGAAATTGTCCAATTTTTTTAGGAATATTTTATTTATAGAGAGAGTAGACGCACCGGATCTTCCAAATTCCTCAAAAGGCCCCTTTTTTGTCAGCTCCATGAGAAATGGTATTGTCCGATAGCAAGGTAACACCCTCCTGTCGTTTCTTTTGTCATTTTTCGTTCAACGTATCGTTTAAAAAGTGGTTTGTGTGTGTTTTTTTGCGGCAAATCAACTTTAATATGTTACTTAATGCCGACAACATTTTTTAGGATAGGTTAGTAGGAACAGAATATGTATTCTTTGTAAGAAATCAGTTGGTAGATCATGTTTCATTGACGTATTTTTGCAAAGAGGGTTTTTAAGGAGAATAAATCTATTTCTGGTAATATTTTTTCCAAAAATATATTCCTGGTATTTTTAATGTAAAAATCTATTTTTATACTTTCATGGTGTTTTTACCCCAGCTTAGGTTTAGCTATTTTCCTATAGTTGGAACCCTAAAAGGTGCTATCACTGTAGACCCCGGAACAACAACAATTAGGAGTTGGTCCCACACTTCTCCAAACCTCCCGATCAGATTCCTTGCTGCTGGATATAGTTTATTGTCATACCCAGGATGAAAAAGGTTAGAGTCGTAATTATTATTAACTGTTTATCTGTTTTAATGAGAGTCATTCATTAGAATATCTTCCTTATCCCAGTAAGCTGGAATATGACATTTACTGTTGACTTCTTCGGTTATGGAGAATATGAGTCATCACTGCTTGGAGTTTTGTTTAGTCTCCAGATCATTGTTATAAAAGCGTATTTGGTCAACAAGTAATTCCAGAACGTTATTACTAGAGAGATGAAAACGCTGCAAAATCTTCTTAGAAGTATACACACAATATCTTGTTTCAAGTGCGGGTTCAAAACTTTGGCATTCAATTGATTGACAGTTTCTGTATATCTCAACTGTTCATGTACTATAAACCAAAGTGATTTTTTATTTACAACAACTTTAGTTGTAAATCAATTGAACATTCTTCTTCTTCTTCTTCTTCTTCTTCTTCTTCTTCTTCTTCTTCTTCTTCTTCTATGTACTATGACTTTCCATGTCTCCCTATCTCTGGTGGCTCTTAGCACGCTGTCTCCTGTTACAACCCCCATTCTATTATCCACCTGCTCAAGCCCTACAAATACGTTATCCGCTGCATTCCCCCGTCTCTTTTTCCCTCTATCTGTCCTGTTAGTATCAGGTTCTCCAAGCCCTCCTTTCTTATTGCATCACCCAGAAACTTTAGCTATCTTTTCCTGATGCTCAGTATTAATTTCCTTTTCATTTCCATCCTTTCCAAAATCTCATCATTGCTCACATGCTCCATCCATGATATCCACAGCATCCTTCTATAGAACCACACTTTAATTACCTTGTTTTTTCCTTCATCTTTGATGATATTGTCCAGCATTCACTGCCATATTTAAGAACTGACATCACATAGTAATCCAGTACTCTTTCCTTAGTTTCTAGCGAAATTTTCCTGTCTATTAATACTCTACTCAACTTCTGGAACGCTTCCTTTGCCATACCAATTCACTTTTGGATCTCTGTGTCACACTTTCCGTCTTCTGTTAAAACACTTCTCCAAAAATTATATAACTAATTGCTAAAGAGTACATAACTAAATAATAACTTTTAATAACTAAAAAGAGTACAGCGTTTTGTGTCGCCTCAGTAATTCATCGATCTAAACGACTACTAAAGATTAAAATATTGTAAATGCTGCTATTTTAAATTAATTTACCTTCCATATTTAAATAACAATATGAATTTGGGATTAAAAAATTACGCCTATCACAATTTTATACTAATTTATGAGATGTGGTATTAAAAAAATTACCGCACTTCATATTTTGAAACGAAATCAAAGAATTTGATTTTTAAAAATTTACCCTGTCTCACATTTCAATTTTGAACCATGTTTTCGAAATTCCAAATCATATCACCCAAAGAAGACCGGAGTGAACAACGGCCAAAACGCCATGAATATGACAATAACATTGAGGACAATAGTTCGAACAATGTAGATAGTGTTAGTAGATTTTGGTGTTTACACTTTACTAGAATATTATATTTATTATATCAGCAGTATTTTAACTTTAAAGTCTGTTTATATCGATAATGTTTAAATATTTATTGAAACAGTGTGAGGCAGCGTAAAAGAGCTAAGCCGCAATAAAAAATGAAACAAAACACGCACGTATTCCATGGCGAAAGAATAGCCTAAATAAAAATGAGTATAATTATCTTAAGATAAGTATACTTAGTTTCAACAAAAAATATGAGACGGGGCGAATTTTTAAACATCAAAATCCTTGATTTCGTTTCAAAATATGAACTAGGATAAATGTTTTAAATCAAATCTCATAATGAAGTTCAATAAAAAAAAAGCCTACAAAATGAGGTAAATAATGATCTAACCAGTTTTCAATGTTTTATCTTCATAAATTTATCACAGTTCTCACATATTTTGATCGATATTAGATCGAAAATTATCTAATGTTATTGTCAAATTAAAAAGATAACTTCATCTTTGAGTGAAATTATTCGTCTAATTTTCTATCGTGAATTTCTTATAAATTTCTTAATGAAATGATATTTGCGTAAAATGTTTAAATGCTATAAAAAGTGAGTTTTAAATAACATGTGGATTCACTATACCTTCAGGTATGTTTTATTCATTAGTTGATTTTTACGGTTTATCAACTTTTTTACAAGTTGTATTTAAAGCAAGAAAATATATTTTAGGGTGTAAAAATTTTTGGAGATAATAATTTTAGAGATATAAATTTTATTAATGAAAACATCCGGGAACTGAAGCAGCCAAACGGTACGCAGAAAGGGTGGTGTCACCTTTGAGCCAAAGGTTTTTGCCCAAGCAAAAAAAAATAGAGTAGGATGATACTTTTTAAACGCACCTTGTATATTCTTCTGCATTCGGATATCATAAATATTATAGAAGAAGGTGGAGAAGAGGCAGATTCGTATCTTTCGCAAGTGTATTTGCGCGCAAGTAAATATAACGAAAATAAATAGAACTTGAGCCCTGCTGTCCAATTCCCCAATCCAAACCGTTATCCACTGTAGTACCCGCACATCGAAGCTTACAGCGATCACTCGTCTACGTACTGACTAGATTCGACTTTGCTTAACTTCGATGATCGTACAGGAACCGGTGTCTCAAAGTGATATTGCCATAAGCCCCAAATATGTTAATTTACTAACAACATAAAATAATCACAGATACTCAATTCTCAATTTCTGACACTATAAAGCAGGGTAGAAAACCTATCAGCCGAAACGGGGATATGCAAACAACAACGATAAGGAGATTCGTCTGAATAGTTCCAAGTCACTATTTTTATTTCAGTATTCCTGATCGAAGAAACAATAACTTCACTGGCCAACTATTCCCGAAGTTTTTATTTGTCACAAAGGCCTGGGGTCTGGCAGAGAGTCGAGAGGCACCGAAATAAACGGGGAAATTATTTGTTATAGTCTCACCCTGGCCATTTATATCTAATCCAAGTTTCATCGTTTCCCTGCGTTTTCGCCAGCAGATTCCGCCTCGATGACTACGCGAGTACGGTCACCATGGCGACCATCGAAACATGGTCGTCGATTCGCAAATGGCGACGGCAGCATAGGAATTTCTAATCACGTGTCCTGCAGAAATGGCGCGAACAAGAGAAAAAAGGGCTAAAAGAAAATAAATAAATAAAAATTTCGAAGAAAAGCAGAACATGTTGAGATACAACGGAAGGAGGTTATTTTGTCGAGGGCAAAAAACATGAACGATGAAAAGAAAAAAATGTTTTGGTTACACAGTTGGTAGAAAAATGCTTTCCTGGAAAGAGGCGGGAAAGACAGCGAAACGTAGTTATAAAATAATAAAATAATAAACATTAATAATAACTATAATAACAATAAAGTAACAATAAAGTTGTAGGAAAATACGCCAAGAGAGAGAAAGAGAGAGAGAGAAATAGCGTTTGGGATGGGAAACCTTTGCAACTGTAATTACAAGCAGCGTATTTATAATAGGAAATAATGACAAAAAATGGAGGTTGGAAAAACGACAGTGTATGAAAATAAATAAAAACTGACAAAAATGGATAACATATGGAGTGAAAGAGCGACAGAAAGACAGTAAGAGAGAGAGAGTAAAAAGGTGGAGAAAGTTGAATTTATAAGCAGAGTGTAGTACAGAATCTCAGTAGCGTAACAAGGAACGTAAACATGGACACAAAATATGTATAAAAAAAAACAACACCTATATAGAATACACTGAACTAGAAATAACCTAGTCTCACCAACCAGGCAATGAGAAGAAAACAGTGTCAAGTTATAAAAAATATTTTTTGATTGTTGTGTAATTATTTTTGTGATGTTATTGCAAAAGTTTTCAGTACTTTTTATTTTAACAAAACTTGTATGTTCATGGCATCATTGTTCAGTCATGCAAGTATTTTTCGTCTTTCAACTTATATTGATTCAATAAAGGCCTCCAGAAATTTTTGATATCTTCAAAGTTTTGGAACCATTGACCAGACAACGAAGTTTGTCAGAAAAGAAGTGACAGTCTGGAGATAACAGACTAAAAGAATAGAAACTATGAATTGTTCTCTGAGAAAAAAAAATATTGCTATTCTTTGACATTGTTAGTTAGTATACAAAAGTTCCTCCACCAGGATACCTAACAAATCAGTACCAATGGTCTCTATAGAAATCAGCTGGGTCCTTCTGGAGGGTTTGTCTTTTAAGTTTATGCATCTAAAAACAGAAAGGTTGAATTACTTTTAGCGCTGAATATACTGCGCAAGGAAGAATTCCATATGCCAGTTCCATAGACATTTCCAATAATGGAACGATTTTTTTAAACAAAAAATACCTGTTGGTTCCTTGTCCAGAAAAAGGTACTTTTTTTTTCAAATGTGTCATACACACGTCATGAATTATTCACCCATAATGTTTGTACGTATTAATATGTTACGTTTGCAGAATTTCTGTACAATTCATAAATTTTCAAATCTTGAGGTCTTCTAGGGTGTTCTTTTGCCTTAAACACAAAAACAATCCTTTTTTAAATTTTGCAAACGATTCTCGATACGTGATTTGTAGCTAATGAATTATTGATATTTATTTTAATGGTTCATTGCCTAATTTTTCTCCCGAGATTAAGCATAAAAGGTTAAATGAAAATAAAATTTCAAAGATATTCCCTAACACTGGGCCAGAAAGATTTTTTTATCATCTTATCTTTTCTAAAATGAAGTAAGGAATATTGTGCTGCGACAGTCTTCTATATAGACAGTCAATTTGATGACTTCAGCCTGTCTCTGATTTATTTTCTACTGATTGTATTTATGACTCATTTCACTGTTCTACAAAGAAGAGACTTGAAACAACCGAAATATGGTTCTACAGAAGGATGCTGAGGATATAATAGACCAAACATGTGAGCAACGACGAGGTCTCGAAAGGATGGAAACAAAAAGGAAACTAATACTTAACATCAGGAAAAGATAAGTGAAGATGAAAAGATATTCTATTTCTGATATTGTGTGGACATTTCACATCGTTCGACCACGCTGTCACGTGTGGATAGCTCATTAGCACTTAATGCTATCAGTACAGTGACTGGCATAAAATGTTTAATAATCGGGAGCAGAGACATTTGACAAGAATTATAAGTGGTAATAAAATGGGTGAAAGTGGCTCAGATTACATTCACATTCAATGCAGGCGCATATACATCAGATCAGTTCAGTGATGCTTACATTCTACTCGGTGTTGAAGCAGAAGTCCTACCTGGGTACCTCTGTAAACACCAGTCACAGCGCATCGGCAGCGCTGGTGACGTTTGGAATTAAACGTTAGATAACTGGTAACACACGTTACCAGTTATCCGATGGATCACGAATCCATTTGTTTCGGGTTGATAGTTGGTTTCGAACTTGGTACAGATTCCATCAGATCTTAGAACAAGTTATTGTCATCCAGTATTGCTATATCCACACCCTTTATCCACGATATGCCCCTGATATTGAACGCTTTTATCCTATAAATATAAATTCTTGGTATGACGATAAACTACATCCAGCAACAAGATTTTAATCGGGAAACTGGAGATTTTGAGAAGCGTTTAATAGCGTTTATTCTAAGGTCCACGCTGGCCTGGGAGGGTAGCACCTGCTAGGTTACCAATTATGGGTAGATAGTGACAAAACAAAAATAAACAAGAAGAAAACTATGGAAATATAAAAATGCATTTTTATAGTAAAAATACCAGTAATACATTTTTAATCAAAAAATGACCCAAAATACGTATCGTAGAATTACCAACAATACATTTCATAGCAAAATGACTAACAATATCAGTAGTTAAAAGCATACAATTGTGTTCAAAATATATTTAATTGAAGCCCTAAAATTATTTTCAATGTATTTAGATTTCAGTATGAACCCAAAGAAGTAGACATGCCACTAAACAATGAAGCAACCAAACAATTATGAAATTAATCCATTTAATATCCCACAATTTCTTAAATAAATTAAACCTTATTCCAATATAACTTCAATAAAACTACAACAGAAAGCACTCATTTTACCATTTCTGGTACTTATGTGTACACAAACATGTATATGCACAAAAGCTGAGTACCATCTACCCTGTATTCAGTTTTGAAATCAGAATAATATATATATATCATATTCTTATTCCTTCAACGCTTTCAAAAAATTAAATTTCGGAATTATATGACCCATAAATGAATTGATATGCCATTAAACAAGCAATCAATCAACCTATAAATATAGCATACTTGAAAACTATCTTTGATCATATATGTATGTGTATGTGAACATAGAGAGTTTAGTGAGGATAATCCCACAGCACTAATGGTTACTGGATTAACTCGCTAACAATTATCCCACAAGGAGACAACGTTGATTTAATTTGTTTGAAATTGCAAGATATTATGTGGATTAATGTCAGGAAAGAGGTCTTTCATGTTGATTGATTTATTGTTGGTAGTTTTACAATATGAAAAATTTATACTTTCATTGTGTTTTGCTTTAGTTTGGAGATTGATTATTTGTCCTTAGCTGAGACACTAACAGGTGCTATCATCCCGGGTCAGGGTAAACCTAAAAACAACAAGAAGAGAGGTTTCCACATTCCTCAAAGTCCTTAATCTCGGGATCATGTCTCGGTGCCGGTTGTAATTTATCGTCAAGCCAAGAACTAGAGAGGACCTTAAACTCTCTCTCTCTCTCTCTCTCTCTCTCTCTCTCTCTCTCTCACACACACACACACACACACACACACACACACACGTCGTCGTCCTGCGGCCTTGGCCGAGATAGAACTCACTACACCCCTCCAGTATTTCATGTGCATTTGGAACCCTGGCGCAGTTTATAGCAAAATTCATAATCTTGTCAAATAGCTGAATACTTGATGCTTCACCAGGGCTACCAAGGGTGTTTTTATTGTGACACCAACACTAAATGGGTTTCCTGTTATTTAAACCATAACTGGAGGGAAGTGACGGATTAATACTTTTCCCAAGGGTACCAGTGCTTAAGTGAATGCAGGTTGCTCAACTAGAAATCGAACTCGGCACACCGATATCTCTTTCTAAGCCGACATCCATTGCACTGCAACGCACATCCGTCAATGAACGTTTACAGCGCCTGGTATTCCCAATCGGTCACCCATCTAGGTACTGACCAGACTCACGTTGCTTAACTTCGGTGATCGAATGAGTACCGTTGTATTCAACGTAATATGCCGTAAGCACACACACACACACAGACACACACACGTCTTTCTCTCTCTCTCTCTCTCTCTCTCTATCTATCTATCTATCTATCTATCTATCTATCTATCTATCTATATATATATATATATATATATATATATATATATATATATATATATATATATATATATATATATATATATATATATATATATATATATATATATATATATAGTCTGGCTTTTTCTGCCAAGCGCCCATAGCCCAGAGGTATAATCGCCGACTGACGCCAATTCGGTCGGGTTTCAATCCTGGGTCAAAAGCAAAAAGAAAAATTCTACTCTTAATAACATCAGTTATAAACACATTAACAATGTGCTTGCCGAGTTTGGAGCTTAACATACACAAGACTCGATATGCATTAACTTTCCACTGGTTTATTTATAAATAAAGCAAAATTAATTCTTGATAATGACTAAAAGTCTAGCCGAAAGCGCTCGAAAGTAGAAAAGCCTTGGACAATTTTTTATAATTTGAGTTCCTAAAAAAAAAATGATTTATATGAGCACATGAAAAAAATATATAAAAAGTTAATACCTTGTCTGTCATTTTTAATGAAATCTATATATATATATATATATATATATATATATATATACTAATTTTTAAATGTAGACATAAAAAGAGAATTCCATTTTTTAAAGTTAAAATCGAAGTTACTTAAAAGTTTGATTTGAAAAAACACTAAAATTTTCTGTTAAAGACTTTATACCCTTAATTTATTTTATCTTTATTGTTATCATGTATACTTTGCTATTATTATTTTTATTTTGTAATTTTTATCAATTATTGTTATATTATATATATATATTATATTGTTATATTTTGTCTTTATTATTTATCGCTGTATTGTTATTATTTTTCATTTTATTTTTATTATTATTTTAAGTTTTCTAAATATTATTTTCTTTATTATCATGTTATTATTACTACCAATAAGTTTTATCTAATAATATAATAGTATTATTATTACGGTTAAATTTATAATATTATTAATGGGTTTATAAAGACCTCAAACTTATGTTCATTATATATATATATATATATATATATATATATATATATATATATTCCATATGTAAAACAAATGGAAAATGTTCAAAAGTTGTACAATATAATTGCATTGAACACTTTTTAATATGCACTGGTCTCATTTTATTATAACTATTATAACTAAAACTAAGTAATTAAACAATATATATAGTGTATCGAGGCAGCAGATAATTTTCTAAATATATACTGTAAAATATAAGAGACAATGAATGTCTATTATGTTTAATCATGAGCCGTTCTTAACATCGTATTTTGGCTTTGATTTCAGGTGAAAATAAAGACAAAAATTCTCTAACACGCGGTGTGACGTCATAGAACCGCATTACAAATTTACGAACTGCGTTTGCTGTTATTGCTTAGCAAAGATTTATGTCAACACAAAATAAAATCGTCTTTGATGGTGGATGTTTTGTGTTAACGTCCTTGTAACCTCTCTGAAGTTGGCTCATGTATTATAATTAATAAAAAATTATCCAAATGTTGGAAAATTTTTGTCTTTTGTTTCATCTGAAATTAAAGCCAAAATACGATGTTTAGAACAGCTCGTGATTAAACATAATAGACATTCATTTTCTCTTATATTTAACAATATATATATATATATATATCTGTACATACACAGATACATTTGAGCAATTGAGAGCGCTGCAATTCTATTTTTGATGAAATCTCGTAACTGGAAACGATTTGCACGAACATTATAAAATAATTGTAACTCTACTATTATTGAATATCAGCTCCACAAGCATTGCCGTTTATTGACTAATTCACCATGAGCAATTATTTTCCGTTTCAGTTTTCCTTCCGTCCTTCCTTCGTTCCTTTGTTTCTTCCTTATTTTCTTTCTTTCTTTCTGCTCTTTCTTCTTTTTTGTGTGTATTTATTTTTAGGTCTTGCCTTTCTTTTCTCTTTTTCTTTCAATGTCCTGATGGCAGGTTTCAGAATACGTCAGCTTCATCTCCAACAGAGGCGTAAGACCGCACCATCATAAAAAGGGGCACTTTCCAAGAAGATACAAGAAGAAACAAGTTTAAACAGGAAGTTTAAATATTATATTTTTGGTTGCAAGTGTAAAACAAACCAGTGTCTATCTTTTGACTCTGTCATAAACAGAATCTATATCTACCTTCTGAATCTAGTGTTAGTCAGACGATTGTCTACTGTTTGACTCTACTGTAAACGAACTACGCCTACATTTTCACTCTGACGTAAAGCGAGACTGTCTACTTTTTTACTCTAAAGCGAACCTGATATTTGTCTACTTTTTACTCGAATATGAATTAGATATTTGTCTACTTTTTTTACTCCAAGGGGAACAGGATACGTCTCTGACTTTTGACTGGATATTGGTCTATATTTTGACTCAAGTATGAATCGGATATATATGTACATTTAGAACTTGATATTTATCTCCTTATGGACTCGAGTGCGACCCGAATATTTGCCTACTTGTTGATTCTAGTTCGAACCAGATATTTGTCTTGAGTGCGAACCAGATATTTGTTTACACTTTGACTCGAATCCAAACCGGATAATTTTCTATTTCTGGACTCGAGTGTGAACCTGGTATTTGTCTACTTTTTGACACTATTGTAAAAAATTACTGGATACATATCCAGATCATACAAGAGACATGAAGCAAATGAATAATCGCTGGATGATCGTACTCGATGCATGCTAGAGTAGCATTCTCTAGGTCTCTGCCTCTAGATGGCTTTTAAGTTTCTTACGACTTTGATATGATTTGGTTTCCCATTTCCGGTTTTTCCTAATCTTGGATATGTTAAGATAGGTATATATTTCTTTTTTTTTTCTTTTTTTCATGCTTTTTATTGGTAGACATGAGCGAGTGGCGTAATTAATAGAAATAGGAGTTCCGAGTTGGGATATCAGTCCAGCTCATTGCATTTGCTTAAGCGCAGATACCCTTAGAAAATGTATAAATCTAGTTTGCCCCTATAGTTTAAATTGGGCGACAAAATTAACTCTTTAGCCGTGTATATTAACCAGTTTAAGAGATTGACAGCTCTGAATTCAAAATTAGTTGGGCATGGAGTTAACAACACCCAATCGTAAAAACATACTTCTTGCTATATAAACCACAGCAGCCAATTCTAGCATACTGAGTACTTTTGGGCGCATACCACTTAAGCAGTCTACGGCACTAGAGAACTTTGGCACTATACTACTCACAGATTCTACCGGACTTTGTAACTGTGACCCAATAGTTCTCACTGGAGACTACGGGACTTGGAAGCTGTGGCCCCATGCTCATACTCATGGGACTTGAGTAGTAGTAGGGTAGGGTACTCTACCATTGAGGCAGGCTTTGTACTTTTTCACCTCTTAATTGGCTTAGTATATAGTCAGTCAGTCAGTTAAGTGCCATACGTGATACACGCTTGCGCGATCATGTCTCGAAAAAGACTTGACTGACTGGGCAGAAGGTTATCCCGCAGTAGGTTGCCATTGCTTTCTGCGGTAGACTGGTTGCCAACCAAGACTATATAACCCAATCTGTCCTGTTATTTGACCCATAACTAGAAGGAAGTGACGGATTAATACCTTTCCCAAGGGTATTTGCACCTATATGATTACAACGAATTCAACTGGAATTCAAATTCCGATTTCTCGTTTCGAGTCGATATCCACTGAACCACAACGCACATATAGTACATAATATATATATATATATATATATATATATATATATATGTGTGTGTGTGTGTGTGTGTGTGTGTGTGTGTGTGTGTGTGTGTGATGTTTGTAGCCTCTTTTAAGAAATGTGCTATGACTGCAACGGTTATCGCACAACAAGCAAGTCTCCCTAAAAGCAATGCATTGCGACTCCCCTTAACCTATCTTCCGACCTCAAGTGGAATCATTACATTGAATCAATAGCTAAATCCACTGAATCTATTTTGCACATATATAAATCAACCATCCAACCGTGCATGGAATACTGTTGTCATATCTGGCCAGGCGTTCGTCTGCTGTTCGTCTCAGTTCTCGACAGGCTCCAAAGAAGAATCTGTAATGTAATGTGATTGGCCCAGACCTGGCAGCCACTTTCTCATCGGCGGGATGTGGCTTCCCTCTGTCTCTTCTATAAATATTTTCATGGCTTCTGCTCTGATGAACTTATGTCATTGGTGCCCCCTCCACAAGAATTTGCTAAGGCAACCAGACTAGTAACAAGGCCCCACCCTTTTACAGTTAGATCAACCAAATGCAGGCGACAATTCTATTCCACCAGCCTCTTTTCTCGCGCTTCCCGCCTGTGAAACTCCCTTCCATATACTTGCTTTCCTGAGTCAGTTCCCATCTCTTATCTACTTAACTACATCCCTTTCTACATCACTCCTTGTATCTTGTTCCTTTCCTTTCTCTCTGTCTTCGGAACGATTTTCACTCCTGTGTTCACAACATTCTCTTGCTCTTTCTCTTTCACCCACTGTCGCTGGTTCGTCTTTCTCTTCACGCTCCTTCTGCCTAAAACTTTAACTCTCTAATGTAACCCCTTGCACATCAGTGGCGGTACCGCCTTGCTTGGGGCGAAGTGATTAAAAAAAAGCATATAAAACCATTAAGCCCATCCTCAGATTTGCATGATCGTTTGCAGATGTGATGCTTGAATTGACCAGCTTACTCGTTAAATATAGCATTAAGTCTATGAGCGAATTACATGCCAATTCTTGTATCTTCCATTGGGTGTAGATTTTCCTCATATACATATATACATATATATATATATATATATATATATATATATATATATATATGAGGAAAATTTTGAGTTAAGATATATTTATACATATATGTCTGATTTATATAAAGAAAATCTTGACCCAATTTTTGTGAGTGAAATTGGGTATATGGCTCTCTTTAAGGAGACGTCGATGATTGTGCTATATATATATATATATATATATATAGTGACGTGAATTTATAACTATACATATGAGGGTACACATATGTATAGTATTATTATTCAGGTGTTAATAAAACAGTGATCAATATATGAACAGAGCTGTATTATATATATATATATATATATATATATATATATATATATATATATATATATATATTAATAAATATACATATTGTCCTACGTCGATGGCATGACTCGGAGTTTCATGCGTTATGCAATCATTAGGTTCATATTTTAAACTGACAGTTGGATAGTTTTAATTTAATTTCTCTCGATGCTCATGAGAATTAAATCTTATAGTTATGTAACTGTTTTTGTAATAACAAAATTAAAAATCTAAATATTTTAAGATCACATATCGGTAAAAATTTAACTTTGAAATTAAAAAAAAAAAAAAATGTAAATGATATACAAAAATATTAAAATGCAGTGAGAAGGAATCAAAGGGGCATAAATCCTAAAACGTAAAAAGTTAAATATTTTAATAATACATGTAGATAAAAATTAAAATTTTATAATTATCAATGAAAATAAAATAAAATTTTAGAATTTAAATTTAAAAAATAATACAGGAAGCAAAAATTAATTCATAATTGTTAAAAGTAATATTGCGGAGAAAGAAAGAAGAAACAAACAAACATACAAAGAAAGAAAGAAAGAAAGAAAGAAAGAAAGAAAGAAAACGTATAGAAGAATCCATAACAATCTGGTTCTAAGAATTTAGGCAAGTCTTTTTTCTATGCCAGTATGTGGTCAATAAATCACTTTTTTGTAGCAAATTAGAATTATTAATATGGTTTAAGAATCTTTTTTTCTGAAACGTGTATGTTACATCTCTCTCCTTTTCCATTGTAATGTTTGGATTTAGCTACGACATTCTAAGTAATAATTGGGTTCTTGTTATTGTTTTTTAATTTCCAATAATATATGGATAAAGGAGTAGTTTTGCTGTATTTACTGTTGTTTAAAGACAACGTGTTTAAAATCTTTTCTTCTACCTGTTGGAAGTGATTCCTAAGTAAAATTTAACATCATTATCTTCTGAATAAATTCGATCTCTATGAACAACACTTTCGGACATACATTAACCATTCAATGGGCAGGTTTTATTTTTTCGGCAGTTGCAATTACTCTTATAAAGGTCAGTGTTGTTATTGGTAGGGTAACGGATGTTGTTTATTTGGGCCAAATATCTATGTGATATCAGAGCATTATGTTGTGAAATTTATTTATCTATGATTTTAACGCAACTATAATATTGTTTTTGTTGAAAAATTTTAGTGTGGTTGAATGGTAGAAAATTATCTATACTTATGATGAGATAGTATTTACATTATTTACATTATTCGGACTATTGCCCTCATCTCTGTTGTCATTTTTACAACGTTTCGGCCGTTGTACACTCCGGCTTTCTTCAGGTGCTAGGAATTTCGAATTAAACCCTTTATTCGCACAAGGAATGAGAATAATATACCCCAGTGATCATAATAAAGGGTTCGGTTTTAATTTTTTTTGCACCTGAAGAAGGCCGCAGCGTACAATGGCCGAAACGTTGTAAAAATGACAACAAAGGCGGAGGAAGTAGTCCGAATAAAGTAAACAGTGTAATGGTAGAGATATTTGGGAATTAAGTTTAGGAAGAGTTTACCCATGTTAGTTTTGACGTTACGACTGAGGGATGGGTTAAACCAAATAATGTTACGTCTATGTGATTTCTGCATATTTCTACCTACCTTGTTTTTAACAAAATATTCAAAACTAGTGCTGAGTTTACATTTTCTCTGAAGCATTAATGTATTTAATTTTAGAATTATCAAAACTCCTTGCTAGAGTTTTTACTTAAGTGAAAGTGGATGGATTTGTGTAGGTTGTTGGTGATCTCTGTGGGCATTTGATTCTCTGTTGATGTATGTATGGTTATGTGAGTCCTTAGTGTACGGTTTGTACAGACCATTGCTTAAGTCGAAGGTAACATATAAGAGATTTACGACTTTAGCGTTAGTTATGGTCATAATATTATTTATTAGATTCTTTTTGAGTTTATCCGTTTGTTATGGATTAGTATTGCGAAGGATTATCAGTCCGTCGTGTCATTAAAGTCCTGTGTTACATAAATCAATGATATCCCTAAGATTCTTGATCTAAAAGAGTCCTACTAAATTGCAAGTCTCTGCCCCCATAGAGATGCAGAAATTAGGGTTGTTTTTCTAGTTCACAGGTATTCAACGTAAAAGAAAATAAATTTTTGGGTCTGTTTGATAATGTTGATATTTTGCTTGCTGATAGGGCAGTGATGTTTATCCAAATTTAAGACCGCTGATATCTTGGTCGCTGTTGATGCCTTGGTCGCTGATGGAGAAGTAATGTTTAGCCAAATTTAAAGCTGAGGTTAAAAAATTTTCAAATATACACGGTTAGAAATTACAAATATGAAACTGGACAACAGGTTAATTTTATTTTATTTTTTTTTTCACATGCAATTTTAGAATATTTAAAAATTGTAGTCTTTATACTAAAAAAAAAGAAGAGAGAGCAAATGTTTTGCTTAATATTAATTAAGCATATTAAATTAATATTTCCGATAGAATAGAAGGGAAAACTAATGGCGGTTTTTATTTTAGTATCAACTGTATTTGAATCTATTATAATAAGTACCAATTCAACTTTCCCATCTCATCCCATTGCTACTTTAAATCCCTGAATTGCTGGGCTTTAGTTAATCCCTACGGAGGCATATTTGTAGGACTGACGCAATTAGCGTGCAGATTTTGTGTAAATACTTTTTCGGTTCGCAAACTGAAGAAAATAAATCATGAATGCTCGAGAATTAATTCATGCATTACTTATTGGATCTCTAATATATCGTGTATTTCGCCTGAAATTTTTTTTTCTGAAGGAACTCACTAAAAACAGGGTGAGGTATTAAGAGAGGTATTGTAAACAGAGTGGGGTTAGTTCTCCAGTCTAAATGCATTGCTAATGAATTTAGTGTAGAAATGTTTTGAAGATTGGGAAGAATGGAACCTGTCAGTGGTTCGAAGTTAATGTAAAGTTTTACTCGGAGGATAAGTGTGTCATAAATGAAGTCATGAATTTTTCCTTAATAAACATTTCGCCTTTTCTTGGAGTATAAGTTTTACGTTGCCACGAAAGCTTTCAAGTTTTTGGAAACATTGTCAAGATTATCAATGTAATTTTTTATTAAAACCATTTTCAAGTGATTAAGAAGAAGCAAAAATTTTATTAACATACTTGGTATGATTGAGGAGAAACATTGTAAGAAAATTTTTTCTCTTGTTTTTTTTTTTCAGTTGAATTCGTTACATTCACTTACGCCCAAATACTCTTAGGAAAGGCATGAATCCATCTCTTCTCCCTCCAGCTATAGTTTGAATATCAGGACAGATTGGCAACCAGTCTACCGCAGATAGAAATGGCAACCTACTGCAGGAAAATCTTCTGCCTAGCCAGTCATGGATTGATAGAGACATGATCGTCCAAGCGTGTATCACGTATGGCACCTGACTGATTGACCCGAATAGCAGGACAGATTGGGTTCTATAGATTGCCGTGGTTGGCAACCAGTCTACTGCAGAAAGACATGACAACCCACTTCAGGAAAATCTTCTGTCTAGCCAGTCATGAATCGAAAGAGACATGATCGCCCAAGCGTGTATCACGTATGGCACTTGACTAATTGACTCGAATATCAAGACAGATTGGGTTCTATATGTTGCCTTGGTTGGCAACCAGTCTACCGCAGAAAGAAATGGCAACCTGCTGTAGAAAAATCTTCTACCTAGTCATTAATGAATCGAAAGAGACATGATCATCCAAGCGTGTATCGCATATGACACTTAAGTGACTGATATTCATAACGTAGTGATTTAACTTTTGCTTATGAAATACAATATTTAGTTTTTAATATCTAACGAACAAGACATTTAAAAAATAATTTCTGTATTAACAAAGTTTTAATACCTAATACTGATTTTCCGTGATTGATGACAACTTTATAAGTTCCGCCATATTATCGCTGAGTCTAAACAGGCAAGTTCAGCGGAAGCGATATTTAATTGGTTTTGACGATGCTGGGTAGGAAAACTATGATAATGATGGGTTAGCTGCTATAACCTGATTGGTCAACTGAAACAAACGGAAAAAATGTGCTGCTCCTAGCAACATCGTAGGAAGTCCTATGTAATGTCACATGAAAACTAGGCCAAGCAATGAAAATAAAGGAATTCAAAACAGAAAAGTTCACTATCAAAAGTGATAGCAATTCTTTGGAGCTGCTTACACTTTGCTTCGTCGCTGAAGAAGCTGTTATGTTTCAAGTGAACGAGAGAGATTGTGACACGAGTTCATATTAAATAAAAAAAAAGCATTTCAAATACTGATCTTCTAATGATTCTTTTACTTAGAAGATTAGTGCAAAGCCATCTTTGTATCCTGTATTCTGGCCCATGGTTTCAATTCAAATACATCTTCTTGACATACAGAGATGATTTACAAATATAAAATATAATTAGGTAGTTCGTTCTGTACGAGTTTCTGTACGAGTTTCACTATTATTATAGCCTTGTGTCGGACGAAGGCGACAATTAAAAAATATTCATGTATGCACACGTAAATATGCACGTGCATGTATACACATATTCTAACACACTTGGGTAAAATATAGAATTTAATTTTCGAAATGTAATGACTTAATTGTTGGAGTGACGCTTTGAACGTAAATTATGCTTATATTTTAATTTTTACTAAATTTTACCTAATGCACAGCTTAGGTGCTATATTTAATAGAATGTTAAATAAGATGGTTATGATGAATTGATTGAAAGATAAAAATGTAAGAAAAGTTGGTAGAAAGTGAAAACTGTTAGGATAAGGGGGATAGATATTGATTGACCCTGTCACCTTCCAAATACTTTCCTAGAAAAACTATGCTCTTCGTGAAACGTTGATGCCATTGTAGAAAAAAACATAGTGGAATTCGTTTTCGTGGATAATTTTCAGTAATTTAGTCGCTTGTCTGATGTACGTTGTGGAGCAGTGGATATCGGCTTGGATCAAGGAATCGGAGAGCCGAGTTCGAATTTCATTTGAATTCGTTGCTTTCATTTACGCGCAAATACTCTGGGGAAGGTTTTAATTCGTCCTTTCTTCCTCCAGCTAAGTTAAAATAGCAGGGCAGATTGGGTTCTGTAGCTTTGGTTGGCGACTAGTGTAGTAATGGCAACTAACTGCATTAAAATCCTCTGTCCAATCAGTCATGTCTCTTTCGAGACATGATCACCCAAGCGTTTATCACATATAGCACTTAAACGCCGGACTGTCTACTGGATGTACGGGCTGCTAACAAGTCTTTAAATTTTCAAAATATATTTCAATTTTGGCAATAGCCAAAAAATCACAGCGGGTAAAATTTGTTGAATACAATGGATGGCCTATTTTTGTAACGACTTTCTTCGTAACTGATGAACCACCTGTACCTCTCGGAAAAATCGAGTCTTTCATATTATATTCCCAGAAGACTTTTTAATAGTACTTTTATCAATCTTGAGACAAAACTTTATATTAATACGCTGCTCCAGATTCTTTTCATTTTACAATAAATACTGATTTTTACTAAATATCATTGTTTTCATTATATATATTATAATCTGCTGTCAGTTATCAGGCGCAAGTTGTACACTAATTAACAACAATTGATTTCTACTTTGTGTCCCAATTAACCGGATTCTGATATCTTTCTCTCTTCTCTCTGACAATTTATAAATATGTATACGAAGGTTGATTAAAAAGTATTGGGACTAGTGCTATAAAAAGAAAACTACAACATATATAAATTCGACATTTAATCTCCTTCGAAGTAGTCCCCCTTCGAAACACTTTATCCAATGTCGTTTATAGTGGTGAACGCGTTCGTGGAACTACTTTCTGGGGATAGCGAGCAGCTGTCTCGTTGCATTTTCTTAGATTGCCTTCTTGTCTTAAAATCTTGTTCTTTTTTAAGTTAGATTTGATTTTTGAAGAGGAAAAAGTCGTGTGGGGCGTGATCTAGAAAATATGGTGATTGTCTAACGTGGGGAATGTTGTTCAAGGCCACAAACTACTGCACAAGCTACGCTCACTGTTGGAAACTCTGGGATGTGTTAAGAAGACCATGCAGCTTCCTCTACTGGTCGATAATGAATGGCTCAACTAGTCTGCAGCTCAAAGAATCTGAAGTGAGAACATGAATGGATGCACTCGGGTACAACTGTTTGCTCGTTTTATTACTTCTGTGATTCACAGCAATCATTCTAAAGTGTCACAACTTGTTTGCATATAGAAACCACTTTTAAACTTGGGTCCGAGGCGATTAAATTCCAAAAATCTCTGCCAGAAAACATGCACACATAGCTAATTATCCAGCGATTGTTAGTCGTGTCATTATTTGTAAATATTGATCATAAATACTAAATACTAAACTTTCATATACTTTCAAGTACGAATGAGTTATAACGAATTTAGAATATAAGGGAATTGAGCATAAAATAGGCAACTTGCTACAAAACCATTAACCTAAAAATTCGAGTCTGGTTCTTAAATATTCTTGTTTCGCCAGTTCGAGACTTTTCATATGGATTCCATCCATGACACAAAAACCGTATCAAACCACTATCTCAGACCGATCCTTAAAAATGGGTCGAGCGAGTGAATAGCGTAAATCGTGGCGAGGGCTATTCTTCTTCGAACATTTTGGACAGACGCTACAGAATCACAAAGAAAGAATTGTGGCAGATAACATAAATCACAGCACTTGATGACTTTCAACAACTGCAACAACTAAAATAGGAAAGATCTCGTAAATCGAAAAGGAAATAATGACATAATCTAGATGGTGATCTTCCACGCTACTTCAAGTAAAAAGAAACCCCCATTAAACCCCCATTACTAGTCAGTCAGGCAGTTAATTACCATACGTGATTCACGCTTTGTCGATCCTGTATCTTTTGAGACATGACTGACTAGGCAGAAAATTTTCCCGCTGTAGGTTGCCATTACTAATCAAATCTCTTTTGCTATTCAACCCATACCTTGAGAGAGAAGATATAGATTAATTACTCCCTGAAGCGTATATATCCGTAGGGAAATTAAACGAATTTAACTGGAATTCGAACTGAGCTTTCCAATTTCTGATTCTCAGTCGATACACCACAACGCACGTCTAAATACTACAAAGAGAGACAACACTTGAAAAAACTATTTTCCCGAAAAAGTGATTTAAGAGATAGATTTTATAAATTTCAAACTATAGTAGTACTAACCGTTCGATCAATGAATGACGTATGTCACCCTATGAGAAGGCGGCTAATATTATCATTATCGCTATCATTTCTTGAGATGACATTCATCGATTATTATTTTTTTTCAGTTTGTCAGTGTGTGTCCTCGTCTATAACCAGTTGCCCACTGATAATAAGAAAGCCTTTATTCAAAAAGCCAGTGAAGACTTTAATATTAGAAACACATTCTATGAACTCGAAATGACCACGGCCCTGAAAGCTCCTCTTACCCTAACTGAAAATTATCCCTAACTTGCAAAATTTCCCAACACGTACTCGTTATCTGCTGAAAAGATGACACACCGACTAAAATCCAATGGTGAGTCCACCATGTGCTGAATGATCTCTGATACATTGTCTTCATTATCGAATTTCGGCAATCATTTCATCGAGGGTTTACAGGGAAATCTATGTGAACTTTCGATTCCAATTTGAGGATGCTGTCTCATGCGACCTGCATTCTGTTTAACAAAGCACCGTTCTTTTTGAAAATAAGTCATATCTGCAGCACTATAATATGGAATATTTACCAAACATTTCCTAATTCGTAGAGAGATAAGGTAAAATCTCGGTGTTATTTTGCATCTAAGTCCACCCAAATGCACAAGTTAATCTAATGATGTCTTGATTTCGCAAGCAAAGAGTTCTAAAAAGAACTATGTCGCATCTCCATCATGAGCCAATACTGGACAAGCAAGAGAACTCCTAGCAATTGGGAGGGTTTTAGGTTTGACATGAATGGCTTAGAAAATTAATCGATAGCAGTATAATCATATTATTTTTTTTTTGGCGGGAGTGTTCTTAATTTTAAGCATATCGGCAAACTAGTTTAAGATGTTTGTTGCTTCTTAAATCTGTAACTGATATGTACACCGCCAAAACTTTTGTAAGCGGAAACATATGGTGACTTGCACCATAACACAAGAAACAGAGAATGTATAATAAAGAAGCAAGCAGATGACTCCAATCCATGGTAAAAATGTCAGTTAATATATGAATATAGCTCTTTTATTATGGTTTATAGATGGTGCCCCAGGTATTTGAGAAGATACTTGTAGAAGACTATAAATAAAGAACGTCATTTCTTGATATCCGCATTTCTCTTTCCAGCGTATCGAGAGCCGCTTTCTGCATGATGCATTAACAAAAATGCAAATCTTGTTCGTGGCATTAACCACCAATCACAGAGATTCGGATATAGCCGACTTCTTGAAATTGGCCAGGTTCTTCCTTCTGGTGCCTACTGACTCATCTGTCATCCATAGCCAAGGGAAAATATTCTAAGCGTTATCCAGAATATCCAGGACGTCATTAATCACCAAGCCAACAAATCGATGAAGGTTAATGCCACCTAATCGATGTTCTCAGGCACGGTAGCCAAACTCTGAATTGAAAATCCCGTCACTCCTAATTAAAACTTCTCGACTACTAAGTCTGGGCGTTGTTTAGAGGAAAAACTAACTAGTGGATCGAAAATGTCAAAGACACCTTAAAAGCCGTTTTTGTGGACAATATAGCCAACAAGAACGAGAATTACTTGATCCAGATATGGATTCACTTTGAAGGTGGGATCGAAATCCTTTTTGAACCAGTTAAACATGTGTAACATAATTACTGATTTTTTAAAACTGAATGTCACTGTTTTCATTATACGTATTATAATTTGTTGTCACTTAAATAGCGCAACTTGTATTGGACTTGGTAACAATCGATTTATATTTTGTGCCCCAATTAACCGGATTCTGCTCTCTTTATCCCACTTCTCTTTCATAATGTATAAATATATATACGGAAGGTAGATTAAAAAGTATCGGGACTTGTGCTATAAAAAGAAAACTACAACATATATAAATTCGGTATTTAATCTCCTTTGAAGTAGTCCTCATTAAAAACCACACACTTTATTCAGCGTCGTTTTTAATGGTGAACATTTTCCTGGAACTCTTTTTTGGAGATAGCGAGCAGCTGCCTCGTTGCATTTTCTTCGATTGTCTTGTCTTAAAATTATATATATATATATATATATATATATATATATATATAACATAATTATTATAATATCACTACAAAAGTAGCTATTTCATTTCGACACTTCTTGTGTTTTATCAAGTGATGGCGCTAATTTCGAGTTGAAGAGTTTTAAAAGGTTCAAATATACTTGGTATTTAATCTAACATAGATTTTCCTTGTAATATTTGATAGATTTTAATCTAGCATAAATTAGCAAGTTGGTATTCAATAGTTTTTATTCTAGCACAGACTGTCAAATAATAATTATGTTAATAATTATGGTTCTTTAGGCATTAATTTTACATCATCTTTGAATTTGTTTATATATATATATATATATATATATATATATATATATATATATATTCTTACCAAAAGATTTTATATATTTTAACTTAATTTCTATTTTTTGCCCAATTAGACATACATTTATATCAAGAGTAATACTTAAGTGTTGATGTCTGCTTGAATTTATTTCTAATTTATTTTACTCTATCTAAATTTTAATTTTTCTCTTATTAGTTATTTTTCCTTCACTTTAGATATATCATTTACTTGTATTACTAGTTCATTTCATCTAATTCCTTTTTATTTCTGAAGTAAATTTTAAAATAAATTATTTTTATTTCATCAATAGTCAGGCCCTGTTTTAGTTTGACACGGTCAAACATTTTTTAGCCATTCCACAGAGCTTAACAAAGCTCGCTATCTTTCATTGTCATCCTTACAATCTATCTCTCACTCCCGCCTGATCTGCGTATCTTTCTGTCTGCAAATCTAACATAAGTTTTTCTCTTCTCTTCTCTTCTCTTCTCTTCTCTTCTCTTTCTTTCTTTTTTCTTCCTCCTTTCCCTTTCCTTTCTTTTAGCTACGTTTTTTTTTTGCTATTTCTTCTGCATGCTAACTTTCCGGTTTCCTTAATCACACATAAACTCAATGAAAATTTTGTATGTTCCATAATATTAAAGATCACCGATAGTAGCGAATCTCCCCCACCTTCCTGACCCATGTTTTCTGCTGTCTGCAATTTTAGCATACACTTTCCTTCTTATGTCCTCCTTCTCCTTCTATATATAATGATGAAAATTAAGTCTTAATATACGCTATATATATTCGTAAAAAATTTGAATACCAGAGATAGAGTATATGTAAATAGGAAAGTCGATACTGAGATCAGTCAGTCAGTTAAGTGCCCTACGTGATACACGCTTGGGCGATCATGTCTTGAAAGAAACATGACTGACTGGGCAGAAGATTATCCCGCAGTAGGTTGCCATTACATTCTACTGTAGACTGGTTGCCAGCCAAAACTATAGAACACAATCTGTCCTGTTATAACTGGAGGGAAGAGACGGATTAATACCTTTACCAAGGGTATTTGCGCGTAAGTGAATGCAAAGAATTCAACTGGAATTCGAACTCTTCTCCTGAATTCTCGTTCCGAGCCGATATCCACTGCGCCACAACGCACATCCGATACTGAGATCATACAACTCATTTTATGTGTGAAAAATGTAAAGAAAATTTCCAGATTACTGCATTTATTTTCTTTTGATAATAATACTTATAAATGCCGTATCTGATAATATATATTTCTCCCGAATATATATGTTCATTCATTAGGGAACATAATTTTTAAAATCGTTGGCTCGTATATAAAAAGTTATTGAACCTAGTTCAGTTCCCCCCCCCCCCCAGTCTATCTATTGCCGGGTGTGCGTTATGGTGCAGTGGATATCGACTCGGAACGACAAATCGAGGCTCGGAACGAGAATTCAGGAGACGAATTCGAATTCCAGTTGAATTCCTTGCATTCACTTCCGCTCAGATACCCTTGGGAAAGGTATTAATCCGTTTCTTCCCTCCACTTATCGGTTAAATAATAGGACCGATTGGGTTCTATAGCCTTAGTCGGTAACCAGTCTACCGCAGAAAGCAATGGCAACCTACTGCGGGATAATCTTCTGCCCAGTAAGTCATGTCTAAAACGAAGCTACTGTCGATTAACCATCATCGACAATCTCACCTACCTCCCATTAGCATGGACCAGGCTTGCCTCCCAGAGAGTAAAACACTACGCCTCCTTGGTCTCACAATTTCAGCGGACCTCAAATGGAATGACTATATCGAATCCATTGCTAAATCCGCTGCTATGAAAGTCGGTTCTCTGTGTAGGGCCCGGAAGTTTTTTCCGTCTAAATCTATCCTGTACATTTACAAATCTACCATCCGCCCGTGCATGGAATAATGCTGCCATATCTGGTCGGGTGCCCCTGCTGTTCTCCTCGGGCTTCTCGATAAGGTTCAGAGGAGGGTCTGTAATGTGATAGATACCGACTTGGCAGACCGCCTGCAGTCTCTCTCCCACCGGCGAGACGTGGCTTCCCTGTGTCTCTTCTATAAATACTTTCACGGCTTCTGCTCCGATGAACTTAGATCACTGGTGCCCCCTAAATACGAATTTGCACGAGATACTAGATTAGCAACTAGATCCCACCCTTTTACAGTGAAACCGATAAAATGCAGCCGTAACTTCTACTCCAACAGTTTCTTTCCTCGCACTTCCCGACTGTGGAATTCTCTTCCAAACGATTGCTTCCCCGACGGCTACAATCTCCAGGAGTTTAAATGTAAGGTCAATACACACCTCCTAACACACTAACCTGCTCCCATTCTATCAAGCACTCTTCCCATCTGCACGACCCTCATCCTCGCTATCCTTACTCATCTGTCACCTTTCTCCTGACATTCCCTATGTCTATCCACTCCTTCTCTTTACCTTCCCCTATGTAGCCCCATGCGCAATAGTGGCAGTGGAATGCCTTGCTTGGGGTGAGATGATTAAAAAAAAAAAAAGAAAAAAAAAGAGACATGATCGCCCAAAGTGTGTATCACGTATGGTACTTAACTGACTTATTACAATTTTATAAAGTTCCATCATTTAACCATAACCGTTTTTTTTACTAGACATTAAACACGATGTATTCACAAAATTTCAATATCACTGGATTAAACAACCATATGAAATAATTTTTCGCTGCATGTCATAACAACGAAACATAAATTACCAATAAATTATAATTGAGGTATAACCATTATTCGATGAGTAATTAACCGGAATATGACTTCATGGTTTTGATTGTTAACCTTAGTAATTGTCCCTCTAAAAGTTATTTTCAAGGATTATTTTTTAAATGTAATTTTCCGAGTCGTATGCGAAATTGGGAGCATAGGATTGATAAAAAATCAATAGTAAATATTGTTTGAAAAAACTACTTTTTATTCAAATAAGTTTTATTTAGGAACTTTGCTGACTATTTAATATCTGAATGAAAATGTCAAAACTTATCGACCAATTCTCTCAAACCATTCTTTGCCTTATACACCCCATCTAGAATCGGAATCATTTAAAAGGTTCAATTAAACAAACTATTTAACTGAGAATATCACTAACTGAACCTGTGAGCAATGACGAAGATTTAGAGAAAACGCAAACAAAAATGAACATTATAACTTACCTAACAAGCTTGTGTAAATAATATAAATGATATTGTATAAAAGGTTGATAAAAAAAAGGGATTAGAAGAGGTAGCCAAAAAAAGAAAAATTAAGAGCTACAAAAGACAGTAAAATGTAGAGAGTCACGAGCACCTCCGTTCTGAAAAGACAAGACACAAAGAAGAAAGAGAAATTTTTTGCAAATATCTGAGATTGCAGGGAGAGATTGCGAAAAGTCAAAATTTACTAAGAGATACAAAGAAAGAAAATCGTCATGATCGCTCACATCCTAAAAGGACAAGACACGAGGAAAAATAATAAGAAGGGGGGGTTGTGGAAACGTTTGGTTAGAAGAGATAGCCAAAATTTGGTTTGGTTTGGTTTGGTTAGATGAGATAGCGAAAATTAAGAAATATCTAAAAAAAAAACAGAAAAATGTGGAGACTCGTGATCGCCCATGTCCTGAAAAGAACAAGGCTCATAGAAGAAGAAGAAGAAGAAGAAGAAGAAGAAGAAGACGTACACGTACAATTTATCTTTATATATAATTAAGTGACCCTATCTGATTTATCCTTCTTGATAAATACAAGTAAATCTTTTTTTAAGATAAAGAATAACCTTTATCCTCATAACATTTAGAATGACGTACCTTAATGAAGAAATATATTGCTAAATGAAATAAGATTTTTTCTTCTCTTCTGTACTATATATGCAAACACGCCTTTGGCAAAACTGACACTGGATATATCAAACCTTTACATACTGCTCCCTGGGTAAGAAAAACGTACTTGAGTCTGGATGAAAGAAAATCTTCAAATATTATTTTCTTCATAGAATAATGTCAGAAATGAGAAGTTAGGCAAAATATAAAAACTGCAAGGGAAAATTGAGCGCACGCCTTTCTTATTAACTTTTCCACGAAAGAGAGACAAGCAATAGGAACGTTAATTGGAAGATATAGATTTCTTTTTTTACTAGAATTTTTAACGGGTACTTCATATCTTATTTCTTAAATAAAATAACTTGAAATCGTATGCAGTAAATTTTAGTTTAACAACCATATTCTTGTTCTGGATATGACGTTAAACTACATCCTGAAGCAAGGCTTCTAATCGAGAGATTAGAGGTTTTGAGGAGCTTGGAAGAACCTCTTAATTGCTGTTGTTCCCACACCCACTCTGACCCAGAGTATATAGCACCTAGTGAGCCAACAAACCTACCAAGGTTTCATCTAAACAGATCTTCAGGGAAGGTTGGTGCCAACTTTCCCTGAAGATCCGTTTAGGCGAAACCTACTTTACTTATTCTGCTCTGCTTACGTATTGAGCGCTTTTTTGTTATTGATGATTCGTCTCGGGCTTTTTCTTTGGGCTACGTATTGGTTCGGTCCAAATCGCTTTGGCTGATGTTCATGTACTTAGCTCTTACTTTTTTACAACCATTCTTCCTTCCGCATTTTTCGAAATGAGTATAGTGATAAGTTTGCATTTATATATATATATATATATATATATATATATATATATATATATATATATATATAATACGCTTATTCTGAAAGTATATAATTATGTGCCAAATATCTGTAGTTAATAGAATATAATTACGTAATAAATATTTTGATTTCGTCGTTAAATAATCCATAAAGATTGATATGTCGTCAAAAAAATCAACCAACCAACAAATGCTCATGATCAAGATCGAACAGGAATACAACTTTGCTTATATTCAACCATTTAGAGAAAAAATGTAAATTGTCGATAATATTAAACATATTTATTTTTCTATAGAGCGTAGAGAAAGTTCCACAATTTTCATCAAGAGCCATGTAGTTCTAGTTCTTGAGATTTTCACAATCATTTAAAAGGTCATCATAATCCAGGACTTTGTTATAGATATTAGCCAGATGTTTACACTTTATCTTTAGTGCAACAGAAGCAATGGTTTTCAAATCACTGCAGAAAAAAATTGATTCTCATCTGTGAATAAAACTCTGAACGTTTTGTCGGTTCAAAAATTAGAGTGTTCAAAGATTGGCTTGTTGCAGAGACTGATTTTGCATTAAGAAAGAATCCAGCACAATTATAAAGTCCGTTTTATCAAAAACAATATAGAAAGAAAAATATAAATCTGAATTGCTTTCTTTGTTGTTGTTATCGTTAAATGAACATCGAATGCGAAAATTATTTGTTTTAGTTAAGATAGCTGAATTGGTGTTTATGTTTTGAACTGAACATCAAAGCTCGTTTTGTCACGGTTGCAAAAAAATGAGATAAGAAAAAAATGAAAAAGAGAATAAAGATATATTATTAACAACAGAGTTTTATAACAATGAAATAATTATGTTAGCCTGATAAGGCGCAACGAGTCATTTTACTAGAGGTTAGCATCAGCCATATTGATGGACGGTAAATAAGGGTCTCTCGGATCTTTATTAAAGAGAAGTTCAGTTTTGAAGATATTAAAATTGACAAGCCATCTTTTGCCTCAGTTAGCAACAGGCTTGAGGTTGTTTCCTACATCAGCTGCCATTTTGACCTTGTCGGAATTTAAAGTTCACTTAGTTCTTTATTATTTGTTTGTGCATATTCCTTAAGTGATAATTTCACTTTGATGAAATTCTTGTCTGAGGAGACACACTTGACACGGTTGATTCTTCATTTTTATTCCGTGGGAAGTGCAGAGGAACCTTGGGAATGGATGATTGAAGTTTATGGTAATGTGCATTGAATTGTCAGAAATGAGAAAGGACGAACAAGTCCTGAGGGAAAATGTAGTATAAGCAACAGGCGAGTTGGCAGACTAATTAGAAAACAATCAATCAACTGTAGTATGCTGTTTACAAGTCACAGAAGAAAAAAGTCTAAAGCGAGGAAAATGGATTCCACATGAATCTACGGAAAGCAGAAAACATCGTTCAACGTTCAAAATACTTTTTGCACGACACAGAAGTAATTTTGAACAAATGAGTTACTGGTAATGATAAACAGATTTATTACGTGGAGCGATGACGAATCGAAATCAAAGATATGTTTTACTATTTCAAACTAAACAGAATCTACTGTGCAGAAAATATTTACTCCATTTAAAAAAGGATTTAATGAGATTTCTTTCTTAAAAATAGAAATAAAATCTTTTAGGGGGTTATTGAGTCGTTTAAATATGAAATTGGATTAAAACAAATATTTTGGTTGACATTTTTTCTGCTTGACAACAAAGGTTTTTATACCATCTAGTTCTTCGGCATCCCTTGTCCGTTTACCAATTCTAAGTATTGCAATATTTAAAAATAGGTTCTCGACAAAATCCAAAGAAGGATCTTCGGTGTGATCGGTCTTGATTTGGCATTTCAACTTTAGGCACTTTCTCATCGATCTGACGTGGATTCCCTCTTTTTTTCTACAAATATTTTCATGACAGCTGCTCTGACGAGTATTTTCCCCTTGTGCCTCGACCACGTTAATTTAAGCGTGCTACTAGATTGGCATCTAGGTCCCAATTTTTCTCGTTGGAATAATTAAATGTAACGGTCACTTCTAGTCGAAAAGTTTTTTTTTCGCGCACTTCCCGTCTGTGGAAATCCCTTCGGTTTACTTGCTTCCCTGATAGCTACCATTCTCCCAAATTTAAATGCAACGTCAATTGCCATCCTCTATCTTCTTGAATCCCGTTCATCTTTTATCATTTTTTCAGTGCCTCCTGTACCCCGTCTTTTCTCACACTGTCATCCTTGCGCACTAGTAGCGTTCCTATCTTGCTTGGTCTGAAATGATTTTAAAAAATATAACAATCGAAAAAATCTTCCACCCGGATTTGGAATCGTTCGTTTATGATGGAAAAGATGAAAGAAATGAAATGTTTCATGATATCATTGGAAGCAACGAAATATATTTTGCTGACTAGAAAATGACATTAATTTATCTGGTTAGATGATTTAGTTAAGTGAATATTCGAACACACACTGACATAACTACATACATGCTGATTGCGAGATATACAGCATATCTTCCCAAAACTTACATCATTTAAACTGTGAATATCTGAGTAGCTACATAATCCAGACAAACGAAATTTAATAGGCTTCATGTTGAACAATAAAAGATTTATTTATCAAAATTCGAACACGATAAATAAATGGATTTTATAACCGATTTCAGAAAGCTTCACAGATGCGCACCATGTGTGACACAACACACATCAAGTAAGTAGACAAGCACCTGCCAGACACACTGTTGTAGCATGTCATGTGTAACATTCTCTAGCGATTCACTGCAGCCTTACCCCAATGGATCTGGCGTGCTGGGGATAATGACAAGTAGATGTTGAAATGGCCACCATGCTCACCTGACTTGATAACTTGTGATTTTGAAGACAAGGAAATACAGAGTAGACTGTCGGTTTCACACCTCAACCGATCTTCAAAGTATGTCACTTCCTAGTAAAAAGCTTAATGGCTTTCAAGATTGCAGATGATAGAGTTAACTTGTTTTTATATGTTACTTCGGATGTGCGTTGTGGTGCAGTGGATATCGGCTCGGAACGACAAATTGGGGGAGCCGAGTTCAAATTCCAGTTAAAGTTTTTGCATTCACTTGCGCACAAATACTCTTAGGAAAGTTATTAATCTGTCTCTTTCATTCAGTTATGGGTTAAATAATAGGACAGATTGGGTTCTATAACCTTGGCTGGCAACCAGTCTACCGCAGAAAGTAATGGCAACCTACGGCAGGATAATCTTCTGCCTAATCAGTCATGTCTCTTTCGAGATATGGTCGCCCAAGCGTGTATGACGTATGGCACTTAACTGAATGACTTCGGACTTAGGATTCTGTAAAAAAAAAATATATTAAATATCAGGACATGGGCAATCACATGTCTGGCATGAAGTAAGAATTAACGGTAGCAAGATTTGATGCAATGTCTCGCTCTGGTATTTATTGTGTATCTAATTACTGCATTTTTTCAATATTCTTTTTACAGGATACTTCACAAAGAAAAAATAGGAAATTTCGTATAGTTTATGTGATTGTTGGAATTTTTGTTAATGATATCTAAAACAGAAAAAAAAATTAAAATTTTAAAAATTAAAATTTTGTAGCTTAAACAGAATACATATATAAATGTTAGATTTGTTTTTCAAACTAAAACTTCTGGCAAAATTTCTTGGAATATTTTCAGTCCTAAAATTGGATGCTCTTTCTTAAAGAGAACAATCACCTCGAGTTGAACATTTAATAACTGCGGCATACTGAAACAACAAATGATGAAACAAATTATATGTTAGTTAATCTCTTTGGTTCATTCCTCGCACTTCCCGCCTGTGGAATTCCCTACCGCATGCTTGCTTCCCCGACGGCTACAACATCCAGGAGTTTAAATGTAGGGTCAATAGACACCTTCCTAACACACTAACTCACACCCACTCTCTCCAACTCTCTCCCTATGTACATCCTAAGTCGTCTATCACCCTTCTTCTGACATTTCCTATAACCAAACGCTCTATGTAACCACCTGTGCTATAGTGGCAGTGGAATGCCTTGCTTGGGGTGACACGATTAAAAAAAAATTCATATAGTAAAATATATAGTTAATTTTTTCATCATATAGCAAATCTAAATTTTCTTGTTTTTGGTGGGGTGGGGGTGGATCCTGTATTTTTCAGAAATCTTGAAATCGTTCCGTGATCAACATCGGGTCTTTCAGCCAATACCAGTGTTGACTGGATGGGGTGTAAAAGTTAGGGGTGCATCACTCCCAAATTCTTGTTCACTCCTGCTGCGTGTTTTCCCTAAAACCAGATACTATTCTTGAACTTTGCAGATCATCCACGAGATGTTCTGGGTCAAGCTAAACGATATCCCCCAGATTAGTTTAATCATTTTCTTCATTTCTGCTGCTCTCATGCTCAGCACAAAAAACGAACAACATTAAGTATTCCCGTTCTTCATTTCTACAAAATACATAAATAAATAGAAATTAAGCGCTGGGAAATTTTGCACACATTTTTCATAAAAAGTTTTTTTAAAAACATTCTCGAGAAGAAAAAAATATATAATCATCGATACTATAAAAGAATTTCCTTTTATTACTCCTACATTCTCGGTTGACATGAAATAGAAAAACTACATTGAATTCACTGCTAGGTCATTTGGTTCAATATGTCGTGTTAGACAATTTTTATTTCCAAAATTTGTCTTACATATCTATAAGTCTACCATTCGTCCATAACTCAAATATTGCCGCCACATTTGATTCACCTGCTACATATTAAGATATTCTTGATAAAATCTAAGGAAAAATCATCAATACTATTGGTCCTCACCTGGTGTTTCGTCTTCAGTCACTTTCTCACCACCGTAATTGTTCGAACGCGCTCTCCGTTATGGGATATACACTTTATGAATTTAAGCGCATTACTACACGATCTCATCAATTTACAGTTTCATTGGTTGGATATAACTATAAGTTCTATGCTAACTGTTTCTTTTTTTGGCACTTCTCGCTTGTGGAACTTTCTTCTCGCTCCATGCTTTCCAGTTAACTTTGATTTTGAAAAATGTAAACGCAATATCAACCGTTATCTTCTGCGTTCCTCATTACTCTTCAGTTGTTTTTGCTCCTTAAATAATGTTTCTGTTTTCTAATTCTTCCACCATCAGTAACAGATTGTGTCTTAGTTGCTTTGCTACCTTTCTTGAAGTAAATTCGACTAAAAAATTTGCACGAATCAGAATCCTTACTTAACATCACTATTTTCTATTCTTTTGGTGTTTAAGTTAGAGATTAAATCTATCAGTTAAGTGCCATACGTGATACACACTTGGGTAATCATGTCACGAAAGAAGCATGATTTTCCGCAGTAGTTTGCCATTCCTTTCTACAAAAAACTGGTTTTCAACCAAGGCAATAGAACTCAATCTGTTCGGTTATTTAACCCATAACTGAAGGTAGAAAAGACAAATTAATGCCTTTCCCAAGGGTATTTGCGCATAAATAAATACAAGGAATTCACCTAGAACTCAAACTCGAATTCAGCTCTCCAAGCCGATATCCACTGCAACACCAACCCACATCCTAGGGACGTACGTTGTAGTGAGACTAAATACAAGTAGCAAACATTGGCACTCTCGGGCCGTTCTTCCTAATCGCAGAGTTGATACCAGGAATTCCCTACGTAGTACACTTTGAATGTCCGTGAAAAAAATAGAATATGAAAAAAAGCAGCAAACATTGCCTAAATCCACTGCCAGCGACGATCGAATTTCCAACAGTGATTATTAACAAGCTAAACGTCACGCTACGGTAGACGAGTGGAAAGTCATAAACATATTTATAGAAAGAGCCATGAACAGTTTTATTGATTGGCGAAGAGAGACAGACACCTAAGATAGATAGATAGATAGATAGATAGATAGATAGATAGATAGATAGATAGATAGATAGATTTTGGTAAAGTTTTCTTTCTATGCTTTCTCAATTCTATTTTTTTAAAATCCCCACTTTTTGCCTTCAATAGATATGAACAGACATAGATTGATAGATATGAATAGACTGGATGGAATAGATAGATGGATAAATAGATAGATAGATAGATAGATAGATAGATAGATAGATAGATATGAACACATTGAGATAGATAGATAGATAGATAGATAGATAGATAGATAGATAGATATGAACACATTGAGATAGATAGATAGATAGATAGATAGATAGATAATGAACAGACTGAGATAGATAGATAGATAGATAGATAGATAGATAGATAGATAGATAGATAGATAGATAGATAGATAGATAATGAACAAACTGAGATAGATAGATAGATAGATAGATAGATAGATAGATAGATAGATAGATAGATAGATAGATATTACGCAACACGGGAAAGTAAAGGAAGGGAAAGTCCTTGTCAGTACAAAGCTATTCTTCTTCTAACAAGATTCAGCTGATGTCTGACCGGCCGACCAGCCGCCTTTGACAAGAACCGGAACGCACTAATGGAAACTAATGAAATTGTGTCCCAGCAATTGAATTACTGTGTCATATTCCCCTCTTTCTCTCTCCCTCTCTCTCCCTCTTTCTTCTCTCTCTCTCTCTCTTTCTCTCTCTTTCTCTCACTCTTATTATCTTTCTTTATCTCTCTCTCTCTTCATCAAGCGCTTTTAACTCTCAGCTTCCAGATGTAGAACATTTTAATGATGAAGATATTGGCTGTGGGGTTGGTGAATGTAAAGAGATGAGAGGAAAGAAATGAATTGCTGGGAAAACAAGAAAGAAAGAAGAAGATACATAAATGGGAAGAGGAAATTAAAGAAGAAGAAGAAGAAGAAGAAGAACGTTGATAGAGGAAGAAGAGAAAGTTCAATGAAGGGAAAAGTAATGATAAGAGAGAAGATAAAGAAGAGTATAAAAGATAAATGAAGAAATAAAGTACAAGAGGAAAAGTAATAAAACAAAGAAAGAAAGAACTAAGTTAAGACAAAATAAAAAAGAAAGACTGAAACTGAAGCGATTAAAAAAAAGAAACAAAAATTATTTCCTATTTTTCCTTTATTAAAGAACTTTTCTAAGGTTTTTAAAGTTACCTTTAAAATTACATATTTAAGGCATTTAGTTTTCTAATGTGGTTTTAATGGAGTCTTTGGAGAATTCCGTTTGCTGTCTGTAATTCAAATGAGAAAGTGTCTTAGTATCTGTCTCCTTGAATCGAGTTGTTTTATTGTCCCCTTCTGTCTCTTTATCGTGTTATTCTGTCCCCTTGAATTCTGTTCTTTTATTGCCCTCTTCTGTTTATTTATCGTCATCATCTGTCTCTTTGAATCGTGTTCTGTTTTTGTCCACCTCTCTCTCCTTATCGTCATCTTCTGTCTCTTTGAATCGTGTTTTGTTATTGTCCTCTGTCATTAATGTGTTTTTCAGATTCTTTCATCCTCAGTAACCCCTCAAGCCTTAGTAACTTTACGCCCCGTGAAATGCTTTAAAAAAATGCGTATCAAAATCGTGCTATGAAGTTTTTTTTTACGTTAATCTTCCCTCAGGTTTATTTATTCTTTGGTATTATCATTCAAAGAGCAGACTGGCCAACGTATAGGGTCATGGAAATGTTGGAATCGTTTCCAAAATAAATATATATCTGAAATGAAAAAAAAATCAAATTAGACAATCAGCGAAACATAAAAATATACACAAGTAAAAAAACCTACAATGCTAATTACATTTTTACAAGCTATTGTAGTAGCTTTTAACTGAATATTATGAGATGAGAATCCCGAAAAATCTTTTTGTCAAAAATGGCTGTTAAAACTTTTAAACAGTTCTAGTAAATGCAAAAGAAAAAAAAATAGGCTGATGATGAAATTGAAAAGGAGAGGAAATCTGTGAAATTTACTTCCCATCTCCCTCTCTCCGGATACAGGAAGTCGGATGTTGAAAAGTAAGATGTGAGAGGTTTACACGCGCATGCGTCAAGGCGCGGACCGGCGAGAATCGAAGGTAAAATGGCGGGGACGATGTGGTAGCGTCGAAGTCGATGGCGTAGGGAAAGTAGATGGAGTCGTGAGCAATGCTGAAAGATATTTTCTTCGTTGTAATTTGGATTTAAAGGCATTTTAGTGTTGACAGTAATGGAGTGAGTCTTCTCGGCGTCCACAAGAAACCGGAAATAAGAAAATGGGCCTTCCTGTCGGCCGAATTCTCTATATGCTACGTTAAATCTGATTATTAGTAGAATTATATCTCAACACCAGAGGAATCTAATAGCCATTATTTGAGATCAAGCGATAGTAGGTCATCTCTTAATTCGGTGGGTAACTATTATCAGTTTTACCTTTATTGCCAAAAATATTTAAATTGTCAATGCTGAAAATTTCTGAAACAAAGCAGAAAGAATGGAAGCAGTAGTAGAATCAATGGATACCGGTAAAAGAAGAAAGTTAGTTATTTGCGTAATTATTGTCTTTTGAAAAGTCTTTGATGCGAAAATAAAATCTTCGTTGTTGATTGATTTACCTCCTGCCATCAGAAATTAATATGTCCGTGTACTTTAATGATTAAAGTGAATGAAACTTTGAAATATCCCTTTAATAAAATACTGGACATGATATAAGTCAGTCAGTCAGTTAAGTGCCAAACGCGAAACACGCTTGGGCGATCATGTCTCGAAAGAGACATGACTGACTGGGCAGAAGATTATCCCGCAGTAGGTTGCCATTGCTTTCTGCGGTAGACTGGTTACCGACTAAGGCTATAGAACCCAATCGGTCCTATTATTTAACCGATAAGTGGAGGGAAGAAACGGATTAATACCTTTCCCAAGGGTATTTGCGCGTAAGTGAATGCAATGAATTCAACTGGAATTTGAACTCGGCTCCCCGATTTCTCGTTCCGAGCCGATATCCACTGCACCACAACGCACATCCACATGATATAAGAGGTTACATAAAAAACTAATGTAAATATAAAATTTACTGATCATAATTATGTTTGGAAATAAAACTGCAGTCTAGCAACCTTTAACTCCGCCTAGTCTCCTTTCTGTTTGATATGTGTCCTCCTTACCTTCCTATTTGCTGCTTAATCATTTCCGTGACATTTTTTTTAATCATGGATTTATTAGCCCTATCTCCAGCACTATGCTTTTCATTTATTCTTGTGAGCGTTTTACTTTGTTTGCAAACAATTTAGGTATATCACCTGTGAAAACGTATTGTTATATCTAACAATGCTTCCCTAAAGCTAAGCAGAGCATCAAGAGACCGAAAGAAATCGCCAGAAACAAAGAAGAGAGTATCGAATTGCTATGTGATATCTGTTATCATATGACAGAAAATGATGAACAGTTTCCTCACAGATGAAGAAGAGACTTGAATCAACACAGATGTGGCTCTACAAAGAAAAGAGCCCTTAACTGTTATGTAATATGTGTCCTTACATATGGCAGTGAATGTTTGATAATCTCCTCACAGATGAAGAAGAGACTTGAAGCAACAATAATGTAGTTCTAGAGAAAGATGCTGCGGATACCATGAGCCGGACATTTGAGCATCGACGAGGTTTTTGAGAGAATGTAAACAAAATGGAAACTCATTATTAACATCAGGAAGATGCAGTTGAAAGTTCTAGATCTTGTAATGAGGAAAGAGAGCTTGGAAAATCTAATACTCACAAGACAGACTGAGGAAAAGAGGGTCAGAGGAAAGCAGCGCGTAACATACGTGATGAACTTAAGTAAATGGATGGTAGAACAGGGTTTGGAAGAAATAGCAAAAAGACAAAACTTATTATGAGCTACAAGAGACAGAGATGTGGAGGGCTATGATCGCCTACCGCCTGAAGGGACACGGCACTTAAGAGAAGAAAACGATGACATTATGCATACACTCTGTTTTTTGAGTATATTTGCAAAGTGCTTTCTTTAAGTTTTTATTAAATACCTTTTAGACCATCGTTTTAAGTCGTTTTACTCTACTTCCGTTTTCTTTATTGTCATCACATGTGAGATATGTATTCCTGGAATCCTTCCAGTTTTTCATCTATTTCAGTAATATTTTTAGAAATCTTAAAACTGAACGTTACTTTCATTTCTGTTCATTTTTTCCCCATGCAATGTGAAGTTCTTTATTTAGGTAATTTAGCATTACTGATAATCTACCATAACAAATCAGCTAATAAGAAAATATTACTAATAGATAATAGATGGTGTCAATACTTGCCGTAGCTTTTGTTATTTGGTACAGCTATTTGTTTTGGATTCCAGAAGGTTCGAGGATGTGCTTTACAAGCTTCATTCGAGAGTCTAGTAAAGAGATAAAATTTCGCTAAAACTATTTATAACAAACCTTGGAAATATCTTGCGGAAGATTAACCGAGAAAGGCTGGGAGCAAAGTAACGCTTTCTGACGGGTATTGAATATTGAACTTATATTACTGAAAAATTTTGATAGTATTACTACACTTTCATAAAGATTTATCTCACCAGTTTTTTTTTTTGTTTTTTGTTTTTTGTTTTTTTGCATCATAAAATTTACATCATTTTCATGTTCAGCAGGGGACAATTTTCATTATAATAAACAAATCATTCCAATGCAAACAATCTCATTTGATGATCCCTTTCCATGATAAGCTGGAAAGTTATCCCTATGTCTGGATTGTATAAAAAATTACTATTTGAATTAGCGACAGCATCTGAAGTGAATAAATATGATGTTTTTTTTTCCGCAGTTTTAATAACTAATACTTCAAAAAACATCTGTTGTTGTTGCTGTAATTGTAATTAGTGTTCAAATTGTTTTTCTTGCTGCAATTGTTGTTCTTGTTTGGGTGTTTTGTTTTTGTCTTTTGTTTTTTTTTGTTTTTTTTAGCACTATCATTTGAATCATGATAGATTTTAGTTCTTCCATTTACTTTTACTCCGCTGAATATTTCCTAGAATAATTTTTTGAATAGGTTCGCGTGGTTACTTCTCTGTAGTACTGCAAATATGACGTCTCCTTGATGAATTGGTAAATATTAACTGTATATCCTATTACGACGTGTTGGATGCGTATATTGTTTTATTTCACCGCGTAAGTTCAAACAAATACTCGTCGCCACTTTTGTCACATATACTAGAAATAACGCCTTAGAAGATTACGGTCAGACCTTTTCTTTCTTCTCCTGAATGCTATTTATGCACCCACATATACGTTATTTTTACAACGTCACGTGATGCAAGCAGTAACATTTCTCTAATTAGATCAAAAAGAGGTCGATTACGTTTGTACTCTGGCGATCCGTGTTCACACTCAAATATCGCTAGGGACACTTTATACATATATGACATCTTTCCCAGGGAAATTTGCGCCTCAGTGAATGTAACAAACCCTAGTGGAACTGGAACTCATCTCTACGATTAATAATTCCGAACCATTATCCATTACACGAAACCGCACATCCAAGCTTATAGCACCTGGTATTCCAAAGCGGTCTCTCATCTAGGTATTGACCAGGCTCGACGTTGGTTAATTTCTGTGATCGTGCGAGAATTGGTGTTTCAACGCGATGTGACTATAAGATATTTTTGTCTAGTCAAATTATTAGTTAACACATATTTTCTTAGTAACTTTTACGTTGTTTTCGGTGATACTCTGCTCTCATAGTGATCTTCGAGACTGTCGATAGGTTTTTACATGGGCAGCTTATTGTATACAAAGATAAAGTGTCTTGTTATATTCATCATTTTCTTTTAAATTCTGTCAATTTATCATTTTTTGTTTTAGACAATATATTGTTGAGCCAGTCAGTTACGTGCCATACGTGATACACGCTTGGGCGATCATGTCTTTGCAGAATATTATCCCACAGTAGGTTGCCATTACTTTCCGCGGTAGACTGGTTGCCAGCCATGGCTATAGAACCCAATCTGTAATGTTATTTAACCCATAACTGGAGGGAAGAGACGGATTAATACCTTTCAAAAAGAGTCTTTGAGTGTAAGTAAATGCAAGGAATTCAGTTGGAATTCGAACTCGACTTCCCGATTCCTCGTTCAATACACATCCAATATTGTTGAGTACCTATTCTTAAAATATGCTTGTTTACGTAGCTATTATAATGTGCCTCCATACTTCTTCTATGTGCTATGTCCCCTCAAAACGCAGGCGATCATGGCCTTCCACATCTCTCTATCCCTTGTAGCTCTTAACATCCTTTCTCTTGTTACCCCTCCCAAACCCAGCTCTCCCATCAGTTTCTTCAAGCCTATCAAGTGTTTTATGCGTTACTTTTCTCTGTCTCTCTTTTCTTCTATGTGTCCTGTGAGTATCAGATTCTCTAACACCTTTCCTCAATACGTATCCCAGAAAATTTAACTGTTTTCCCCTGTTGTTAAGTATAAGTTTCCTACTGAGTTTAATTTGTATATGTTCGATAGTAGTGTTATTAGTTGATAGTCATCAAGTTTGTTTTTATCTCCTTTTCTTTATAAAGTAGTATTACGATTAATTTTCAATTTTTCTTAATATTTACGAGCATCATTCTCTTCTTTTTCCTCAGATCTAGTCTTGATTTTACATATTTCACTTTTTCATCAAAACTTCTGCTTGTTCTCCTTGTTATCTCTTTCGTCTCCATAATTACACTTGCCAGTTTGCTATACATGTTGCCCGGACTATTTTTGTTATTCAATAAAGTCTGAAACTTAACCTTGATTTCTTCATGAAATTCGGTTATATTTCCTCTTGTCTGTACCTCGAATATTGCTGTCACGTAAGCTCTGGTACTTTTGCTAAAGATCTAGATATTCTTGAGAAAATCCAAAGAAGAATTGCTATCGTAACTTACCCTGACCTCGAATTTCAGCTTCAGCCCATTTTTCGCCACCGTAATAAAACCTTTCTAAAAGTACTTTTACGGTTATTATGTTTGCCTCTTTGCTCCCTCGACTTCATAAATTTAAGCGCAGTTCTAGATTAATTGTTAAGCTTCATTATTGCACTGTTGAGATTTCTAGTTGTAACCGTAAGTTCTATGCTCATAGTTTCTTCACCGGCACTTCGTGCTTGTGGAATTCACTTTCGGTTTCTGCTTTCCTGTTATGTTCTTCAAAAGTTTGATGTCAGTGGTGATCACCTGCCTCCTTGATTCCTGTTCTTTTATTTACATTTCAGTTTCTTTCATTCACAAGCCTTTGTATCTTAATGGCTTTTATCGCCTTGCTTGGGATGAAAGGATTAAAAAAGTTCATTTTCTTTTTCTCTATTGTATTTCACCTAACTCCAGAAATCGATAACACTGTTTATTGTGATAAAAAAAAAAAACTAATGGATTTGTAAAACATTATGAAGTTAGTTTAATTTGTTTGTTCCTGCATTTGGCCATTCATTTCTCTAGTATATATATATATATATATATATATATATATATATATATATATATAAGGAAATGGAAAAATAGGTGCATTAAAATTCACCGTTCATGCATTTACTTTTATAAAGTGCTCATTTGAGTTTTGTTTTCTAAAATAGATTATTTTCATCAGTTATTTTTAAATCTTCACCTGAAAAAGGACAATATTGTTCGTAAATTTTTTGTAGTAATATAAAACTTTTATAAACCATTGTAATAACAAAATTACAACATATATAGTGTTTGATTGTGATAATGTTGAGCGCCAAGGCTGTGGTTTTTCAGTGGTTTTACTGATAAAGTGTATTTTACCAAGCAGTTTTTTTTTATCGTAAAAGGTTTGATATTGTGGTGTATATAGATAATTAATAATTACAAAGGGTCTGTTCCTTTAACAAAGCCCTGACGAGTGAGAACATCATAACGGTGTCCCCACGAAAATTCGAAGTTGGCATGAATTTGCTCTGTTAAAGGGACAAACTCTTTATATATATACGACAATTCTACTCCTGCAGCTTCTCTCGCACTTCCCGCCTGTGGAACTCTCTCCCATATTCTTGCTTTCCTGATGGCTACAACCTCCAAGAATTTAAATGCAATGTCAATACTCATCTATTAACCACTGGATTCTAGCTCTCTCCCCACCCCGTATATCCTTCTCTTTCCTTCCACCTACGTAACTGTCATCACACCTGCATTCTCATCTTTCTATTGCTCTTTTCTAACTGGTCTGTACTCCTCACACTCTTCTAATTAATCATTTTACAGGTATGTAGCCCCCCGCACATCAGTGGCAATTCCGCCTTGCTCTGGGTGAAATGACTAAAATATATATATATATATATATATATATATATATATATATATATATATATATATATATTAAAATGAAGTCATATTTCACTCTCTTTGGTGGAGCTTTAATAAAAGTGAAATATGTTACATTGATAAATGTTCCCTATTTGTTCTTTATTCTATCATATATATATATTTGGACATTCTGTGCTACTGACGTGTGTTGCATATAACACGCTAAAGTCCGAGCGCACATAGCTCAAAAGTAGAATCTCCGACTGCTGTCAATTCGGTCGGGTTTCAATCCTGGCTAAAAGCAATCGGACGTCTAACCATACTGATAATCTGTGATATAGATCTCTCTGCGGTGCGGTACACTATATATATATAGCCGATTACACTACAATGGTTTTAAACTTTCGGTATCATCAGGTATTATAGAGTCTGTACCGAAAGCTTGAAACTATGGTAGCCTAATTGGCTGATCTTCATTATTTTAATATTTAAAAGCTCTGCATGTTAAAATTGTATGTTTTTTTAATGTGTATTTAATGCTTTTTTAATACAACTGTTTATATGGTCTAATTTGACCCTGACCAAGTACTGTTTAATAATTTTATATTTTTTAAGAATTAGTGCATAAAATGACTATCGATTGATGAAGCTGTGGTAAAGTTAGTGACAAAGCAAAAGATAACGAAAGTCAACATTCCAATATAGTTAAACTATGAACTATCGTGAGTACACCCAAGAATGCAGCAAATGAGTTGCATTTTAATTGGCGGATATGTGACATTACAGTGACGTTAATTTAACGTTGCGACAACTATTTTCCTTGCTTCAAACTCAGCGACCGACTTCAACGTTATCACAGCTTTATGGTAATGTTGCTGTATCATAAATAAGAACTCTGCACTTATCAATTAGCTTTGTTTTTTCTACGCATAACAATACGTTATAAAAGGTATAAGATTTATTCTCTTCATTTTTAAAATGAGAATCACTAATCTAGATGACTAATGCATTTTCTAATATATTCCTTGAATTTATTGTCCATTATTCGTTAATGTGGAATGCTCAGTGGATATTAGCTTGGAATAAGAAATCGGAGAACAGAGTTCGAATTCCAGTTGAATTCGTTACCTTCACTTACGCGCATATAACTTTGGCAAAGATATTAATCCATCTTTTCTCACTCCAGCTATGGATTAAATAGCAGGAAAAAATTGGGTTCTGTAGTTCTCATCGGCAGCCAATTTACTGCAGAAAATAATGACAACCTAATGCGGGAAAGTTGGTCATGTCTCTTTCGAGACATGATCGCCCAAGCGCGTATCTGTTATGGCGCTTTGACAGAGAACACGATTCGAATGGCGGAAATAAACAAGATTTACCGTATACTCGAATAAAGTGGGTTAGACTTTTTCTGGTACTTAAGACTTGATTTAAGATCGAACCCACATCCTTCTGAATGGAAGAAACACGACTTAATCATAATGCGGATGCTTGGTTTAATTCAGTTGCCAGGATTTTTGGTTAAATTCATATACCCGGATGAACAAAAAGCTGCGTGAACTCTGGTGTCAAAAAATAGACAAGTCAGAAAAGAGAAAAAAAAGTCAGAAAAGAGAAGGGAGCTTCACCAGATCTGAGAGGCAGTAGCAGAGATTTAATTCGACATGTAGTGAACTAAACAAAATCTAGATTTAAAAATTCAAATGCTAAGTACAAATCATTGATTTTGTTAGAAATAAACGAATTTACTCGAATTTACAAAATTTTGCTTAGCACACACGCAAAAGCGAGTCTAAAACTTCTTTAAATTTCACACCTTGATGCGAAATGTTTTTCGACGCTTTTCGCCATCCATCGCGCGAAGTTTGTCGTCGTCCAATGGAAAGGTCAGAATCACATCAGGGAGTGAATTCCCAAATGACCTTTTCAAGCCTCACAAACGAAATAAAAAATGGAGCAAAGTCGACTGTCGCTAGAGAGAAAGAAGACGAGCGTAATTAACACGTACTCTTTACAAACGTCAAGCGATCGCTATTATTGTCTCTAGCTTTCTCTCTCACCTCTCACCTTTTTCCTTTCACCGTTCAACACCGTTCACCCGTCAGCCTTTTCTTATACTTGATAACCGAACAGAACCCTTTAAGACTGAGCGAATACTTCAAAGACAATCCTACAATCCTACCCAACGGTAACGCTCTTACATACATACACACACACCTACGGTCCTGCCTACGTACACATAAACTCATTCTTGCAAAGACTGCTACGAACTTGATACTCTTAACTTCTTAATACTATTTCTGACTGAGCATTTCACTTCTACTAGTTCATGTTATTTTTTTCATTAATAAATTTCTATTTAAACATACAAAAGGTATACTTTTATTTTTCCACAAATCCACCCATTGATAACCTACTGATAATTCTGGATAAAACTTGTAAGTCGTAGGAAGTTTGGTTATGTTTCACACAAGGACAATTAAAAAAAAACATTGACTATCTCCCTACTTCTACAGACACAAGTGAAAGATGAAGCGACAAGACAACAACGATGAAGAAGGAAAAGAAATTGATTTCGTGTGTTCATTTTACTTTTAAAAACTTACAGGCACTTAACTGACTGATCTGTTAATCTAGCATGACAAAGCAAAGTACCAGTAACGTTACCTTTTAACGTTGCGGACATACGTTTGATGTCTAAAAAAAGAACAGCAGCAGAAACATTACAGTAACGTCATTTTGTTAGCTGGATCACTATAAATGTAAAGGCGTGGGTAATCATTAGAGTGAATAAACGTTATGGCGACTTTAACTGGTAAATTCTACCTATGATATCCCGAATTACATAAACATCAATCGAAATTATTCTCTCTGTACGTGAATCCTCCTGCTGATGTCTCTACATTAAGTGATCTCGTGAGTAAGTGTTAACTTTAAATAATATGACGACGTCAGATTTGAAATCAAGCAGATATGTTGGCCAATATTATCAGCTTTACGCCGGCAGTTATTCATTTGCTTATCCATAGACTTCCGAATAAATCGACTGAAGAAAGAAAAGGAAGTAATAAAAATGATAACTTCATCAAGAGTCGATTTCAAATCAGTAATCCGAAAGAAAATCAGCTTATTGCTGAAATCAATATGGATTCTCCATTGGGGAAATATAGAATATGAATGCTGGTTTTAAACTGAATGACTTGATTCTGATTAACGACTGTATTGTAATTGACTGGGTAAGTGATTGTTGAATTATTACCGTTAGAAAAAAAAGTGCTTTACCGATTAATTCCCACTTTACCAAAGTGGCTCAAGGGAAGTGAATTGAGCTTATAAGTAAATAAAAATAATGGTAATGGTAAAATTACGTGTAATGGTAATGTTAAATTGAGCCTTCGGGTGTGCGTTGTGCTGCAGTGGATATCGGAACGAAAAATCGGAGAGCCGAGTTCGAATTCCATTTGAATTCGTTTCATTTACTTACGCACAAATAACATTGGGAAAGATGTGAATCACTCTCTTCTCCTTTCAGCTATGGATTAAATAGCAAAACAGATTTGGTTCTACATCTTTGGTTGGCAACCAGTCTACCGCAGAAAGTAATGGCAACCTAAAGCAAGAAAATCTTTTGTTAAGTCATTCATGTCTCTTTTGAGACAAGCGTATATCATATATGGCACTTTACTGAACTGAAATTGAGCCCTATCTATACAGGAAACATTCGGCTTTCGAAAAGCATGTGACTTTAGATTTAAATTTCTAAAATATTTTTATTAAAAGAGATTTTCAAGCCAATTAACGGCTATAAACCTTGTAATACTGTTGGGAGTTTCCTTCCAACCCTTTGTTTTTTTTGTTTTTTTTTGGAAAAATTAAAAATATGTTTATATTATTATTTTCTCTTAAAGTTACATGTGCTGCACGAATTTGATACTGTTGTTGAAAATGTTCAAGTGATGTGTTTTTTGTATGGCAATGATCTTTTATATGATAATAACGCGCGATTCAATAGAGTTTGATAAGTGTCGTCTTCTTAAAGTTTAAAGGATGTAATGATTAGCAAGACTAAGCGGAGGTGATTACAAGAAAGAAAAAATGAAAGAAAAAGTAAAGAAAAAAGAAAGAGTATGAGGGTAATAAATAGGAGTATACAGGGTGATTGAAAAGTAACTCACTATTTTATGAGTGAGTGGCCAGCCAGCAGTTCCGAACTAAAACCCTGTTACTTTTTTCTTTGGGGTTGGTTAAAAAAGCAAGTCTGTTATACTAAACCAAATCTTTGGAAGAACTTGAAGGACGATTACAAGAAGTTATGTCTTCCATACTACAAGAGATCTGCTAACAAGATTCGTTGGCAGTGGAGAAACTGGGAGCGAAATCTCATGCGTATATTGAATTTTAAATAAAAACTCATGCTAAACGATTTCCTCTCATATCAATTTCTTGTCAAAATTATAGTTAATAAACAAATTATAAATATTTTAAATTGGGAGTTACTTTTCAAATAGCCTGTATAACGAGAAAGAAAGAAAACGTAAGAAAAAGAAAAGTATTTGCCTATATTTCTGAAATGAGGTATTGTCATTATTTACACTATTTACATTGTTTAGACTATTGTCATCATTTTTGTAGTCATATTTATTGATACATGGCCCAATGGATAAAAGCGTTGGCTGAATCCAATAACTTGAGCCAAATACTTGTGAATTCAATATCTACCTACAGCAGAGGTGAACAAAAATTAGAGAGTTGAGTTAAAGGAAGATAACTGATATTGACACATCTGGAAGAGGCATGAGTCTAGAACACTCTACCACGGTAAATGAAATAAAGGGGTAAGTTTGAAACTCCAATCACCTGAAGAAGGCTGAAGCGTATCACAACCGAAATGTCGTGAATATGGCAACAAAGATAAAGACAACAGTCCGAACAATGTAAATAAAAAATATTTAAAAATTGACTACGAATCAATAGAAGAAAGAATGATGAACAGAAGTCATTAGAGAAATGAAAAAAATGGTTGAAATACAAATGAACATACCCCCCACACACACACGCACACAAAAGAAAAGAAAAAAGAATAAAGAAAGAACAAGCAACATACACGTGGGAAAGGAAAAGGATTCATGAATGAAAACAGTTAAAAGGCAAAGGGAATAAGGAACTAAGCATGACTGCTTATTTTTTTTATTGTTTCACCCCAGTCAAGGCTACATAAAAGAGCAAAAGTTTAGACAAGAGGGGAATGAAGAGAAAGATGAACCAGCTACAGTAGGTGATAGAGAAATGGCAAGAGAAATATGAAAACACGGGTGTGAAGACAGTTGCGAAAGTAGAAAAAGAACAAGATATACGGGGTGACGTAGGAAGGACTGGAGTCAAGTGGATAAGAGATGAGAATTGACATTGCATTTAAATTTCTGGAGGTTGTAGCAGTCAGAAAAGTAATTACACGGAAGGGAGTTTCACAGGCGGGAAGTGCGGGAGAAGAAGTGCGAGAGTAGAACTTTCGGTTGCATTTGGTTGATTTGTTGCCAGTTTGGTTGCACGAGTAAATTTTTGTGGAGGGGTCACCAGTGACCTAAGATCGTCGGAGCAGAAGCCATACAAATATTTGTAGAAGAGACAGAGAGAAGCCACATCCCGCCAGTGAGAAAGTGGCTGAAGTCGAGCTGCCAGGTCGAGACCAATCACATTACTGATTCTCCTTTGGAGCCTGTCGAGAACACCGAAATGAACAGCAGTGGCGCCTGACCAGATATGACAACAACGGTATTCCATGCATGGTCAAATGGCTGATTTGTATATGTGCAAGATGGATTCAGTTTTAGAGAGAAGGAGAGTGAAGGCAAAGACGAACTAACTACAAAGGGTGAAAGAGAAAGGCCAAGAGAAAGATGGGAACGTAGGAGTGAAGGCAGTTAAGAAGAGAGAACGGAAAAGAAAAAGATACACGGGGTCATGAGGAAAGGACTGGAGTTAAGTCGATAAGAGATGGGAATTGACTTTGCATTTAAAAGCTTGGATGTTGTAGCCGTCAGGAAAGCAAGTATATGGAAGGGAGTTCCACAGGCGAGAAGCGCGAGAAAAGAAGCTGTTGGAGTAGAATTGTCACCTGCATTTAGTTCATCTAACTGTAAAAGGGTGGGACCTTGTTGCCAGTCTGGTTATCCGAGTAAATTCTTGTGGTGGTGGTGGTGGGGGGGGGGCACCAGTGACAAGTTCGTCAGAGCAGAAGCCATGAAAATATTTATAGAGAAGAGACAGAGGGAAGCCACATCTCGCCGGTGAGAAAGTGGCTGGAGTCGAGCTGCCAGGTCGAGACCAATCACATTACAGATTCTCCTTTGGAGCCTGTCGAGAACACTGAGATGAACAGCAGGAGCGCCTGACCAGATACAACAACAGTATTCTATATGTTGGAATGTTGGAGAAATAAAAGGATGATTGGTTGATTGAGTCTTATTTACGGCTTTGCTTATTATTTAAAACCAGAAGAATTTCTTGGGGATAATAATAATTTAGTGATAAGAGACTTACTAGTTGGAAAAGAAGAAGTGGATTCATACCTTTTCCAAGGATATTCGCCTGTAAGTAAATATAAGGACCACAACTGGAATTGAAACTCGACGTCCCTGATTAACAATTCTGAGTCAGTATCCGTTACACCATCCGCACATCTAAGCTCATAATACATTGAATTCATATGCGGTCACCCGGTTTGACGTAACTTAATTTCGGTGATCGTACGGAACCGGTATTTCAACGCTAAGTGTCCGTCAGCAAGAAAGATAAATGCAACACAACAGCGAAAAATAAATAACTAATTCAAAGGAAGGAAGGAAACTTGGAGACATTATTATCGCAAAACAATGTAAAAGCATTATCAAAAAAGCAGGAGAACGCCGACATGAAAGAGAGAAAATCTAGGAAGAATAAAGATGAAATGTAAGTGATAGTGAAAAGAGGAATTAAAATAAATAGCAGCAGAGAAATAGAAAGAAACTATATTCTGTATTCTTATTAGATATTTTTTCTCTTTTTATTTTTTGCCGCACTATTTTCATGAGTATATTTCTAAAAGCACCTCCATCCATCCAGCCATCTATTATAGTCACAAGTAATTCTCCATAGGCGCAAAACGTATAGCCTAAAATATTCTACCTCTTAATTCAACTTCTAAGATTTTACTTTTCAATTTTATGTGTAAGTTTTAGTGTGAATTAAGTTAAATTATTATCGAAAGAAATAATGCATATCTTATTAGTAAAGAAAATGCTACATACTTTATTACTGGTTGAATCGTGTGGCGGACGGAGAGAGCTCTTATTATAGTATAGATATTTTTTCTTTCTTTCTTAATATTTTTATATCTATTTGTATGATCTATTTGTATCTATTTGTATTTGTATGTTTCTATCTATCTATAATATGAATTTTTATATATATATATATATACATATATATATATATATATATATATATATATTGCTTTTGTGAGCGTTGTGGTGCGGTAAATATAGGCTCGGAACGAGAAATCGGAGAACCGAGTTCGAATTCCAATTGAATCCATTGCAGTGACTTACGTGCAAATACTCTTGGCAAAGGTATTGATCCGTTTCTTCTCTCTCCAGCTATGGTAGATTGTTTTTATAGCAACCAGTCTAAACCAGTCTAAAGCAGAAACTAATGACAATCTACTACGGAAAAATCTTTTGCGCAGTCTACCATGTCTCTTTTGAGACATGATCGCTCAAGCGTCTATTACGTATGACATTTAACTGACCTATCTTTCTATCATAGTAATTTTTTTATCTATTTAATTCTGTTCTTATCTAAATCTATATGTAAAATATTAATTTTTAATTCTCTTTCTACCTATTTATATATTACAGTAATTTCATCTTTCTCTCATTCTGTTTCTATCTGTCTTTCTTATTACTTTTATATCTGTTTCATTGTTTATTTCTATCTACCATAATAATTTCATTCTCTTTCTTTCTTTCTTTCTTTCTTTCTTTCTATGACGAAATAGAAACATTCTATTCAATACTGGACAGTGCCAAGGCTCAGTGCAAAAGCCAAGAAATTAGGATTATAATGGGGGACAGAGGGAAAGAGACACGAACGGCAACTTTGGACTAGGGGATCGCAACGAACGAGGAGAAAAATGGGTCCAATGGTGCTTAGCCAATGACCAGGTAATTACTAATACCTGGTTTCAAGAACACCCACGAGGTCTATGGACATGAAGAAGCCCAGGAGGCGACACAAAGAACCAAATAGACTACATAACTATAAACAAGAGATTCAGGAACGCAGTGGTCCAATGCAAATCATATCCAGGTGCCGACTGCGAAAGTGATCACGTCCCAGTCATCTGCAAACTAAGGGTAAAACTCCGAAGACTGAAGAAGCCCAGCACATCACCAAGGCTGCAATACAACACGCTTGTGAATGACCTCACCTTGCAGAAAGAATACAATAACAGCGTGAGAAAGAAATATGAAGAACAAATTGGAAAAGGGCACTCAAAATGGGACTCACTAAAGGAAGAGATGGTGACCTCAGCGAACAACATTGCCCCAAAGGAAATCAGACGCAGAAGAAAAAACGAGTGGATGACTGAAGAGATTCTCCACATGATGCAAAGGAGACGAAAACTAACACCAAGACATGGAGCAAAATGCCAAATACAGGTGGGGGACACCAGAATCAAGTAAATACAAAAATTTAAATACCCAGGAAGTGTTCTAACAGGAGATGGAAAGTGCGACACAGAGATCCGAAGGCGAATTGGCATGACAAAGGAAGCTGAGTAAAGTACTAGCACACAGGTAAATTTCACTAGAAACAAAGAAAAGAGTGCTGGATTGCTATGTGATGTCAGTTCTTCAATACGGCAGTGAATGCTGGACAATATCATCGAAAATGAGGACAAAACTGGAAGCAGCGGAAATGTGGTTCTACAGAAGGATGCTGAGCATGAAAGCAACGATGAGGTGTTGAAAAGAATGGCAACAAAAAGGAGATTAATACTTAGCATCGGGAAGAGACAACTGAAGTTCCTGGGACACGCAATGAGGAAGGAGAGCTTGGAGAACCTGATACTGATTGGCCAGATAGAATGAAAGAGAGACAAAGGAAGGCAGTGGATAACATATTTGCAGGGCCTGATCAGGTGGATAACGGAACGGGAGTTGCCAGGAGTAACAGGAGCAAACATAGTAAGAGCCACAAGAGATAGGGAGACGTGGAGAACCATGATCGCCTACGTCCTGAAGAGACAGGGCACATAGAAGAAGAAGAAGAAGAAGAAGATGATCTATCTATCTATCTATCTATCTATCTATCTATCTATCTATCTATCTATCTATCTATCTTATTACTTTTATATCTATTTCATTCTGTTTCTATCTACTATAGTAATTTTATAACTGTCTCATTCTGTTTCTATCGATCTATCTATCTATCTATCTATCTATCTATCTATCTATCTTATTACATTTATATTTGCTTCATTCTGTTTCTATCTATTTACTATAGTAATTTCATAATCGACTCACTTGGACACCTTAACCTGGTGTAATGGTTAGCAGGCTTATCTCGCGAGCATCTATTTCAATAGAGAAGTGAGTTCGATTCTTACTGGGTACTCCAGACTTTCGTCATTGTGCCGCGTTTCAGCGCCGCTTAAGAAATCAATATAGCTGTCTCATTTTTTTCTATCTATTTATACCTTACCAGCAGAATATCATACTGCTACCAAAGAGCCGACTGGGACTCGTTCAGGGACTTCCTCTGCGACGTCCCCTGGAACAACGTCTTTGATCTTCCTGTCGAAGACTGTGCCTCCGAAGTCTCCTCTTGGGTTAAGGCTGGCATCGATGCTTTTATCCCTGCCAGAAAATTCCAACTAAAACCTAATTCGTCCCCCTGGTTCTCACCCGCTTGCTCGGCCGCTATTGCCCACCGGAACCATTTCTTCCGGCTCTATCGAAGCTGCTCGTCGAACCAAAACAGGCGCCTTTTCACCTCAGCACGGAACAAGTGCAAAAAAGTACTGAACGAAGCCAAGAGGGCGTTTGCTACCAGAATTAGGCAACGCATAGCATCCTCTAAGTTTGGCTCCAAAGATTACTGGCGTCTCTGCAAAAGCGTGCTCAGCAGGAACAAGACTTCAATACCCCCACTAATCAATGAATTTGAAGTTCTCACCTCCCCAGCCGACAAGGCTGAGTGCTTTGCCCGTAAATTCTCAACCAATTCGACACTGGACTCGTTAGGAATACCTACACCAGACTTCCCACCCAGAACTAAGGCTCAACTAAATAACGTCCTCATCTCGCCCTCGCTGGTCGCCAAGATAATTGCGCAACTTGACCCACACAAAGCGAGCGGCGGTGACGGAATCCCAGTCATAGTACTGAAGAAATGTGCCCCAGAACTCTCCTCTGTCCTCTCTAAACTCTATAACCTCTGCCTATCTGCTTCCTGCTTTCCTGCCTGTTGGAAGTCCTCCTGCGTAGTACCTATATTTAAGAATTCTGGCGAACCCTCGGACCCCGCCAATTACCGTCCTATTAGTCTCCTTCCAATCTTTGGCAAAGTTTTCGAAGCCATTATCAACGCCGAGGTGATTCAGCACCTTATGACCAACGGGCTTCTCTCTGACAAACAGTATGGGTTTCGCTTCACCAGGTCTACTGCTGATATGCTAACGACCATTACCGAGTACATATACCAGGCACTCGACAAGAATGGTGAAGCCCGAACCGTTGCCTTGGATATCTCCAAAGCATTCGACAGGGTCTGGCATGCTGGCCTCCTGTGCAAACTGCGGAGCTATGGGATAACTGGACATCTGTTTGACCTCATCCAGTCCTTCCTCTCTAACCGCACATTAAAGGTGGTATTAAATGGGCATGCCTCCCAAAACTACCAGACGAACGCGGGCGTCCCTCAAGGTTCTATCCTAGGTCCCACGCTCTTTCTGATCTACATTAATGATCTCCCCGACACCATTAGATCCCAAGTTGGCATGTATGCCGACGACACAACAATCTACTCCCGCATCGATCAGAAACCAGGTCTGGACGACAAAGTGAACCTCGCTGCCGCACTGGAAAGGGACCTCCAATCCGTAGTGACCTGGGGTAGGAAATGGTTGGTAAATTTCAATGCCTCCAAAACAAAGCTGTTATCAACTAACCACCATAGACTATCGCATCTACCTCCCATTAGCATGGGACAGGCTAGCCTCCCAGAGAGTAAAATACTACGCCTCCTTGGCCTTACACTCTCGGCGGACCTCAAATGGAATGACTATATTGAATCCATTGCCAAATCTGCTGCTATGAAAGTCGGCTCTCTGTGCAGGGCCCGGAAATTTTTCCCACCTGAAACTATTCTGCACATATACAAATCTACCATCCGCCCGTGTATTGAATATTGCTGCCATATCTGGTCGGGTGCCCCTGCTGCTCTCCTTGGGCTTCTTGACAAAATACAAAGGAGGATCTGTAACGTGGTTGATACTAACTTGGCAGACCGGCTGCAGCCGCTCTCACACCGGCGTGATGTAGCTTCCCTGTGCCTCTTCTACAAGTACTTTCATGGCTTCTGCTCCGATGAGCTTAGATCACTGGTGCCGCCCAAGCACGAATTTACACGAGATACTAGATTAGCAACTAGGTCCCACCCTTTTACAGTTAAACAAATAAGATGTAACCGTAAATTCTACTCCAACAGCTTCTTTTCTCGCGCCTCCCGCCTGTGGAACTCCCTTCCACAAGTCTGCTTTCCCGACAGTTACAATCTCCAGGTGTTTAAATGTAGGGTCAATAGACACCTCCTATCACACTAACTCCCAACTATTCTCACAACACTCTCATCTACCAACCCTCATTCTCGGTATCCTCACCCGCCTATCACCCACCCTCTTAAATGTCCTATATTTAACCAGCCTTTCTCCTCTCTACGTAGCCCCCTGCACAGTAGTGGCAGTGACATGCCTTGCTCGGGGTGAAACGCTTATAAAAAAAAAAAAAAAAAAAAAAATACTTTTATATCTATCTGATTAATTCTGTTTCTATTTATCTCTCTATCTCGTATAGTGATTCTATACATATATATCTCATACTGTTTTTATATGTATATCTATCCATATATCTATCTCAGTCGGACCATTCTCTCTCTCTCTCTCTCTCTCTCTCTCTCTCATTCATTCATTCATTCATTCATTCAATTCCCTTTTCGTTTCTTAAAAATATTAGAAATGAAAGAAACAATATTGGCGGTGAGTGGCATTCCCCACTAAATTCATTCGACGTTCTCATTCTAATCACGAAAGAGACCGTTTCGAAGAGACCCCCAAACCTTAACCTTATACCCACTCCACCGAAATTCTCTTGTGTTTATTTGAACAACGCCATGCCCTGATTACGCACCATTCATATGGAGAGAGGCACCTGCCAACAGGAAACACACGACACGCACCGCATTGTGGGGCACTACTCTTGAAAACCCCACCCACTGCGTAACACCTATCGATTCCGCAATAATGGTGGCAACTTCGTGAATTTCCAAGCACTGTTATTGACGGACGATGACAATCGAGTGCAATTGAAACAAGGATGAAACTCGCTTGCACGAAATGACAACCGAACGTCAACAGATTTTGCCGCGATATAGTGTATCACATTAGCCACATTCTTCTTCTTCTTCTTCTTCTTCTTCTTCTTCTTCTTCTGTCAAAGAGCTTTGCTTATTTGTTTCTCTTTTTCGAGTTTTCATTAATCTTTTGGTTTTGTAAGAATTTCAGAGGCGATTCGTTTCCTTCCGTTTTTTCTCCTTTGTGTTTCTCTTCTATTCATACATTTCTTTGTATTTCCTCTTCCGCCTTCTTTACTTTTCTATACTAAATCACTTTTTTTATTTTCAAGGTTTTCTTCTGGCTTCTTCTCCTCCCTTTCCATCTTAATCGTTTTTTCTTTGTTTCTGATTCTTTTATTCGGTTTTTATTTTTATTTCAAGTTTGTTTAGAGCCTCTTTCTTCCTTGTAATTCTATTTCTTTTCTTACCAGTTTTTAGTAGTTTCCTTTGTCTTCTCCATCTAATTTCTAGTACTTTTTCATGTTTTGTTTTTCTGTACTCTTTCCGTACTCGATGGCTTTTTCACGTTCTCTTTCACTTTTATTCACTTCTTCGTTTTCTTTTTTCTTATTTTACTCGGCGCTCATTCGTTTTTTCAAATATATTTCTGTCTTTTGATATCTTCTTCTTCTTCTTCTTCTTCTTCTTCTTCTTCTTCTTCTTCTTCTCCCCCTTCTTCTTCTTCTTCTTCCGTGCTATGAGCCGTAGTTAACACGCATTATTTTCACTGGCCATCATTTGACGTAAACAAGTCGTAAAATGAACACGAAATAATTAGTTAACAATGATAACAATTGGCGTCATTATTTCAGTTTGGTTTTACATGCAAAAGAAGTTTAATTATAAAATTAGAATATATTCAATTTATACACGTGCACAAGAATAAGTTTTATATTATTATTATTATTATTATTATTATTATCATTTTTCATTATATTTCGATTTCTGCTATGGTCGCACTACCAACCAAGTCTGCAGGAAGACCTAAGTCAGGCCGTGGCGTGTTGTTATGGCTCCATTTCATGTTTTTTTTCTATCTTCCCCAACATCCCTAGCGTTACATAGACAAAGATCTCCTTAGTGTGTGGGCTGTACTTAATAAGACAATTTTTTTGTATATCCCTTAAGCTGGGGTTTCCAGGGATTCTTTCAATGTGTTGTTTTGTTACATTTTATATCATTCCAAGTGCACCTACTATCACTGGCACAGCTCTTGTTTTCAATTTCCACATTTTTTTCTATTTCAATTTCCAGGTCTTTATATTTTGACAGTTTTTCAAATTCCTTGGTTGCTATGTTACAATCCGCTGGACAAGCCATATCAATTAATCGACAAGTTTTTTCTTTCTGACTTTTAACAATAATGTCTGGCCTGTTTGCTTCAATTTTTCTGTCTGTGTAGATGGTGTAATCCCATAGAATGGTGACATCTTCTATTTCTGTAACCGGTGCTGGGTGATGTTCATACCAGTGTTTGTTTACAGATTTTCCATAGTGTTTGCACATTGTCCAATGTAAATATTGCCCCACTCTATCGTGGCGATTTTTATATTCGTTTGGGGCAAGCACAGGACAGCCTGAGATTATATGGTCTATTGCTTCTTGCTGTTTATCACAAAACCTGCATTTTGGATCCATATTATTATGTATTTGCCTGAAAGTTTCTAGTGAAAAGACTTTGGTCTTGTGCTGCAAGAATAAAGCCTTCAGTTTCAGACTTTAATCCAGATGCACGTAACCATCGATGAGTATTAACTTTGTCAACATTGGATTTATTGGCACGTTCTGGATATTGGCCATGCAGAGGTTTGTCTTGCCAGCGCTGTTTCATCTGTTCAAGAGCTTTATCATTGGCTTTCATTTTCATATTTTTTGCCGCAATAGTTGGTTCTTGGCTTCTGTTTTGCTTTTCTACAGAATCTACTAACTGTAAATCTTGTTTGTGTTTACTGCCTTCTTTTATTATTGAATATTTTTTCTTTCTTTCTTCATGTTCATCTTCATGTTGTATCATCCAATCCTTTGTTGTTTCTATGTATGTTAGTAAGCCAATAGTTGTTGTCTTGTATGACAATTCCAGCTGAATAAGACCTCTTATTATTATTATTATTATTATTATTATTATTATTATTATTATTTGTACATAGTGAGCTATTATACTGTCTGGTTAATTTTGTTTGAATTTTTATGAAATTATTATTTAATTTCGGAAATTATTTACAAAACCGGTTACAAAATGAATTAGCCCAATATATTTTTAATTTAGGACGGGCAACGATATAAAATACTGTTTAAAATAATAAACGGTGCGTTTATTAAAAATACCATTAAAAATTGATAAAAAATATGTCAGATTAATTTATATAATGTCCATTAATTCTTTCTCCTCACTTTTTCTTCTTACCTCCCACAGTAGGTAACAAGAAAAAGTGAGGGGAAGAGGCTAAACATAAGCCTCAAGAAAACTGAATGCATGGTCATCTGCAAAAAGAGACCCCCAAAATGCCAACTAAACGTTGCACAGAATTTTAAAATACTTGGGAAGCAATCAAACCGAGAATAGAAACGAGAATAGAGACGGAGATCCGAATACGAAAGACGCATTTCAAAAGCTGATCAATGTATCGAGAGACTGGAGAAAAGAAGAGAGACAAAGAAAAGAGTACGGGACTTTCATGTGATATCTATCCTATATGGCAGCGAATTTCAGATGATCTCTTCAAGGATGAAGGACAGTCTCGAAGTGTCAGAATTGTGGTTCTACGGAACGATGCTTAGGATACCATTTCCCAGAACATGTGAATGACGACAAAATTTTGGAGAGAATGCAAACGAAAAGGAAACCCATACTTAGCATCATGAAAAGACAACTGAGGTTTTCGGGACACGTAGTGAGGAAGGAAGGATTGCCAAACCTGATGCTCACGGGGTGGGTAGAGGGAAAGAGAAACAGAGGAAAGCAAAGCGAAACCTACTTGATGGGCTTGAGCAGGTGAATGACGAAGCGGGGTCTGGGAGAGATACCAAGGGGAAAGATATTAAAAGTGACAAGAGATAGGGACAAATGAAAATCCATGATCACCTACGTCCTGAGAGGACACGGTACATAAAGAAGATGACTATATATAGAGAGAGTAATGTTATATATTTTTATATATCAAGAACAGTTTTGCTGAAATTGTATGACAAGTGGGAATTTATGTAGTCTGGTTGCCAACCAAGGCTATAGAATCCAATTTTTCTGCTATTTAACCCATAGCAGGAGGGAGAAAAGATGAATTAATAACTTTCCCAAGATAATTTACGCGTAAGTGTTGTGATAAAATAAGCAAAGTTTGTAAGCATGAATATAAATTTCTTCTTGTTGCCTTAAAAATGTTTATATCTACTCAAATGAAAGCTAGATATTTGAGATTTATCAGTTCTTTCATGTTTAAATGCTTTGCCAGACAATTTATTGATTTCTAACTGAATAACAATATCAGATATAGTTTGAAGTAAATTATATATTTTCATTGTTTCGTTCCTGAATCTAAATTTTGCATTAAAAAAAAGAAGGCATAAAATCTTAAGTGTTATATTACATCTTTGCCCATTTTAGAGATTTTCTATCATAAATTTATAAAGGCCGGGTTTAGGGATTAGAAATCCAGCTCATATTTTTTTTATTTAGTTAGCGAATGTAAATTTTGCAACAGATCTTTGAGCAAAATTACTGACAAATTTTATCAATGAAACTCATCGACTGTAGAGCTAGTAAATACTTCACGAGTAGCTTCTATTTTGTTTCTCACTTTCTAGTAAAAGAAAAAAAGAAATATTCGTGCGTTGAAGCGAAGAGATACTCGTTTTATGAGCTTCGAGATCTGAAGTATTTTATTCAGTGATTGGCTTTTACTATTTTTGAATATCAAATCAGGATTTCCATATGAGTAGCTCTAAAAAACTGCTTGCGTCTCTTCACATGGGAAACCAGTATTGGGTGGTAATGAGCCAAGCTTGCGATTCAGTAAATACATTTTCCACTTACTAAGTCGTCTTTCTAGACGAAAAGCATTTTTCTCGTCCATGAAAACGAGGCAATAACCAGAAAATCAGTGTGGGTGGCTTTTTAATAAAATTTTATTAACCATGTTTATTGCGTTTTCAATTATCGATAACCAGTCGAGTCGACCATTTTAAAGTGAATTTTTTATTTTAAATAAATTTAAATGTGTAGTATACGCTTAAAATAAGATTATATTTTAGAATGAAACCTAATGCCGCGTTGGTTGGTTTCCTGATATGAGGTCTTTGAAAAAAATACAAAATAATTGAACCCTTTGAAATAAAATAGCATTTTCAAATAGAAAACCTAAATCTGTATAGATTCCTGACTTCTACGTCTTTGAGAAAATGTCAGAAATATGAAACTCTTTAAAACCTGTTTTTTGTCATTTCACCCCAAGCAAAGAGATAATGCCACTTAGACGTAAAGGGTTCCTAGAGGTGAAAGAAATTGAAAAGAATTTAAGAGAAGGACCCGAAAACCCAATCCTAAACAGAAAACAAGAGATATACTTCTAACTCTGTTCAAAAGACGGGGAAATAATGTGAACCGGTTGATAGTCAAAATTATCTACTTCTATTGACAAAAAATTAAAATTAAAATTAATAAATAAAATTACGAGGTGTAAGCGAAGACGTTAAAAGTATAGGGTTAAATTAAAAGCATTCAGTTAGGGACGGCCAACTATGTAACAGTCGCTCCTTAATGAATTCTAACTATTTACTTAAATTTCAGCATAGTATAAGCTGTGTTGTCTCTAAAGATAAAAAAGCAATGTAAAAACTAAACTGCTATTCAGCTAATTTTATTTTTAAAAATTGGGGAAAGGAAACAGTTAATATATAGTCGTGTCAGTTGTGGGTGTGGCCGCGGTGTGCTGACTGCATTTGAAAGGTAGTGCATCACGGAACGGACAGAGGGGAAGAGAGACAGAGGGAAGCAAAGGTCCATCCTCTAGGTGCAGGGATGGACCGATGCTGAAGGTAGGCCGAAGGCGCTTGGACAGATAAGGCGTTCGGAGTTTTGTGTAATTTATCTACTAAAAGGAAGAAGATTGTGAGCTCACATGAGGGGCTGTAAGAGGGACTTAACCACAGCACCTTATCTGTCACTTTTGGCGAAATGTGTATATATACATATATACCTTCTTCTATGTGTTATGTCCCTTCAGAACGTAGGAGATCACTGTATCTCCTTATTCCTTGTAGCTCATAACATCCTTACTCTTGTTATCCCTCCCAAAACCTGCTCTGCCATCCATTTGCTCAAACCCATTAAGTATGTCATGCGTTGTTTTCCCCTATCGTTCTTTCCTTCTATTTGTTCTGTGACTATCAGTTTCCTTTTCATTTCCATCCTCTCTAAAACCTCGTCGTTTCTCACATGTTCAGTCCATGGTATCTTCACCATCCGTCTGTAGAACTACATTTCGGCTGATTCAAGCCAATCCTTTCAAACATATTTCGTTAACTATGAAGGACAAGTTTAATGTTTTTTAATTTCTTATTTAGTTTTTTCAACTTTCTTAGATTTTTCCCGTTTGGTGAGAGTGAGGGGGGTACAAAAGCTATCAACACCTTCCATTGTCAGAAGCACTTTTGGCCACTTCCTTAGCCAGTTTCAAGTTTGTTTTGAAGTGTCTATTTTCTCTACGTGTTTTGACTGTTTAAGATCTATTTTATTTTTTATTGCTTTGAATACTATAGGAGAGTTTATTCCGAGACTCACGTGTTGAGCGTGACTGGAATTCAAATGATTGTCTTTCTATTTTTACAAAGTCAGTTTGGTAGTCAGAAAAGTATGTTTAATATACAGGGCCTCACTTTTAGTGACATGTTTTCAGTAATTTGATTTATATATAATGTTAATGTTTACGACCAAACATTTTTCTAAAGGTTATTGTGTGCGTGTATATATATATATATATATATATATATATATAGTTATGAATTAATTGTACATTGCGACACGGAAATTTCTATGTTTCAAGATAGATTCTCATCGTCAGGCAATGTTGCTGTTGGTTGTGCAGGTGATTTACATTTAAATGACAAAAGCCTTTGGTTTGCTGTGTATGTATGTGGGAAGATATAAAATTTACATGTGTGTTTCTTTAGGCTAATCAGAGTGGAGATTTTGGGATTTGGTTCCAAAGTATATATACTAACCAACTTTTTCTCTTTTTTTTCCTCCTTCATTCTACCCTTTTTTTCTTGTTTATTTTCCCTCCTTAACGATCAAGATGTTGACCTGCCTTTAACCTGATCTTATTATTTTCCCTTTTTCTACTTCAGTTTTATTACTTTTGATGTGATATTCTCATTCAGCACCAATTCTATATTATTTTATTCGTTCTTATTCATTTGTATATATATATATATATATATATATATATATATACATATATAAATGAATAAGAACGAACAAAATAATTGCAACGTTCAAAACATTAAAACAGTGTTCAATATAAAAATAAAGCAATGAATAATTATTACTTTAGAACATGTGTAAACTACAAACTTCTAGACAATTGTACATTTTGTTTCGACATTGAAAAAACAAATGTCGAAACAAAATGTACTTTTTTGTAGTTTATATATATCATCCACATACAAGCCTGTTTCGCTGTATCACAGGTCATTAGTGTAGCTAGAGATCTACTTGCCTATGGCCGGGATCGAAACTTGAGCGATTTTGTGTCAGTCATGTCGGAGTCTCTGCTCCCTAAGCCATAGATCGAAAGAACGGAAATTTTAGCGTGTTATATATGTATATATCGAATAAAAACCGAACGAAGCGAAAAACCTCAGTACATAGGAGAAGAGTGTATAAAATTATTTTTTCATTGGCTGATGCTGATGGACGTATTGCAATAAGAACGGTCAGACACATAGCTATATCTTCCTTTTTCTTTTTTAAGGATGAGGTGCGTAGTACGAAGCTTTCAAGGAGTCGGCCTTACTTTTCCAGAAGTGCAACGTCCTGAAAAAAACAAGACACAGCTATGGTTTATCATGTTACTTCCATCGATCCGAATTTCCTTCATTTCCTCTGTGCTCCAAATGTAATGTTTTTTTTTTCAGACAGCTTTTTCATAACTGCCTCATTAGGGTGCTTCTTTGAACACCGCTCTTTTGACAACTTCAAGTCTAGAGTCAATCGTTATTTGTGCCTTTATCTTCACAATCTTTACTTTCTGCCATTTAGTCTTTAATTCATATCACACACCTCATTCTTCAATTCTCGGATACATAATGAGAAAAGATGGCTTAGAAAATGTGATACTCATAGAATATAAGGGTTGGGGAAAGAGTGGAACAGCAAGGAAATTACTCAATGTGTTTAGGTGAATGAAGAGGGAAATAAGAGAGATGATAAACAGTCAAGCATTGCTTCCAGCTATGAGAGTTCGGAAGTTGTGGAAAGCGATGACTCGAAGAGACGAAATACATAAAATGATCGAACCTCTAGTCTAGTTACTGGGACCGTACAATGTAGTTCTACATTCAGTAGTAAAATTACTGATGAGATATATATTTTCATGTACTTCTTTGCCATGCTTACACATTTCCTGTTTTTTTTTTTTTTTTTTTAAATCATATGACCCCGAGCAAGGTGGTAACGCCACTGATGTGCCGGGGGCTACGTAAGAGTGAAAAGATTAGAAGAGAGAAAGCCGGAAACCACATCCTAAACAGGGGACAAGAGATGAGCCTCTACACCTGTTCAATAGATGTGGGTGGAGCGTGAACCGGGCGATAATTTAGTCTATCTACTCCAATCGACAAAAATAAAAAGAAGAAGAAAAGTGAAAAGATTGGAAAAACCGGAAACCACATTCTAAACAGGGAACAAGGGATGAGCCTCTACACCTGTTCAATAGACGTGGATGGAGTGTGAACCGGGCGATAGTTTAGTCTATCTACTCCAATTGACAAAAAAAAAAAAGAAGAAAAGTGAAAAGATTGGAAAAGAGAAAACCGGAAACCACATCCTAAACAGGGAACAAGGGATGAGCCTCTGCACCTGTTCAATAGATGTGTAATGTAAATAAAGCATTTGCCTCGTGCGTGTGTTAAGCAAAACATGTATATGGGGTTTCATTAAATTTGTCTTCCAGTCTGAAGTATCAAGTCTATTCAAAACAAGGTATTTTTCGATCTGATTGATTCTTGACTTTATATTAATCTTTTTGTTCAAAAACAATTCTACTATTTTTGGACACATCACAACGCAACAATTTATTGTGGTAGTCCAATGAAAAAAAAAAAAACCCCACCTCAGACAGATGAACACAAAACAACAGTCAAAGCACACAGTCTGCCAAGTTCTGTCATAGACTCCCCCCCCCACCAACATAAATCCCATCACCCTCAATAGAGCATAGGCATTGACAAGGGGGGGGTTGTCGATGCTTCTGTGACTTGTCTTATTTACAGGATGAGGTAGACTGGTTGCCAACCAAAGCTATAGAACCCAATCTTATATTTAACCCATAGCTGAAGAAAGAAGAGATGGAATATTACTTTTTCCAAGGTTATTTGTGTGTAAGTAAATGCAACAAATTCAACTGGAATTTGATCTTGGTTCTCCGATTTCTCATTCTGAGCCGATATCCACTGCACCACAATGCACAATTTCTGTCTAAATATCTGAGAAGATTAATTATTATTTACACTATTTACATGTGGATTGTTTTCTTCATCTTTTTTGTTGTTATCCCGAAATTTTGGCTGTTGTGGCCTTTGGACATCATCACGTATATAGCGATCCGCGTTACCTGCAAGCAATTCCGAACTGAACCCTTCGTTTAATCCACACTTTAGACTGTTCTAATTCCACTGGGCATGTTTAAGAACATCTCGTCTTGTTCTGATGTTTAATTAAAAAATATAGTTTGCATTTGCCAAAATAGTTAATACCCTACATTTCTTCTCTTTGTTAAATTCATAACAACAATTTCTTCAAATATTTAAAAAACATTTTTCTTCTTGTTCCGGAATTTTTTAGCTTTGTAATTTCCCGTTTCCTGTCTCCTACAGAAGATAGCTGTAGAAAGGGAAAAGAAAGGACTACAAATAAACTACAGGAAAACCTGAAAGCACGGTCATTAGCAAAAAGAGCAGCGCACACTGCCAAAAACAGGTAGGGATACTTAAATCAAGCAGGTACAAAAATGTAAATACATGGGAAGTTTTCTAACAGAATACAGAAAGTGAGTAACAGACCAAAGGTGAATCGGCATAGCGAAGGACACATTCCAGAAGCCTAGTAGAGTATTAAGAGACAGGAATATTTTTTATAGAAAAAAAGAGAGTACAGAATTGCTATGTGATATCAGTTCTTCGATATTGCAGTGAACGCTGGGCAATCTCATCAAAGATGAAAAACAAAATTGAAGCAATGTGGTTCTACAGAAGGATGCTACGGATTAACATGGATTGAGTACATGAGCAATGATGAGGTTTTGGAAAGGATGGAAACGAAAAGGAAATTAATACTGAGCATCAGGAAAAGACATGTAAAGATCCTGGGAAATGTAATAAGGAATGAGTGTTTGGAGAATCTGATACTCTCAGGCCAGATAGAGGGAAAGAAAGACAGAGGAAAGCAGCTTGTATCATACTTGACGAACCTGATCAGGTGGATGGCAGAGCGGGGTTTGGTTGTGGTAACAGGAAAAAGCGTGCTAAGAGCCACCAGGAATAAGGAGACATGGAAGGTCATGCTCGCCTACGTGCTGAAAAGAAATGGCTAATAGAAGAAGAGAAGAAATTCTTGTTATGTTCGTTTCACTCAGAAAATTTACATTTACAAATTTTTAGGGAATATTCTTTTCTTGCGGATCATAGTTAAGGGTTCGTTACCCTTACGGGTAAAATACTGTTGCGAAAGGTATACATACACCTTATTTCCCCAGCTATGTGCTAATTAGTAGAACTTGTGTTCGTAAATCATTATTATCCACAACCTAAAAATTATAACCTAAAAATATTTTCTGGTTTTAAATCTTCTGCAAAATATTGCCAACCCATAAAAATCCACTCCATTAATTCCCAACAACTTACAATTCCATTCTAATGCATTTCACTAGATATTTACCCCTCCCTTCATTCTTTCATTGTAATTTGTTTTTTGGAAATTTACAAAATACAAGGCCAAAGAGTCACTCAAAATAGGGGGTTACTGATTGAATTTGAACGTAAGAGGAGGAAGTAAATACAGATTATGAGAATTTGTGGGATAGATAACAGAGGACCCTGAATTTAAAGCGGTTAAGATTATAGTGATTAGAGAAGCATCCTTTCGGGATCATTTTCTGAAAAGTAGATCTTCCGAAGAGCAAAAGGCTGTATGAGAACTTCCTTCTGACCAATGGAATACGAAAAGAAATGTGAATGATTCGATACTGCTTACGCGGCATGATGGTTCCTAGGGAGTGGAAGTAAGGAATGGAGCTCGCTTGAACATTTCCCTTAAAACTTCCGACAATGTAGCGATTGTCTCAGCGCGTTTAGCCTGTGGGAAAGTGATTGTAGGGTTGAAAATAATTAATCGCCAAAAACGCTGCGTAAAATTTTTGTACGGGAAACGGCGGTGTTCACTTGACAGAATTTCACTTTTTTTGTCAAGATAATCTAATTGATTTCATATTATTTTATTTTATTATTTTCGTCATCTTTGCTTTACGTAATTTTAAAACTCGAATCTGAAAATGTTCCTTTATTTACTCTTTTCTGTTTTTGCATGGACAGCTGGTGAAATATTAACAGCACGGAATGAAAAATCAGCGACCTGAGTTTGAAATCTGGTCGAGTTCATTGCATTCACTTTTATGCAATAAGAATTGAACCCCCTAGTTAAAATAAAAAAGATAAATAAATTGGCAACCAGTCTTGGAGAAGGAATAAATCCGAAATCGAAACCGTGTTCAGCCGTGGTATAGCACACACTATGCCATCATCGAAAAAATATCAGAGTTTACAATGACACTTCGATTTCGACAGCGATTGATCTCATTGGTTGATCGGATAAATGCTTTTTCTTATCTTTTTTTTTTTTTTTACTAATTTTCCTTCACCATTGTTGCATTTTATTATACCCTGAATACGATCGTCACACTTGCACCTTTGCTTCCTTTTTTCATGCTTAAACCGAGCGTTAGCATAATTTCATATATTTTCTTACTAAAATTCAGCGCGTTTTAGCTCTAATTATAATCCAATGCTTCGTTTTGATTGCGAGCAAAAGAGCAAAACGATGAAGTCAGCAAAATATTACTTCGCTGACTTCATCATTTCCAATTTCTTGATGAACCTGATAGATAATTTTTCTCATCAACCAACTCACAACAGCGGCTTAGATTTATATTTTTGCTCGCTTATAGGCCCGCGGCAACGACTGACGGTATTTGCAGGGCTATAATTTAACTTGATAGTAGAATACTTCATCTATAGGAATGTTCTTTTCTGAACCCACTTTCGTTGCAATAATCTTCATTATTTTTTCTTTTCGGTCCGATTTTTAAAGCAAAATTATATCATACTCGCAAAATCTGTTAATTCAAGATCCTTGTTATATTTTTTTTACAGATAAGCTAGGGAATATTTTACTGGGCATGATGCGGAGGTATTGAATTAAGGGTAAATCGACGACCGACTGATTGCCCTCGACTTACAGGTTTCAGAGAGATAAGATCAAATCGGAGAATAATTCCATCACTCTAAATCATATCGTAGATATCTGTTGAAAGACAACCGCGAATGAACTTAACTGCAAACGTTCCTCGGCTACAAATTAGAGAAAGAGAACAAAAGAGAGACAGAGAAAGATTCTCAAATTAGAATTTATCTTCTTTGTAACTCTTGATAATGCTTTATTTTTAGTATCCATTTGACTTTTCCGCCATCGATTTCCGCAAGCCTGTTAGGTAGGTGTACCTTTTGCCCTCACTATGTTCTATAAGTGTTAAAGTCTCCAAATCTTCTTTCCTCATTATGTGTCCTAGAAATTTCTTTCCGATTCTAAATATAAGTATCTTTTCCGGTTTCCCCAAAACTTCCTTGTTAACAGCATTCTTCCTTAAGGACACATGGCTTACTGGATATAGACGTTTGTTTGTTCCTGTAACTTGACCCAAACATTTGTGAGGTCAATACCAGGCTACAGCAGTGGTGAACAAGTAACTTACTGGGTTAGAGGGAGATAACTCATGACTACCACAAGAGGCTCTAGCCAAGGAATAAGAATTATATATCCTAGTGATTGTAATAAAGGGTTCTTTTCGAAATTTCTAGCACTTGAGGAAGGCCTGAGCGTACAACGGCCAAACCGTCGTATAAATGGCAACAAAGATGAGAACAATAGTCCGAATAATGTAAATACTGTATTGTTGCTATTTCAATACGCCTTCGGATTTCGGTATCACTTTTCTCGTCCTCTGTTAAAACACGTTTCAGATATTTAAAATTTTGTAATATATTACCTTGGCCCGACAGAGATATAACTGACATCAAAAGCAGAAAACACAAACAGTAGCCGACAAAAGTGTGATTGATAACAAAGGATGTGATTCATATTAAAGACAGCTGTCTTGAAAAGCAATAGCCGACGAAGATGATTGACAGATGTACCTAGCTATAGATGACACAATTAAGCGAAAACACGAGAAGGCGAAAATGCGGGGGAATGTTGGGTTATATAAGTTTAGGGTTTTCTGGCGGAAAACAGAACACAGAGAGAAAGCAGAGAAGAGAGAAGAAAAGAAGAGAACTTCCGTTGGTTAACGACTCTGGATAACTCCTCTGTGTGTGCGTGATTCTCTCTGGGTACATCCTACTCCACACAACCTCCACCGACGAAGAATAAAAATATAAGTTTATATTTTTATATGTATGTGTTCTTGTTCGTCGTTATATTTCAAGAGAATCGTTATCGCTGTGAATCAAGAAGATTGTTGTTTTCCAGCAACAGCGACAGTATACAACACTTCTGGGCTTGTTTGATTCCGGCATCTCTAATCCGAAGCTTGCATCTTGTTATTTGTCAATCAAACAAGTTTTGAACGTTGCATTTAAGCGAAAACCTTGTTATTGTTGTGGCGAATCTTCGTCGCCAAGTTTTTGTGGCCTGTTTCGGCCAGAAAGAAAAACACGGAAACAAAAAAGTAGGTTCAACAAATGTATTAGAATAACAGAACATATATACAAAATAGCGTTAGTATTCAGCAAATAGAATTGTAGGTCCGAAGGGTATAGTTACGCTACGTCTCAACTGTCTCTAGACTCTCTAGACTGCCAGACAACTGCGTCCCCGGAAGTCGCTTAGGTTAGTATTAATTGACAGAGGAAGAGTCCATTCCTATAGGTAGAGCACCATAGCAGTTATAGATTCATTGAAATTATATATATCTGCTCAGTTTCGTATCCAAACATAAATAGAATTAAATTAGAATTAGTGAATTTTTTATCAGTAATGTATACTTTATATCAAGATGACGAGGGCACCTCGAGGTCGTGTAAGCTTGTGCTGTTAGAATCACTGCAACTGAGTAGTTAGTTCAATCCTCACTGGGTACCACATACTTTCGCCCTTGTGCCACATCCGCTTAGAAAATCAGTATACCAAGACGACGAAATTAAACTTCAACCAAAACAACATATATGTTGTATAACCTTCGAGGAAGCCACGGTTATAAATTCGACAACGGGATCCCAAAACTTGTTATCTTCTCTCTTATAAAACCGCTTGCCGTTTTGACGATATTCTTTCTTAAAAAAAAGGACGACTGTAACATATATAATGATAAACCAGCGTAACGTATATAAATAAAGGCATAGAACATTTTCTTTATTCCTCTTTAGGTGACGTGGCGTAGAATAGAAGGTAAGGTCGTAGGCGTTAGCAGACACACATCTAGCCATTCAGAAGCCGCGCTCGTCTGAGGTTTTCCCTGTCTTTCTTTGTGTGTGTTCCAATCTCAACTCGTACCGACTGCCTATATCTAATAATCTGTCTCTTAAATAAACGACTACATCATCTATTTCGAACGGAACCCTTTATTACGATCACTGGGGTCTATAATTCTCATTCCTTGTGCGAAGTCTCTTTTGGTAGTCATGAGTTATCGCTCTATATCCTTACTTTAAGTTATTTGTTCACCACTGCTATAGCCTGGTATTGGCACATGGCCCAGTGGATATAGACGTTGGTTAGTTCCAGTGACTTGACCCAAAGAGTTGTGAGTTCAATACCAGGCTACAGCTGTGGTGAACAAGTTACTTAGAGTTGGGTTAGAGGGAGATACCTCATGACTACAAAAAGAAGCTTCGCACAAGGAATGAGAATGATATACCCCAATGATCGTAATAATTGGTTCGGTTCGAAATTCCAAGCGCTTGAAGAAGGCCGGGGCGTACAACGGCTGAAACTTCGTACAAATGGCAACCAAGATGAGGACAATAGTCCGAATGATGTAAATAGTATAGGCTTTCTAATTCATGTCAGCTGAAAACGTTAGTCTGAGAAGTCGCTGTGAGTCACTCTCCTGGAGGTTAGCATTAGCCAAGCTGATAGAAGGTGAAAAGGGTTCTCTCAGCTGATTAAAAGAGAGCAAGTTCGTTTTGGAGGCGTCAAAATTAACAAATCATTTCTTGCTCTAGTTAACAACAGATCATATTTTAGATCAGCAGCCAATCTGATCTGATCGAACCAATCAGACTGAATATGAAGACAGAAGTAAATAGTTGTGTCACTATCATAGATACCGAGTTGAGAAGTAATTACACCAGGAAGGTGATCTCTGAAAATTCATGACAACGTAGGTCCAAGGATTGAGCTCTGGTTAACAACTGCAAAAAAAAAAATCAAGAAGAGTGGACATTAAAGACAACTTCCATATCGTGATTTAATAAGAAAGTCTGAATGAAAGTCTGAATGACTTCAAACATTCGTCCAGAAATACAATATGCGTTCAATTTCTGAATAAGATCAGTATATCAAACACTATCAAATGTCTTTGAGATATCCAAAGCAATAACCCGAGCTTCAACGTTCTTATCTAAAGTTTGATAGACTCTTTCAGCAATAATCGTTAATGCATCAGTACTATCCATTTTTTGTCACATTTAGATTTGTCACACTGCTTTCTGCTCATGCTTGCTTATAGCTGGTATTATTGTGTTCACGTGATTGATTTGGGGCTTGATTGCCTCAGTTTTCTTTCTGCTGTTACAGTGTAAACGCGGCCAATCCGCTAGCAGTGTGCACCAAGGAACAAAGAGGAGTGATCCGGTTATTCTGGTCGAAAGGTGCGTTAGGGACTGAAATTCACTGAAGGCTTTTAACGCAATACTACCACGTAGAAGTCTATAAGAGTAGATCGTGACTTTTAACAAGTAGACGGACAAGTGTGACGCCCGCCAACCTCCACCAATGACGAAAAGATCCAGCAAGCTCGACAGTTGGTAATGGGCAAAGGACGAGTTATCATCGATGGGGTTGCATGTACTCTGCTGATTCGGATCACTACTCTTTGTTACTTCTTGGAGGAACGGTTATGTTTATACTGCAAGAGCCCCAAGAAAACTGACAGAACCTCAAACATACCAACTGCAAGAAGTTGCAATTCTACTGGGGCTTGGAAGCAGAAGAAGCGAAGAACCCCCAAAATTTTGGTTGGCCCTTCGGTTGCTCCTATACTTTTTTAACTTCAAAAATTTATGAAACTGATCAGGCTCTGATTTTTATAAGATTTTATTTTCAGCACTTTTCCTTCTTCAGAACGTATTAACATTAGTATTAACCCTTTGATTTTGTTTTGAAATTAACCTCCCATGTGCTTCGACAGCTTGAGAGGGGAAAGGATGGAAAGAATAGAATAGAACTCTACTACTATGAATGAGAAGTTATTCTATTTAATTGAGCGAAGTAACATATTTAAACACATTGCAAAGTTATGTATATGATAGTGTTGTAGTATAAAAGTGAAGACGCTGTTTGAGTTTGCCCCGCTTCGCATTAAAAAATGTTGGCCCCCAAGTGACTCCCCCAATTTTCAGAGTTCCATAATCACCACTGACTGTAAGCACGCATTAGCAGAAGAAAGTGTAACAAACCGAAAAATATTTTATACCGAAGCTACGAAAACTTTTTGATTTGCACTTGTATTATAACGTTTTTCCGTATCAGACATTTGATAGGTTAGAAATGTTTCTTATAATAAGATTTGAGTGAGTGAGTGTGAGTTTTTTTGGGTTTTTTTAACGGCATCTCCGCTTCTGTGGGCTATTTAATGTCAAAAAGGTAAGGTTTTAAGGTATTTTTCTAATGTTCGGTTATAGTGAGAAGGTTGATTTAGTCAAATTTTGATGAAAAAATTTTTATTCTTTTATTTATTCTATTTTTTTTATTTTAGAAAGCTGAAGATGTTTTCTAGTTTTGTATTCGAAAATGTATTGCTGGTAAGATTTTCTCCTTCAAAAATGCATTCAGGCATTTTTTAAATGTATTACTGGTAATATGTTTTCTTCAGAAATGTATATTTTTCTATAAAAGTCTTTTTTATGCATATAGTTCTATAAAAGTGTATTTTTATACTTTCAAAGTGTTTTAACCCCAGTTTCGGAGTTAACTATTTGTTCATAGCTGGGACCGTAACTAGAGCTACCACTCTAGGTCAGGGTGGACCTGGGAACAACAACAATTAAGAGGTAATTCCATGCTTCTCACAACCTCCCAATCAGAGGCCTTACTGCTGGATGCAGTTTATCGTCATATCCAAGACATTAAAAAGCTTTATTCGCAGAACATCAATTTACACCCTAATAAATTATTTTACAAAAATAGAAATAAATAGAAGTTTAACAAATGTATCACAATTTTTGGAAATATATCGAAATGTTCTAACAGTGGACAGAAAATGCAACACTGAGAAGCGAAAACATTGGGATGGCCAAAGCTGCATTTCAAAAGCTAAGCAGAGTATTAAGAGTATAAAGATAGGAGTATTGAAATGCTACGTGATGTCTGTCCTCTTATATAGTAGCGAATGCTGGATAATCTTCTCAAAGATGACGAAGAGACTTGAAGCAACAAAAATGGGGTTCTACAGAAAGATGTTGAGGATACCATGGGCCGAACATGCGAGCAACGAAGAGTTTTTGGAGAGAATGGAAACAAAAAGAAAACTTACGCTTAACATCAGAAACAGGCAATCAACATTTGTGGGACATGTAATGAGGAAAGAGGACTTGGAAAATTTGATATTCTCAGGACAGATTGAGGGAAAGAGAGACAAAGAAAAGCAGTAGGTAACATACCTGACGATTAAATGAATGGTAGGACAGGGTTTGTGAGACATAACTAAAAGACAAAACTTATTAAGAGTTACAAAGAACAGAAAGCTGTGGAGGTCCACGATTTTAACCTACCCCCACGGAAGGATATCCCGTAAAAGAAGAAGCCTGAATATATTAATTTAATGAATAATTACTAATGTTGCTATAAATTTTCCAATGTTAAACCGGGAATTTTTAGCTGTTGCGACACAAGGAAAAGCAATTTTTAAAATGAGGTTCATTAAATTCAAACCGGCAAAAGCAGTCAAAAAATATATCTAAATAATCCGTCAGATCGGAGAAGTTCATGTTTTGCAAATTTTCTATACAAATTCTTAAGTTTCATCTCTATTTGTTTCTCCAGACCCGAATGCCTCTTGGACGCAGTGTCATATAAATTCTGTTGAAGAAAATAGACAGTGTCAGATTTAGCTTCCTCTCTCTATGGGAGTCATTATAAAATGATTTCATCAGCCACCATTGAAGTTGCTTGCCGTCAGGTGGCGCCACCAGAAAGAATTAATTTTGCTAAAATCGTGACTGCTGCTGCTTACGTCATTGTTAACAATATAGGAAGAAATTCGTTAATGCGTTGAGAGACTAACATAGAAATGTCCCTTTAACAAAAGAAAACCAAATAAAATAATTTTTCTTTTCTCGTTACAGGAAAAAATGAAACAATACCTGACGATGTATCTCTGGACAGTAATCATTCATTTTGAATATATCAAGAATCGGTTTCGCGGTCATGATAAATTTTATCAACTAATCTAAAGGAATATTACTGCTATGGTGTGAATAGTCACTCTCCCGTGAATGTTATTCAGAAGCCTTTCCTCTATCTTTATTTACCCAGTTATTCTTTTCAAAAACGTCATGACTGGTGTTTTAAAAATTGAAGATTTAAGAATGTGAGATCCGAACGGGAGTATTTTTTTGGAAAAAAAAATATTTAAAGCATGTATTCATTTTAAACATAATCTCTTTCAGTGTCATCTAGCTTAATTACGTGGTGAATAATAATGTCTATATGTGGCTTGAGATTTCCGCAAATAACTAGGTGCCAGGATACATAAGATTTTAATAATTTGTACATTCGCTGAACAGTTCGTATACAATAAACGGCATGATATCCAAAACCTCGCCCTTAATATACTTGAGGATGTTTTAAAATGTTCGATACCAATGATTCCAAATTTTCTCTACAACCCGGATATTGCTATTTAGTTATAGAATGTTTGGTTTTAGTACCCTGTTCATGTTCAGAAGTAAAAGAATTAGTAGCGAAGAGAATGGCATAAGCTGTAATTAGCTAGCAGTATTTGCTACTATTTTTCTAGTAATTTAGTCTTCAAGGTTAGGACTGGTAATATTTCTTTTGTAAAAAAATACAAAAATGGGACACAAAGCCAAAAGAGGCATAGGAAAAAATGTATTTTGTCTTAAGCTTAGCTAGCCACAATCACTAACCCAAACAGACCGCACACAACAGTATTCTTTACACCAAAAACACAATATTATATACCATTCTTACTACATCCACCAATATGTATAATTTTTGTCTGGTGGGGAATAAAACAAATTAAAAATCCAAATGTGTATTTATAACATGGAATAAAATATTTACAAGAAACTAAATAAGATAGTAATAAAACCCCTACAATCTTTAATTCTGGCAGAAACATCAGTTAACTTGACGAAATCAATGCGGGACTTTGATAACATAAAACTCGCCCAACCACTAACTTAAACACAATCACATTCAAACAACAACAACAAATACAAAAATCATCTCCGAAATGCGAAAGGCGTCATGCGCCCACCGGAGAATTGAAAGACTCACCCACCTTTCAACAAATTCTGATGAAAGGGTCGCTGCCTTTCTGTCTTAATATTGACTTTCATAATGTGTAAAAAACAACAGAACATATATTACTCAGCTCTAATCAACAGACGAGCTACAACCTAGACCTTCTCCTGCACCTACGATAAATTAATTTCCAAGAGGTGATCGAGTATCTTGACTGGCCCGTCTGTCCCCAAGAAAAGCGCAGGAAGAGAAACTCACTTTCATGCATCCAGGCGCAAGCCAACATGTCGCAGTTGAACTTGGCCATTGTCACGATCTCCGTAACCTCTGGTTTCTTTACCGACTTCGTAAATCTCGGCTTTGCTCGACATAAGAACCGAAAAGTCGTCAGTATAAACGGAGTACCTGGCCGAGCTGGCAGCACCAGATAGGAAAATTCCGTGTAAGACTGGATTCGTCTTTAACTTGCTAAGAAAAGACTTCAAAGCAAAACGTAAATCAAAGGCGAAAGCGGGTAACCATGACAAATAGAGCGAGATAATAGGAAAAACTTCGATCGAACTTCATTCACTGCCACAAGCGTACTGGGAGAAGCATACAGAAGTCGAATCCAGATTCAAAATTACGGCCCGAAACTGGCAGTCGAGGTCAACCCTATTGAACGTCATGTCTTTGAAGATTTGGGGTTGATTCTACTTGAGAATCCCATGTTGGATTATTGGATAAGTCTGTCTTTGAAGCAGACCCAAATATATATATAACGCTAATGCTAAGCGAGAGAAAATTTTCTTGTACTAAACTAATAATTGGATTGAGGGAGGGGGAAAAGAAAACATGAACAAGAACAAAAACTCAAAATACAAAATAATGTTCCAACATTACGAAAAGATTAGAAAAATTAATATAAAATAAAAGTATATGCTGCAAAACTGTTTGACTTAAAAAGTAAAGGAAATAATAAACTTGCTAACTTAAAATGATTAAAACATAAGACGATGAAAAATAAAATTCACCCAAATATATATATATTTTTTTATAAGCGTTTCACCCCGAGCAAGGCATGTCACTGCCACTACTGCGCAGGGGGGCTACATAGAGTGGAGAAATGATGATTAAATATAGGAAATGTCAGAGGGTGGGTGATAGGCGGGTAGGGATACCGAGAATGGTTAAATATAGGAAATGTCAGAGGGTGGGTGATAGACGGGTAAGGATACCGAGAATGGTTAAATATAGGAAATGTCAGAGGGTGGGTGATAGGCGGGTAAGGATACCGAGAATGAGGGTTGGGTAAATGAGAGTGTTCTGAGAATAATTGGGAGTTAGTGTGATAGGAGATGTCTATTGACCCTACATTTAAATACCTGGAGATTGTAGCTATCGGGAAAGCAGACTTGTGGAAGGGAGTTCCACAGGCGGGAAGCGCGAGAAAAGAAGCTGTTGGAGTAGAATTTACGGTTACATCTTATTTGTTTAACTGTAAAAGGATGGGACCTAGTTGCTAATCTAGTATCTTGTGTAAATTCGTGCTTAGGCGGCACCAGTGATCTAAGCTCATCGGAGCAGAAGCCATGAAAGTACTTGTAGAAGAGGCACAAGGAAGCCACATCACGCCGGTGAGAGAGTGGTTGCAGCCGGTCTGCCAAATCAGTATCAACCACGTTACAGATCCTCCTTTGTATTTGTCAAGAAGCCCAAGGAGAGCAGCAGGGGCACCCGACCAGATATGGCAGCAATATTCAATACACGGGCGGATGGTAGATTTGTATATGTGCAGAATAGATTCAGGTGGGAAAAACTTCCGGGCCCTGCACAGAGAGCCGACTTTCATAGCAGCAGATTTGGCAATGGATTCTATATAGTCATTCCATTTGAGGTCCACCGAAAGTGTAAGGCCAAGGAGGCGTAGTATTTTACTCTCTGGGAGGCTAGCCTGTCCCATGCTAATGGGAGGTAGATGCGATTGTCTATGGTGGTTAGTTGATAACAGCTTCGTTTTAGAGGCATTGAAATTTACTAGCTATTTCCTACCCCAGGCCACTACGGACGGATTGGAGGTCCTTTTCAAGTACGGCAGCGAGGTTCACTTTGCCGTCCACACCTGGTTTTTGATCGATGCGAGAGTAGATTGTTGTGTCATCGGCATACATGCCAACTTGGGATCTAATGGCGTCGGGGAGATCATTAATGTAGATCAGAACGAGCGTGGGACCTAGGATAGAACCTTGAGGGACGCCCGCGTTCGTGTGGTAGTTTTGGGAGGCATGCCCATTTAATACCACCTTCAATGTGCGGTTAGAGAGGAATGACTGGATGAGGTCAAACAGATGTCCAGTTATCCCGTAGCTCCGCAGTTTGCACAAGTGGCCAGCATGCCAGACCCTGTCGAACGCTTTGGAGATATCCAAGGCAACGGTTCGGGCTTCGCAATTCTTGTCAAGTGCCCGGTATATGTACTTGGTAATGGCCGTTAGCATATCAGCAGTAGACCTGGTGAAGCGAAACCCGTACTATTTGTCAGAGAGAAGCCTGTTGGCCGTGAGATGCTGAATCACCTCGGCGTTGATAATGGCTTCGAAAACTTTGCCAAAGATCGGAAGGAGACTAATAGGACGGTAATTGGCGGAGTCCGAGGGTTCGCCAGAATTCTTAAATATAGGAACTACACAGGAGGACTTCCAACAGACAGGAAAACAGGAAGCAGATAGGCAGAGATTATAGAGTTTAGAGAGAGTTCTGGGCACATTTCTTCAGTACTATGACTGGGATTCCGTCACCGCCGCTCGCTTTGTGTGGGTCAAGTTGTGCAATTATCTTGGCGACCAGCGAGGGTGTAATGTGGACGCTATTTAGTTGAGCCTTAGTTCTGGGTGGGAAGTCGGGTGTAGGTATTCCTAACGAGTCCAGTGTCGAATTGGTGGAAAATCTACGGGCAAAGCATTCAGCCTTGTCCGCTGGGTAGGTGAGAACTTCAAATTCATTGATTAGTGGGGGTATTTTTCTTGTTGAGCACGTTTTGCAGAGACGCCAGTAATCTTTGGAGCCAAACTTAGAGGATGCTACGCGTTGCCTCATTCTGGTAGCAAACGCCGTCTTAGCTTCGTTCAGTACTTTTTTACACTTGTTCCGTGCTGAGGCGAAAAGGCTCATGTTTTGGTTCGAGGAGCAGCTTCGATAGCGCCGGAAGAAATGGTTCCAGTGGGCAATGGCGGCCAAGCAAGCGGGTGAGAACCAGAGTGACGAATTTGATTTTAGTTGGAATTTCCTGGCCGGGATAAAAGCATCGATGCCAGCGTTAACCCAAGAGAAGACCTCGGAGGCACAGTCTTCGACAGGAAGATGGAAGACGTTGTTCCAGGGGACGTCGTAGAGGAAGTCTCGGAACGAGTCCCAGTCTGCTCTCTGGTAGCAGTATGATATTTTGCTGGTCTGGTTTTCTTGGGTAGAGTTAGCGCGGATTGAGATGTTGACGGAGACTACGGCGTGGTCAGAGTTTCCGAGGGGGCAGAGTTGCCTGGTAGTGCAGGAGTCTGGGATGGAGGTAAAGCAAAGGTCAAGTAAAGAGTCTCTTCCGTTAGGATTATTAGAGAAACGCGTGGGGAAGTCCACCACTTGCGTTAGAGCTTGGGTTATTGAAAAATACATGGTGCGGATCCCAGCAAGGTCGGTGGCTGAGTTTTCAAGCCACTTGGTATGGTTGGCGTTAAAATTGCCAAACACAAATATATGGGAAGATGGGTGAGAGGAAATGGCCCTGTCGATATTAGTAGAGATGCAATCAAGTACTGTACAGTCAGAGGAGGAGGGGGAGCGCTAGAGGAAGAAGAGATAGCTAACCGAGCTTAGAAGTGAGAGACGAAAGCACATGAAGGGATGATCCAGGGATTCAAGAGATGTGACCCTGGCTAGGGGGAGTTGTTCGCTGACATATACACCAAGCCCATGCATATGGACATTGGAGTCCTTCCTGAAGAGGGGAAGTTAACCAGGAACGAACAGCTCCGAAGAGTGGATAGAAGGGTCAAGGTTAGTCTCACATTTAGCTAAGATATCGGGTGAATTAGTTAGAAGGAATGATTCTACACTATTAAAATTACTGCGAATAACTCGTATGTTTGTGAAGGAAACGCAGATAGGTTTGGGCGATTTATGACTAGCTGGTTTAGTCTTGCTGTTTTGTTTGTTTAATTTCATGCTGGTTATAGTTGTGGATAGAGAGAGGTCTAGAGTAGGGTCAGATGGTCGTTAATTGCAACAGGTGAAGGATGGTGAATGGCGCCGCCTGCAGCATAATGTGGCCTCGGGGTTGCCCATCGGAAATTTACGCAGGGACGCCCGTCCATGCGCGAAATGGCACTACAGGAACGCCGATATTATTCAACTGTTGATCAGAGCAACTTCTCAGGACGCTACGTAAGAGTTCGGGCTCCTAACTACCAGTCGGAAGCAGCAACCAGGAAACTGCAAACCCGTACGCTCAAAATGAAGAGACGTTGCCGCCATACTCACCTACTGCAAAATGACGATAAAAGGAAAACAAAGTTCGCCGAAGGAATAAAATACGGCAAAAGACAAAAATTAAAGCATTAAATTAACTTTGGATAAAGAAACAGTGAAAGATGAGAGAGAAAAAGGATTTAAAAACAAAAATTTTAAAAATTAAGAAATAAAAACAATTGTATAGAAAATAAAATCTTCTGTCAAAACCGAACAGGACAAATTTTCTGCAAAAGTCAAAATTATTTTCTTAAATAAATGTTATAAATTCCTTTTTTCAAAATAAATTAATAGAATTTAGTTAATATTTATAATTATAACTTTATTAACATGTTTAGCCAGTATCTCTCACAATATGATTTTCTTTAAGTATTATCTTAGTTAAAAATGGTGATATGTTACTACTTTTTCATTAACAAAATTAAATAGTGATATCGTAGCTGATTCAGTAATTCTTCTAGAATATTTATGACGAATAAATTTAATCACGTTTGTGCTTTTTAAAATTGAAAGGAGAGTTTACTTTATTGAATATGAGAAAATAAAGAATGTAATGTAAACCGTGCATTCATAGTACTTTTTCTGTTCATAGGTGCATTTTATAGAAATAAATTTAACTTATAATTAAAATTTTCATGATAATATTGTTAAAGTGGATAGGAAAATATAAAATTAAATTATAATTTATAATTAAAATTTTTATTAAGATGTTTCAGCAGTATCACTTTTAATATTATTTTCTTTAAGGATTATCTCGGCCAGAAAAAGGTTAAATATTATAAAAATCTACTTTCTTTTCATTGACCAAATTGAATAGTGATATCGCAGCTGATTCACTAATTCTTCTAGAATATTCATGCTGAAACAATGTAATAAATTTAAGTAATTTGGTGCTCTTAAAATCGAAAGGAAAATTTATATATTGACGAATATAATATTCATTGTATCACCAATAGTGTTTTATTATATGTGTCCACTAGCGTAAAAAAGCCATAGGAATGTTGGAATTTAAAAGAAATAGTAAAAGGCGATTTGGTATTTTGACGTCATGGAAATACCCAAATTTGTATCAATTATGTTCTTGCACAACACGAGGCTCTTCAAGCCAGCATTAATTATATGATTTCGAACAGGACGTGATAATGGCTGCTAATGAATTCGTTATTCATGTTTGAAATTGTGAAAATATTTAAAATGGTTCGATCTATGCTGTCATTTCTATACCTTGAATATCTAAAGAACAGCATTATCGTCTAAGGTGACCGATCATAAGTCCTTAATTCTTGTCTGGCTAAAATCGCAATGCAGAGGTGCTAGACGTATATCCAGTAACTTTGTCCATTGTTCTTTAAAGTTCATAGAAGACAAAAAGGGAACAAGCGCGCAGCTGTTAATATCACTAAAGTTGAACGTGGCGAATTAGATACAGTGTTTAGGTCCGGCTCGAATTATCATGATTTCAATTGATTTGGGCTGATGATAAGGTTGAGATACCGCACATAACCCATGAGGTCATGGGCCCTAGTTGTCAACAAGGTAATCTGTAGGCTGCTTTTAGTTCTATAATGGTGTAGTGTGAGAGTTTATGTGGTCTGAGTTTGGTTCTCTGGTCCGCTCAAACACCTTATTGGCCGATAGATGTTACTAGGTGATCATGTGCATTTATTCAAAAGAGATATACAAAAAACTGTCTTGTTATGTACAGCCCACACACTTAGAATCATGATCATAGACTCGTAGTCTATGCAAGGCTAGGGATGTTATGGAAGATAGAAAAAAAATGAAATGTATACATAACAACGCACCACGACCTGCCTTAGGTCTTTCCGTAGACTTAGTAGGTAGTGTGACCATAGCAGAAATCAAATTATGATGAAAATGACATAATAATCCGAGCTATCGTGAGGTCGTTGGACTTTGTCTGTCTCAGTTGTCTCGTATCTATCTATCTATCTATCTATCTATCTATCTATCTATCTATCTATCTATCTATCTATCTATCTAGTTGTGTATTAATACATGCTTCGTTAGACTAACAACGTTATATTGCTTCGTTTTAATTTACTACATTTTTGTTGTATGCGTACATTCTATCAAGTTCTTTTTACCACTGTTCAGTTATTACTTTCCCCGCTTCAATTAAGTCCGGCCAGGCGATAGAACTATGTCGCTAAATTCACTGACCAAAGCCTCTATCCACTAGGCTATTGTCCTGTGGACATTGACAGCGTAAGAAAAACAATCTACTCACCGTAGATTAAATAAATGGTTCAGTTCGAAATTCATTGAAATTTATTTGGATTAACAATCACCTGATAAAGGCCGTTGGGCAGGGATTTGCACAATTAAAGATGAGGACAGTATTTCATGTGTAAATATTTATTTTGTCATTTACTTTTTAAATATTCTTAATAATCATTTTCAGCAGAAAATTATATATATATAAAGCAAGGGAATGTATGTTTAACTTATTTGACAGATTTTTATTAAGTAAAGGTTAGTTTTAGACGATACTCGTATTGGAGTAGATGCTACGTTTATTTATTAAACAGCATATTTATTTATTTTCGGCTACTGTGTTGAATATTCTAGACATCTTATGAGAGAAAAATATGCACTTTCTAGTAGGATTTGAATCTGCGCTTGCCTAGGGAAAATCGTAATTCTCGAATATACAGACTGGCAGACGAAAATGAATAAATATAATGCTTAATAAAAATCCTAGCGTCTACTCAAATAAGACTATCTACTAAAATAGCGTTTAGTAATATATATATATATATATATATATAATTTGAAGCTTGACTTATAATTGAGCAGAGCTATGCTAAATTCGAAGTTTTGTGAAGGCACACTTGTCAAGTCTCTACTCGCTTTCATATCGGCTGTTATTTTCCGGTCTTTTTTGTATTGATATAGAGCTTGGTGTAATTTAATAGCTATGTATGTGAGTGGTTATGCAGAGAGTTAATTGCTTTTGACTGCTTTTTGTTGTGTTGTCCTCTTTTTAGTGTGCTGTATTTTTGCGGGTAGTTGATTACTTTTTATTGCTTTTTATTGTGTTGTCCTCTTTTTAGTGTGCTGTATTTTTGCGGGTAGTTGATTACTTTTTATTGCTTTTTATTGTGTTAACTTCACTTTAGCGCGCTTGAATGGATGTCTGCTTCATTGATTTAAAATGAACAGGCTTTTTCTTGTCATTTTGGATTTACCTCTTTTTGGGTTGATTTTTTTTTACCGTGTGACCTCTTAAAATATTTATAGGTTATACATAAATGTTTTTGTTCTTATCCGTATTTATATATGTGGACTTTGTGTGTTTTTTTTTAATTTTTGTTTGGTAGTTGTTATATTATCTTTTGACTTTTGCTATTTTTCATAATTGAGTTTGTATAATACTTATATTTATATGTGATAGTTTTGGGTTTGCAATTTTTGTTGTGTTTATACGTTTTTAATGGTATTTGCATATCAAAGTAGATATTTGTTCGAAGTCTATATTCTAGAGAAAAATATGCGATCTCCGGCAGATATTTTCATTTTGAAAAAAAATTGCAAATGAAAACAGCCAAACTGAGTTCGAATTCCGTCTGAGGTTGTTTGTGTTCACTTAATTCTAACATCATTGTAAATTATACAAATTCACATGTCTGCATGTTTTGTCTCATTGCCAGTTATGGCAATGAGACAAAACATGCAGACATGTGAATTTGTATAATTTACAATGATGTTAGAATTAAGTGAACACAAACAACCTCAGACGGAATTCGAACTCAGTTTGGCTGTTTTCATTTGCATGCTGGAAAACGGCTAACTAGACATATCTATTTATAGCACATAATCTCTTTCCCACCATGCGTGCGCACACGTCGAAACAAACGTATGTAGGCTATGTTTTGCGCTGCCCTTTCTCGAAGTCACGAACGTTATGTTTCCTGCCAAAATTACGCGCCATCATAGCTTCATATAAATGTTCACCTCAAGTTCTGTCTTTCTTTCTCCCACTCTCTCTATATTTTTATCTGAACAGACGAAGCTTGTCAAGCAAAGAAAAGAATGAGGACCGGAATCAAAAGATGAAAAAAAATCCAACATGTTGTCCGCCTTTAAGACGACGCTGAGCTTAAGAAAATAATTTAAGCATTTATTAAGAAAATGTTTCCTGCGCTATTTTTGATCTTATATGAGAATTTTTTTTTTTATATCATTAATTTCTGTCATTTAGTAAGACGGGTCGAGATATGATGTACAATTTTAAATTATGGTAAAATAAATCTTTTTCTGAAGAACTAAATCACCAACCTAAAGTAGGAGGAAACGAAAATTCATGTAGCGAGCTACAAAAATGGCTAGATACTTCTTGCCAAGGCTAACAATACGTGTATCAGCTTTTTGCGTGATAAGTAAGTTCATATTATGAAAGAAATTATTCTCTGTCTAACATATCGGAGGCCACAATTTGAACAACATCAGGTACGCATATGATACAGTGCAGATTGTGGACACGGAAAGGAAACTACAAGACTTCTTAAAAAATATAGCTGAAGAGAGTGACAAAAAATTACTACAAATAAACTGAAACAAAACCGAATGCATGGTCATCAGCAAAAAGAGCAGCCCAAAATGACAAATACAGGTGGGGAAAACTAAAATCAAGCAGGTACAAAAATTTAAATACCTGAGAAGTGTTCTAACAGAAGACGAAATGTGTGACACAGAGATCCGAAGGCGAATTGGCATGGCGAAGGAAGCGTTCCAGAAGTTGAGTAAAGTATTAAGAGAAAGGAAACTTTCACTAGAAACAAAGAAGAGAGTACTGGATTGTTATGTGATATCAGTTCTTCAATATGGCAGTGAATGCTGAACAATGTCATCAAAGATGAAGGAAAAACTTGAAGCAACTGAAATGTGGTTCTATGGAAGGATGCTGCAGATATCATGGATCGAGCATATGAGCAATGACGAGGTTTTGGAAATGATGGAAACGAAAAGGAAATTAATATTGAGTATCAGGAAGAGACAACTAAACTTCCTGGGACATGCAATGAGGAAGGAAGGCTTGGAGAACTTGATATTAGCAGGGCAGATAGAGGGGAAAAGAGACAGAGGAAAGCAAAGAATAACATATTTGAAGGGCCTGAGCAGGTGGATGACAGAACGGGGATTGCGTGGTGTTACAGAAGAAAGTGTGCTAAGAGCCACTAGGGATAGGGAGACGTAGAAGGTCATGATCGCCTAAGTCCAGAAAGGGCAAGGCACAAAGAAGAAGAAGAAGAAGAAGAAGAAGAAGAAGAAGAAGAAGAGGATGTTATGTTCTGCCAATCTGTGACTTTGTCCACATGTATGCATATGCACATGTCTATGCTGTGCGTGCGTGACTTGCATGTGTCTGATATTTGACACATACACAAGCATCCGTACACATACTTACACACACATTCTGACCGAATTTGAATAACTTAGAAAAATAAATCACCCTCCTACTCATTCTGAGCAATAAAATTATAATGCCGGAGACAAAATGCCGGAGACAATTATTGCGATTTCTTGTCGTCTTTCCATGACAACACTATCAAGCTAATCAGATCATACGAACGGATCTTACACAAAATAAATAGACAGAACTTGTCTATATTATTCAATGAAACCTGTATTAATATATATATATATATATATATATATATATATATATGTATATATATATATATATATATATCAATCTATTTATCTCTCTCTCTCTCTCTCTCTATATATATATATATATATGCCTGATCATCTTTGTCATATATCAAACTTTTCATTATCTATCTATATCAACCTCTCATATATCAATATCATTATTCATATAAAATTATTGGTATGTAGAAAGTGGCTCAGGGACAGCCATAAAGATTGGATTTTATGCAGCCTTTTGATGAGGATGTCAATTGTACGGTTAGTTTTCTTATTTTTTTTATTCTTATCTCCTTCATTTGTCATACATATTCTCTCTATTTCTGCACAGTTTTCGTTCAGCAATTCTTCTTTAGCCAATCTGAGTTTGTTTCTTATTTCATTGTCTAGTTTTCTGTATTCTATTCAATGTCTTGACATAGTTTTATTCTTCTTTGGCATCATATCGAGAATCTCATTTGTGATCCTTTCGTTTTTCTTTAGGAATGATGTCGTTTACTGATGTCCCTAAAGCTTCTCTCAGTGTGTCCCTTTTCGATTTTTTATTTCAATTTTGTTTCACGTATCTTCTTTTACACTGTCCATATATTTTTCCTCGGCGTTTAAGTCGTTCAGGAGTTTTTTGTATTTCAATTTGAGAGCTACATTAAGTTTCTGTAGGTTCATTTTTAGTTTACATATAACAGGGAAGTAGTCGCTCTGCAGTCGGCACGTGGATAGATTTTGCGGTTAACAACTACATTCCCGAATCATTTATTGATAGTCACGTAGTCGATTTGGTTTTCAGTTTCCTCCTGGGCTTCACTGTGTTCATAATCGTCTTAGATGTTCTTGGAACAAGGTGTTAGATATTATCTGGTCATTCACCATGCACCATTGGAACCATTTTTCACCGATTTCGTTGCGGGTTCCTAGTCCGAATTTGCCAGCTTTTCCTCTTCCCTCTCCTTGCTTACTTTGGCGTTTGTGCCTTTTTTTATAACTATAATTTCTTGCGGTTTACACGAAACCGTGGCCTTGTCTAGCATGGAGTAGAAAGATTCGCACTTTTTGCTGCCTGTTCATACACAATTATAATAGATATGTTGAAAGGCTTTCCTTTCAGTTTAACTACAAGAATTCTTTCAAATAATTGACAGTATCCCAGAACGCATTACTTTATGTTTTGATCTAGTATCAGTCAAACTCCTTTTTCATTTGTCTCTCCGCTTGCATATATAATTCTGTGGTTGTCACAAATAAAAACCCCGTGGTTTGGCCAACTAATTTCACTCATGCCCCCAAAAATATTTTTTGTTTAATGCGAACACTCGCTAGATTAAGGTCGGTGACACCTGTCGTTTCTTTCCAGGAAAAGGGATCAGTTCCGAGAAATTTTATCCCCTTTACGCTGTTTATACTAACAGTTGCTGGATGACAGTTCAGGTGTCACCTGTTGCACATTCTGTTCCTTACCGGGTTAGGAGTTTATTCTCAAGTGACTTAACCCTCTTTACGCTGATTTATTATGACACTATCTCTAGTTAGCTGGCCGTTGACTTGTCGAGAGTTCTTCGGTCCTTTATTAGATTTTATTTTTCACCCTACTGGGTTGCTAACAATCTGCCTCACTCGCAAAAACATGGAATGGCTTAACCGGTTTAATTGCCGTCATTCCGATGGTGGAATATATATATCACTGCTGAGCCCAAAATAAAAATTAAAGGTCGGGTATGCTAAAATTCAACAGGTAAAAATAAAATTAAATACCCGGGAAGTGTTTTAACAGACGGAAACGCAGAACTGAGAGTCGAAGACGTATTGTGATGGCCAAAGACGCATTCATAGAGATAAGTACAGTACTAAGAGACAAGAAAATTCGTTGGAAACAAAGAAAAACTATTGAACTATTACAAAATATCTGCCCTCGTGTATGCTAGACAATCTTCTCAAAGATGAAGAGACTCCAAGCAACAGAAATGTGGTTCTATATAAGGATGGTGTGGATACAATGGGCCGAACATCTTAGTAACGACGAGGTTTTGGAGGGAATGGAAACAAAAAAGAAATATGTTTAACATCAGGAAAAGACATTTAAAATTTCTGAGCGCATTATGAGGAAAAAGGGCTTGAAAAATCTGATGCTGACAGGACTGATAGAGGGGAAAAAGGAATAAGGGAAAAAACGCGTGCCATACTTTATGGGCTTCAGCAAATGGGTGGCAGAAAAGACTTTGTGAGAAATAACAAAATCACAAATCTTATTAAGAGCTACAAGGAATAGGAAGATGTTGAGGGCTATGATCAGCAATGTCCTGAAGAAACACGGCACATAAAAGTTAAGTGACAAACCTCTTCACATTAATCCTATTAATGCTCTACCTGTATCTCGATATCTAGCACTTTACCTGCAAAACCTGCTTGCCAATATACAGAGAGTCCATAAAGTTTATGCGCACATTAAAAAAATTAAAACTTTATTTGTATTTGCGATAGATAAAATTTGTAAAAGTATTAGAAAGAAGTAAATCTATATTTTGAAGGTTTTATTGAAATTTTATTTAAGTTTCCACATATCCTCCAACGTTAGCAATACAAAGGGTAATACGATGTTAATCTATTTAGCAATATTGTTCCTATGAGGTGGTTCTTTATTGTATTCAATTCTAAACTTTTTGTACAGCAATAGTAGATATCAGTTCAGCCAACCAAAGGGCACAGTTTACTTTTTCCTCAGTTGAAGCCATGGATCAAATTGATTATGAAAAAAAAAGATATTTTTAATTATCTAAAAATTGTTGCAAATGTTATACTAAAAAATTATTCCATAACTATACTTAAAACTAGGTATATTATACTTTATAATATTTTTACAGATTATTTCTATTACAAATACAAATAAAGTTATACTTTTTTTAAAGATCACACAATCTTTATTGACACCCTGTATATACTGTGTGTGTGTGTGTGTGTGTGTGTGTGTGTGTATGTGTGTGTGTTTTGTTTCTGTACAAGGGCCGGGTCGCACTCAAGGTAGACGGTTGCATTAAGAGGCAGTTTATACGGATAGGAGGACTTGAACAGGTTAAGACTAAAATTACCGTGGAAACATCCTCTTGGGAGTCGGTTCCACACAGTATTGGTTCGTCGTAATGGGTGTTCCTCTATGTGCTTGTTCACGTGTGTGTGTGTGTGTGTGTGTGTGTGTGTGTGTGTGTGTGTGTGTGTGTGTGTGTGTGTGTGATGAAGGGTAAAAAAATATCCGGATAAATTAAATTTTCAGAGCTCCCTCATATGTATAGGCGTGAAAACTGCGTAAAATGAATAAAAACTGAGATTTTCTGTCTGAGTTCTTGCATGCTTATTTCCGATGTTAACGATTAGATAGATAGATAGATAGATAGATAGATAGATAGATATCGACAGTCTAACATAAATGAAATAAACAACAAATTATATAAGTACTGATAAGTTCTCCAACTAGCCAGAAAAGAATTTCAAAAATAAATTCTCTCGCTTTTTCATTTAGTTAGATTTTGTGAAGATTGTTGGGCCTGGATTTTTCAGCAGCCCCTCGAGTGTATGTCATAAATTCACATAACTGGTAATTACTTCGTTCAAATACCATAAGAATTTACATCTGAATACACTTTCGTGTTTCATGACGAATAGGCGCGCCTGTAGTTTCTATTTTTTCTTTTAAAAAAATTCTCTTTTTTTATGCATATTTGAAACGATGAATTTGAAGCAAGAAATTCAGTCATGTCGGAACTCGAACTGTTCAAAATATCTATGTGTGAATTCTCCGACTGTGGATACTGGCGTGTGAAAGAATCTAATTTGCAGCGCGAGGCGACCAGAAGACAGTGGAAGTGCAGGGGCAAAGTATTCAGTACAGTCGAACGGAGGCAGGAGGGCAGTGAAAAAGATCGAGGAATAGAGATGAAGGTTGGATTGGGGCTAGGCTCAAAATACAAGGGTAAGGAGGGAGCATTTAGGAGAAAGTAGGGATTTGATAAAAACGAATGACAGAATCAAAACCAATGATAAAGCAAAAATTTGAATGAATAATAAAGGAAAAAGTGAAAATAAAAAATTTTCTTAGAAATTAAATATATTTGAGAGAAAAAAAATCCTTTCACGTATAGCAAAAGTTAAAATTATTACCCTTTTGTCGTCTTACCCCATTAAAGAATCCTTGTTTCATTTTATTTCTTGAAGGTTTGTCTCTTTGTAGTGCGTTATTTAAATACTATTTCCACTCTCTTTCTGGCATTTTTAGCACACAGTGAGAAACACATTGGTTTATAGTGATTTGCTAAGCTAGGCATACATGTGACACAATACCGAATGTCTAGAGCACCCATTGAGGATCGAACTCACGACTCAGTAGTAATTGATCTAGCGAGACAAGCTTGGTAATCAATTACAACACGTCGGTGTGCCCAAAGGTAGGAGCGTGGAATATTTTGGATGTTAAAATGTATAATAATGTATCTGTATATCTGTTTACCTGCATGTTGGACAATAACATTTCTTATGTGTATATATGTGTGTGTGAATTAATGCATCTGTCACGTGTATTAAAGCAATGAACAATTTTAAAGATATGTGAGAAATATTTTGGGCAGTATAATGTGTAATACTGCATGTGTGTTTATGCTTGAATGTATGTTGGACGGTAACATTAGTTAATATAAATGTATATGTGTATGTGTATGTGTATGTGTGTGAGGATAAGTCTATGGAAATCATTTCCGATTAGATCGTTGAAATGAAGCGAGATGTTGCGATGATTTTGTAATTGGATACTTTATATAAATTTATATGCGTAAGTGTGTATGTGAAAATGCTGTTGTTACTTTTTCGTAGGTCACTGAAACGTAGCTTGATTAGGATATATTTGTTTTGGCTGGAATTTGTCATTGAAAAAGGAATTAGTATTATTTCATTTATTTTTATGTACTGATAGACATAAGTTGGATTAATGAAGACTGGATCTGTAGAAAGAATGTGATGTTTCAAGTGAGTGTTTATAGTTAGTAGTAATGCTAATATCATGTTTTTTAAAAATACTTTCTCCTTAAAGAGTTGTGTTCTTTTTTAATTAGGCTGGCATTCGTGAAATCTGATTTATGTTAAATGTCGTTTCGATGTTAAACGGAAGCGTTAGAACGTCTGTCTAAACGTAAATCTTTTTTTGTTTTGTTCGTGGATACGGGTTTTTAGATCACGTTATGTCTCCGTCAGATAGACAGATATTTAGGCAGATAACGAAGAGACTAAAAAGAAATAAACAGACAAAAATATAGTAAGTACTGAAAAGTTCTCCACCAACTCAGAAAAGAATACCAAAATAAATTATGTCGCTTTTTATTTGGTTAGATTTTGGGAACATAATGGGACAATTTATAAATTTCAGCGTTTTTAGAATAAATTGTCATGTTTCTTCCTTACATTTTTTAAATGAATTTTCATTTTTCACTCTATTTTTAAAATGAATTTTCATTTTTCACTCTTGCACTTTTAAATCAAATTTTCATTTTTCCCTCTATTTTTAAAATGAATTTTCATTTTTCACTCTTGCACTTTTAAATCAAATTTTCATTTTTCCCTCTATTTTTAAAATGAATTTTCATTTTTCACTCTTGCACTTTTAAATCAAATTTTCATTTTTTCCCTCTATTTTTAAAATGAATTTTCATTTTTCACTCTTGCACTTTTAAATCAAATTTTCATTTTTCCCTCTATTTTTAAAATGAATTTTCATTTTTCACTCTTGCACTTTTAAATCAAATTTTCATTTTTCCCTCTATTTTTAAAATGAATTTTCATTTTTCACTCTTGCACTTTTAAATCAAATTTTCATTTTTCCCTCTATTTTTAAAATGAATTTTCATTTTTCACTCTTGCTCTTTTAAATCAAATTTTCATTTTTCCCTCTATTTTTAAAATAAATTTTCATTTTTCACTCTTGCACTTTTAAATCAAATTTTCATTTTTCGCTCTATTTTTGAAATAAATTTTCATTTTTTATTCTTACATTTTTAAATTAAATTTTCATTTTTCATTCTTACATCCTCGTCTTTATCCGCTGGAATCAGTCAGTCAGTTGTGCCATACATGATACACGCTTGGGTGATGGCGTCACTTCCTATCCATGACTGACAAGGCAGAAGATTTTCCTGCACTAAGTTGCCATTTGTTTCTTTAGTAAACTGGATGCCAACCAGGTTTATAGAATCTAATCTGTCCTTCTATTCAATCCATAGCTGGAGGAAGACTGTATGGATACATACCTTTTCCAAGGGTATTTGTGCGTAAGAGAATGCAACTGGAATTCGAAATCCGCTCTCCGATTTCTCATTCCGTGCCGATAGCCATTGCACCACAAGGCACACCCAAAACGCCAGCAAATGATTGAAACTGATTATTACTGAACTCTTTATATACTATGAAATTTCCATAAACATGCAAACCATGATTCATTTTATAAATCATATATAATAATTGTTATTGAAACTTACCGATATGAAATATGAACTCGTCCAAAATGTATATAAGTATTAGTTCTGCTTTGTAGAAGCAGAGTAAGATATAGATAGGCAGAGAGAGTGAGAGTGAGAGTGATAGTGAGAGTGAGAGTGGAATCTATTCCAGCGGATAACTCTGACAGCCGGACTAACAGTCACGCTAATAATCTATCATTGGTATATGTTTGTAGGACTGTCTTTGTTAAATATATTTGTTTATTCTATTTCTTCTTTGTGTCTTTATTTCTGGTCCCAACAAGGCCACAACAACTTGGCGACGTGTTCACAACAATAAGAAAGGAACAATAAAACCTATTGATAAAATCGAACCGTTATAACAAGATATTGTAATAAAATTTTCATGACGAGTTCAAATTCCGGCTGTTACTTTTACTTCTCACTAATGGCCTTGGGAAAGTTATGAATCTGTCTATGCTCTTCTCTAAGTCTGGTTAAATAGCTAGGCCTAATAGGCTCTTTAAATTTCGTAAATCTCTGAATTCAAAAACCCTATAAAAATTAAAGGAAGCTGAAGAGAGCCATAACATTCTGTTTTGACAGGATATATAATAAAAAATTTTTAAAAAAATTTATATCATGAATAGAAGATTAGTCCAACCATTGATCTTACTAACGCCAATGTATGTAAAACGTATATTTTTTTTTATTTCTTTGGTTGGCCGTGGACAAGCGACGATGCCGACAAGGGAAAACACAATATTTTAAAAATAAAATTCTGTTGTGATTGTGTTACCGTCTCATTTTTCCTCTCTGTTTTCTCCTTGCCGAGTGTGTTCATGCCCGTTTGTCATCTATAGACATAATACCCGAATAAAATATATTGTTCTGATTGTCGTTGATTTGGTCATTAAATAAAACCTTGTTCCAATATGAGAAATATTTAAATCATTTATAAAGGAAATTCTTCTTTTTTAGGTGCCGTGTCCCTTCATGACGTAGGCGATCATGGACTTCCACTTGCTCCTATCCATTGTCGCTCTTAATACTTTTCTTCTTGGTAACTCGTCCATACTATCTGAAAAAATGCTTTAAATTGTATTTCTGTCCTCAGAAATTTATTTTGAATCAACTTTTCTGTGTGTTACCTGCTAGTGGTAAGTGAACGGAAATGAGTTTGCTTTTGTTTGAATTTTAATAATTAATTTTTATTATTTTTTGGTTTCCCCTTTGTTTATTTTATTTGTTTTTATTTGTTCTTTTGTCACTAACTGAAGTAGTTTGTGTAAATGATTTTGCTATCCAAGGTTCTTTTCGACTTATACAAAACTTAGTAAACTTCAGTTACTTTCTTGTTTATTTTTTTTCTTTTCTTTTTTTTAATTGGAGTAGATAGTTCCTACTATCGCCCGGTCTCACACTCCACCCCCTTCTTTTGAACAAGAGTAGAGGTGATCACCTTGTTTCTTGTTCAGGAAGGGGTTCCCGGCTCATCCCTCTTCTTCGGTCTTAGTGTTAGTTCAGCTGGTAGCTCTTTGCAGTTACGGAGTATGGTGGTAACGCCTTTTACATTCTGAGGGTATCGGGTTGGCAGTTTCCTGGTTGCTGCTTCCGACTGGTAGTTAGGAGCCCGAACTCTTGCGTAGCGTCTTGAGAGGCTGTTCTGATCAACAGTTGAATAATACCAGGGTTCTTGTAGTGCCATATCGCACATGGAAGGGCGTCCCTGCATGAACGTTCGGTGGGCAACCCCGAGGCCACATTATGTTGTAGGCCGCGCCAGTCTCCATCCTTCATATGCTGCAAACAAGTGACCGACTGATTCTACTCTAAGACCTCTCCTCAACTGAATCACTATGGAAAAAATCAAACATAATAGCAATACTAAACCAGCTAGTCTAAAAACGCCTAAACCAATCTGCATCTCTTTCACTAACATACGTGGTATCCGCACTAACTTCCTCAGCGTAGATTCATTCCTTCACACTAACTCACCTGATATCTTAGCCTTATGCGAAACTAACCTTAACCCTTCTATCCCCTCTTCTGAGTTCTACGTTCCTGGCTACCTTCCTCTCTTCAGGAAGGACTCCAATGTCCATATGCATGGGCTTGGTGTGTATATCAGCAAACACCTCCTCCTAGCTAGGGTGACATCTCTTGAATCCTGGATCATTCTTTCATGTGCTTCCGTCTCTCACTTCTAAGCTCGATTAGCTATCTCTTCTTTCTCTACCGCTCCCCTTCCTCCTCTGACTGTTCGTTACTAGACAGCATCTCTGACAATATCGACCAAGCCATTTCTTCTCATCCCTCTGCCCACATATTTGTGTTTGGTGACTTTAACGCCCACCACACCAAGTGGCTGGAGAACTCTGTCACCGACTCTGCTGGTGTCCACACCATGAATCTTTCAATCACCCAATCCCTCACGCAAGTGGTGGACTTTCCCACACGTTTCTCCGACAACCCTAACGGAAGGGACTCACTACTAGACCTCTGCTTCACTTCCTTCACAGACTGTTGCACTACCAAACAACTCTACCCACTCGGGAACTCTGACCACACCGTAGTTTCCGTCAACATTTTATTCCTCTCCCGCCCGACCCAAGAAACCCAGACCAGTAGAATATCCTACTGCTACCAAAGGGCAGACTGGGATTTGTTCCGAGACTTCCTCTGTGACGTCCCATGGAACAACGTTTTTAGTCTTCCCATCGAAGAATGTGCATCCGAGGTCTCCTCCTGGATTAAGGCTGGCATCGATGCCTTCATCCCTGCCAAGAAATTTCTGCTTAAGTCTCATTCGGCCCCATGATTCTCCCCCGCTTGCTCGGCCGCCATTGCCCACCGGAATCATTTCTTCCGACTCTACCGTAGCTACTCGTCAGACCAAAACAGGCGCCTTTTCACTTCAGCTCGTAATAAGTGTAAAAAGATGCTTCACGAAGCTAAGACATTGTTTGCTACCAGAATAAAACAACGCATAGCATCCGCTAAGTTCGGCGCCAAAGACTACTGGCGATTCTGTAAAAGAGTACTTAACAAGAGCAAGTCCACAATACCCCCACTAATCAATAATTTTGAGGTCCTCACCTCCTCAGCGGACAAGGCTGAATGCTTTGCACGGAGATTCTCGAACAATTCGAGTCTGGACTCGTCTGAGATTTTTACACCCGACTTCTCACCTAGAACTGAGGCTCAACTGAATGACGTCCACATTACACCCTCGCTTGTCTCTAAGATAATCTCAAAACTTGACCTCCACAAAGCGAGCGGAGGGGACAGAATCCCAATCATAGTCTTAAAGAAATGTGCCCCTGAACTATCCTCTGTCTTTTCTAAGCTCTACAACTACTGCCTCTCTGCTTCCTGCTTTCCCGCCTGTTGGAAATCTTCCTCTGTAGTTCCTATATTCAAAAACTCTGGAGAACCCTCGGACCCCGCAAATTACCGCCCTATCAGCCTTCTTTCGATCTTTGGCAAAGTGTTTAAGGCCATTACCAACGCCGAGCTCGTTCAGCACCTCACAGAACACAGGCTCCTCTCGGACAAGCAGTATGGTTTCCGCTTCACCAGGTCTACTGCCGATATGCTAACGACCATCACCGATTATATATACCAGGCACTCGACAGGAATGGCGAAGCCCGATCTGTCGCCTTGGATATCTCTAAAGCGTTCGACAGAGTTTAGCATGCTGGCCTTCTATGCAAACTGTGGAGCTATGGTATAGCTGGACAATTGTTTGAACTAATCCAGTCATTTCTATCTAACCGCACATTGAAAGTGGTATTAAACGGACATGCCTCCCAGAGCTACCATACGAACGCGGGTGTCCCTCAAGGCTCTATCCTAGGTCCTACGCTCTTTCTGATCTAAATTAATGATCTCCCCGATACCATAATATCCCAAGTAGGTATGTACGCCGATGACACCACAGTTTACTCTCGCCTCGACCAAAAATCTGGTGTGGGCGACAAAGGTAACCTTGCAGCCGAGCTTGGAAAGGACCTCTAATCCATAGTGGACTGGGGTAAGAAATGGCTCGTAAATTTTAATGCTTCTAAAACGAAGCTACTATCAATTAACCATCATAGACAACCGCACCTACCTCCCATTAGCATGGACCAGGCTTGCCTCCCAGAGAGTAAAACACTACGCCTCCTTGGTCTCACACTTTCAGCGGACCTCAAGTGGAATGACTATATCGAATCCATTGCTAAATCCGCTACTATGAAAGTCGGTTCTCTGTGCAGGGCCCGGAGGTTTTTTCCGTCTGAATCTATCCTGCACATTTATAAATCTACCATCCGCCCGTGCATTGAATACTGTTGCCATATCTGGTCGGGTGCCCCTGCTATTCTCCTTGGGCTTCTAGACAAGGTACAGCGGAGGGTCTGTAATGTGACCGATACTGACTTGGCAGACCGCCTGCAGTCTCTCTCTCTCTCTCTCTCTCACCGGCGCGACGTGGCTTCCCTGTGTCACTTCTATAAATACTTCCATGGCTTCTGCTCCGATGAACTTAGATCACTGGTGCCCCATAGGTTCGAATTTGCACGAGATACTAGATTAGCAACTAGATCCCACCCTTTTACAGTGAAACCGATAAAATGCAACCGCAGCTTCTACTCCAACAGTTTCTTTTCTCGTACTTCCCGACTCTGGAATTCCCTTCCACATGACTGCTTCCCCGACGGCTACAATCTCCAGGAGTTTAAATGTAAGGTCAATAGACACCTTCTAACACAATAACTCGCTTCCATTCTTTCAAACACTCTTCTCATCCTCCCAACTATCACCCCCCTTCTGACATTTCCTATATCTAACCACTCTTTCTATTTACCTTCCGCTATGTAGCCCCAAGCGCAATAGTGGCAGTGGAATGCCTTGCTTGGGGTGAAACGATTAAAAAAAAAATATCTCCCAAACAAAGTTCTGTCATCCATTTGCTCAAGCCCATCATGGCTAGCATTGTTTTCCTCTATTTCTCTTTCTCTCTATCCATCCCGTGAGTATTAGATTCCCCAAGCCCTCTTTTCTCATCATGTCTCCGAAACTGCAACTATCTCTGCCTGATGTTAGGTATATGTTTCCTTTCCGTCTGGATTCTCTCCAATTCCTTGTTCAGTCCATGGTATCCTCACTATCCTTCTGTAGAACTTAATTTCCGAAGAGATTGTCTAGCATTTGCTACCATATGGGAGGATAGATATCACATAAAAGTTTAATACTCTTTTCTTTGTTTCAAACGGAAATAAAAAAGAATGGTCATTAGCGAAAAGAGAAACCCAAAATACCAAGAACAGGTCGGGGATAATAAAATCAAGCAGGAGCAGAAATTTAAATACCTGGGAAGTGTTCTGACAGAGAACGGCACTGTGTGACACTGTGACACTCAGTGTGACCCTGAGACCGAAGGCGCATTGGCATGGCCAAGGATGCATTTTAAAAGCTAAGTAGTATGAATAGCATTATCATCCTTAATTGCAATGACAAAAGGTGAAGAAAACAGAAGAATATTAAATGATACGAAGTATGAAAATTGGACTGAGAAGACCCTACCCACATAGATTGTATAAAGCATTCAGTTTGAAATTCCACAAATTTTCAACATTCTTTTCTTATGTGTCGTGTCCCTTCAGGACGTGGGCGACCATGCCCATCTACATATTCATGCTCCTTGTAGCTCTTAATAGATTTTGATTTTATTTTATTACCTCGCCCAATTCCAGTTGAATTCATTGCATTCACTTACGCACAAATACCCTTCGGAAAGTAATTAATCCATCTCTTCCCTCCAGTTATGGGTTAAATAATAGGACATATTGCGTTCTTCAGTAGACTGGCAACCAGTCTACTGCAGAAAACAATGGCAACATACTGAGGGTCAATCTTTTGCCCAGTCAGCCATGTCTCTTTCCAGACATGATCGCCCAAAGTGTTTATCACGTATGGCACTTAATTGACTGACTGACATCTCCCAAACCCTGTTCTACCATTCATTTGCCCAAGCTCTTCAAGTACGTTATGCGCTGCTTTCTTCTGTCCCTTTTCCGTCAATCTATCCTGTGAATTATAAGATTTTTGAAGCTTCTTCATTACGCGCCTCCCTGAATTTAACTGCCTCTTCCAGATGTTAAGTATAAGTTGCCTTTTTGTTTATATTCTCTCCAAAATCTCGTCGTTGCTCACATGTTTGACCCATGTTATCCTCAGCATCTTTCTGCAGAATCGCATTTCTGTTGCTTCAAGTCTTTTCTTCATGTTTGAGATGATTGTCCAGCATATAGGAATACAGATATCACGTAACAGTTCAATACTCTTTTCCTCGTTTCTAATTAAGTTTTCCGTCTGTTTATACTCTGCTTAGCTTTAGGAATGCATCTTTAATTATGCCAATACGTTTAGGATCTCAGTGTCACACTTTCCGTTTTCTGTTAGAACATTTTCAAGATATTTAAATTGTTTGATTTTAGTATCACAGATTTTAATTTGCCTTTTGATGATAGTAATGTTTTCTGTCGTCTTGTAGTTTGCATTTAGTCCTCCCTTATCGCTTTCCTTTGCTATCTTCTGTAGGAGCTCTTCTAGTTTCTTTTCCGTGTCTGACATTAACACCAACCCAGCATCATCTACACTGGCATGAAACCAGACACGTGCACAAATCTGACACAGTAAGTAGATCGTTCGTCAGGATGCCTCATAGCACCCACAGGTGTCTTCCATTCGGTACGTCCTACCATGATAGCCTTTAGCTCTTGTATTGTTTCCGTCCATGGGACTTTTACAAGTATGTCTAAAAATATGACTCCTTCCTCTTCTTGTTCTCTTATGTCATTAAAATATGTGAACTAACTATAAGCAAATCCTTATTATTTACCATTTATAAAGTTCGAATCAATTGGCAATTAGATGATGTTTGCCAACTGATCTAATAGGCAATATAAATAAACAGAGTAAAGTTTGCCAGAAACTCACTAAAAAGTTTAATGGACATTTTTTGTTCATTTTATTCAATAAAATAGGGTTGAAAATAATTGTTGGTTATATATATATATATATATATATATATATATATATATATAAGAAAAATTAAGGCAGACACGATATTGAATGGTAAATCGGAAGTTTAGGCCTATTTCAGGTGAACAATCATTAGCTTCTGTCTTTATTTTACAAAGGATTTTACACGAATCAGGTTCGCCTGAAATAGGCCTATACTTCCGATTTCCCATGAAATAACGTGCCTGCCTTAATTTTTCTTATATTTGTTCTATATATATTTATATACATATATATTTAGAGCTCTCTTACAACTGTATGTACAGGATACTCTTTTGGATTCTTTTATGCCCACACTGCATGCTGATATATATATATATATATATATATATTAGTTTACCTGTACTGTAAAATGACGGCAATATCTTATTTCTACTTATACAATATCAAAAACTATTGTTTTCTTCGTAATGTTTAATACAACCTGAATATTAAATTATATCATTTGTTTAGTGCAATTCAGCATGTATTATTATTATTATTATTATTATTATTATTATTTATAATATGAATAATTATAAGGTAAACAAGAAAATGCAAAAGAAGATAAAAGATTTTTATATTGTTCAAGTAGAATACAAGAGAATAATTATCAAGTTTTATTTCTCAAATTTAAAATAATATAAAATTCTATTTCTAATACATTACTGGAAGAGTCAATTTCAGACACACTAGTCATTTGTTTATCTATAGAAAAAGTGAACTCTTTTGGTGATGTTAAAATGTGTTATACAGACACTTGTACACACACATACAGTGAGATACAAAATTATACACATGGTACAATCAATCTCATTCAAAATAATATATTTAACTTTTCAAATATTGAAACATATAAAAACGTTGACAAGACTAGACCATCTCCCGGACACCCAATAGCATCGACAGGCTTTTTCCATTCAGCACTGTCTACCATGATAGTCTTTAGCTCTTGTATTGTCTCTATTCTGGAGATATCCTCTAGCAGCATGTATATGAATGTGAATCATCTTATTCCTCTTTTTCTTCTCTCAAATGGCTGCCATAGTGACTAATTTTCTGGCAACATCATCACCATGCCTTTTATACAGTGTGTCTTGCTGGATGCATTCTTCTCTTCAGCACCTTTGATGTTATCTATGATAGCTCACCATACATTTCAGCATTGGATGTGAAACTTCACCAGGAGACATAAAATGCCACACCAAAAATTATTTTGTAACACCCACTTAGTTTTTACTTAAAAGATATAGACATATTCCACATCTCTTCTTCATAGACAAAGACATACACCACTTAAGCAATAACCAATTTGATTTTTAATCCTCTGGCTAATTGGTAGTTCCATAACAATTTTTAATTTGTGACACGCAGTCTAGGCAAGAGATTTTCTTTCAGTTAAATCTCTTTCATGGTGTCTCCAATGTTTTAGCCACTTTTTACTTTCACTTTCACATGGGCAGGATGGTTGAAAACTTGAAAGTTTAAGGGTAAAACATGGTTGAAGAGCACAACGTTCAAATTATTGTAAATATACCAATCGGAATAATTCCGATTAAGACGGAAAAAATACGTGTTTTATTCCTTGTTGATAAGATCTGAAATTCACAAAGAATATAATTCTGATAATTTTGAATTCATATGTTCGCTACTTTTAAAGTTTCATCCAAACGTCAATTTATTTATCATTTAAAATTTCCTTGTAATAAAAAGAAAATTTTAAATGGTAAATCAATTGAATTCGGATATAATATCCAAAGCAGACAATATGAGCTTTTGTGTTGATTTTACTGAATGTGAGCTGGCATTTTTATTCTGAGGAGTGGTAAATATCACTTAAACAAATCATGGCTTTTCCACTTAAAACACCCTGAAATATGAAAACCTTTACAGTGTGCGGAGACTGAAGAAGAGATTACTTGAAAAATCCTCAGCACATTGATTACTAGTCGAATTTGGTTCTTTCTCCAAATACTCATCAGAATCTTGTGTTCTTTCTATGAAAAAAAACAAACTTGGACACCATCATTATGTTAATAGTGACCTTCTAAAATGATGTAATTATTTGCGCATATATCGACACTTCTGCAAAATATCGAGTACTCATGTGTTCTGCTCAGAATCAGCTAGTTGCTTCGCAACCGTCTGCCAACGATCAGAACGTAATAACCAGATGATCTGCAAAAAGTGTTATACACGCGTACACACACACGCGTGCGCGCAAACACACACACACATACATACACGCACATACACACATACACACATAGATAGATAGATAGATAGATAGATAGATAGATAGATAGATAGATAGATAGATAGATAGATAGATTGGAATTCGTTTAGAGGAAGTTTTGGATCACTAACGACCTGAAGAGACACGACACGAAGTAGAAGACAAACAACGACAACAATATGATTGATACAAATTAATTTCCTTGTGATTTTTAAAGACACGAAGACATTCTATAAACAAAAATTCTAGGAAGGCCAAAGTGTACACGACCAAAATCTTGTAAATAAAAACAAACAATAAAGATGAGAAATAATTAGTTCGCACCAATAGAATACAAAATACTGATCGACTGGAATAGATAGATAGATAGATAGATAGATAGATAGATAGATAGATAGATAGATAGATAGATAGATAGATATACTGTTTTTAATATAATTGCATACTATTGTATTTTCTCTTCCTTATGTACTGCTCCTGAAGAACTGGATACTGATTTGGTTTTCCTTCTTAAAGCTCAAATGTGAATTTAGTTAAGAAAATTGTATTGCATCAGAAAGCAAAAGAAACTAAATCTAGATTGTAAGTGATAAAATGTTTTGTCTTGTTTTTAGTTTTTGATTGATTTGTTATTTTTTACAGTTTATCAACCGTTTGCATATTATTAAAAAAAGCCAGAAAATATTTTTAGTTTGTACAAATTTTTTGGCGATAATAATAATTTACTGATATAAATACTACTATTTAACCCACATCTGTGAGGTTAAAAGGTGGATACATATCTTTCTCAGAGGTATTTGCGCGAAAGTGAATACAACTAAACCGACTGGAATTGGAAACTGATTTTCTGATTTCCAATTCCGAGCTGTTATACATTACACCACTCTCACATACAAACTTGTAGAACATGGTATTCCCAAGCAGTCACCTATGTACTGACAATGCTCGACGTTGCTTAACTTCGGTGATCGTACGAAAAGAGGTACTTCAAAGTGATATCGCAGTAAACCTACACGATGATACAGTGGTCAGAAAGAACAAACGCTCAATTAGTCTCATCATATTACTGAGTGAATAAATCATGAGAAAATGTGTACTATGCAGCAAGGTCCCAACAAAGTGGCTACCAACATACATCAAGGCTGCACAACTGGTTCATGAGATAGACAAAATCCCTGGATACTTTCCAAACAGACCTCACAACTCTTTCGCGTTTACTTCCTAAACATCTAGTTTCTAAAAGATTGAAAATCAAGTATCCACTCATGTGATGCTTTTTATGGTTACAAGTATAATAAAAGAATTGCCTTCCATTCTACATTGATCTGCCAAATCTTTGTAGTTACTGTCGTAATATATGTTGTTTCAGGACCATTTAATACGTTGTTCAATAGCATCTTATCTGATGCAAATGTATTTGTTTATCTCGTATTTCTCCTTGCATGAAGTCATTGCATTTCTCGCGTTCGTTATATTCTTCTGAATGTTGTATTATTAGAAATGAAACAAAACTGCACGATATCAGAAAATGGTATCCATAAGAGGGTAGGTTGCATCTGTAGATGTAGGTAGATGGTTAATGTTTATTGAATTAGCCTTGTGGCAAACATGACCAAACTCGCTACAACTTACAGGTTTTATCTAGAATTATCAGAAGGTTATCAGATGGTGTGGATTTGTGGAAGAAAAAAAGTATACCTTTTGTATGTTTAAATAGAAATATATTAATGGAAAAGAATAATATGAATTAGTAGAAGTTAATGTTTAATGAGAAACAGTATTAAGACGTTAAGGAGATCAGGAGTTCGTAGTAGTCCTTGCAAGAGTGAGTTTATGTGTACGTAGGCAGGAACGTATGTATGTATGTATTTATGTATGTATGTATGCTGTATGTTTGTATGTATGTATGTATGAGTGTTTATTGTTGGGTAGGATTGTTTTTGAAGTTATCGCTCAGTGTAAATGGTGAAAAGGAAGGAGGTGAGAGAGAAAGAAATAAGTGAGAGATGAGAGAGAACGATAGACAATAACAGTAATCGCTTGACGATTGTAGTAGGACGTGTTAGTTACTCCCATCTTCTTTTCTCTCTGGCGACGGTCGTGCTTGCTTCCCTCTTTTATTTCGTTTTCTGGGGCTCCGAACAGGTCATTTGGGAATTCACTCCCAGATGTGATTCTGGCCTTTCTATAGTGTTTTTAGATGTTTTCTATTGGCCAAAAAACATTTTGCATCGAGGTGTGAAATTTCACGAGTTTTGTGTGTGCTGAGCAAAGTTTGTAAATTCGAGTAATTTTGTTTATTTCTAACAAAACAATGAGCCAGTACTTAGCATTTTAATTTTTAAATCTTGAACTTGTTTTGTTCACTACACATCAAGTGAGCTGTGACACATCAAGTGGGCTGTGACACATCGTGGCATGAAAGTAACAAGACGCTTTGTCAATGTATCTGGCAACAGAGCAAAATGCAAGCGGAAACAGTTTCATGCCTTTTCAGACGCATTAATTGAAATTGAATAAATACAGTGCTCTAAATGCCAAGAAGAAATATTTCAGTCACCATACAGGGTGTATATATATATATATCCACTTTATATTAAAGAAACAAAAAAATATACAACATGCAAAATACATGTTAATAAAAGAACATAAACATACATATACAAGCTAGCAGTAGTATAGTTATACATGCTGGTAAATATCCACTCATACATCTAAATAAGAACGCAAAGAAAAAATAAAAATAAATAAATTTTGATATCTGTAAGCCTACCCTTTTCCCACGCTTAGAATATTGCTACGACATATGGCAAGGTGCTCCTGTTTATTTAGACATTCTTGATAAAATCTAAAGGAGAATCAGCAATACTATTGGTCTTGGACCGTAAATTCTATGTTAATAGCTTCTTTTCTTGCACTTCTCACTTGGGGAACTCTCTTTTGGTTCCATACTTTGCAGTCAACTTTAATCTTCAAAAATTAAATGCAATGTCAATTGTTATTTACTGTCTTCCTGATTACACTTCTTTTGCTTTCGCTCCTTAGTAATGTTTCTGCTTTCTAATTCTTTCATACTTGTGTCTTAGTGACTTTACTGCCTTGGTTGGAGTAAATCTTATTTTTAAAAATTCCAGCTAATGAATGCAATGTCAATTCTACTTTATGGACAAAGATTATGAAATTTTTCATAAAATCCAAAGAAGAATCAGCAATATTATTCGTCATGAGCTAGTATCTCGGCTTCAGTCACTTTTCCAGTTCCGTAAAATTACTTTCCAGTGCCTTTTCTATAAATACTTTGTTTGGATGAACTCTTTACTGTGGTAAATGTAACTGCAAGTTTTATGCTAACAGCTTCTTTTCTTGAACTTCTTGCTCTTCCGGCTTCATGCATTCCGACCCACTTTGATATTCAAAAGTTTAAATGCAATGTCAATCGTTATCTAGTGTCTTCCTGATTACGCTTCTATTGCTTTCGCTCATTCATATTGTCCTGTTTGTTTTGTTTGGTTTGTTTGTTTGTTTGTTTTTTTTTTATTTCCTTTCCTTTTTCATACCCAGTAATCACTTCGTCACTACTGCCTTGTTTGGGAGTAAATTTGATAAAAAATATCCATATTAAAAACAGAGATACATAGCTTAAACTGAAATCAATCTAGTCCAGCATTTTTCAAGAGGTATTTGTTTTTATGTCTACATATGACCATTAATTCATTTCTTTGATTTAATAAATTAGGGTTATTTATATAATTTTTAGAATGTTCAATTTTTCTAGAAAACAAAGTTTAAAACTTTTGCCTTTACCATTGTAATATTTAGTTGTAGATACGTATTATATTTCACGTAATTTATGGTACAGTTCCACCATCTTTTATTTACCAGTAATATTTAGAGAGAGAAATATTAGTTTTGTATTTATCATTACTTAAACTTAGTTTGTGGATTGTGAAGCACGTGATTAACTTATCGTTTGAGTTATTGAAAATAGACAGGACAATAACGAAAGGGGGAATAAAAAGTAGGTACCTCCAAAGAATCACTTAAAAAAAAATGGAACAAACATGATGAAACATATTCGAAACTTAATAAAAGCAAAGGTTTATCGTCGAAATGTTTATGCTTATATTAAGTTGGAAAATCCAAGTGATTTTTATTATTATATTATATTTTTTAATTCTTTTGAATCTTAGCAAAAATATTTTCGTTTCAAATCTTTTGCCACTTCTCATTTAATTTTATGAAATTTTGAAAATTCCATGGTTGTAGCGCTTAATTTTTATATTAATTATAAGGAAAAGAACTTTGAGAATTTTATATAATCAACTATTTCTGTCAACTAGGACCCATTTAGAGAAAATCTGCTTGGAATCGTAGAATAAAGATAAAATAAAACTAAGATATTATTTAATTAGAAATGTTTTAATTGATATTATTAGTCAATTAGAAATGTTTTAATTGATTTTATTATTTAATTAGAAATATTTTAATTAATTTTATTATTCAATTATAAATGTTTTAATTGATTTTATGAATAAGATATCTTATGGGCACTGTCTTTAAAATATTTTGCTAATTAATGGACTTGTAAAAGAATTGTTTTCTTTTGGCAAATATAATTAGAATAACTTATATCATTTTAAATCTTTTAAAGTTTTGTATTAATTTAAACGTTTAGGTGATATTGTTTTTAAGTAAAAACTATATTTACTAATTAGAAAAGGAAAAGATTGCTACAATTCAGCTACCACCAGTATTTTAATAGAATTTTAAAATTATTTGTGAGTATGTGACTTAAAAACACCTCCCTAATTTTGAAATTTCAGTTATTTTAAACTTCCAGTTGGGTGTTTCTGAAAATCCCTGTTGTACGTTTAAAAATAATAAAAAAGCTGGAGAATCAGTAGTTATAAAAACGTCTGAAGATGCCAAAAGTTTGAATATAAGGGGAGTAAACAACGGCCATCCAAACGAATATATATATATATATATATATATATATATATATAAAGAAGAGGATTGAAATGTTTTCTGTACGACCAAGAAGATTGATATTATATAGGTACTTTCACTCAATTTTGATAACTAACTTTTAAACTAAATTTAACGTTTCCTTGAAACTTTCATTTTATTTTTATTGGAAGTGAAATGATTAAATTTATTATTTCCAGTAAGCAGAACGCTCTGGTGTATTTCATACAGAAATTATATTGATTGGAATCTAAAATTTTGAGTTTTTTTTTCTTTTAATTTTTCGTCCATGTTTAAGCGATCGACTCATTTGTAAACAAAAGTTAATTCTCGGTTTTAAAAATCTTGCAAAAATAAAATACATATTAGTAACACATTATTTTGGAAAATTAGCAAATTTAATGTTAAATTAATCTGATTTACACAAGTATTACTTATTTATAGCATGAAATTTAGAATAAAACTATTTCTTAAACACAGAGATGAACTTTCTAACCTTTCCACTGCATTTAAAATGTGTTGACAGATAGGAAAATGTGAGATAAGATGAAAGTGTATGGCGATCACAAGTGACGTAATTGTACAAACTTTTTCCTGTAAGGAGAAGAAACCGTGAAACACATAACCTTTTAATGTACACATAGAAATTACCATGCAAAAAAAATTTGAACACACACACACACACACACACACACACACACACACACACACACACACACACACACACACACACACACACACACACACAAAGATTATTTTAAAATACGAAGTCACGATAATTTATATTAAATTTTTCAATTAGTAAATATAATCTTCAATTAATAAGTTAATAAACTAACGACAACGAATCTTTGATGCATTTTTAAAATATTTTGAAAATTTATAAATAATTATAATTAAAAAACAATACTTTTAAAATTTTTATTATTAATCGAAAAATGTTTTTTCTTCAGATTAATATATATTATTTGTTTCTTCAGACTTAATATATATTATTTGTTAAAGCAATTAAAAGCTTATAAAATTGAATAATATCATAGGTTTATCGCATTTTTATTTTACTTTTGAGAGCAGTTTGTTTTAGATAAACGCCAAATGTTTGAAAAAAAGAATAGATGATTTACATTCTCCAATATGTCCTGCGTTTCACTAATAAAACTAATTTTCCCAACAAACTTTAATTTCTTAAAATTTCATGAAGTTACGTGGAGTGGGGATAACAGATATAAAAATATTTTTACCAAGATTTTTTGTTAATAATTACAAAAATAATTTCATTCGTTTATGAATAAGTTCTGAAAGTTTTCATTTCGACAATTATTTGATTTTTGCAAGAATTTCCAAATTAATGTGTTTGTCACCGGAAAAAAATAAGTTATATATTATTCCGTCTTTCATTTTAAACTCTCGTAAGGATTTGGTTACCCAATAACTAAAATCAAAACAAGATATTTTACCAAAATTTCGAACGTGCTAGAAGGGATGAATTTTTTTTTTAAATTATTAAAATGTACTTTGGGCTTTTCTCTTCATAATAACAGAAACATTTGATGGAAAAAGTTCATTTTTATTAAGTTTGGGGTCTTTTTTTCATACTATCCTGTTTTTTCAACGATTTAGTTGAGGTCTTAATATTATATCATTTGGTCAGATTTTAGGAGTTAGGTCGAAAATTTTTCAGCAAAGTGACCCCCAAATGTGAAATGTAAAACGCCTGAAGGGAATAGAAGTATATGTCAAGAGAAAAATCACTTTTCGAAGAATCAAATTCTTTAAATTTAGAGTTTCTTTTCACAATTTTAAAAAAATCTTGATTTTATTACCTAACTGAATTTACACCTGAATAACTACAAAAGAATGAAATATTTTTCTATAAAACCTATTTCTTAAAATAAAAAAATAAATGTCAAAGATTGAAACAAAATTACTTGTATGTTTCCGTTTCTTTATTTTAGTTTTTATTCCTTTTTATCCTATATTTAATTCCTTCCCCCTTCGAACGAAGTGACCCTAAAACGCACCTGCAAAATGTTTTTCCTCATCAACGCCCTACCCCTGGTTTATTTGCGCGATCTCTATTACCACCACGGGTGAAAAAAAGGGTCATTTACCGATTCCTCGTTCCTATTCAATGATTCCAGAAGCGGTAGAGAAACTGGTATGTTTGTGTTATTTTGGGCTTTTCAATAGGATTGAGCATAAAATGGAATAGGAGATGAGAAGAAAGAAAGAAAGAAAGATGGAAAGAAAGAAAGAAAGAAAGAAAGAAAGAAAGAAAGAAAGAAAGAAAATCTGAAAATGAAAGGAAAAAAAGAATGTATAAAAAAGGTACGATAAATAAAAAAAAGTAGAAAAGGTGATTTAAAAAGATAAAAAAGATAAAGGAAAAGAAAAGTCAAAAAGAAAAACGACAGATTTATTAAAAAAAGAAAAAAAAAACAACCAAAAGAAATTATGAAAAGAAACTTTTAAAGAAGGAAAGAAAAGATGGAAATATTTTAGAGATTTTAAAAATCCCCAGTTTTTTTTTTTTTTTTTTTTTATGCTTTAATATTTTATTGATTTAACTTAATTTTAATAAAAATGATTTTCTCCTATGGAGTCGGTTTAGTCATCGGGACGACGGACACACATCTAATATTGTTGAAAGAAAATAAAGAATTTCTAAAGAAACGAAGTAAAAGAAGCAAAAGATGAAAGACAGATTCGAAGCAACAGAAATGTGGCCCAACAGAAGGATGCTGAGAATAACATGAACATTTGAGTAACGACAAGGTTTTGGAAAGGATACAAACAAAAAGGAAACTTGTGCTTAGCATCAGAAAGCGACAGCTGAGTTTTCTCTAACACGTAATGAGGAAGGGTGGTTTGGAGAATGTAATACTCACTGCACAAATAGAGGGCAATAGAGATAGGGAAAAGCAGCGCGAGACGTACTTCATGTGCTTGAGCAGGTAGATGTCGGTGTGGGGTTTGGATGAGATCAGTCAGATAAATGCCATACGTGATACACGCTTGGGTGATCATGTTTTGAAAGAGACATGACTGACTAGATAGAACATTTTGCTGCAGTAGGTTGCTATTATTTTCTGCGGTAGATTGGTTGCCAACCAAGGCTATAAAACCTAATCTGTCCTGCTATTTACCTCATAGCTAGAGGGAGGAGAAACAGATTATTACCTTACCGAAGTGTATTTGCGTGTAAGTGAATGCAACGAGAATTCGAACTAGGAAAAGTCCTGATAGCCACAAAGGATAGGAGGGGCAAGTGGAAGACCATGACCACCTATGTCCTGAAGGGACACGGCATATAAAGAAGAAAAAGAAGAAGCAAAGAATGACAAAGGAACCCCCCCACCGCCAAAAAAGATTCTGATCAGCGGCGAATGCGGAAGAAATGAACAACAGAGAAATGTGATCAACTTTCAACTTTCCCATTTCACGCGTCGATTGCCTTATTTATATCGAATCATTATACTAAAGTTTCTTTAAAAAGAAATATGAAGAGGCAGAGCAAGCAGGGTCGGGTACATTTGACAAGTGATCATTGAGGGCAAAGCAATAAAGCAGTAAAAAAAATGAAGTACTTCCGATCTGGGTTCGAATAGGTGTGAGCACTTTTTTATTGCAAAATGAAATGGTCACCCCCTCCATACTCTCAAGGTAGTGCGTTGCTTATAGTGTGTTGCGGTGTTTGATTAGTTCCCTTTTTTAACGTAAATTACACTGAAAGATAGAGGCAGCGTTAACGCAAATGTTTTTATGTGCCGCGTCCATTCAAGCAATCACATCTCTGCACATTTCCCTGTCCTTTTTAGCTCTTAAGATATTTTGCCTTGTTATTTGCGTTGTGGTGCAGTGGTTATCGGCTCGGAACGAAAAATTGGAGAGCCGAGTTCGAATTCACTTAAGCCGAGTTGCATTCTCTTAAGCTCAAATACTCTTGGGAAAGGTATTAATCCGTTTCTTCTCTCTTCAGCAATGTATTAAATAACAGGACAGATCGGGTTCTATATCCTTGGTTGGCAACCCGTCTACCGCAGAAAGTAATAGCAACCTACTGCACGAAAATATTCTGCCCAGTCAGTCATGACGTTTTCGAGACATGATCGCCCAAGCATGTATAACGCTTAACTGACTGACTTGGTATTTCTCCCAGTCCCTACTCTGCCATTCATTTACCGATCAAGCGCTGTTTTCCCCTGTCTTTCTTTCTTTCTTTCTATCTACCCTCTGAGTATTAAACTCTCCAATCCTCCTCCTTCGTTACGTGTCACAGAGACTTCAACTGCCTGTTTCTGATGTTTAGTATAACTTCCCTTTTCGTTTCCATTCTCTCCAGAACCTTGCATGTTCACATGGTCGACCCATGGTGTCCTCAGCATTCTAATGTTGAATCACATTTCTGCTGGTTCGAGTCTTACCTTTATCTTTGAGATTGTCCAGCATTTGCTGCCATATAGAAGGACGGATACCACATAACAATTCATGTTATCAAAATACGATTGCAAAACGAGTTTATAGTTCCTCATATATTTAGGTAGAAAAAGGAGTTAAACCATTTCTCCCTGCGCTCTACCCTATCCATCGCCAGTGATTTTAGCATAACGTATCACGTATTTCACGACGTTTGACAGAGTGAAAGCATCAACGAAAGCTTTTACCCTTATAGTCAATCATGACAGTAGCCAATAAAGAAGCAGCAAAGACACTTTTTAGTTATTCAACTACGACTGTGATTGACCTCTAACTCTTAAGATAAGACAGCTGTAGAAAACTGGTCACAGGAAGATTGTAACTCTTAGTATAAAATATTTAAAATTTTAAGATTAATATTTAATATGTATTCTATTTACATTGTTCGAACTATTGTCCTCATCTTTATTGCTATATTTACTACGTTTCGGCTGTTGTATGCTCCGGCGTTCTTCAGGTGCTAGAAATTTCGAACCGAACACTTTATTTAGCACATGAAGGAGCCCGGAGCATACAACGACAGAAATGTTGTAAACATGAAAATAAAGATGAGAACAGTAGTCCGGACAATGTAAACATCATCTCAGAAGTATAAAGATATATTAGTATTTATTATTAACCTATTTTAACCGCACCTTCAACTAGAATTCAAACAAGGAAAAGTCTTGATAGCGACAAGGGATAAGGACAAGTGTAAGTCTATGACCCCCTATGTCCTAAAGGTACGCAGCACATAAGTTATATTACACTATCTATCTATCTATCTATCTATCTATCTATCTATCTATCTAGCAGATACTATACGAGTTACACTTCAGATCAGGGGTGATTTTGAAAACCAATAGTCTATCAAGACACGTTGTTTGTGTAAAAGAATAGTAGAACAATGACTCGGAGAGATATTAAAGGGACAAATATTACTTAACACTAGAATGAATAGAAAGTTGCGGAGAATCAAGATCGTCTAAAGGGAGGGGGTGTATAAAAGAAGATACTGACAAAATTACTTTCAAAACAGTAAATTTCTGATATCAAGTTATCGTATCATCTATTAAAACGTCGAGGTACTATGTTCGATCCCCTACGGCATTTCTCATAGAAATAGCGTTAGTACTCACAAAGCATAGACTGTTAGTAATGGAGGACATGGTATTGGCAGCGAGCAGTAAAAACCTAGTGTATAAAGTTTTATTGTGAATGGGATATTGCTTGAGAGAATCGCAGCAAGAAAGTATATGGATTGATGCACAAACAAAAAATATGGAAATGAGACATATGAACTGTGAAAAGTTGAAAGAGAAAAAAAAGATAGAGAGAGAATGTGATACACAGAGGAAGAGAGAAAGAGAAAAAGAAAGAAAACGTAGGATAAATTAATCGATTTTAATAGCTTCTTCTGTAATGATAAACGATCTGATAGATAGATAGATAGATAGATAGATAGATAGATAGATAGATAATCTTTCTATATGGCAGCAAATGCTAGACAATCTCAAAATAAGATAGATAAATAGAGAACGAGAGAGAAAGAGAGAAAGAGAGGGAGAGTTAGCTACTGAGCTCTTATAAAAGTCCAGAGAGCTGCTCAAGATAGATGGAGGCTGAATTCGGTTATATGAACATAAGAGCAGATGGTAATAAGTACAGTTTATGAGGATATGTAGGAAAGATAATAGTTAGCCCTAAACTTGAACAGAATTGTAATGATTGTATTGATAAGGTATGCATCGGTCGGTAATCTCTTCTACAAAGTAGCGGTTCTTGAGATGAAGCTGTCCAAATGGAAATACCTTCTTACAAATAGCATACGATGGGAATGGTGATGATTTATCGCTGTGTACGTGGATGTGCGTTGTGGTACAGTGGATATCGGCTCGGAACGAGAAACCGGAGAGCCGAGTTCAAATTCCAGCTGAATCCATTGTATTCACTTACGCGCAAATACCCTTGGGAAAGGTATTAATCCGTCTATTCCTTCCAGTTATGGGTTAAATAACAGGACAGATTGGGTTCTATAGCCTTGGTCGGCAACCAGTCTACCGCAGAAAGCAATGGCAACCTACTGCGGGATAATGTTCTGCCCAGTCAGTCATGTCTCTTTCGAGACATGATCGCCCAAGCGTGTATCACGTATGGCACCTAAACTGACTAACTGACGTGGTATGGTGGGTCTTGGTTTTAAAGATCGGAACACATGTAACAAAGAAAACGTAAAACATGCCATCAAATTAACGATAGAATAGTGATACGACTCCGACTTGGCACTTGTGGGAAAGTGGTTGTAGAGTGGGAAATAATTCATCATAAACAAAGCCGCGTAGACGCCTTCGAATTGTCAGGACTAGACAGTGAGGATTGGTCAGCTCCAGGTCAGATATGGCAGCAATTCACCAGTTTTAGTTTGATCTAACACTTTTTCATATAACTAAAGGAGTCAGTTATTTACTGAGGTGATAGATAGATAGATAAGAATGAAATTGATAGAGCTTAAGATCTTCCGTTTGTGTTCAGTTCACAAATTGTCTTCCACGATTTAGTTCTTGTGCCAGACTTAAATTAGTAAACAGCAAAATTATCTGCTGGATAGATAGATAGATAGATAGATAGATAGATGCAAATAAAGTGATATAGATAAAAAAAATTATTAATGCAGTCAAACTGGTACTGATTTTCTCTGGCAAGTCATTGTGCTGAAGAGGCGTAACCAGATGCCATTCTCCTGCGACCCCTGTTGACTCCTACTGACCCCTGTTGACTCTGGGGTCTTATTTCGATCCATTTCTCATTTTGATGTCCCACTCTATTGATGCTCGTCACGTGAGAGTAAACAGTTCTCGAAATAAAGAGAACAAGCGAGTCAGTAATAGGCTAGCTGGGAAGCCTCACAGACACATTTCGATAATAGTATTACTTTAAGTAATATTTACTTAAATGTCGGTCTTTGAGCTTTCATGCCAATTCAGTGAGAAAATGGCTGATTTCAGAAAGACAAGACTGATCATTTGAGGATATACATTTACATTTAAGTGCCAACAGAAACGGTGAAAGTCCGAGTTAAAATACATTTTAAAAATAGTATCCTATCCTATAGGATTAAAAAGAGATTTAGGCTTACTCAGATAATATAGTTTCCATAGAAAGCCTTCTACAAAACATCCGAAAGCCTAATAGTAGCAAACTCATAGGCCAAAGCTATCGAATTTATCACAGTAATATAACACATGGGGAAAAAATAGAACATCAACAATTTCTGCTTGAAGTGTGTCCCACTTCATTGTTCATTTCTTGTCTCGTTGATAAGGACACACGGGTGTTCGAAAATTCCGACTTTTAAATCTTTCTTTTCAGGCTTCGGTTTCATCTAAAGACTTAATAATATAAAATAAATTCTATTAATCTTAGTGGCAATATTCTTATCATTTTTTTGCCTTTTTATTCCTCGAATTTCATTAACTGGCCTTTATATTCTTCGTATTTTATTAACTAGCCTCTTTCTCTCTCTCTCCCTCTCTCTCTCTCACTCACTCTCTCACTCTCCCTCTCTCTCTCACACACACACACACACTCACTCACACACACACACACTTTTTCACTGTCTCCTTGTTTAATTTGGTGAATGCTGCCATAATACTTGCCTTCAGATCATCTTTGGTGTTGCAAAGAGTTTTACTAGTCTCTCACAGAACTGAACCCCACATAATAATCAAGGGGTTGCAGTCCTAGTGAGTTATGTGGCCAGATGTAATGCGTGATAGTTGTAGAAATTGTTCGACAGTAATAATTGGCTTCTCCTGCTTGAGAGTTCTTCTACCAGACATAGAAACTTTCAACAGCCACCTTCTTGACCTAGGGCAGCACTAATCCTTCAAGGCAATTAATGTAGGTCTCTGAGGCCATGTGGGAAGGGGAAGGACGACACAATTTTAAAAGTCTTCTAAAAGGATAGGGATCAAACTCGCAACCTCCCGCACCTTAGGCAAGCACTCTATCATTGTGATGGTCTGTTCATTTTTAGACTCCTTATTCTATGTCTTTTATCTGATCCCATCATATAATAAACTTCTTTTTTTTAATGTCAAAGATAAATAATTTTTATCATCTAATAGATTATAAATATTATTTTTACTTTGATTTTAAATCCAGATCATTGGGAGAAAAGTGAAAATGAAGTTTTATGACTAATTTACAAAATAATGGCTATAATGATATTAGACGAATTATACATTGATTGATTCATTCATTTTTTACAGCTGATCAACCTTTTGTAGTTTATTTAAATCCAGAAAATATTTTTAGATTGTAAGATTTTTTTGTTTTCGTGAGATAATAATGAATTACTGGTACATATATTACTAATTAACCCCTAGCTGAGGGGAAAAAAGGTAGATTCAAACCTTTCCTAAAGTTAATATAATGATCTCAATTGAAACAGGAAATTGGCTCTCCGATTAACAATTCCGAGCCATTATCCATTACACCACCTGCACACCTAAGCTTACAGCACCTGGTATTCCAAGCGGTCACCCATCTGGGCTTAATGATAAGTGATGCAGTTCAATAGTATTGTTCTTAAATTAATACGAAAAATGTAGTCTTGTACAGTGTTCACATTTCCAGCAAAATGTAAAAGTGCCTCAGACTCCCAACCGCCCTTCCAGGGTTATCAGCAGCTCTATGACTATGTCGTCTGGTCCAGCTGCTTTGTTTCTATTATTATTCTTTTATTTCCTTATGCACGTCTGCTTTATTATTCCTGCACAATCTCTCTACCTCTGCACATTTGTCGTTGAGCCATTCCTCTTTAGCCTGTCTACATTTTCTTCTTATTTCCTTGTGTAGTTCCCTGTACTCCATTCCATGATTACTCTAACAAATAGCAAATATTCGAAACAGTCGCCTTTGAAAAGATATACAGCGATCCCAGTTCATCATTTAAGCTTCAAAGACTATGGGTTCATGTACAGCGAGCAATTTTGCTTTGTTTTCAGACTGTAACCGTCCATCTAAATTTCATCGCCTGTGGTGATTTTCAGTGATGAATTCTCAAGTTCAATGGGCACTAATATTTTTAATCGAGTTTCAAGAGCTGGAGGACAAAATTAATAAAAATGCAATGCCTTCTCTGGTTTGATCATGATCTTCTAGCTGACTCAGAAATTTAAACTTGAAAACATTTTCTAAACGATGCATTAGATTTGATGTGCGTTGTTGTACAGTGAATCTAGGCATGGAACAAGAAATCATAGAAGCCGAGTTCTAATTCCAGTTGAATTTGTTGCATTCACTTTTGCGCAAATACTTTCGAGAACGGTATGAATCCATCTTTTCTCTCTCCAGCTATGGGTTACATAACAGGGCAGATTGGGTTCTATATCTTTGGTTGCCAACCAGTCTACCGCAGAAAGTAATAGCAAACTACAATCATCTGCCCAGTCAGTCATGTCTTTTTCGAGACATGATCGCCTAACCCTGTTTCACGTATTGTACTTAACTGACTGATGAGATTTGACTGGCTATCGTAAAAATAATATACTAAGTAAGACTCAAATTCTATGAATTCATGGACCTTTCTTTTCTTGTTCGAAAGAGAAATGTGTAAATTTTAGGAGAGTTACTCAGTTAACTGCCATACGTGATACACGCTTGGGCGATCATGTCTCGAAAGAGACATGGCTGACTGGGCAGAATATTATCCCGCAGTTGGTTGCCATTACTTTCTGCGGTAGACTTATTGCCAGCCAAGGCTATAGAACTTAATCTGTCCTGTTATTTAACCCATAACTGGAGGGAAGAGACGGATTAATACCTTTCCCAAGGGTATTTGCGCGTAAGTGAATGCAAGGAATTCAACTGGAATTCGAACTCGGCTCCCCGATTTCTCGTTCCGAGCTGATATCCACTGCGCCTCAACGCACATCTTAGGAGAGTAACCAGACTAAATTTTATAAGTCTACATCTGAAAAGACGTAAAATTTTATAGAGAGAGTTCAAGATCTGGAAGAAGCTGTATCTGCATGAATCTGCCAATTCAACATTGTGATGGAAAATCGATTAAGCCTGGTGATATCGTGATAAACTGCTATAATAGTCTACGTTTATGGTAACGATGTCGTATATGACCCCAGATTCGGTATCTAATGTAGGTAATTGGGAGAAAAAAGTTGTTGTTACCGAAGTAGTTGTTATACACACACAGACACACAAGCACATACATATATATTTATATGTATGTATGTGTGCGTGTACGTGTGCACGGACGTGTGTGAGAAGATCTGAGGTAGCGTTACTTAAAAGAGAATCTGCGAATAAAATTCTATTTCTGAATGAAGCTGTTAACATTAACTTTGCGCAAATTCTCTTGAGAAAAGCATGAGCCCACTTCACCCTATGTTCGGTCTCATTGCTTTGAGTAAATGTCTCTTTATTAGAATACGACGATGAATAATGCAGAAGACAAAGGAGAGTGATAACTTGAATAAAGTAAAAGTTTTCAAATCCCTTACCTGACTTGCTGTTAGCATCAAAGCTATTACAACGGCTTTCATCCTGAACATATTCTAGTAAATATATATGCATCCAAAGTTACACTTTGTTATATATATATATATATATATATATATATATATATATATATATATATATATTAAAGTTAGAAAGCCTTAAAAAATTGTACCAAACTAGTTAATTATGTGTGGGAATTAAGAAAAGAAAAATGGCAAAAAACCCTTATGTAATATTATGAAAGACCTTGCAATGGTGGTGATCTCTGCAGATTGTACCTAGAAGAAAAATAGGTTATAGTATCGTTTCTAGAACAAAAAATATCCCTAAATGAAAGATCCGAAAAATGACCGGATATATACACATTAGAAAACACATTTTGTGCTGTTACAAAGTATGTACAATATTATTTTGCTAATCATAACTCTTCCCTCTTGTTATGCGTTCTAAAACTTCATGTTTGCGTTCAAAAAAAGCGTTGAATAATCAGTTAAGATATAAAGCCTGACGATAACAAAAGGTTGACACCATGGCTGATATTCTTAATATATATAAACAAATATTTGAACCAACCGCAGACAGGCCTGTTTTACTGAATCACAACTCTTCGGTGAGGCTAGATTAACCGTTTTGCCTGAAGCCGGGACTAGAACCCGACTGATTTAACAGTAGTCGAATATTCACCTAGCGTACGGCAGAACTAGCCGATTTCATAACGTATAATGTTTTTGTGAAATGTAAATAACACCAGCAGTGTGAGTTTTCTATCTAGTAACCGTTTCGAATGGTCGTTCTACACCGTAACCAGAGAACATAGCTTCAAGCGATAAATAACTGCTGTTTATGAAATTTCCCCTCTCTATAGTATCCCAGTCGAAAGCATAAGTAAACCATCCGCAGACAGGCCTATATATATATATATATATATATATATATATATATTTTACGACAACTGACAGAATCAAAGTATAATTTTGATTTTCTGTTTGATGCAATCATTTAGCAAAAATTTCCACCTGAGCTAAGTTAGATAATGTCTGTTCTTCAGAACTCTTTCAATATACTCGGTTGAAATACTTTCTAAGTTTGTGAGCAGTCCTCATTAACTCTGTTTTTTTGTTTTCTTTTTTGTTTTTGCTTTTGCTTTTTGTTTTTTCTTTTCTTTTCTTATTTCGGATAAATAACAGGTGCATTGGTCCTATCTTGAGTTCAATGAAGAATTTCCCTGGAGCCCGGTCAGCCAAACACCCTCTGCACCATCGATCAGCTACCTGTTCGCTGGCACGGTCGCGTACTGCGACGACCTGATGACCAACTTGTCAATATTATCTACCAGTTCCATCCACCATTACAAACTGGCGAGAACTTCACAGCAGACGACATAGCTGCTAGAAGGACTTTTCCGTCAGGACCTCCAGCATATTAATCTGGCGCTGAGTGATATTTTGACGCTCTGCCAAGATCGTGAGAGCTGAAGGGATAAGGTGCCTCTCGGGGAACAACGCCTCTATGGTATGAGATTCGACAGTAGAAGCAGCAGATAATACTGGAATTCTTAAGATTTTATTATTGTGTAGAAGCCCACAAAAATGGTACAGATTTAGGTAATATTTCTAACTCAATTCTGTAAGAACAGTGGGTCACACAGAAATTGACTATTTTTTGTGCAAAAAAGTAGGCACTCATTTGAATTTTTATCATCGCATTTATTATGCAATCAGTGACGTTATCTCAAACGCTATCAAAAACCTTCAAAGCACAGACGAGCTTTTCTATCCTAAAAATTGATATTTCAAAATTGGGAAAATATTTATTAACCAATAAAATTCTCAGTTTAGTATATCCATTTTTAAGCATCCTGAAGCTTATGCACTGTTACAAATACGATCACGTAAATTCGCAAACAATAACCTAGTAGGTGTAACACAGCTCCCGTTTATTGACTGCTGACATGACGACCGCTGGAAAATTACATGCATTTATAAAACAGCGTAAATACTTGACTCTCTCTTAAATAATCACATCTATTTTTTATATCTTAGTAACGGAATTATTTCTCTTGTGCTGTAAAGAAGAAAAACGAAAAAAGCCTGGGACTTTGTTACGTGAGGATCTTTGTGATTCGTTACTTTCAACTTGAAAGAAAAAATAATACTCAATAATAAAATGTATTTAAAATTTGTAAGAGCCGTGTTTGAAGATTATTTTTTCTTCGCTTTCCGTATGCTTTTTCCTCTACATACGTCTATCATTATTTTTTGTAATTGCTTCTGTATCATTTTTCTTTTTATCGTGACTAGTGATTTATAACAAAATAGATTACCCATAGTGTCAATAAATTTTCAAGAATAATCTAGTTTTTATTATAGCGACTAGCAAAAACGTTAAAGAAGGATGAAGGCCCACAGATGTTAAACTAAGTTGAAACTTAATAGATTTTTAGGAAAAAATCCTTCAAGCTTAACCTGGATCAAAACTTAAATCAACGGAAGTCAGCCATATTCTCAAAATTCTACCGTGGCAGGGCGGAGATTGTAGCAGTCGCCTCATCAATGTGTCTACGGAAAAGAAACAGAAGAAAAAAACTACGACCTCGAGTTCTTATTACTAACGTCCCACGTCGTTTTTTTTAATAATAGGTCAACCGCTGGTTTAAACAGTGGCTTCAAGATTGCGCCCATTGTACTCTTAACTGTTTAATTACGCAGTCATAGGAAACTTTCCATAACCTTTCGTTCGCTTAGTTTGTTCAGACAAGTATCTTCATCTTGGTTGATTTTATCACAATATTTCAGTTAATGTACACTCGGCCATTTCTTACCATTCCATCATCTACTTTACACTCTCTTTCTCTTGTTTTACTCTCAGCTCTCTCTCTCTCTCTCTCTCTCTCTCTCTCTCTCTCTCTCTCTCTCTCTCTCACGTATTTATTTCTATCAATTTTCTCTTCCTGCTGAATTAATTTTTAGTCTCTTTTTTCTTTCTTATTACTTTCTTTTGCTTCCTGTTTTTCTTTCATTGGTTCGAAATTAATATTTTATTTTTGTCAGTTTTGACAATTTTTTATATAGATATTTCCTTTGTTTTCTTTCTTTTTCCATATCTTTCTTTCTTTATTTCTTTCTTTTAATGTCCCTCTCTTTTCCACTCTCCTTATCACCTCATTTTATGTTTCTCATTCTTTCTGCTTTCATTGTCTCTTTTTTGCTCTCCGTTTTTCCATTTTATTTTTCTCTTCGTTTCGGTTTTTTCTTTCATATCCTCCTTTGTTCTCTTCCTTTCCTTTGTCTTTTCTATTCTTATTATCGATTATCACTTTGATTTTTACTTTTATCTTTTTACTTTCTGATTCTCTTCTTTTTATTGTATTTCTATTTATATTTTTCATACGCTTTATCTTTTTATCTTGCACTTTCATTTTTCCTTTCTTCTTCTTCTTCTTCGTTATTTTTCTTCGTTGCTTTTCTTTATCTTTGTTGGCTTTTTTCTATGTGACGCTGTCTTGCTTACTCTCTATTTTCTTTTTATTCTTTCATTTTTCCTTCTTTCTTATTTCTATTTTCATCTTCTTTTATTTATATTTTTTTTTCTGTTTCTTCGATTTTCCATTCTTACTTTTCTTTTCACCCTTTCTTCTTCTTTGGTCTTTTGCTCTACTTCTCTCCCTCTCCTTCTCATGTCATCATTGTTTTCTTTGCTTTTCTTTTTTTTTTTACAATTTCGCATCGTAAGATTTTAGCCTTTGTTTTCTTTGCCCACTATTCTTTACTGTGATTCATTTCTTTCTCTTCGTCTTTCTTTTCTTCCTTCCTTCTTCTCTATTTATCTTTAATTCCTCGTTATTTTTCAAACTAAAATTTCACTTCATGTTCCCATCACTTTCTCTTTCTCTCTCCCTTTTTTTATTCCCACTGTCTCCAAATCATTCTTTGATTTTTCTTTTATTTTCTTCCTTCTTTTTCTTTTAGACGCTCCTCTTTTCCTTACAACTACAATAAAAAGCAAGAATGTTTTATTGGTTATTTGAGACCGATTCCGCCTAAGCGAACCTCCATTCTTACTTCTTCATGAACAACGTATTTCCTGCAACATGTCATACCATCTGGCGGCCGTAAACTTCAGCTTGAACACGAACCAACCAGATCTCCATCCATCCCCGGTCACCCTACAAGAATACAGCTCTATCTACGAGACTTATGGCGCCAACCAGCAATGGTCTAAATAACACTAAAATAATGTTGATAATAATAATCTGTCGAATTCTAGATGAATATCAGAAGTTGGCCAGATACCTATGATGATGACGAGCGAAGTAAAGAACTGTGAACATTCTTTAAGACTCTTGCTAAAACAAATTGTAAGAATTAAAAGTTTATGGGAAATCGGAACTATTAAGAACAATAATAATATAAATCACCAATAGGGAATTTCTCAGGAGACTTGCGATGTCGTCTTCTTCAAAACTCAAAATATAAGCTTAAAAGAACTTCCTTCGAACTCCGTTGGAATCAAAAGAGACAAGAAAACAAAACATGAAATATCAATTGTGACGTGATAATAAACAACAAATCGCATGGGAACATTCAGGTAAGGGCCGCGTGTTCACTCGACAATCTCTAGTGATTTTCATCATTGGCATGAGAATTTATTAAAAGAATAAAAGGCACTCTGAGAGCAGAACACCATTGTTATAAAAAAAAAAAATGAACCATCACAAGTTCAGCTCGACTTTTCTTAGCTTTCAGGCTGGGATAAAATTGTATTATTTGCATCCAGGTCAACAAAGTGCATCTTCTCTCCTAATTGTCTTTCTGTCTTCGAGCAGATGTCAACTAAAGATATATCTGACCAGTCTCAGAAAACCACAGTATCTTCTGGGGCAGTACCTCCTTCACCGCACTAAAGAGATAGCATCTTTATTACTACCAATCCTGCAAAACCGAAGGTTGTAGTGGGGTGCTATATTTGGACCTGGCCCATGTGCACGCGATCGGGCTTCTCACATTATATTTCTACCTTCGGACAGTACACTATAAAATAAATGATGGATGCCTGGTCCCAGGGATTCTAACCCTTGTGGCATCACATCCCTTATTTCACCAAAGAGGGATGGTTGGGGAAACACCGACGCCAAAGCGACGGTGGTTTCGGAGAATGGGCAATGTTTGTCTTGTGTCAATATAAACGGGCATTTCAGATTAAAAATGACGAGCAGATGCCAAGGAATACGCGATCAAGGTATGGTATTTATTTTTTCTCTTCCTCTTAAAATTATGAAGGAAGCCTATGTCCGATTATTCTAACCCTGTGGCAGCATCTCCATTACAACATTAAAGAGGAAGTTGTCGGTAAATAACGTAGCAGTCATGAGGTTAGAGCAATTTTTGTTATTGGCCTATATATAGTCGTATGGACACTACACATTAATCTAGCCTTATGTACAATCCTTCTACCATTAGAAGGTAGGTTATTAAGGTTAAATACCTATAATAATTATGGCAATTACTGCAATTCACTTTAGACGAGAGATACTGGGTTTATATAACCCAGAACTACCTTATGCCTATTCGGGTCATCCGCGAATAAACCGGTTCCCCTGTCTGACTTTTCTGGTGATGATGAGTGACAAGACAGCGAGAAATATTACAAATCAGGCAAGCCTTCATGTAGGGTCAACAGGTATCTAACACAGTGGGGTAGACAGTTCGGTGATGACACTGCATCGCTGAACGGGGCTTCCTAGACTGAAGTGAACGTGTCCGTGATGCTTCAAATTAGAGATGGTTTGCTGTGTTTAACCTGGAAAGTGATGGGCTTCTCAAGGTTTCCTTGCCCAAACACGCTTCGCATGAATGACTACCTCTCCGGCGTTTACTCGTGATATGTGGAGTGAGGAAACTGATCAGATGATCAATCTCTACGCTTAAATCTGGTCATGATGATGATGATGATGATGATAAATTATTTCAGTCTATGATATAAAGAGCCGCGTCCGTCTGTCACAATTTCATATCTATACTATATAAAGCCATGTCTGTCCGTTACACGATTCAATCAGTAATAAAATATGCGGAATTTTCTTTACTAATAAGATATCCAATATTTCTTTCAGTAATAATTTAATTTAATTTAATTTAAACTAAAATGTAAACATAAAATTGACAAGCAAATTCTTAGTAGTTAAATTGATAGGTAAAATATCTTTAGGGCAGAGGTTATACGTTTTGTGCCTACGGGTCAAGGGGTGTTACTTTTAAGTATTTAGACACTTCCCTTTTAATGACGTTATCTTGATGTAATCATGAATGAGTTATTACAATCGAAAGTCGGGAATTGTTCCATGTCGAAATTTTCACAAAAGAAAAACAATCAGGATCCGCCTACAAATTGAATCAATTATTCCTTGGCCCGTGTCCTGCTCTTCCACAAAATAATGTAATTCATTGATGAATTTCGGAGTCTGATGACAGTCAAACTGACATACATATATAGAAATAAATATGGGCGAATATATAATTTATATCCAAATTTGTTAGCAGGATTAATAACCAGATGAGTTAAAGTCTCGGAAAGAAGTGGACGAATCAGGTTCGAATTCCGGCCTAAGTTTGTTGCATTTACTTTCGAACAAGTAACTTGGGAAAGAAATGAATAAATTTCTTCTCCCAACCAACTATAGGTAAAATGGCATACCAGACTGAGCTCTTTATCCGTTATCAGCTACTAGCCTTGGAAATGAACAATTTCAAATCCAAAACCGTCTCTAGCACTAGTGAGGTGAATACTTTACAGCCAATGAAATGATTTGGGTATTAAATGCTGAGAAGTGCATTGTGGTGCAGTGAATATAATCGTGTGGCCACATGCAAGGCATTTTACTGCCACTGTTGTGCAGGGGGTTATATAGGAGGAATGTTATGAGAAAGAGTGAAAGGCTACAGAGGGTGTCAGGAAGAGATTTTGAGAAGGAAGAGAATACTGATGAGTGGGGTGGACGGAGAAAAAAGCACGAGAGAGTAGATGTAATTTAGTGAAACAGGAGGTGACTATTGACTTTAGATTTGAATTCTTGAAGATTGTAGCTGTCGGGAAAGCAAGTATGCGGAAGGGAATTCCACAGGCGGGAAGTGCGAGAAAATAAGCTGACGGAGTAGAATTTGCGTTTACAATTTATCGTTTTCACAGTAAATGGCTGGCACCTAGTTGCTAATCTTGTGGCTCGAGGAAATTCATACATAGGGGGTACTAGTGAGCTAAGTTCATCGGAGCAGAAGCCATGAAAGTATTTGTAGAAGAGACAGGGAAGCCAAATTGCGTCGGTAAGAAAGTGACTATATCATATAGCAGCCAAGTCGGGATCGATCACATTACAGACTCTCCGTTGGATTTGGTCAAGGACCCCTAGGTGGATGGCAGGAGCACCCTACTAGATATGGCAGCAATATTCAATGCACGGGGGGGATGGTAGATTTGTATATGCGCAGGATTGTTTCGGACGGGAAAAACTTCCTGGGTTTAGACAGAAAACCGACTTTCTTAGCAGCGGATTTAGCTATGGATTCTATATAGTTATTCCACTTGATGTGTGACGTGAGAGTTAATCCGAGGAGGCGCAGTGTTTTACTTTCAGGGAGAGAAGCCTGGTTATTAGCTTGGAACAAAAAATCGGAAAGCCGAGTTCGTATTCCAGTTGAATTCGTTGCATTCACTTTCGCGCAAATATCGTTGGGAAAAGAATTAATCCATCTCTTCTACCACTAGCTATGGGTTTAATAGCCTGTTAACCCCTCCTTATCTCTCTCTATTCCTGCATGTAGGCTTTTCCCCCCCTCTCTCTCTCTGTGAATGTGTGCGTGTGTGTGTGTGATGTAGAAAGAAATGTCGACGCAGTCACATGTGGTTTAATATTGATCGCCAGATAGAAAATAAAACTAGAACAATGGATTATTTCACTGGAGATCACGTGAACACAATATTAATTATATTAAGCACCAGACAGAAATCTCGAAAGTATCAACCGAGAATTAACCGGATTCAACTAAATTACGAGTAGTTGCAGCAGTTATACTAGTTACAGCCAAGTAACTGAAGTAACATAGCAAGACCCAAGACATTACAACATGTAACATCACAACACGCCATTAACTTTGTAGGTTACAACAATAATCAACGAGGTTACAACATTGGCAACGAAAATTTCGAACTCAAACAAAAAAATGAAGAAAAATATTTTCCTCTCACCAACACAACATTTGGGGAGGATTCGAACCCACATGGAAGAAAAAGGAAAATTATTTCCTCTCTCTCGCAGACATTACTACAGTTTGGCGACGAGGTTCGGGCCAACACGGAAGAAAGAGAAAAAATATAATTACTACCGGAATTATTGTTACAATAGTCACCAAAATAGTAAGCTACAATAAAGGAATTAAAAACTATTATGATACAAATTCTTGAATTGCAGAAACAGAAACAATAAATACGTTTGCAAGAGCAGAAGGACCATCAAGCATTAAACTTGAAACAACAACAACAAGAAATATTCTTTGACTTTCTTTTGAAAATACCGGAGACAAAAATACGACAAACTCGTTTACTCCAGACGCCATCGCAAACTCAATTAATGAATTCAATTACGAACCAGGAAATTGTATAACCTTCAAAAGATATTATAGAAGATACGAAAGAAGGATTGTTCTCTCTGGAAAGATGAAAAAATCCGTCTACTATTAAAGAATTGGCCATAGGTGAACACGAAAAATATATTAATTACATTCTGCCCAAACAGGCTGAAGAAATAAGCATAAGAAACTATTACCATATTATCGAATATTTTTGGGAAAAAACATCATTATTCAATGCAAGGTGGAATTGCCTAAATTTAGTATAAAATGAAGAAGATGCTTTTACCGCACACGCAGAAATCGTAAAAAAATGCGAACAATTCAAGCTTAATTAATTGACTCCAGACTCTTAAGTATCAATATTCGTTGTAGGTTTAACGTCAAGTGCGTACGCAGACATATAAGATCAAGGATCCTAAAAAAACTTGAAAGGGATTCGAAAATAACTCTGCACAATTTTGCTGAAGTTTGTCAGCACATGGCAAATTTACAACTGGACACCGAAAGAATAGAGGAGAGAGTTAATTTTAAAATACACAATGACCGACCATCCAGTGAAAAATATAGGCGTTTTGAAATAACTCTGCACAATTTTGCTGAAGTTTGTCAGCACATGGCAAATTTACAACTGGACACCGAAAGAATAGAGGAGAGAGTTAATTTTAAAATACACAATGACCGACCATCCAGTGAAAAATATAGGCGTTTTGAAATAACTCTGCACAATTTTGCTGAAGTTTGTCAGCACATGGCAAATTTACAACTGGACACCGAAAGAATAGAGGAGAGAGTTAATTTTAAAAGACACAACGTCCGACCATCCAGTGAAAAATGTAGGCGTTTTGAAACTCCTGACGGAGAAGTAATAAAATACAAAAACCCTTTTCAATATCAGTAAAAAAATATGAGAAATCTTATTCAGAACTTAATCCTTGTCATGGATGTGGTGGAAAGCACTTTAAATCTGATTGTTTTTTTAGAAATAAGAAATGCTATCAGTGTGGCAAAGTATACCATAAAAGAAGCTGCTGTAAATAAAAAAAAAATGGAGCAGAAACTTTTTTTAAATCGTCAACAAAGTAAATGCATTGAATCAAGTCGGCAGGCAAAAGAAAAAATAATATTAATACTACGATCGAGAACTCGACGAAAATAACATTTGTTTTTGTTACAATTAACAACTCGAAAATTAAACTACAACCTGATCCTGGGCCCGATATCACAATTATCAACAAAAAAGTTGAAAAAAAAACTAGGTAAACCTAAACTATTAACCCAACCAAAATTTCTTATGGTGTTTCAGGTTAAAAGTTAAAATTTCTCGGCGAATTCACCTGAAATATTTGTTTGTGGGTTAAAAAAGTGGTTGTGTATGTGTTAAAAAAACACGATGAATTTGTTCAAAACTGATGGCATCGCCCTATTCTGTGAAATACGCCGATTAATTCATTCTGTAATAAAATTATCACCGAAACCACAAATAATACGACAACATAAAGATTCAAAATGGAATTAAATATGAAAATCCTAGAAGGTTTTTTTTCTGAAGGCCTTGGATTATGTATGAATGCGAAAGCAAAATTTAAAATAAAAGAAAATGAGATACAAGTGTTCAGGTCAAAAAGAAGTGTATCCTTTACCGATTTAGACCCAACCAACGACGAATTGTAAATAATAGCTAAATTAGGGGATCTTATCTGAATTAGAGTGGGCATTGCCTACTGTATACGTTGAGAAAAAGAACAACAAGATTCGAGTATGCGCACATTTTTCTACGTTGGCTGAACGAGACTTTGCAAAACCACAATTAACCAATTCCAAGTCCAGAGGAAATTTTCACCAAACTTAATGGTGAAATTTTTTTTCCAAGTTGAACTTACCAGATGCATACTTAGAAATACCTTTTGAAAAAGAATGTTTTAAACTACATACCATAAACATCAATTAAGGCCTTTCAACAGACTTCCTTTCGGAATTCATATAGAGCCAAGCATTTTAAGCAAGTAATGGACACAATGCTTGCAGGATTGGATTTCGAACCAGCCTGTCTGGACGATATATTAAGAAAAAGCGAATCTAAACAACAACATACGGAACAAATTGAAGTAGTGTTTGGAAGGACAAAGAAATATGGTTTTATACTAAGCAAAATGAATGTGAATTATTCATGACTAGAATAAAGTACCTGGGGCAAGTAATAGATGATAAAAGTCAATAACAAGATCCTGCACGAGCAAATGCAATTAAGGACATGCCCGCCCAGACTAACGTAACAAATTTGCAAGCATTCATGGGCTTCGCAAACTACTATCCCATATACATAGAAAATATGCATGAACTAACAGCACCATTAAATGATTTACTGAAAAAAGATGCAAACACTCGACTGTACAGAAAAGTGTTAAGATGCCTTTGAAAACATTAAAGAAATATTAACGTCCGATTGATCGTTAACGCATTTCGATCCAAAATTAAAAATTATTGTAGCATTTGATACAAGCGACTTTGGAATAGAAACCGTTATTCTACGCAAGTATGACGATAGAACAATGAACCCCATAGCACACGCTGCTAGGTTCTTGATAACCGCCGAAAAAATTAGTCAAATAAAAAAAAAAAACTATAGCCATAGTGTTTGCGATTGAAAAAATTCACAAGTTCTTACATGGACGTGAATTTCTGTTACAAACTGACCATGGCCCACTATTATCGATTTATATTTCTAAAAATCGATTAAAAATACTGGAGAAACATATTGATTGCTGAACTATAATAATAAAATGGAATTCTTAACGTCAAAGAAACTAAGTCACGCGGACAGCCTATCCCGAATAATTCAAAAGTTTTGTGAACCATTAAAAAATAGTGTTATTGCGCATTAAGGGTAGAGAATGAAATAACAAATATCCTGCATAATCCAATAAGGGATTTGCTGATAACTCTTGACGAAATCAGATCTAAGTCGCGGAATGACGACTTTGTAGTGAATATGAATGACGAGTTTAAAAGTAAGAAATTAAATATAAGTAATGCATTTTCTATATGCGACGGTATATTACTGTATGCCTACAGATTCGTGCTTCCGGCATCATTACACCGATGTATGTTAAAGGAGTTTGACATTGGCCATCCTAGAATGTCGAGAATGAAGTCACTCATGAGATGTTATACATACTGGCAAGGAATAGACAGAGATATACAAAAACTAGTTAAGTCATGCAGAGAATGTGCTATAGTGGCAAAATCCTCGCCAAATAAATGTCAACTTTGGCTACAAAACGGACATTCCATAACTCTGACTACACTTTGATTTTGCTAGACCAATTAAAAAGCTTATTATCTGATATGGTCGACAGCTATACCAAGTGGCCGGAAATAATGAACTGTAGAAGACATATTTGAACATAGCAATTTCCTTGCAAGAAATATTTGCAAGATTCTGCGTACCAGATACGTTTGTATCAGACAATAGAACACGGTTTACGCCAGGTAAATTTAAATTACTTTTTAAGTCACTACAAATCAATCCCCTAACTACACCTCCGTATCATCCGAGATCTAATGAACAAACAGAGCGCTTTGTAGACACCTTTAAAAGGTCGCTCAAAAAATCAGAGGGGAAACAAACGGATGAAAAGGCGTTTCAACAATTTTTGAGCGTATATAGGATTACACCAAACCCCAGTACTAAATCTGGGATTTCGCCCGCGGAACTGATAAAATCATTATGTAATAAAATATTACCGGAACAAAGAACAAAATTACCAAGAAATATTGCGGAGAAAAAATACTTTTACCCAGATAAAAAATACGTTTTAGAATGTATCAAAGAAGTCAGAAATTATTTGAACATGGTGTAATAAAGCAGAGGATCGAACAAATGACGCACATAATACAAGGACCCAGATGGGAATATAAGCGTCACCTAAATCAACACAGATGCAGGTGTACTGAACTGAAAAATATTTGGCACAAAGTCTCGATGGAGGTAATTTAATATTGATATGTCTACGCCGCCAGTAATAGTGGAACCACAGCGATGTGGGAAAAGGAAAATAGGTAATACGGTGTTCCTAAGTGTGGAACCTTCATTTACAAAGTACAGACTACAAAAAATTGACTCCAGAAGGAGTCAACTAAAATGGGGAGGTGTCATATAAAAAGAAATGTCGACACCGGCACTTGGTTGAATACTGATCACCAGATTAAAAAAAAAAAAAACTAGAAGAATGGATTATTCTACTGGAGATCACGTGACCACGATAATAACAATATTAATCACCAGACAGAAATGTCGGAGGAATCAACTGAGAATCAACCGAGTATATCAACTGGATTACATGTGGCAGTAACTTAAGTAATATACTAAGACCCAAGACAATAAAAACACGTGACAACACAACACACCTGTAACCTTGTAGGTTACAACAATAACCAAAGAGGTTACATCAGCCTGTGTGTGTGTGTGTGTGTGTGTGTGTGTGTGTGTGTGTGTGTGTTACATAGCAAGACAGATTGGGTTCTATAGTCTGGGTTGCGACCAGATTACCGCAGAAAGAAATGGCAACCTATAACGAAAAATCTTTTGCCTAGTCAGTCATGGTTGAAAACAAAATATGATCGCACAACCCCCTCGTCGATGGCCTATGCTCCACTTTAAGCAATGAGGGCAAAAAAATTAACTGTGGGTTATGATTTCTAGACTATGTGATTGCGTCTACGATCGAATAAAGAAAGGAATAATGCTAAGGAATTAAGTTAGGCAAATATAAAATCTTCAAAACGTTGAACAGATGTGAAAACAAGATAGATAAAAATGTGCATGGACAGAAATGAACTAACTCGGCGTCATCAATATGAACATATTAACACAAACACACACACACACATGCATAGATAGATAGATAGATAGATAGATAGATAGATAGATAGATAGATAGATAGATTAACTGACTATGGTGATTTTCTAAGCGTAACTTAGATGTAGCACAAAGCCGAAAATATGTTGCATCCAGTAAGAATCGAACCCACCATTCAATCATAATTGTTCTAGCGAGACAAGCTTGCTAACTAATAAACCACGCCTTTTAATTTTCCAAGTGCTGCTGAGAGAATGTGGCACACGTTGAAGATCATTCAGTGATTTACATTTTGTTAGTAGGGACCACGAGAGAGGAATACATGTGGGCAAGGCTTCATCTAATATATGAGTCAGTTAAGTGTCATACGTGATAAACATTTAGGCGATCATGTCTCGAAAAAGACATGACTGACTGAGCAGAAGATTTTCCCGCAGTAGGTTGCCATTACTTTCTACGGTAGACTTGCTTCCAGGCAAAGATATAGGTCCCAGTCTGCCATGTTATTTAACCCATAGCTGAACGGAAAAGACAGATTAATAACTTTTCCAAGTGAATACAATGAAATCAACTGGAATTCGAAGCTGATATGTGTTCACGTGATAAAGATCGTTGGGTTGATTAATATATAAACAGTCGCTCTAGGTATGTGTGGGACCCTCTTACAGACATCACAGATCGAGAATGTAAGGAATCTGTTGGAATCAGTGGCGAATGGACTGCCTCACACACACATACACACACACACATACACACACACACCCACACACACATTGGCTGGCAGTTACTGACGAAGGATTATAATACAAAAGATTCAAGTGCTGTTATCGTTAGCCCGGGACATTCACTGAATTGCGTGATCTTATCTCTAATATGTTGTATATAACTAAAAGTATGTTTTGTTTATTTTTTTATCTTTTTTAATTTTTGATCTGTTTCACTCTAGCAAGATAGTAAAGCCATTAAGACACAAAGAGTTATTGAGTATGGAACAGAAACATTAATCATGAGCGGGTAAATAAAAAAGCAATCAATGGCACAGCAGATAGCGATTGACACTGCATTTAAATTTTAGTAGATTTTTGTTGGATGGAAAGCATGGAACCGAAAAAGAGTTCCACAAGAGAGAAACTCGAGAAAAGAAACTGTTAGCATAGAATTTGTGGCTACATCTTGTAAGTACAACTGTAAATTGATGAGAACACGGCAGCAGTCTGGTACTGCGCTTAAATTTTTAAAAAGTCTACGCACCATAGGGAAGACTCAATCCGAAAAAATACTATGAAAATATATAGAGAAAAGGCACAGAACCTAAAGCCGAGCCGCCAAATCAGGACCGATAATATTGATGATTTCTCTGTGGATTTTATTGAGAAGCTCGAGGTGGATAACAGGGGCGCTGGACCATATGTGGCAGCAATACTTTAAGTATGAAAGAATGGTAGACTTATTGATATCCATGATAGATTTAAAGAGAAAAAATATCTCTTCAGAAACAGTGATTCAACTTTCTTAGCAGCTGACCTAGCAATGGGTTTAATAGAGTCTTTCCACTCCATGTCATCTGGGAGCATTAGCCCAATAGGGCGCAATGAGTAGCTTCTCTGGAGGCTAGCATCAGCCATCCTGATGAAAGGCAGAGAAGGGTCTCCCAGATGATTCATGGAAAGGTGTTGTTTGAGTTGTTTTTTGTTTTGTTTTGTTTTTTCTCGCAAATAACGACAGTTCAAATCTTATCTAATTTTAACTTATAGTTCAAATTTCAAAAAAAAATAATTAATAAAGATAATCAAAAAGAAAGCTAATCAATGGCGAAGGGTAACTTTGAAACTGAGGTACGTCATCTATGATGTACTCTAACGGTTACAAAAGAAATCTGAAAACAATGGTAAACAGAAAACTTTTATGTTTCTTTTCCTTGTAAACAAATTGAAATTACATTATTTACATTGTTCAGACTATTTTCCTGATCTTTATTGCCATATGTACGACGTTTCGGCTGCAGAATGCTCTGGTCTTCTTCAGGTGATTATAATTTCGAACCGAATCCTTTATTTCGATCACTGGCTATATTGTTCTCAAGGATACATGGCGCAGTGGATAACAGCTTCAGTTAGATCCACTGATTTTACTCAAAACGTTGACGAATTCAGTACCTGGATACAAAAGAGATGAACAAGTAACACAGTGAGTTGAGTTAAAGGAAGATAACTAAGGCATCAGGAAGTGGCATAGCTCATTGAACGATAACAATATGCGAAATTCCTAGTAGCTGAAGAAAACCGGATTGTAGAACGGCCGAAGCATTGGGAATATGGCAATAAAGATGAGGACAGCAGTCCGAACAATGTATATAATGTAAATAATACCTCATCTCAGAAGAATAGGCAAATAAAATTGAAGTTCTTTCCGTTTTCTTTGCCGGAGAATATAACAGGTACAGAAGTGATAAACGGAAGCAGAGGTCTTCACTGCTTTTACTAATCTGCTAAACGAATGCTTGTTCACAATTTATTCTAAGAACTGAAAGAATTGTACATTTTTTAAATTCTAATTCTTTTTCTCCTTTTTTTTTAAAGATTTAGTAAAAATTATCAATAGTTCATTTTTCATAACATAAAAATTATTTATCTAAGAATAAAATCTAAAACCTGCATCGTATCCATGGAATTTTCACCACTAAACGTAATCTCAATAATTATCTGCATAAATTGATGGACGCCGCATCTGTGATAGAAAAACGAGAACAAAGCTGGATTAGGATTTGGATTGGACAGATTTTGAAAAAAAAAAATGGAGAAACAACATTATAGACAAACCTAAACATCTAGACACTTGAAATGTCTGATGGTCGAATTTTCGCAAACTTTCCTTGCCGGGTAAACAGAATCCACCCGAAAATTGCCACTTGCTACGGAGAAGTAGGCCAGTTTAAAAAACAGGGGTACGATGGGAGGCGGTTGGGAAACGAACCATAGGTGGCAGGGGTAGGAGTCAAAAGAAAGTAATTTTTGCTTATATTTATATTCTTCCACACATAAAAAGGACTTGACTGATTTAACAGACGCTGATTCGTGCAATTTTCAAGTGTTTTATTAATCTTTAGGTGATTGTTTTCTTATTCATTCTCTTCTTTCGTCATTTGATTCTCTCTTTTCGTCTTCTTTATTTATTGTTCCTTTCTCCTTTCTTTAATTCATTCTTCTTTCAGTTTTTCTTCTCTTCTTTATTTCGACATTAAATTTCACTTTGCTCATTTCACTTTGGTTTCGCTTTAATTTTTTTCTGTTAATTCTTCGTCTTTTAACAAAATTTCGTCTTCTTTCAATTTACCAATTTAATTCAATTCCCTTCCTTTTCATTATTCACCACTTTTTCCCATGAATGTTCTATAAAATTCTTTCTTCTCCTATTTCCCACTTTGATTCTCTCTCAGTAAGTCAGTTAAGTGCCATACGTGATACACGCTTTGGGTGATCATGTCTCTTTCGAGACATGACTGACTCCAGTAGGTTGCCATTGCTTTCTGCGGTAGACTGGTTGCTAGCTAAGTCTATAAAACCCAATCTGTCCTATTTTTAAACTCATAACTGGAGGGAAGAGACAGGTTATTACCTTTCCTAAGGGTATTTGTGCGTAAGTGAAAGCAAAGAATTCAAATGGAATTCGAACTCGGCACCCCAATTTGTCGTTCCGAGTCGATATCCACTGCACCACAACGCACATCCTTTCTCACTTTAATTCTCTCTCATTTTAATTATAATTCATTCAATAAAGAATAAAGATAAAGAGAATATTATGTCAAGATTGTCCAAAGTTCATGTCAGAAGCATATGGTCCAATCCTTCGACTTACTTAATCCGTCATCATCACTGCAGATAAAGACAATATATTTAATCATCACCCCCCCTCTCTCTCTCTCTCTCTCTCTCTCTCTCTCTCTCTCTTTCATTCTTACAAATATTTTCATTTTTTTTCATTCATCCTCTGTTTCTTTTTTTAATTCTTTCGTTTTTTGTATTCCATTTCAATCCCTTACGTTTTTTTATTCTTTCTTCTTCCAATTCTTAATAATTTAAATTTCTATCACTTCTTTCACTATTTTCATCCTTCCTCTAATCCTAGTTTTTCTACTTTTTCTCTTTTATTTCTTCTCGTCTGAAAATACTTTTGTGCATTTTTCTTCTTTTTAAGGGGATGTGCATTGTGGTACAGTGGATATCGGCTCGGAACGAGAAACCGGGGAGCCGAGTTCAAATTCCAGTTGAATCCATTGTATTCACTTACGCGCAAATACCATTGGGAAAGGTATTAATCCGTCTCTTCCTTTCAGTTATGGGTTAAATAGCAGGATAGATTGGGTTCTATAGCCTTGGTTGGCAACCAGTCGACCGCAGAAAGCAATGGCAACCTACTGCTGGATAATTTTCTGCCCAGTCAGTCATGTCTCTTTCGAGACATGATCGCCCAAGCGTGTATCACGTATGGCACTTAACTGACTGACTGTTATTAAAGATAACAAGTTTTTTGTACATTAACTTTATTGACCGACTTCTCCAAATTAGAATAATCCTTCCGCGATAAGGCGGAAATTACGTCAGGAATTGTCAAAGTTCATGTCGGAAGAAATATAGGCCAATCTTTCGACTTTCTTAAGCCCTCATCATCAGCCTAGGTAAAGACAAATAATATTTATTGTGCAAATAATACAAATGCGACACAAGGCCGAAAGGAGGCTGTGAAAGACTGGTATTTACTTGTCTAACATTCACCAAAACATCACATTTATTCTTACTAATCGCCACAGTCACCAAAAAGCCTCACTCTTCTTCTTCTTCTTCTTCTTCGTCTTCTTCGTCTTCTTCGTGTGCCGTGTTCCTTCAGGACGTAGGCGATCATGGACTTCCATCTGGATCTGTCTCTTGTCGCACTCAATAATTTTTCTCTTGGTATTTATTCTAAGCTCCCCTCCCTTAACCATTTGTTCAGACGCTGTTTTCCCCTGTCTCTCCTTCCATTTGTCCGACCTGTGAGTATCAAGTTCTCTAGGCCCTTCTTCCTCATTATTATTCCCCGAACCTCATTTGTCTCTTCCTGATATTTAGTATCAATTTTTTTCTCGTTTGCATCCTTTCCAACACCTCATTGTTGCGTACGTACTCCATCAATGGTATCCTTAGCATCCTTCTGTAAAATCACATTTCTGCTGCCTCAACCCCCTCCTTCATCTTTGATGAGATCGTCTGGCATTCACTTCCATACAGAAGGACAGATATCGCATAGCAATCCGGCACTCATTTCTTTGTTTCTAATATTTTAAATTTTAAGTACAAACTACAACAGAACATCTCATTTAACTTGGTAAAACAATGCGAGACTCAGAATAAAAATGAATTTTCGGAAAATGTCTCGCTCCCACCAGAGAGCGGAGAAATCTGTCACCTAATAGAGAAGTGGGCTGAAGGTATAAAAACCTAAAATTAAGGGGACAAGAATAAGTATGTAGATATAAATGATAAGTTTGGTAGAACTACTCAATTTAGTGACGTCGGTAAAGAATGTTGGGACGTGTGTGTGTGTGTGTGTGTGTGTGTGTGTGTGTGTGTGTGTGTGTGTGTGTGTGTGTGTGTGTGTAAACGTGCCGATTTTCACAAAATAAGAGCGGTATCTATTGTAAATTTTAAATCATTTAGTATTTTTCTAACATTCAACAAGCGTCTTTGTAAATATGACTAAAAAGCCAAATTTCCTAAAATTGAATAAACTATTAGATTACTAAGAATATTTTCTTAGGTTTTTAAGATTACTGAGTAGTTAAAAAATATATAAGAGTATGTTTTCACTTTCAATTTTATAGGTACCGCCACTCCATTTTCGATACCTAAGTTTTAAATAGAATTTTTAAAAATAAAAAAAAGTTCTCTTCAGATTTTAATTTTAGCTTAATTGAAAGAAAAAAATGATTACATATACTATTTCCAGTAAGCAAAATCATCGGATGTATTTCAAACAGAAATCATATTCACTGGAATCTAAAATTTTCAGACTTTTTAGAAAAAATAATTTTTTGATCGATCTGTAGATCTGTAGATTTGTAAGCAAAAAGATCTGTAGATTTGTAAGCAAATGTTAATTCTCGGTTTTAAAAATCTTGCAAAAATAAAATATACATCTCTCACTGGTTATTTTCGGAAAATTAGCAAATTTAAAGTTAATTTAATCTGATTTGAAACAAATATTACTTGTTTATAGCATTAAATTTAGTATAAAGTGGAAAAAACTTTAAAATGTTTGAAACTTTAATTAGTAAAAAAAAAATTGAAAACAATTCTTATAACAATTCATTATCCATCGAAATTTGTTTTTCTTCTTGAGAATATGATATCCTCAAATTATATTATTTATAAAATCAATTAAAAAGTTTATCTAATTTAAAAATGGCATTAATGCATTTTCATTTCACTATTTGAAGCATATTTTTGGAAAAATGATCTCGTAAATAAAAAATACATGATTAACATTCCCCAGTGAGTCCCGCATTTACATAATAAAAATATTGGTATAGATAGCATATTTCTAGAGGTTTTATGCAATTAATTGGAGGTGAAGTAACAGACGTAAAAATAATATTTTTACTAAGATTTTCTAAAAATAATATTTACAAAAATAATTTCATTAGTTTTTTAATAAGTCCCAAGAGTTTCATTAAAATCAAATACTTAGTTGTTTTTTGCGGGAATTTTCAAACTAATGTGTCTTTCAACGCCAAAAGACGATTATGTTTTCCAAAGTAGTAACATTACGTAAACATGATGTGAATCACTGACGGAAAACACAAAAAGAAAATTTTAACTAAAACTTCAAACGCGTTAGAAAATAATGGCAACAAAATTTGATCTTTCCTCTTAATAATAACAAGCATTTTGATGATAAAACTTTGTTTTTATTAAGCTCTTTTAACACCATGCTATACTGTTTTTTCGGCAGTTGTGTGGAGGTACATACAGTTATATAAAAAATCTGTATTCGCCAAATAATTGTACTGGTATTTACCCTTTAAACTGTCGATAAATCTATCAGTCAGTCAGTTAAGTACCATACGTGAAACACGCTTGGGCAATCATGTCTCGAAAGTGATATGACTGACTGGGCAGAAGATTATCCCGCAGTAGGTTGCCATTGCTTTCTGCGGTAGACTGGTTGCCAGCCAAGGTTATAGAACCCAATCTGTCCTGCTATTTAACCCATAACTGGAGGGAAGAGACGGATTAATACCTTTCCCAAGGGTATTTCCGCGTAAGTGAATGCAATGAATTCAACTGGAATTCGAATTCGAGTTAAAAATGCTTTTCTGTAATATTTTAAAAAACTAAGATTAAGTAAAATTTTTTAATTCAGATTAATTAACCTTTAAATCAGATAATCGTCTTTATTAAATTGTATTTTTTAATCCTTTTTAGAACTCTCAAAGTTTTGGTTACCTTTTTTTTCACATAAATCTTTTTTCTTTCTACTTTCTTCAGATTTCATTTTTCTTCTTCACAAATTCGCAGATATTTTTCATCTGCTTTCTTCACCCTCTTTTTGATCATTTTTGTCTCTCGCCCTTTTTCTTCAGATTATATGCTAAACAAAATTGCAACAAATGATTTTGGAGATATTTTGTTCCGTCACTGAATAATGATTAAAAAAGAAAAGCTTAAGATAACAGTTTAAAAAAATAATTCCGATCATAAAACAAAAAAAAAATCATACAACTCTCGAAAGTCAGGGGAGAGCATCGATTATTGACCAAAAGAAATAAAATTGATGGCATTAGTATGACAAAGATATGGAAGAAGGACTAATCAAAATTTCAGCCAGGCTATATCTTATTTTCCACAGTAAGTGGGTATCAAGCTTCCTGGCCCCTAAAGCGTTTGAATAGTGAGGCTGCAAGACCTGTGGAATCAGCTATGTCTAAATTGCTAAAATGGACTATGCTTTAGGCGTCTTCTGGTCCGATACGAGGGCGACGCAATTCTTTTCCGTGAAATCTTGCCTGTGTAAATTATCAACTCTAGCGTCCTACAACATTCCTTTCTTCTTGGTCAGCCTGTAAGGCTAAAATGCTGATCCAGTATATACTTAGATAAATATTTGATAAGTATATTTTGTTCCGTAATAGGCTAAGATTGTTTGTTCAGACGTGGCGTCACACTGTCTTTTACAGCAAGCCGTTATTATTGTTATTATCTGCTGGTTCAGGTTTGCCTGATGAGTTATGTGCCTCTTGTTTGATTTTTTGTTATGCTATTGCTTATATTTTTCTTCCTTTTGGTGTCCATTTCATAGTCCAGCGTTATTTCTTGACCGAAACAAAATGTCAAATTCAACCCTACAATTGTTTCTACCTACGTAATGTGGACCCAGAAAAAATTGGGAAAGGAATTATTTGGTTGCTTTGTTGCGTGTAGTAAGAAAATATCAACTTCGTTCATTTTCGGTATTTATGAAAGATTGGTCATCAGTATTTCTACCTTCTGTCATTCATTCCTTTACTAAATCCTTGTCTTTATTATTTCTTTCTTGTTATTTTATCTCAGCCTTCATCATTACTTTTTTCCTTTTACTTGTCATCAATTCTTTATTCCTTTTAAACGTTCCCCACTTTTTTCTATTCGTTCCTCTTTTTTATGTCTCTCTCATTATTTCACCTTTTCTTTTATTCTTCATTCCTCATTTTCATTTATTTCTCAACATTCTTTCCTTTCTTTTTCTCTTTATTCTTCTTTTTAATTCCACTATCATCATTCCGACTTTTCTTTTTCCCTTTGTACCTCGTTTTCTTTTCTCTCTAATTATTCATTCTTTTCTTTTTCTCTTCGTCCATCTTTTTTTATTTCTCTCTCATTACACACTCTCTTTTTTTCTCTATGTTTATTACTTTATTTCTCTCTCTATATCATTCCACCCAATTTTTTCTCCTAGTTTTTCTTTTTAATTTCTATTTCATTTATGTCTTTCCTTTTTCCTCGTCTATTTTTTCAAATTCTCTCTCATTATTCCCCAATTTCCTTTTCTCTTCCTTCATTTTTTTTTCATCATTTATACTTTTCTTTTTCTTTTCGTCCCTAGTTTTCATTTCACTCATCATTCACCCATTTCTTTTTCTCTTCATCCCAATTTGCATTATTCTCTAATCAATTTTTCTTTTTCTCTTTCTCTTCGTCCCTCTTTTTGTTTTTCTCTCTCATCATTCATCCCTTTTTCTTTTCGTCTATCTTTTTAATTTCTTTTTCATTATTCACCCACTTCTTTTTCTCTTCACCCTCTTTTTCATTTCTTTCTCATCATTCTTTCATTTCATTTTCTCTTTGAGCCTTTTTTTCATTTCTCTCTTTTTATTCACCCATTACTTTTTCTATTCGTCTCCTTTTTAATTTCTCTCTCACCATTCTCTTAAGGCTTTGTCTCTTCGTCCATTTTTTTCATAACTTTCATTATTCCTCCATATTTTTTCTCTTCCTCCAACCTTTTTATTTCTATTTCATCATTTCCCCTGTACTTTTTTCTCTTGGTTCCTCTTTTTAATTTCTCTCTCATCATTTCCCCATTTTTCTCTAGTTTCTTATTCATTTCCCTTTTTTTATTCACCAATTTTTTTTTCTGTTTGTCCCTTATTTCATTTATCTCTCATCACCCCACTTTACTTTTACTCACGTCCCTCTTTCTCATTTATCTCTCATCATTCTCTCATTTCTTTTTCATTCCTTTCTTTTAATCTTCGCCCATCTTTTTCATTACTCTCTCATTATTCATACCTGTCTTTTTTTCTTCGTCCATCTTGTAATTCTTTTTCTCTCCGTTCTCTTTTTCATTTCTCTCTCATTGTTTTCCAAATTCTTTTTCTCTTCATTCCTTTTTTCTTTATTCTTCTCTCATTATTCATCATTTTTTTATCTCCGTATTCATTTTCATTCATCGCTCATCATTTTTCTTTCTTATGTATATAGATGTATATATTCATATATATACACATGAATATTATTCACGTGTTAATAAAACAGTGCTCAGTGTATTAAGAGAGTTGCATTATATATATATATATATATATATATGGCATAATTCGCGCGTTATGCAATAATCATGTACATATTTCAAACTGATAGTTTAATAGATTTGAACTTAAATTCACTCGATATTCATGGGAATTAAATTTTATAAAGTTAAGTTACTGCTTTTTTAATAACAAGATTAAAAATTTAAATATTCTAAGATTACATGTGGATAAAATTATTAAATTTAAATTTTGAATTTAAGATTAAAATAAAAAATATTCAAAATAATAAAATGCAGGAAGAAGAAATCAAAGGGACTAAATCATGAAACTTAAATATTCAAATATTACATGTAGATAAATAATAATAATTTTAAATAAAATCAAAACGAAAATGAAAATTAAGATTTCACATGTAAAATTTAGAACTTCAATTAAAAATTAAACAATGTAGGGAACAAAAATAAAAGGGATTTAATTCACAATTGTTAAAAGTAATATTGCAGAGAAAGAAAGAAAGAAAGAAAGAAAGAAAGAAAGAAAGAAAGAAAGAAAGAAAGAAATAAGCAAACATAAAGAGGAATCTATATCAATCTGCGTCTAAGAATTTAAGTAAGTATTTTTTCTATGACAGCATGACGCACATTGCCATACATACATCAACAGGGAATCAAATTACCCCTAGAAAATTACCAACAACCTAAACAAATCTATAAAGAAATTTTTGACAATTCTAATATTAACTACATTACTGCTTTAGGAAAAAGCAAACTCAACACTGGTTTAGAATAATCCGTTAAAAACAAGGTAGGAAGAAATAAGCAAAAATCACGTAAACGTAACATTATTTGGTTTAATGCACACTTCAGTTGTAACGTCCAAACTAACATTATTTAACTATTCCTTAATTTAATTGATAAACGTTTCTATCATTCACTCATACAAAAACAAATCTTCAACAAAAACAATGTTAAAGTCAGTTATAGCTGCGTTAAAAACAGATAAATACATTTCACAACATAAAACTATGATATCAAATAAATATTCAGCCCACAAAAACATTTCTTGGCTCCTCATCTGTTTTCTTTTTCTCTTTTCTCCCCTATTTTTCCTTTATGTATTCTAAATCCTTTTAACTTGCACAAAGATTTAAAAAAAGAAAGTAAGTGTAGTGTCGATTTCATAAAATCAAAATTATTCAATAAAAGCATTTATTACCATCATTGTCAACTACCTGATAAGACACTGGCCTTTCAATGTCGAAACAAAATGTACAATTTTGTAGTAGTTTTTCACATGTTCTAATGCAATAATTAATAATAAATACTTTTTATATTGAGCTCTGTTATAAATGAATGTTGCGAACGTTGCAATTTTATTCTTCGCTCTGATAGATAGATAGATAGATAGATAGATAGATAGCTAGATAGATAGATGACCAGTTCGTAAACGGCGAGGATAATCCAACAAGACCAACTTAATATAAAATATTAGATGTTATATCTGCATAGAGAGCTAATTAGATGTATAATATATACATATATATATATATACGTGTGTGTGTGTGTGTTATTGTCATTATTATTATTATTATTATTATTATTAAATTTGTTTTTATTTAAAATTGATTTAATTTAACTGCGATACAGAAATTTCTATGTTTCGAGATTTATCTTGTCATCAGACAATCCTCAATAACTATGGTGAAAATGATTTACATTGGAATTTAGAAACCAATATATTTGCTATTTAAAGGGGGAAGATAGAAAAATTTCATTTTCATGAATGTGTTTAATTTAGCTAATCAGAGTGAAGCTCGGCTTTGAAACTTAGAAATATAGATTATATGTTGGGAGATGCGGGGGCTTTCTCCTACACTTATATGAAAATGTCATTTTATTCGTCTAGAGTCGAGACTGTTTACGTCCGGTAAGATGTATACATTATTGGCCATAAAGATAATTCTCTTAGATTTCTATGCATCTCAGCTATTTTAAAAACCAAAAAGAAAGAAAACACTATTTTATCCGGTACTTTGTTTAAAATTATGATATAATATTAATTTAATAGATATTAAAATTTATGAAAGTTAAGAATATATAAAGAATTGATAAAAAAGGCACTCTGAATCCAATAAAAACTGGACTTAAAGGGACTTTTAGTATGATTAAACTATTTTGATTAGGTTCAGAGTGCCTTTTTATCAATTATATCAATTCTGAAAGATTTCCATGCCGGTCACCCAGGGAATACAAGGAAGAATAAGGATATCGAAAATATCGTAAAATCCAGCAGCTAAGGAACCTCCAATCAAATATAGTCCTTGGCTTAAAACGAACCGACCATGGTCTCGAATTCATATCGATTTTGAAGGCCCGCTAGACGGATTCTACTATCTTATGGTGGTAAATACTTTTTTTTTAAGTAGCCCGAAGTTCTTAGATGTAGAAATCCCACTACAGAAGTGGCAATCGATTTCCTACACAAACTGTTTGCCAGATTTAGGGCATTTAATCGGTTAGTGTCAGACAATGAGATACAATTTACGTCCGGCAATTTTAAGGATTTTTGTGAGACCTTCGAGATCAATCATATTACGATCGTTCCATATTAACCAAGGTCCAACGGACAGGCCGAACGTTTCGTTGACTCGTTGAAAAGAGTTCCGAAGAAAGCTAGGGGTACACACACAGAAAAAGTCTTTCAAGAGTTCTTTCAGGTGTATAAAATCATTCCCAACGACAGCACACCGTCATAATTAACCCCAACCGAAGTAATGTTTGCTCGTAAAATCAGGTCTATGTTCGACAAGCTACTTCCCAAACAAACAAAACCTGGACGAACAAACACGGTACCTACAAAACTCTACCAACCCGGAGAGAAAGTTTTTTCCGTATATTTCAGGATAATAAATCTTTCTGGGAAATGAGTACAACTGAGAAAAGAGTAGGAAGTATGATCTACATAATTAAAAGTCCCCAGTTTACTCAAAACAATTTAAACCAAATCAGGAGACGCCTGTCAAACGCTGCTGACAGCGGTCCTCCTGAAAAGAAGTCATGGATGTCATTTACGATATTTATTTACGTGACGGGCTTTATCGTCTTTAATCCAAACTGAAAAAATATTAAGACTCCTGCGGAGCTGATACTTAGGAGGGGGTGTTATGGTAATTTACCCATGCACACATGAACTCTTCCAAACTATAAATAAACAACAATTTCTGTTTTGGGCAGGAAGGCTATTCCAGCAGATAGCTTTGAAAGTCGGACCAAAACAGTCACGCTGGAGATCTTCTCATGTTGTATATATTTGTACTAGCGTTCCTTGTTAACATATTTGTTTAACTCATCTTTGTGTATTTCTGGCCCCTAACCAGGCCAAAACACATTTACTCTAATATCGTCTGTATTTATATCATTATGGGTGTAAGATATAGAACAAATAATCCGACTCGGCAGAGACCAGTGATCCCACTGTTATATCAAAATTTTCCTTAGAATTATTTTTGTCTACTGTTCTTTATTATGAATGGGAAATTATATTTTTGCATTCATTATGAGGTTACGTTCCTCCTCCGAGACATCCTAGTGGCAAATTCTAGTGCAATAATAAACAGTTCCATTGAGATGGACGGGTAATATTCTTTAATATCAAATTGGATGAAAGAACAATTGCTTTTTTAATATAATAAAACCTATTTGTTACATGGGTGGTATCGATCCATAGTTTTAATCCAATCTTTCGAATTTATTTTGACTTATTTTTCCAATCTCAGGTCTTGTAGTATTTATTATCTTCGAAATTTTAATAAAACATCTTGTTTTGATTTTAGTTAGCGGGTAACCAAATCATTACGAGAGTTTAATATGAAAAACGTAATATTACATAACTAATTTTTTTGGTAATTTGAAAATTCTTGCAAAATTCAAATAATTGTCAGATTTTAATGTAACTTTCAGGACTTATCCAGAAATAAAAAATGTATTTTTTAAATTATCATTTTAAAAATCTGGTAATTGTTTTTTGACATCTGTTACATTCCCATCCCCGTAAATTCATGGAATTTTAAAAAAACTAAATTTGGTTGGGAAAATTCATTTTATTAGTTAAGCGCAAAATCCATGAAGGAATGGAAATCAACTATTCTTTTTTTAAAATTTTGCCTTTATTTCTGAAAATCTACTCCCAATTGTAAAATAAAAATGCAATAAAACTATATTATTTAATTTTGATAAACTTTTAATTGCTTTAATAAATAATATATATTGATGACATTATAGTCTGAAGGAAAAAAAATTGATTAATAATAAAGTTTTAAAAGAATTGTTTTCATTTTTTAATTATAATAATTTATCAAATTTAAAAAATATTTTAAAATACTTAAAAGAATTGCTGTCGTTAGTTTATTGACTTATTAAGTGAAGATTATATTTACTAAAAGAAACTTGAAAATTTTCATGCAAATCGTCGTGCCTTTAAGTTTTTTGTAGAATTGAACTTCTTTTGTATGGTATTTTCTGTGTGTACATTAAAAGGTCATGTGTTTCTCGATTGCTTCCCCTTACAGGAAAAATAATTGTAAAATTATGTCACTTGTGTTCGCCATACACTTTTCTTATCTCACATCTGTCAAGCTGTCATCACTTTTCAAATACGGAGATAAGGTGAGAAAGTTCAATTCTGTATTTAAGAAATAGTTTTATTCTAAATTTCATGCTATAAATAACTAATATTTGTGTAAATCAGATTAATTTAAGATTGAATTTGCTAATTTTTCTAAAAAAAATATGTCACAGATGTATATTTTATTTTTGCAAGATTTTAAAACCGAGAATTAACTTTTCTGCTTACAAATGTGTCGGTCGCTCAAAAATGGCCGAAATTTTGAAAGATAAAAAAAATTCTCAAAATTTTAGATTCTAATGAATATAATTTAATTTACTGGAAATAGTAAATTTAATCATTTAGATTTCAATTAAAACTATAATAAAAATTTCAAGAAAACTATATATATATATATATATATATATATATATATATATATATATATATATATATTGTAACAAGGTTATAGAACTCGTAGGTATTTTACCTGCTGTTCAAGCATTTACAATATATATATATTCAGATACTTTAATCCAAGCGGAAAAATCAGGAAGGTAAATTCCAAAAACCCGATCCTATATATATATATATATATATATATATATATATATATATATACAAATGCTTATAAGTACAAAATTGGTATACTATTCTAAAAACAAGGAATTTATTATTAGTCTTAAAGACCCTTTTGTCCAATATCTCATCAGGAGAAAAATCGTTGGAAAATGAATGAAATGAAAAGAACATTAACGATGGAAACACGATAAAATAAATATACATATAAATATATATACTTTTAACGAGGGGAGGAGAATTCACATGTAAATAATTAGCGCGAGACAATTAAAATAAAGTATTCCGCAACAAATTCAGAGACTTTACAAATCCTTTTGCCGGCAGAGAGGTTTCCGTAATAATATAGTGACAGATTCCAAAATATTTAAATGATTTTTGGAACCAGCTCTCTATATAAATTATAATCATTTGAATATATAATTAATCAAGCTAATTAAGTAATCATATAATTTTGTACATCCATTTTGTTAACCAAACCTGATTAATATACAGGCTCTCCCTATACGTATGTGATATATTCAAATGCGGACAGTAGAAAACAGTTTATATATCTATGTCTCTTCCTTTTGTCCCATAATAGATGTTACAGTTCATAGCCATTTAGGGTATGATATGTAACATTTATTATAAGACAAAAGCAGTATATTGTTAACTAAATATGTTGTAGTGAAATGGATATCGGATCGGAAGGAGAAATTGGACAGACGTGCTCGAATTCTAGTTGTATTCACTTACGCGCAAATATCCTTAGAAAAGTTATGAATCCATCTATTTTCTCCTCTAGCTATGAATCGAATAGCAGCATAGATTGTATTCTATAGCTTTGGTTGGGAATCAATCTACCGTAGAAAGAAATAGCAACCGCCTGCGGGAAAATCTTGTGGATCATTCCTTCATGTGCTTCCGTCTCTCACTTCTAAGCTCGGTTAGCTATCTCTTCTTCCTCTACCGCTCCCCCTCCTCCTCTGACTGTACAGTACTTGATAGCATCTCTACTAATATCAACAGGGCCATTTCTTCTCACCCATCTGCCCATATATTTGTGTTTGGCGATTTTAACGCCCACCACACCAAGTGGCTTGAAAACTCAGTCACCGACCTTGCTGGGATCCGCACCATGTATTTTTCAATAACCCAAGCTCTAACGCAAGTGGTGGACTTCCCCACGCGTTTCTCTAATAACCCTAACGGAAGGGAGTCTTTATTCGACCTTTGCTTTACTTCCATTCCAGACTCCTGCACTACCAGGCAGCTCTGCCCCCTCGGAAACTCTGACCACGCCGTAGTCTCCGTCAACATCTCAATCCGCGCTAACTCTACCCAAGAAAACCAGACAAGCAAAATATCATACTGCTACCAGAGAGCAGACTGGGACTCGTTCCGAGACTTCCTCTGCGACGTCCCCTGAAACAACGTCTTCGATCTTCCTGTCGAAGACTGTGCCTCCGAGGTCTCCTCTTGTGTTAAGGCCGTCATCGATGCTTTTATCCCGGCCAGGGAATTCCAACTAAAATCAAACTCGTTCCCCTGGTTCTCACCCGCTTGCTCGGCCGCCATTGCCCACCGGAACCATTTCTTCCGGCTCTATCGAAGCTGCTCGTCGAACCAAAACAGGCGCCTTTTCGCCTCAGCACGGAATAAGTGTAAAAAAAAGTAATGAACGAAGCTAAGACGGCGTTTGCTACCAGAATGAGGCAACGCATAGCATCCTCTAAGTTTGGCTCCAAAGATTACTGGCGACTCTGCAAAAGCGTGCTCAACAAGAGCAAAACTTCAATACCCCCACTAATCAATGAATTTGAAGTTCTCACCTCACCAGCGGACAAGGCTGAATGCTTTGCCCGTAGATTCTCCACCAATTCGACACTGGACTCGTTAGGAATACACCCGACTTCTCACCCAGAACTAAGGCTCAACTAAATGACGTCCACATTACACCCTCACTGGTCGCCAAGATAATTGCACAACTTGACCCACACAAAGCGAGCGGCGGTGACGGAATCCCAGTCATAGTACTGAAGAAATGTGCCCCAGAACTCTCCTCTGTCCTCTCTAAACTCTATAACCTCTGCCTATCTTCTTCCTGTTTCCCTGCCTGTTGGAAGTCCTCCTGTGTAGTTCCTACATTTAAGAATTCTGGCGAACCCTCAGACCCCGCCAATTACAGTCCTATTAGTCTCCTTCCGATCTTTGGCAACGTTTTCGAAGCCATTATCAACGCCGAAGTGATTCATCATCTCACGGCCCACAGGCTTCTCTCTGACAAACAGTACGGGTTTCGCTTCACCAGGTCTACTGCTGATATGTTAACGACCATTACCGAGGACATATACCGGGCACTTGACAAGAATGGCGAAACCCGAACCGTTGCCTTAGATATCTCCAAAGCGTTCGACAGGGTCTGGCATGCTGGCCTCTTGTGCAAACTGCGGAGCTACGGGATAACTGGACATCTGTTTAACCTCATCCAGTCATTCCTCTCTAACCGCACATTGAAGGTGGTATTAAATGGGCAGGCCTCCCAAAACTACCATACGAACGCGGGCGTCTCTCAAGGTTCTATCCTAGGTCCCACGCTCTTACTGATCTACATTACTGATCTCCTCGACGCCGTCAGATCCCAAGTTGGCATGTATGCCGATGACGCAACAATCTACTCTCGCATCAATCAAAAACCAGGTGTGGGCGACAAAGCGAACTTCGCTGCCGTGCTTGAAAAAGATCTCCAATCCGTAGTGGCCTGGGGTAGGAAATGGCTAGTAAATTTCAATGCTTCTAAAACGAAACTGTTATCAACTAACCACCATAGACAATCGCACCTACCTCCCATTAGCATGGGACAGGCTAGCCTCCCAGAGAGTAAAATACTACGCCTCCTTGGCCTTACACTTTCGGCGGACCTCAAATGGAATGACTATATCGAATCCATTGCCAAATCTGCCGCTATGAAAGTCGGCTCTCTGTGCAGGGCCCGGAAGTTTTTCCCACCGGAATCTATTCTGCACATATACAAATCTACCATCCGCCCGTGTATTGAATATTGCTGCCATATCTGGTCGGGTGCCCCTGCTGCTCTCCTTGGGCTTCTTGACAAAATACAAAGGAGGATCTGTGACCTGGTTGATACTGACTTGGCAGACCGGCTGCAACCACTCTCTCACCGGCGTGATGTGGCTTCCCTGTGTCTTTTCTACAAGTACTTTCATGGCTTCAGCTCCGATGAACTTAGAGCACTTGAGCCGCCTAAGCAGGAATTTACACGAGATACTAGATTAGCAACTAGGTCCCACTCTTTTACAGTTAAACAGATAAGATGTAACCGTAAATTCTACTCCAACAGCTTCTTTTCTCGCGCTTCCCGCTGTGGAACTCCCTTCCACAAGTCTGCTTTCCCGACAGCTACAATCTCCAGGTATTTAAATGTAGGGTCAATAGATACCTCCTATCACTCTAACTCCCAATTATTCTCAGAACACTCTCATCTACCCAACCCTCATTCTCGGTATCCTTACCCGCCTATCACCCACCCTCTGACATTTCCTATATTTAACCATTCTCGGTATCCCTACCCGCCTATCACCCACCCTCTGACATTTCCTATATTTAATCATCCTTTCTCCACTCTATGTAGCCCCCTGCGTAGTAGTGGCCGTGATATGCCTTACTCGGGGTGAAACGCTTATAAAAAAAAAAGTCAGTCATGTCTCGAAAAAGAAGAAAACAGCGTGTAACGTACTTGATTGGCCTGAGCGGGTGGATAGCAGAACGGGGGCTGGGTGGTGTAACAGGAGAACTCGTGCTAAGAGCCACCAGGGATAAGGAGACGTGGAAGTCTATAATCGACTACGTCCTGAAAGGACAAGGCCCATTGAAGAAGAAGATCTAAATAAAGCTGAAAAAAAAAATTACGACAAAAATGAATTGTTTAATGACTCCGTTCCCTTTGTATTTTTAGACTTTCAATGCTATCTATGATTCATTGATTATTCCTAGTATTATATAAATAGCTTTTTGCTCAGTATTGAAGCAAAACGATCTCTTAATAGACAAAAGTGTAGCACCTCAAATAAAAGGCTTAAACAAATAAGACTGCAATTTAAGAAATGTAGGAGTAAAGAAGCTGATTAATTAAACGGTTCATTTTGTTTCGGAACAAATTATCTCTAAATGCACGTAAATATTCTTTTTTCTCTTTTTGTTTTGGATAGATGACACTGATCACCAAAAAATATTTAAAATTGCTTCAAGACACCAAAAATCTTTTTTAACTAATTTGAGGGCGCTAAATCTGAAAATGACCTTACTTTATTTTTATTAGCTACCGTTTTTGTTATATAGAAATGCCTCACTTTTTTAAAAAAGCATTTTTTCATTTGTTTCTGTAAAATGGTATTGATCGCTGGCAATAATTCTTAAAGTAAAATCGTTGAAACCTCTTAATTCGTACTTAAACCAACAAGTATTATATTTTTAATAAAAATCAGACTCTAAGTCTTTAAAAATAGCACGATTTAATAAACTAACAGCAGAAATAAAATCTTTGGAAACATAAGAACTATGGTAAAAAGTTTATATTTTTTGGTTGTCTGTCATGTTCAATGTTATTTAAATCCGTTTTGATACTCCATCAGTAGTCAGCCATCATTCATTTGTCCCACCGTCCCTGGTAACCGTCTTCCATTGTTTTGATTTCCTGATAGAACCGTTCACCTTACTCATTATTCACATCACCGCAATTATCCAGAAATTTATCTAGATGCTTATGTAAAAACGAACCTTAATTGGCCTGAACCTTAATTAGCGTAAAGGTTATCAGTTAATTTGAATTTTGATATTGAATTGAAAAAAATTTAGTACTTTTATTTTAATTTTTTTTTTTTTTACTCAGTTTCTTATAAATTTTATTTTTACTCAATTTCTTATAAAATAGTTTGTTTTTTTTTTAGAGGGGCTGGCATAAATTGCTCAGCCTACCTGAAAATTAATGGATTTTTACGACCTTTATTAACTAAATGTTGCGTTCAGCGAAAATCGTAAATTGATCTTTTTTTTTCAAGAAATGAGCAATTTCAGTGCAACAAAAAAGGTAGCTAACCATGAAAATCTAAGGTCATTTTCGGAATCAGCACCATCTTATTAACTAAATAACGAGTTTTGTTTCTTGGCAACAAAAATCATGTTGACCAGTGTTATTAAAACGATTAAAGGAAGTCCTGTTGCCCTCTGTATACCCTGTGAGTGTAAAATTCTCCAATCTCTCTTTCCTCATCATGTGTATCAAACAGTTCAACTATCCTTCTGTACTGAGTTACTAGGATGAGGCATTATTTACACCATTTATACGAAAAACAAATGACTGCAAGTTCTTAACATCGTCATCAACAGCAGCAACCAAAGCACGAGCAGCAGTAGTCCAAAATGACACAAAACAATCTAAGCAGCAAGTAGGTTAGGTTTAAAGCTCCAAGCCCATTCTATCAAATTGTTCTACGGAAAAATAGCCTGGTAGATTAAAGCGTTGCTTTATGAATTTTTGATTTAGTGAGTGTGAGTTTCATCTGTCGGTCGGGTAGTTGGAAGTGGATTAGCAATAACTGAACAGTATTGAATAAAAATAGAAACTAGACATGAGCAGTGACACGAGAACGTAGATTAAGAGCGTTCTGTTCAGAATTCACTTTAGTTTACCCAGATTGATACACAAATAATAAAGACCGGATAGCAACAACAAAGATGAGGACAACAGCCCGAATATAAATAGTGTAAATAATTTCAGCTATTTCTTACCCTAAGAGTGTCCTTTTAGTTTTTATTTTCTTTAAAACTTCTTCACATACTTCGTCTATGCTCTTCACATCGATGTTCTCGACAAAATCCAAAGAAGGGTCTGCAATATAATCGATCCTGACTTGAAATCTTGACTTCAGTCACTTTCTCACCAACGTGACGTGGCTTCCCTCTGTCTTTTCTACAAATATTTTCACGGCAATTGCTCTGGAGAGCCTTTCCCCTGGTGTCCTGACCTCTTGAATTTACGCGCGCATTGGCATCAAGGTCCCAACCTTGTGCCACTGAAACAGTTAATTGTAACCGCCTTTTCAACTCAAATCAATTTCTCTTCTTGCACTTTCGTCTATAAAACTCCCTTCCATTTAGCTACAATCTACAAAAATTTAAATGCACCGTCAATAGCCATCTACTATCTCCTTGATTCCCATCCATCATTAATCCTTTCTTCGACACCCCCTGTACCTTATTTTTTTCTCTCACTGTAACCACCTGCGTACTAGCGACGGTCCCGCTTAGCTTGGCATGAAATTATTAAAATAAAAACCGAAAAATGATTGTCTATATTACTTACTTTAATTTGGAACATTTATCAATATGTTTATTCATTTGTTAGCGCTTACATATACACGAAAAGAATATGAAGGAATTATGTGTGTTGTGGTACAGTGGATATCGGCTCGGAACGAGAAATCGGGGAGCCGAGTTCGAATTCCAGTTGAATCCATTGTATTCACTTACACGCAAATACCCTTGGGAAAGGTATTAATCCGTCTCTTCCTTCCAGTTATGGATTAAATAGCAGGACAGATTGGGTTCTATAGCCTTGGTCGGCAACCAGTCTACCGCAGAAAGCAATGGCAAGCTACTGCGGGATAATCTTCTGCCCAGTCAGTCATGTCTCTTTCGAGACATGATCGCCCAAGCGTGTATCACGTATGGCACTTAACTGACTGAATTGATTGGGGATGTGCGTTGTGGTGCAGTGGATATCGGCTCGGGACATTCATTTACGCGCAAATACCCTTGGGAAAGGTATTAATCCGTCTCTTCCTTCCAGTTATGGGTTAAATAACAGGACGGATTGGGTTCTATAGCCTTGGCTAGCAACCAGTCTACCGCAGAAAGCAATGGCAACCTACTGCAGGATAATCTTCTGCCCAGTCAGTCATGTCTCTTTCGAGACATGATCGCCCAAGCGTGTTTCACGTATGGCATTAACTGACTGAATTGATTGACAACTAGGTCTCATCATTCTACCGTTGAAATAGTTAAATTCAACCTAACTTCTACTCGAACAGTTTTTGTTCTCGCACTTCCTGCTCGTTTACTTGTTTCTCTGATAGCTACAACCTCGAAAAATTTAAATGCAATGTCACTTGCCATCTTCTATCGCCTTGAACCCCATTCCTCTTTCATCCTTTTTTCTACAACACCCGTACCATATTTGTTGTTTCTCTCTCTCTCTCTCTCTCTCTCACACACACACACACACACACACACACAAACACACACACACACACACACGTTGTAACACCCTACGCACTAGTGGCGGTCCTCCCTTGCTTGGGGTGAAATAAATTTTAAAATGTTATTCATATCATTCTTCTCTGTTACCTGAAGTTTAGTCTTCATCAGTTAGGAAATTGTTTAGAATTCGTTGTCAAATAAACGGAATGATATGACAAAGTATTTCAGCACTCGATTTTTTCTCATTGTTGTGAATCTTTGTCGCCAATTTGTTGTGGTGTTATGGCAAAACTTCGCTGCAAAGTTGTAGTGACAGGTTTGTGCCGGAAGTAAGACACTTACATAGTAGCAAACACCAACATTCCCTCCGTATTCTATCGTAAATTACACTTCCTGCGAAACACTGCCCCGTGGAATCGACTCCCAAGAGGGTGTTTCCTAGATCTCCACAAGGTTAACCTGTACAAGGCTAAGGTTAACAGTTATCTTCCCCTCTTATTAGCCCGAAATGCGTCCTAATGTCACCCTCTACATCAAGTGGTCTATGGTCATTGTAAAGGTTACACCTTACTGTCAAAGAGAATAAAAAAACCTTCTGTAAAATTTCCATACGTACTTTTTTTTTTATTCCACAACGTTTTTAACTGGCCTATTTTTCACCAGTTATAGAGTGACAGGTCACAATCGATGAATTTATATCCTCACAGAATAGACCCGTGATTGGGCGCCAGTTAGGATCGAAGATCAACCAAGACTCCAAGTGAAAATCATGCATTCAATTAATCACTAATGACGCTGGAAAAATTCTCAGTAAATACCTGACTCCTCCTGCTATCCTTTAACTTTTACAAAAGCAGAACAAACCGAAAACGGAGTCCTACTGCCATATATGAGCAGGAGCGGCACAGTTTTCACTTTTCAGTTTCAATGGAGTTCAAAAGTGCCTTCCTGTCTTTGTAAAAGAAGAATTATTTCCACGCCATATGAAAGTTTTTCATACAGACCAAAAGTCCCAAGACTCTCTCTATTATACCGCTTTTTACATGGAAAGTGCAAACGAAATGCACCAGCCCCTACTCTCAAGACTAAGACTCGTCATATCATTCACATTGCAACGAACTCTCATCCTTTTCGTATTTCATTGGCGAGATGTAAGTTTCACTCGAGCAGATTCTTTCCCTGAAACGCTACTCTCAAGAGGCTACTTCACTGATGACTACAATCTTAACCTACTAAACTACTACTTACTATCTATCTATCTATCTATCTATCTATCTATCTATATATATATATATATATATATATATATATAAATATATATATATATATATAGGGTAGGTATGGATGGAATAAAATTCCGTATCCAAGGCAACACTATTCTAAAAAAGTGCTCAATACAAAGTAGAGTGAATAATATTTATATAGAATTTATAACATAAATATGTTATAACTAGCAGTATAGCCCGGCGTTGCTCGGGTGTAATGAAAGCTTTAAAACTAATCCATAGTCCTGGAGCTCAGACGCTTTGGGCGTTGGCACGAAAGACTAAAAGCAATAGTTGTTTCCAGTTAAAGTAAAACCGTAGACTGAAAGAAAAATGAATGGATGTTAGTCAAATTTTGATTTCCTGGTATCGATATCAAATAAGTTTTTTCGTTGTAAACTGAATTTTGAATGCTAAATAAGTCCTGAGTAAATGGTATCATGGCTGAGACTAAGAACTACAATTATGCCTACTTAGAGCCAAACCCGAAGCAAAAAACTAAAATAAAAAGGGCTGAAAAAAATACAGACATACGGGCAGATAAACAGACACACACACAAACATCTTGCGTTTTATATATATATATATATTATCGATTTTTTGCACTATTGTAAGAACTGCAACCTTGAAACTTCTGGATATCGTTTCTTATGTCTTTTTCTATGAGTGTATCAAATTTGATGAAAATCGGACCACTCCTTCTATAACCCGAGTTTTTCGATTATCGATTTTCGATATTTGTCTGGGATACTTCGACACAAAACCTAGCTAAGAACACTCACAGACGCTTATAGTACAACTGTGTAAATTTTCAAGAAAATCGGTTCAGCCGTTTCGGAGTCTATAGGTAACGGATACACACACACACAGACGCATACACACACAGACAAAGTTCCATTTATAAATAAGTTTAGATATCACTACAAAAGTAACCATTTTATTTCGACAGTATCTGTGTCTTATCAAGTGGAGATCACTTGATAAGACACAGAAAATGTCAAAACAAAATGGCTACTTTTGTAGTGGTATTATAACATATTTATGACATATATATATATATATATATATATATATATATATATATATATATATATATATTAGAAATAGTAAAAAATAATGGGTTAGCGTTTCACTGTTTGTAGTGGTTTACTTTTTAAATATTTTCATTATAAGTGTTTATAATAAAAACATAGTTCACTGTAACACATGAGCTGCTATGTTAACTTGTTAGTAACTCGTCAGGCAGTGAAATGTTTTTTTTTTCTGTTGGAAATCATTATATACAGAATACCTAATGATTCCTAACAGAAATAAATATTTTACTACCTGACAAAGTGCTAATAAGCTAGCACCAAAACACAAAGGCTTTTGTGTTGCAGTAAACTATATTTTCATTATAAACACATGTAATGAAAATAATGTATATTATAAGAAAGTGAATAAAACCCACTTTTCAAGCATTTACTTCCATAAAGAATGCTCGATACAGAGTATATTTGAAAACCGAAATAGGGATTGTTTTTATATATATATATATATATATATATATATGTGTGTGTGTGTGTGTGTGTGTGTGTGTGAGAGAGAGAGAGAGAGAGAGAGAGAGTGTGTGTGTGTGTGTGTCTGTGTGTGTGTGTATAATTTGTTGAGTTAAGATGGTCTACAATACAATAAAAATCTCGCTGAGTACCCCACATTTACTTGTCAGCTGTCATCATCAGTAGGACATGTTCCTAACTGATAACCTCCTAACCTCTATATATGTATACGTTTTCTAAGTGACAACAGTTAAGGTCTTGCCCTACTAGTCAAGACACCTGACAAGCAAATTTGTGGTGCTTAACAGGATATTTATAGTAGCCCATCTTAATTCAACAAAACATATACATATATGGTGGTTAGTGTCGTAGTAAATGATCTCTACACCCAGTGCCCCTAACTCCACTGTAATAGAGAGTCCCGCTTACTACCAGAAAATCTAGGCAAGAATTATCCTTTTGTTCTTGTAAGTTCAATTTAAGCAGAATAAAGCTTTTTAGAAGTTGAGCCTCTGTTCTCATTACAGTTAGGAACTTAACTAGTTCAAGTCTAGGGTTAAGCGTTATCCTTCTCACTTATCCCTATAAACTGTGACTATTGTTCTGTAATTCACTACTCTAGTGGCTCATGGGCTTTGTACAGGGTGAAAATTATTGTAAAAAAATTTAATAATATACTTGTTAGAGAATCTTGTTAGAGAATTAATTAACAGACCTTTTTATATTAGTGAGATGAAATAAAAAAAACAACTGAAATCATAAAAGTTACGTAAGTCACAAAACATAAAACTATTGAAATACCAACTTCTTGTAATGAACTCTTGTTTCAATATTCTCTGACAGACTAATAGAAATAATAAAACTTTCTTGGAACACTGGTGTCTCAATGGACCGTTAAAAAAACTGATTAGTGAACGCTTTTTATTTTGTTTTTATAGCTCGCGTAAATTTTTTTTCTTGGTATTTTCACTGACCTTCCGGTTTGTTTTACGCATGCGTCAAAAGATGGACTTACCAACAAAATGAGGTTGGTCAGCAGATTTTGGGCAACACTTGTCAAGGGACCTTCATCAGAGTTGTCTTTGGAAATACGTCTTTTCAGGTTAGTGAAGGAATTCATCAATGAGGCTAAACTCGGGTTTTGCAAAAATAAAAAATAAAAAAAAACTTTAAAAATGACGGAAGAAAAAGGAAAAAAATAAAAATTTACAAAGACACAAAGGGAAACACTCGACAAAAAAAGAAAGAAGCAGAAACCTAAAAAGAATAAAAAGAAAAAACTATGCTCTTAGAAAAAAGAGAAAAAAATTATCATTCTTATTTTTTTATATATTTATTTATTTATTTATTCTTGCGTGGTGGATGAGTGGGTTCTTTCACGGTTCTCTCCTCTTGTTGGCAGCCTGCTTAACCAGGTCGGACAGGTAACTCCAAAAAAGAAAATAAAAAAAGATCAACGAAAAGGATGAAGTATTCTTTACGCGCCAAATGTTCCCGCGAGTCGCACTGGCGTCGTGAGGCGGATGAAACGTGTGACCAACGTGACGACGGTGACCATTCGCAGTCTTCGCCTCTTCCTTTCGATAGCGCTGTCAGAGAAACGGCGATGCCACTGCTAACAGCTCATGCAAGATTCTTCGACCTCTTCTCTTAGGACTACTGGAATATCGGTTATCACAAAAACAGAAGTAACATTAGGTCAGTAAGTACTGAAGAAGAAATCTTTCGGAGAAAGAATGCGGGAAAATTAAATTAAGAAACAAAGAAAGCTCTAAAATTCACACTGATCTCTGCTCATCGACAGACTTTGATGGAATTTTTACATTAATCCTAAGCAGCATTTTCGAATGTTTGTAAATTATGTTGTAAATATAAAACTTAGCAAGGGGAAAATCTTATGTTTTTAAAAATTCTTCTTTCAAAACAAGGCCTAAAAGCCACTCAAGGGGGAGGGTTATTGAATAAGTTTGTTGTATGAACGTAAAAAGGGTTAAGACGTATAGATTATGAGGAAATGTAAGAAAGACAACGGTTGTTCCTATGCCTCCAGTTATGAACAGGATAAATTTTAACAATCGAGGAAAACTCCTCTTAGTAGTCAGTTCTTCAAAGTAGTGGTTCTTGAAAAGAATAGTACTTCATCCTTACTAATAGAATACAAAGAAAATGGGAATAATGTACGTGGTATGGTGGATCTTATATGTGAACCGGTAGAACTAATGAATGTAGCTCGTCAGGACATTTGCCAAGAAAATAGTAGAGTAGCGAGGAGCTTGCAGCGTTTCGTCTGTTAGTAAAAACGTTTTTTTTTTTCTTGGTTTCCATACTTTCATCGCTAACTTATCCTAATTTAATATTAAAACTAAGATCCTAATTGCTTTATGACAAAAATTATAATCTTAAGGCTCTGCTTCTTTGAGTCAAAACGATAGATGTAGGTTTGGTTTGTACGAGAGTAGAAACGATAGATATGAGTACAGTAAACAGTCGGCTCCATTTTGCATAAAGGGGATTACTTCTCTGCTCGAGGTTACAGTCGGCTGATTCTTGACCCCAATCGGCAAAATGAATATAAATTATGAAATTTTTTACAAGAAAACAAATTGCACTCTCCACTACCTATCTTTTTTTTTTTTTTATAAGCGTTTCACCCCGAGCAAGGCATGTCACTGCCACTACTGTGCAGGGGGCTACGTAGAGTGGAGAAAGGCTGGTTAAATATAGGAAATAACAGAGGGTGGGTGATAGGCGGGTGAGGATACCAAGAATGAGGGTTGGGTAGATGAGAGTGTTGTGAGAATAGTTGGGAGTTAGTGTGATAGGAGGTGTCTATTGACCCTACATTTAAACACCTGCAGATTGTAACTGTCGGGAAAGCAGACTTGTGGAAGGGAGTTCCACAGGCGGGAAGCGCGAGAAAAGAAGCTGTTGGAGTAGAATTTACGGTTACATCTTATTTGTTTAACTGTAAAAGGGTGGGACCTAGTTGCTAATCTAGTATCTCGTGTAAATTCGTGCTTAGGCGGCACCAGTGATCTAAGCTCATCGGAGCAGAAGCCATGAAAGTACTTGTAGAAGAGGCACAGGGAAGCTACATCACGCCGGTGTGAGAGCGGCTGCAGCCGGTCTGCCAAGTCAGTATCAACCACGTTATCTATCTATCTATCTATCTATCTATCTATCTATCTATCTATCTATCTATCTATCTATTTCTTATCTATCTATCTATCTATCTTTGTTCATTATCTAGCTATCTATCTATCTATCTATCTATCTCAGTTTGTTCATTATCTATCTATCTATCTATCTATCTATCTATCTATCTATCTATCGCATTTTATTCATTTGATTATTCTATCTATCTATCTATCTCAGTTTGTTCATTATTATCTATCTATCTATCTATCTATCTATCTCAGTTTGTTCATTATCTATCTATCTATCTCAGTTTGTTCATTATCTATCTATCTATCTATCTATCTATCTATCTATCTATCTATCTATCTATCTCAGTTTGTTCATTATCTATCTATCTATCTATCTATCTATCTATCTATCTCAGTTTGTTCATTATCTATCTATCTATCTATCTATCTATCTCAGTTTGTTCATTATCTATCTATCTATCTATCTATCTATCTATCTATCTATCTCGTTTGTTCTTATCTATCTATCTCAGTTTGTTCATTATCTATCTATCTATTTCTTATCTATCTATCTATCTATCTATCTATCTATCTATCTATCTAGTTTGTTCATTATCTATCTATCTATCTATCTATCTCATCTATCTAGTTTGTTCATTATCTATCTATCTATCTATCGATCGATCGATTTCTCTTCTGTAATTGTTCTCGCTTCTTAATAATGTTTGTCTTATATTCTTATTCTTTTACGCGCAGTAACCTATTGCATCTTAGCGACTTTATTGCCTTGTTTGGGTGAAATCATTAATATACATACGTACATACATATGTATAACTATTAAATAGTTATGGGTCAGAATCAAATTAGAACATTAAATAGCGCAAAATAGTAAAAAAATAAAGATTTAACATACAGAGATTTTAAATATAAAATTAGAAAGATCAGCTAATTACGCTACCATGATTTCAACCTTTGACTTAATTGAATTCGTAACGTTTTATTTTTGAACGTACATGATAGCGTAATCGATTGATCTTTTTAGTTTTAATACTTATATACTTGGCTAAGATCAATGTGTAGTATATATATATACACACACACACACACATATATATATATATATATATATATATATATATATGACACTATTTTGTCACTGTCTTCGGCCATCCGCCACGGTAGGGATGGACTTATATTTTCAATTCAATTATCTTTATTGTTAATAGCTTAAATGTTCTATGTTTACTGTGTGTTATTATTTACTCTTTGATAATGGCTTATGTGAGCCGAAAGCTTAGACCTGATAAAAAATTCAACAAATACTGTGATTTTTTGTTGTCTTTTAACGACATCACCATCAAGTATATCAGACGGTATGAACGGATCCTACACAAAATTAATAGACAAAACTTGTCTATATTATTCAATGAAACCTGCATTAATGAAAAAATGCTGCCAAAATATACACAATATATATATATATATATATATGTGTGTGTGTGTGTGTGTGTGTGTAGTTATGTTAGAAAATAATAATAATAATAATAATAATAATAATAATAATAATAATAAAATAGATTTTTTACAAAAAGAATAAAATGCATTTTTTAAACTATTTAATAAATACATGGATATTAAAAAATAGTATATTTACTTAGAATAAGTTAGATCAAAACATATAAAATGTTTTTTTTCTTTCTTTCTTCATGTCTTTTCTTTTTTCTTTTTTGTTTTAGAAAACGTTGGGATATGGAGAAAACTGAAAGAAACATTTTGTAACAATAATGGATGCATCAACGGAAATAGGGTTTAGAGAGGGTTGTTAAAAGTTAGGTTGACATTTTGACCGTTAAGATTGAATGAAGAAATCATGTATTCTCCAAAAATATAAACATTTTTTAAATTTCAAGTGAATCTCTATTCTGATTAGTTAAATTGAATACACAAAAATTTTATGTTTTCCCATATCTATAAAAAACAAACGTATTGTTTCTTATATTTAAATGAAAACCATTTTCACAAGTATGATGGCGTGGTAGAAATCTCGAAACATAAATATTTCCGTGTCGCAATGTATATATATATATATATATATATATATACACACAAAAGATGTTTGATGCCAAAGAGCTTGTAAATTGTTTTAAACAAACAAAACCACTTTTTTATTCACGGTAATCTTTTCGGAAATCATCAGAAGAATAGTTTGTTAACCTAAACAGAATATTAATGAAATTTACAAAGTGACAAACAACCAAGGAGGAATATACTTATCTACACTCCCAAACTGCTATGCGTTTCTCTTTCGGAGATAATTTACAAATCCCTACCGGCAGAAAGGATGTGCGTTGTAGTTGCAATAGATGTCGGCTCGGATTGAGAAATTCGAGATCAGAGTTCGAATTCCAGTTGAATTCGTTGCATTCACTTATGTGCAAATTATCTTGGAAAAGGTATGAATACATCTATTTCCCCTTCCTTAAGCTGTGGGCTGAATAGCACGACAGATTGGGTTGTATAACGTTGGTTGGCAACTAGTCTACGACTGAAAAAATGGCAACATACTGAAGAAAAATCTACCTAGTCAATCATTTCTCGAAAAACAAGTCAAAGTATCAGGTATAGCACTTATCTTACTGACTTAATTAAGATAGCGCCTAATTTATAAATTAGATTTAATAAAAGATTAACAAAAAATGACAACAAAATTGTTATGGTGCCCTATTCTATAGGAATGGACACTTTCCCCGTCAATAAATACTAACGTGCGTGATTTTCGGTGAGGCAGTCATGAGGCAGTCGTGAGACAGTCAAGATGCAGTGTAACTAGACAGTTCAAACGTACAAACGTTCTATTTGCTGACTACTAACACTCTTACGTTGTATATATGTTCTGTTATTCTAATACACTGGTTCAACCTACCTTCTTGTTTCCGTGTCTTTCTTCTCGGTTCTAACAGGCCACAACAAAAATACTTATATTCAGAATCAGAAAAAGACAGTTAAATTTCTTGGTAATATAAGAACGGCTTAGAAAACGTGACCTACAGGGGATATTTAATGGGTATGAGAGATAGGGAAAAGCAGCAAGCACCTACCTGGCGGGTTTGTGTGAATGGATGGCGGAACAAATAGCGAAAGTTTTGACAAAAAGAGAAACGCTGCTAAGGACCACATGGAATAGGAAGCACTTAATGGACTGACCAGCAGAATATATCTTTCTCTCAAGGCGACACCAGCAGAGAATGGTGTCTTTAGCCGGCAACATCGATCAGTCAGTCAGTTAAGTGCCATACGTGATACACGCTTATGCGTCTCGAAAGAGACATGACTGACTGGGCAGAAGATTATCCCGCAGTAGGTTGCCATTACATTCTGCGGTAGACTGGTTGCCGACCAAGGCTATAGAAGCCTATCTTGTCTATTATTTAACGCATAACTGGAGGGAAGAGACGGATTAATACCTTTCCCAAGGGTATTTGTACGTAAGTGAATGCAAAGAATTCAACTTGAACTTGAACTCGGCTCCACTATTTCTCGTTCCGATCTGATATCCACTGCACCACAACGCAACAACGATAAAAGTGTCTCACGAATTAAAAGGAAATGAAGAGTATTACGGAAAAATAATTATATTGTCTTCTAATGATAATAATAATAGAATAAGGATATTGAGAACGGTCCTGGTATGCCGAAGAGATTTGGTAATACCAACGTGGAATTTAAATAATAATAATAATAATAATGTGGGTGATTCAAATGATATCGTATTCGTGAGAAACACTTTGACTATAATTCTGTATCTAAAGTCTGCAAATAGAATTCACGAGGAAAATCTGTTGTCAAAATCAGGTATTTATTGCCTTCTTGTATCGGTGTCGAGCGAAATATGAGGAAAACATCTGTTGGCTGATTTTCGACCTCACATTCCCTATCAGAATAAAAAAAAATGCCTTTGGGACCGTGAGATATGTGACGCTGACGAGATAAAGTGGAATCTTTTAACGTCGAGAGAAAGCAACGATTACTGTTAAGAATAATATTATTCATGAAAATAACGAGGAGGTGGAGGAGGAAAAGGAGATTAAGGAAAGGGAAGCTAACCGCACTGAAAACCGGGGAAAAGACGGAATAGCAGAACACAGGTAAAGGGAGAGGGAAAAGAGAAGGCAACTGAATTAGTAGGAGGAAATCATATGGAAGGAAAAATAGGGGAGGCAAAGAAGAAGGGAAGTAAAAGTCCGAGCGGTCAGAGAAGAAGAAGAAGAAGAAGAAGAAGAAGAAGAAGAAGAAGAAGAAGAAGAAGAAGAAGAAGAAGGAAACTGAATTAGTAGGAGGAGTTCATATGGAAGGAAAGATAGGGGAGGCAAAGAAGAAGGGAAGTAAAAGTCCGAGCGGTCAGAGAAGAAGAAGAAGAAGAAGAAGAAGAAGAAGAAGGAAGGAAACTGAATTAGTAGGAGGAGTTCATATGGAAGGAAAGATAGGGGAGGCAAAGAAGAAGGGAAGTAAAAGTCCGAGCGGTCAGAGAAGAAGAAGAAGGAAACTGAATTAGTAGGAGGAGTTCATATGGAAGGAAAGATAGGGGAGGCAAAGAAGAAGGGAAGTAAAAGTCCGAGCGGTCAGAGAAGAAGAAGAAGAAGAAGAAAAAGAAGAAGAAGGCAACTGAATTAGTAGGAGGAGTTCATATGGAAGGAAAGATAGGGGAGGCAAAGAAGAAGGGAAGTAAAAGTCCGAGCGGGCAGAGAAGAAGAAGAAGAAGAAGAAGAAGAAGAAGAAGAAGAAGAAGAAGAAGAAGAAGAAGAAGAAGAAGTAAACGTGCGAGTATATCACGCGCATTTGATGAAAAGACGAAGAGGAAGATGTAATGGGAAAGATGAAGAAAATGAGTATCATTAAACAAAAAGGAAAGACGAGTAATAGAAGAAGAATGAGGTGAAGAAGAAAGCAAGAAGGAGTAAATGAAGTTGTAAAAGAAAATGTTGGAGAAAAATCTGAGCGCTCCAACTATTAACATTATGACACCTAGTCAAATGTGCAAGATATACTCAGACGTTTGCCTTATCTTCTTTTTTTTTTATTTCGTCAGCAACTCCTATTTTTCTTCTCATTCTTCTTCTTTTATTAGTCGTCTTTTTTTTTCAATGATACTCGTTTATTTATCACATTTATCACATTTCCCTTCTCGTCTTCTTTTTTCTTCACTCTTGTCTTTTCATCAAATGTGCTTCGTATATTTGTATGTGCGTTGTGGTGCAGTGGATATCGGCTGGGAAAGAGAAATCGGGGAGCCAAGTTCGAACTCCACTTGAATTCTTTGCATTCACTTACGCGCAAATACCCTTGGGAAAGGTATTAATCCGTCCCTTCCCTCCAATTATGGGTTAAATAACAGGACAGATTGGCAATTAGTCTACCGCAGAAAGTAATGACAAAATACTGCGAGATAGTCTTCTGCCCAGTCAGTCATGTCTCTTTCGAAACATGATCGCCCAAGCGTGTATCATGTATAGCACTTAACTGACTAATATTTGTACTCCAGCGTCACTTTGTTGACATGCTGCTCTCTTATTTAACAACAATAATAATAATAGTAATAATAATAGTTGGAGCGTTCAGATTGATTGGGAAAGGTTCCGATAGACACACGGAAGGGATTCCTCACGGCCCATGCCTTAAAGAAATATGAAAAATAAAAAAATATACTCATAAATACAATCACACATTATGAAGAGCTTTATCTAAGTAAAATGTCTGTGATCTTTGGTTGTTGTTTTTTACAAAAATGATCAGTAGTCATGAAACCATTTCTGACTTTAAGTCTCAGGTTGGGACCCGGAAGGAAATGTGTATACAGCATAAATCAAAGTAAATAATTATAATAATATTAATATGGCTTAGCCAATTAAAAAGCTCGATCCTGAAAGTAGCTTTTAAAAGGTCACTGATGATTGAAATCAGGAAGAGACAGTTGAAATTTCTAGAGCACATAACGAGGAAAGAGAGCTTAGAAAATGTGATACTCACAGGACATATTGAAGGTAAGAGGGACAAAGGAAAACAACGCAGTGAACTAGAATGAAGAGATGTCTGAACAGGGTTTAGGGGAGATAACAAAAACACAACATTTAATAAGCGCTCCAAAGGACAGAAAATTGTGGAGATCTATTATCACCAACGACCTGAAGGGACGCAGAACATAAAAAAAGATCTTCGTGGCGTGGTTGAGTGGCTTTACACAACCTTTGCAAATCTTAAATAATAAAAAACGAGAAGTACTTCATTTAAGAAATTAGTATATACTTTTTTTTATTTCATCCAAATATTTTATCTAGATTTACAGTAATTTAGTACAGTGGATGTTGGTTCGGAACGAGAAATCGGATAGCAGAATTCAAATTCCAGTTAAATTTGTTGCATTTACTTACGCGCAAATACCTTTGGGAAAGGTATTAATCCGTCTCTTTCCCCTCCAGCTATGGGATGAATAGCAGGAAGAACTGGATTCTATATCTCTGGTTAGCAACCAGTTTACTGCAGAAAGTAATGACAACCTATTCGAAAAAAATCTTCTGCCCAGGCATCCATATCTCTTTCGAGACATGATTGCCCAAGCGTGTATCACGCACTTAACTGACTGAACCTCTCTCTCACGATTTTCAAAAGTAAATTAGCCTTTTCTTAAAAACTGTTTCTTTCTCTCTGAATATGTGCACTGCGGAACAAAATTTAGGCATTAAAAATATTAATTTATATCAATAAACAAAAAAAAGTGTAATAAGTTTCTAGTAAATCCTCGAGTTTTATTTCATTTTGAAAAGTTTCATCGTGTATTTCCCGTTGAGGTAAAGGAAATTAGGGTCATTATCCTCAGAAAAGACGGCTAACATCAGAAAATAAAATCATTTCTTTTTAACACATTGTGTTTTCGAATGAAGTGGACAGTCGCTGTAGCTAAGACAAATAAAAATGATAATCGCTTTAACAGAGTTCTACTTTGACGTCTAAGGCGGGAAAATAATAAATCAGATGACTTCTAGTGGCAGGACTTGCAAAAAAACATGTAAGAAAAGATAACCCACACTTTTTGTTAAAATAACTTTAAAAAATGTCATGTCTCTTCAGGAGGAAGACTTTCCACAAATTATTTATCCATGAATTGCCATAACGTTTCGGGAAAAGTGGTTTCCCATCTTCTTCTCTAAGGTTTGTAATGAAGACATTCTTTTCTCTTAGATTGGCTGACACTCAATGTACTCTGCTTTTAATCAGTATCTTAGAAGATAAAAGAAAGGACGGATTTATGTGTGAGAAAGGGAATGCAACCGGTTATACTCGGATCACGGATTTCAATTTCCTCACCGATATCCGTTGTACTACCTGAATTTAACTAAGGCTTTTTTATTTTATTACTTTTTTATTCTTTTTTATTCTTTTTGTACCTTTTTTCTTTTCTTATCGTAAAAGAACCTTAATGAACTTTAATGAATGCTTATTTTTTTCGATTGTTTTTAGAATTTTTTCCTAAGAAGGCTTGAATTCGCATCTCTATTCCGATACCTCGTGTTTCATGGAGAGAGCCTTAAAAAATTATACTCAAACTGGAAACCTTAATTAACTTTCAAGAAAGGACCATCTTTCCACTGGGGGTAACACTGAGACGGGTAGTGCCGTCTCAATGTTACCCGGGGCAGAGAAGAGAAGAGACTCGTCCGTAACAGCGCTCTTTTTTGTCAGCTATCCTGTCACATGCCAGCCAGCATTTTAAGGGAGATGCTGACATCCTTAGACAATTTCGGGGTAGACAAAATTACAGAAACAATAAATGAAATCTACAACAGTGGTGATATACCTAAGCAGACCTAAGCAGATCGATTTTCATAACATGACCTAAAAAGTCAACCGTGAAAAGGGATTTGAATTCCACCGAAAAGTCAGCTACATGAGTCACATAACAAAATCCATCACCCGAATTCTGATGAATAGAGCGCACAGCAGAATAGGGCTAGATATAGGGAAAAATAGTGCGATTTAGCCAAGGACACTGGCAAAAGGAGCACGATATTTATGTTTAAAATGTTATCGGAAAGGATAATACAGATGGACGCAGAAACATTTGACAAAGTACGACACAAATACTTAATAGAGACGCTCGACATATTCGGGAAAGACATTAGAGTAGTCAAGAACCGGTACTGACAACAAACTGCACGTATATGGATAGAAAACGACTTCAGCAGATATTAAAAAATAGAAAGTAGTGTTTTCTTACCATTTCTATTCAACCTATACAACGAAACAATTCTGAGAGCTCTAGAAGTCCTGCCAAGATTCCTCATTGGCGGCCAAAATCTAAACAATATAAGATACACAGATGAATGATACAGTGCTGATAGACAGGGAAAGAAAGCTTCGTGACTCTTACAGAAAGTAGCTAAAGAAAGCGGAAATAAAGGACTACATATAAACCACAAGAAAACTGAATGCATCGTCATAAGTAAAAAATCAGCCCCAAATGCCAACTACAGGCCGGTGAAACTAAAATCAAACAGGTACAGAAATTTAAATACCTGGGAAGTGTCCTAACAGAGGACGGAAAGTGCGACACTGATATACGATAGCGCATTGGCATGGCCAAGGATTTATTCCAGAAGCTAAGCAGAGTATTGAAAGCAGGGAAAATTTCGCTGGAAACAAAGAAGAGAGTACTGGATTGTAGTGTAATGTCTGTCCTTCAATATGGCGGCGAATACGGAACAATCTACTCAAAGATGACGAAAAGCCTTGAAGCAACCAAAATGTGGTTCTACAGAAGGATGCCGAGGATACCATGAACCGAACATGTAAGCAATGATGAAGTTTTGGAGAAGATGGAAACGAAAATGAATTAACATCAGGGAGAGACAACTGAAGTTTTTGAGACATGTAATGAGGAAGGAGGGTTCTGAGAATCTGATACTCACAGGACAAATAAAGGGAATGAGAAACAGAGGAAGCAACGCGTGACATACTTGATGAACTTGAGCAAATAAATGACAGAGCAGGGTTTGGGAAGGGTAACAAGAGAAGGGTTATTAAGAGCTACAAGAAATAGGGAGACGTGGAGGGCCATGATCAACTACGTCTCGAAGGGACATGGCACATAGAAGAACATGTCAAGCCATTGCTGAAACTTTTCTCAAAATGCTGCATAGAACTGGAAGAGTTTGATTCATATCGTTGCCAGAAGCTGTGTTCCAGTATTCTGGATTCTATGTTTATTTCTATCTCTCTCTCTCTCTCTCTCTCTCTCTCTCTATCTATATATATATATATATATATGCGCATATCGGAATTCATCTGTCAGTTGTCAGGGATGTAAGGCACTTATGTAGTCATCTTTTTTTAGAATGTCATTAAGAGGAACTTTGGGTGTTGAGGTGAGGCGGACTAAAAAATGCCGTTCGTTAGGGTTTGGCCGGGAGTCGTTTTTTCAGATATGTGTGTATGTGTGTATCTAAATATTTTGACCAGTTGAAGACGAACGTGAAAGAGAGAAAGAGAGAGAGAGAGAGAGAGAGAGAGAGTTATTGTGCAAAAGTAGTTGAAGAAATTTCTTTGTGGTGCAGTGGACATCGGCTCGGAACGATAAACCGGGGAACCGAGTTCGAAATCCAGTTGAATTGCTTGCATCCACTTACGCACAAATACACTTGGAAAATGTATTAATCCATCACTTCCCTCCAGTTATGGGTTAGATAGCAGGACAGATTAGGTTCCATAACCTAGGCTGGCGACCAGTCTACTGCAGAGTCATGTCTCTATCGAGACATGATCGCCCAAGCGTGTATTACGTATGACACTTAACTGACTAATATGAGAAAAGGAGCACCATGACGCAATTAATTCTGTTAGAAATTCGGAAACGACATGCTGTACTGCGTGGACATTCGCTGTGGAAGCCCCAATACGAACGTTTCAGTGTTTGGGTGTCAGTCTGAGAACAATGCAGAATATTTGGAAATGAATGGACGAGTCTAATGGAGATTACAAAGATACGACAGCTCGAAAGACTCACTCTGATCGTTCTGATAAGAAAATAACTCCTGAATTTGGTGGTGAGGGCCTCACACTTAACATCGCGTTCAACATCAAGTGCGTTGAGAAAATAGTATTGCCCTCGCTAAAGAGGGTCGCAGCTAGAAGATCATATGTCTAGCAAAATGACTCTGCACCATACGACACAAGCAGATCAGAGTCACGGCTGTCAGACCACATCACCCTTTGCATATGAACATCTAATTCCACAGACTCCATGATTATGATATTTTGGACGCAGTTAAGCGAGAGACCTACAAAACACCTTGAAACACCGAAGATGAACTGAGAGCGTGAATTATGGAAGCATTAATCAACTGAAACAAGGAGACAGTCCAGAAGAGTTGCAGGAGATTCCGAAGTCGTGTAGAAGCCGTGGTTGAAGTTAATGGCGGTTTTATTAAATACAATTACTCTTTTGTATTTCAAGATATTTTGTATAATTTTGGTAAATATATCTGTTCAAATGAGACGTCAGTGTTATTTTCACTTTTGTGCAATTTAAATGAGAAATTAATTCATCACACCTTATATATATATATATATATATATATATATATATATCGTATTTTTCAGCGTATATATCGACTTTCAAATCTTAAAATATATCTCTCTCCAAAATAGTAGGTCGTTTAATACAACAGATACAAAAACCTAACCTTAAATCATATGGTGTATCAACACTGGTCTGTAGGTTAGTATGCTTGTGTTATTATTTTTATTATTAGATTAGAGATATCGATGGGTTTACACCAATCATTATTTCTCATAGTAAAGCTAAATAAAGATATTTAGGATAATATACAATCTATATTTCCAATTAACCCTCATTATTATTATGGTGTTAAATAACAACATTTAATATAACACGCAAAATATATTTTTCAATAACATAAATTATACGGTATTTCTTTTGCGGTGTTAAGCAACAAAACATTTAAGATGACATAAAATATTTATTTCTCAGTAGAGAATAAAAACATGAGACGTCCACAGAAATAATTAAAATCCTTCAAAATTACTATGATCTTTTCTGTCTAATGTAAAGAGTTCAGAATAAACATTTAGCGATTCGTTATATGTACTCCAGTCGGTTGTCTTATACTAAATACTTCATATAAAATTTACCTAGATTTTGACTTTCGTCTTATCTATAGGTCTTCTTATACGTAGAAATACAAAGAATATATATATATATTGTATATTTGGATAGCAATCTCTCTTTTATGCAGGTTTCATTAAAAATAACAGACAAGGTGTGATGGTTAAGTTTTCTATGTAATTTTTCATGTGATCTTATAATTTCTTTCTCTTCAGCACATAAATTACATAAAAAGGATGAGTATTTTGGAGTGTGGAGATTGATAGCTAGTGGACATATTGAGGTATGTATGAACTGTGGGTTTTACTTTATTTGTTCTTGCTTTTATTAATATATATATATATATGTATATATATATATATACTTAGTTTTTGGTCATAATAAAATTAGACGAGTGTACATTTGTATTAAAAATGTTCAATACAATTATATTGTAGAAGTTTTGAACATTATTCATTTGTAAACAAGTTATTAAGCGACCTCGGTTTCTACCATGTGGTGTCTTCAGGCGATTTGCAAAAGTCATTTTACCGTTTACAGATTTTTTAAAAAACGCTCGCGTAACTGTGATTTTTTTAAAGCTTATCCAAATGGATGGCGAATGCATTTTAAAAGCTTAAAAATGCTTAACTGCGTAAAACATTCATGCTGGAAAATATATGATTTCCATATTAGAACATTTAATTTTTTCATAAATCAAAAGAATAAAACTATGAAGATACATGAAGAAAATCTGGCCATAGAAACATTTTACAATACAATTCTCAACGAAACAGACTATCAAAAAGGATGATAGAAATCTGCTTCAACCCACTATTTAACATAAATGTAAAAACCAAAATAGGATAAATATTTTTAAACTGATAAATAAACACTTTCAAAAAGTCTCAGAGCTAAAAAAAAACTTTCAATAAAAATACAATCAAGTTAAGTTATAGCTGTACCAGTAATTAAGAAAGTTTCATAAAAAAAATAAAACGCCAGAAACTTAGATAGCATTGTACAAAACAAGATCACTGATAAAGAAAGCAACTGCAGGGACAAGAATAAATGCCCACTTAAAGGACTTTGTAATACAAAAGAAGTCGTTTACAAATGAAGAATATATATATATATATATATATATGAATAAAAGTAATAACAAGTGAAATAAAAATCCACAGTTCAGAACATTTAGTTTTTAAAACTGGTCGATAAAATATAGAGCAATATATATTTTACTGTAACATTATTATTATAAGTAGATATAATACAAATATTACAATAATACACACACACACACACACACACACACATATATATATATATATATATACTAAAGCGTGTTTTATATCACAATGTTTCTTTTACATATAATATGCTTGTGTGAGTAGTACGAACACACATGTGCGTAAAAACTATTGGCTTTAATGTTTCATTATTTTTACAGATTTCTGTTTATACACGACTTTCATATATATATATATATATATATATATATATGTGTGTGTGTGTGTGTGTGTGTGTGTGTGTGTGTGTGTGTGTGTGTGTGTGACTGTTTGAAGAAAGCTTCAGTTTCTATGAGTATACGTGTCTGCCTCGACACAGAAGCAAGTGAGGTTTGGGGTGGCCTGGCTGTAAACCGAGGCAGTCATGGCCTCACTTGGTATTTGGCTAATGAGCAAGCCGTCCGCTTCCATCTCCCCAATTGCTAAACATGAAGACCTATTTGCAGGTACACAAACAAACTGGAGAATAGCAGCATCCATATGGGAAAACAGGGAGACTACCAAATGTCAGATTTTGCCAGAGTTTATGGTAAAAATGTAGTGTTGAGGGGCTTTGATTATTTGGAAAAGACACAACATAGTATAAGAAAGAAAGAAAGAAAGAAAGAAAGAAAGAAAGAAAGAAAGAAACCTAAGTCGACAATTTTAAAAAATATCGTTTCTAATCAGATTTTTTTTTCTGTCGAGTACTTAATATATACAGAGCACGAATTCATCCTTGTTTGTAGCCAAAGATTTTTAGTATTCGACCATTTTTCTTGCATTTAACACAAGAAAATTGGTTGAATAATGAAACACTTAATTTTTGACATTGCATGTTTTTCCAGCTTGAATGTTTGCGCAGTTAAGCATTTTTAAGCATTTTTAAATGCATTCTCCATCCATTAAAACAATTTCCGGTAAATGAAGGCGAAAAAGCATCTTCGAGTGGGACTCGAAGTTCTAACTTTGGTTTGTTTTTCAAGGCGATGCCTGAACTCAGAGCTTACCAATCTTGTCATGATTTGATGTGGTTCTCATCTTGTGTTTTAACACCATTTTCTACTGTATTCCATGCTGTGTAATTGACTATATAACTGCATTAACAACAGCAGCAGCAGCTGCAGCGGTGATGATTTGAAAGCAAACAAAATGAAGAAACATAGGAAAAAAGAAGCGAAGATAATTTTTATAGAAGAAAAAAAAAATAGCTGAAGGAAATAGATAAACTGAAAAGAAAATACATACAAAATAAAGAAAAAGAAAAAATAACGAAGTGAAAAGAAAAAAAGAATTGAAAATATAAGGAAAAAAGAGAAAGAGATGCAAAAGACAGTCATGAATAAAAAGAAAATGTTAAAAAACAAAAATAAACTAAAAAGAAATAATAACAAGGTTAAAATAAAAAAATAAAAAAATAAAATGGTGATAACAAGAAAGAAACAAAACAGGACATAAAGTAAATTTAAATAAAAGAAAGAAAAAAGAAAGAAAATAAGTGATAATGTTTATAATAATCACAAGTTGTTTTAAGATCCTACGATGAAATATTTTCCCAGTTACAAATATTTTGATTAGTTTTCCTTTTATTTGTATTTGTTGTTTATTATCAGTTTCTCTTTCGTTTTCTTTTTAAGCAGATTCATTCTGTGGCCATTAAAATAAAAATTAAAAAAGCAGTAGTCTCGAACACGCATCCCATACATAGACCAGATCATTTTTCATGAACAACGCCTTAACTATTTGGGCTACCAATGCGGTTATAATAACGTCGGCATCCATGCTTGTCCTGCCAGTGTTTCTGTCTTGTTGAAGTATTTTGTAATTCTCAACATAATTATTTTCACCATTACAAATATTTTGACAAGTTTTCGTTCAATTTCTTGTGTTTTTACTTTGTTTTTTTCTTTTTTTAATAATTGCACCGCCGGTTTTGGTTAACTCATTTAAACGAAACAGAAAATAAGTCGTATAACTAATAAAATTAGCAAAAGGTGAGTAACCTCATGAGCCAGACATTTTTTCCAACAACATACATACATACATACATACATACATACATACATACATATATTCACTACTGGCCATAATTATTAGGCAACCCCAGTGTTTTTAAAAAATAATGTATTTTTATGGTATTTTTTAGTATTTATTGCCAAGTGAATAATTGTAAATGAAAATAGAATGGTTCTTTTTTTAATACTGCACAATAACATGTGCATCAAATCAATTTATAAATATTCAGTAATTACCTATATTGCATTTGTATCAATGAAAGAATAGAGAAAATTTACGGCGATTCGGACGAGTTCATCTTCGCTTCCTTGCCTTGTAAAATTTTGCAAAGTAATAATAACAAATCATTCTATTTTTATTTGACAATAAATACTAAAAAATAGTATGAAATACGGCATTTCTTTTTTTTAAAAAAACTGGAGTGGCCTAATAATTATGGCCGGCAGTAAACATACATACATACATACATACGTACATACATACATACATGTGTGTGTGTGTGTGTGTGTGTGTGTGTGTGTGTGTGTGTGTGTGCATAAATTCTCGTCTAACTTGTGCAAAAATGAAAATGACACTGACATCTCGTTTTAGCGAAACATTTACCAAAATTAAATAAAAATATCTGGAAATACAAGAGTAAATTTATTCAATAAAATCGCTGTTAGGTTTCACCACAGCCTCTAGACGACTTCGGAATCTCCTACAACTCTTCTGGACGGTCTCCTTGTTTATGTTGGTGAATGCTGCCATAATCCAAGCCTTCAGTTCATCTTTGTTATGAGGAGTTTTGTCGGTCTCTTGCTCAACTGCGCCCAACACGTAATAATCAAGTGGGTGTGCAGTCTGTGGAGTTAAGTGGCCAGATGTAAGAGATGGTGTGGTCGCAAAAATTGTCTGACAGCTATGATCCAACTCATCCAACTTTTTCCGAATCTTGGTCACTGTCCCCAGACTGGCAGCCAAACAGTGTTGAATGTTCGAATTGAAGCTTCCGGCACAAACACCAAACAGAACGGTATGCCGTTTATAAATTTCTGGTGGCGTGAATTGCGTCATGGTGCTCTTTTTTCTCACAGACGGTGCCCAACTGACCCTACTATACTGTGCAGTCGACCAAATTTAAAACAAACAACGCTCATGCGTTAAATTAAAAATATAGAATGGCGACATTTACCCATCGCATCGTTTCTGTACTTGTGTGTCTGTGTGTCCGGTCGTACCGCCCTATATAAGTAGATTTATTTATCGAGCTCTCACGTTCCCACTTTTAAAACGTTTAAAATAATCGTCCTGAGTATGCATTAACAAGAAATGACGAACACCTGGTCAGGTGAAAAGGTTGGAGATATTTAGGTCGTTTCACTTTCGTTCAACAGCTTACCTTTTTATGTTTCTATACAAGAAACAGGTGTGTTTCCTTTCGTAAGAAAAATAGCATTTCTGATTTCATATTCTGACCGGAGCTTTGATACTTGGTTGATGCAAAAGTTCGCAGCAGTATCTTCTACACAACGTTAAATAAATTTACTCAGAACTTGATTGCCAACGGAACAGTGCAAATATGTTGTATATAACATAAGACAGTGGCGGACTGGCCGGGGCATCAGTATGGCCCTTAATCGAGAGGGGTTCTATATATAATAAAAATGCAATACAGAAACAAACACAAACGACTGTTTTAGTAATAAAAAGGAATCTTCATCATCTACAGGACATAGGCGATAAGGAAACTCCACCTCTCCTTATCACTTGTCACGTTTAATATCCCTTCAAGTCAATCAAGTATGTCGTGCGCTGATTTCTTTGTCCCTCTTCCCCACTATCTGTCCCGTGAGCATCAGGTTCTCCAAACCCTTCTTCTTCATTACATGTCCAAAAAACTTCAGCTGCCTTTTCTTGATGTTAAGTACCAGTTTCGATTTTGTGTCCATCCTCTCAAAAATCTCGTCATTGTTCGTGTGCACTTTCCATGTTATCCTCAGCATCCTTGTGTAGAACCACATTTCGAGTTTTCGAGTTTCAAGTTTTTCCTTCATCTTTGAGAAAATTGTCCAGCATTCGTTGCCATACTAAAGGACAGACATCACATTACATCACAATCCAGTACTCTCTTCTTTGTTTCCAGTGAAATTTTAAAAATTACTTAAGTCAAATATGAGAGAACATTTTCTAAAAGTCATAAATACAAAGTTAAGAAATTCGCTACAGGAGGAAAATTTGGAATCAAATGTTTTTATATATTGAGAAAGAATTGTTAGATGAATTGAATGCAGAAGCAATTAGGCGGATGTGCGTGGATATCGGCTCGGAACGAGAAATCAAAAAGCCGAGTTCGAATTCCATTTGAATTCGTTGAATTCACTTACGCACAAATACTCTTGGGAAAGGTATTATATCCGTCTCTTTTCTCTCCAGCTATCAGTTAAATAGCAGGACAGATTGGGTTCTATATCCTTGGTTGGCAACCAGTCTACCACAAAAAACATGGTAACCTACTGCGGAAAGATCAACTACCTAATCAGTTATGGATCGGAGGAGACATGATCTCCCAAGCGTGTATTATCTAAGGCTTTTAACTAGCTAACGAAGAAGATTAAATGATAGCATTTGTGTTATGGGTAAAACTCTTTGTCTCTTAGCAATCTAAGGTAAAATTCAGAAGCTGGTGAAATGAAGTTAGAGAAACAAGCATCGGTCACTGTTTAAATATTTACATTTATTTTCTTGATCGGAGCAAAACAAAAATATCATCATTGAAAAAAATCGTGACTAGAAATGAAAAATAGATTTATTATGAAAATTGCAATCAAGTAAAATCGTGTCAAAATGCGGATAAGTCATCAACATCTTCAACCAAATTTAATCTATTGTGACAAAAAAGTTGTTTCTCGGATCCAAGGGGATAAATCTCTTACTGTGCCAAACCTTACGCTTTTCAGCAGGTGCGCTCATACATTCCAATCCGCCCTAACAAGTTAACACGCGTAATTTATGATTTTCTTTTCTTTTCGAAAAAAAAAAGAACTTTATTTTTAAAAGCTAGAGGTGCCAAGCACAAGTCAAATCTTTGACGTTTGATATTTTAAAATAGATGATACACTTCTTAATATTCAAGAAGGAGAGGATAATCCTATCTCTTTTAATTTTAAGGGGTTTAAATAAGTCATTATCGGCTTATCAAAAATAATTAGCAAATTCTTCATAAATCCCCTTAAATGAAAAATGTACCAATAACCTTTTTGGAATGCTAAATTAAAATTTCATGTTTTCAAATTTCATGACTAATTTTTCCTTGTTTGTCTAAACTTAGAGAGTTAACTTAAAGGGAGATAAATACACGGCTACCAGAAGTGGCATCACACAAGGGAATAGGAATGATATACCCCAATGATCACTCAAGATACATATAAAAAAATTACACATTCAGTTAAAAAAAATCCTTGATAATGAATAATAGAATAGCCGAAAGCGCTCAGATATATAAAATTTTGAACAGTTTTTTTACATACTTTGTAACCAGAAAACAAATCACTCATTCGAATTTAAAAACTAAATAAACCCTTAATCGCAGTATATTATCAGTTGTTTTTAATTAAACATGTACATATATAATATATAGGGTGCGATGAATGAATTGTTTTCATAGTTTTAATTTCGCGCATGCGTGTTGTTCCTTTTATATTTTGTCGACTGCACAGGATAGTAGGGTTATTTAGGCACCGTATATGAGAAATTAGGATGTGCGTTGTGGTGCAGTGGATATTGGCCCGGAACGAGAAATCGGGGAGCCGAGTTCAAATTCCACTTGAATTCTTTGCATCGAATTTAAAGTTCACCTCAGAATTTCAGTTATGCTACAAGCGTCCCCTGAACAAAAATAAAAAAACAACAAAAAAACAAGATGGTGAAATATTACTTAGTCGAAAGTTGGATAATTTTCATGACGCACTAGAACAGAATAAATTGTGTTATGCATCGAAAACAATTGTTGGTGCTTACAGACAACGACCGTTCTCAAGTTGTAAATGCCTCACAGCAAAGAATCATCGTGATGAGCAGTTCTTCCAATTGGAATCTATTTTTCAGACATGTTAATTTCATTTCAATTCTTGCCACAAAATGATCTTTGACTGGTTAGCATTTCGAACATATTCAACTTATCAAAAGATTGAATCTAAGTAAAATCAGAATCGATTATTTAATAAAGTCAAGCTTAATGGTAGTTTAAGGTCATAGAAAAGCAATAAGTGTGGTTTGATGATTGAATCATAAATAACGGTAATGATGAAATTAACCGTTTCATTGAAGGTTTAGCGTTACTGTAAAGGTTATAAATTATAAAATATTTTCCTTAAAACACTTTTTCTGAAAATTAGATTTCTCATCGCTATAGCTCTTTCGAATATTGACAAGAATTTCATTAAAATAGATTTTTAAGAAATTGCTCAAATGTAACATATTATTTCCCCTTCGATTTACATGTGCTACCCATTTTTGTGACTGCTGTTATTAAATAGTTCAAGTAGTTTTGGTTATTTGGTTTAGCTCTTTGGAATTTTGTATCGTCAGTCTACAGGCCTTGATAATGAATTGTCATTTTAAAGATGTAAATTATTAGTCTGAAAATATTTTAATCATTGAAGCTATAAATATGGACAAATAAATGATAAAGTACTGAATGTGTTTGTATTAGTGTCATTTTTTAATACTTTTATTTGAGAGAGCGTTTTTTAATTTCTTAGAAATTCTGGCAGTTTTTAAGGGCAGTCATCTCCATTCATTCAAATTGTATTCAAGTATTTCTCCTTCAAGACTAGGAGGTCATGATTCCCAAGTTAAAACGGAATTCTTAATTTCAATGGTATTTAATACAAACCTATTCGACTTTAGAATGGTCGATTTTGTGTTCCTTATATAGATATGCGTCTCTTTTATGATTTAAAATCTTGACATTTTTATACATTGCGGTAGACAGACGCTGAAATCTATTTGGAGGAAGCATATCTAATAATTAAAAGAAGTATAACTTGAACGTAAAATGTTACATATCTATCTATCTATCTATCTATCTATCTATCTATCTATCTATCTATCGCAGTATCTTTGTACTTAACTATCTATCAGTCTATTCGTATCTATCTATCTATCTATCTATCTATCTATCTATCTCAGTCTGTTCATATCTATCTATCTATCTATCTATCTATCTATCTATCTATCTATCTATCGCAGTATCTTTGTACTTAACTATCTATCAGTCTATTCGTATCTATCTATCTATCTATCTATCTATCTATCTATCTATCTATCAGTCTGTTCATATCTATCTATCTATCTATCTATCTATCTATCTATCTATTTCTCTCGAACAGAAGGAAACAATATGCAGAATTAAGGAAATAAAAGTAATTAATGCATTTAATAATTTATGCAGTTGCTGGTAAATAAACATACTCAGAGTTATTGCTCGAAAATTTGGCTTCACTTGTTTTAAGAGCACTAAGCTAATAAAAGCGTGGACTTATGTCGTTGAAACATTATCCAGACATATTTGTCGTACGTGAAATCGATGAAAGAAACGGACATGACAGGCAATCAAATGCCGAGAAGTAATTTGGTTTATGGTTGTGCAAGTCTGAGTGCATGGACCAAAAACAAAGACAACAAACAGTACAGACTAGAGATTCATAGGTAATGCATACATATAAAGATATCCTTTTACTATAATAAATACCGCTCTGTATATATATATATATATATATATATATATATATATATATATATATATGTCAAATTAAATGAATTGCAAACATTGTATCTGCTTATTTTTAATAAAATCCGTTCATACTCACGGATAATCTTTCGCATATTATAATTGAAAGATGAAAGAAATAAGCTGTAACTTTGACAGATGACTTTATTATTCATTTCTTGATATTCCTAAGTACTTTCAATCTTTTTCAGAGATCATCTTCAGGAGTGTGAGTAGTGGTAACAAAAACTAACCGCAAAACTGTGTTGCTAAAATTACTGCAAATTTTTTCTTGCTTCAAATATAAGGGTTTACAAATTGCTAAGCGTTCATTAGAGCGTGAAAATGATAGCTGATTCAATTAAGTGACACCAATTAACGAGCGTATTTCTTCATTTATCTTTCTTCACGAAAAAAGATAAATGAGGAAATCACAATATTTTACCAAAAAAAATCTGGATTTCCATACAGTAAATATTAACAAGGAAGCTAAAATTATTACAGATAAAATTGAATTTAAGCAAAAACATACAAAATTTAACCGGTAGATTAGCTTTACTAACAATCAAATATGCAAAGATTTTCTGAATAATCCCTCATACCGACTTATAATCCCTCATACCGACTTATAATCCCTCATACCGACTTATAAATCCAACAAAAACAAAATTTGGCAAAATAAACGATCAAATATTAAAAAAATATTTGTGACTTACTAATAACTACAACTCCAGTTAATCAATGGGAGAACACAAGTGATTGCATTTCGCGGTTCCAAAAAATCCGAAACAAAAATAGATATACGTTCATTAAATATTAGATAAAAACTTTGACACATCAATTTCTAGAAAAGGATTGATGGAAGCGTTTAATTTTGCTAAAAGTTTCATAAACATACTATCTGAACATATTGTTATAATATTACATTGCCGCAAATCAATACTTTCCACAATAGTAAAGCATGAATTAAAAAAAATCAAATAACGGCACCTTTGATGTACCACAAGGATCGTATGACGGAACCGAAATTTCAGAATTGATAGATATTTACATTTTAAATAAAATCAACAAAATAATCCACATAGATGACGGCTTATTGATAGCACCAGACAACAAAAAAGAAAATGGTAAAATAAGGAAAGATCTTTTTAAGCTCTTCAAACAATTAGATTTTGAGATAATAGTAAAAACAAATAGAACACTAGTCCAATATTTAGATGTGGAATTAATTTTACAAACTGGCAATGTCTCTCCATATATAAAAGGAAACACAAATTTAAAGTACAAAGCACAAGATCTAACCATCCCAAAGGCATAATCAAGCACATTCACATAGGAATAGAGAACAGGCTATCAAAAGATTTGTCAAACAAAACAATATTTATGAAAAGAAAAGAAACTATGAAGATGCACTAAGAAAATCTGGCTATAAGAACATTTTAGAATAGAAACCCCAATCAAACAGACAAATAAAATCAACAATAGAAAACGAAATGTTATCTGGTTCAAACCAACATTTAACGTAGAAGTAAAAACCAAAATAGGACTAATACTTTTTAAACGGATCGATAAATACTTTAAAAAATCCCAAAACTAAACAAAATTTCCAATAGAAATATAGTCAAATCGATTATAGCTGTACTAGTAATTTAGAAAATTTCACAAAGAAACAAAACGCCAGAAGTTTAAATAGCATCGCACAAAGAAATCATTAATAAGGATTGTAACTGCAGGGACAAAAATGAATGCCCACTTTAAGGACTTTTTAATAAAAAAAGAAACTCATTCACAATGCAAATGTACATGACTTAAATGGTGAAAACAAAACATATTTGGGATTAACCAAAGAATTAAGAACAGATGGTTTAACCACAGGTCAACATTTAAACTAGAAAACTTAAGAAATTATACAAAATTGGCTAGTTACGTGTGGAAATTGAAATTTAAATATAGAAAAGACCTAGACATTACGTGGAATATAGTGAAAACAGCCTTAAAACGGTGACAAAATATGTAGAATGTGCCAGGAAGAAAGTTAGCGATTATGATATATTCCCAAACAAAAATAAATTACTGAATGATAAACGTTATAACTTATTCTAATTTTGAAAATTGTGTGTTCAAAAAAATTCCCGTTAAGTGAGCGTTTAAAAAAAAACGGTTAAAACCAGTTATTGCTAATCGCCAGAAGACACCATATGGTAGAAATCTAGGTTGCGTTTGAAATAAATATATATATATATATATATATATATATATGATCCTGCCACTTCACTGCATTTATATGGTAGTATTTCTATTTTTATTTTATTTTAAATTTCCTTATCAGTTTATATATTACCCAGTAATTGAACTATATTTCATTGCCTGATGATGGTGCATTGAGCACCGAAACTTAACAGCTTTAGAGTTACATTATGCTATTATTATAACAAAAAACTTATATATCTATAAAAAACATCTCTATATCTGTATTGAGCAGTTTATAAAAAGTAAATATTAAACAGTCATACATATATATATATATATATATATATATATGATACCCTATATTATAATAAAGATCGTTGCATATATATATATATATATATATATATATATATATATATATATTTGTATTTATTTTATTTTTATTTATTTATTTTCCTTTATTTTATATTTTATATTTATTTGTATTTATTTATTTAAATCCAAAAGGAAGCACATTGATAGTAAAATCGAAAAAGAGAGCCTATTACTATTTATCATTAAAAATTAAATATTAAAACAGATCCAGCCAGAGGGGTCAATGTAATTCAAGTTATTTATTTACAATATAAATATTTGACGTATAAAAATTTAAAACTACCGAAATCATGTAGCCATTTCAACGAGTGAAACTAACCTTGTATCGCCGGCGATACGACCTAGGGAGTTTTTAATTATATATATATATATATATATATATATATATATATATATATATATATATAAGTAAGGAACGAAGAAAATAGTTGCAACGTTCAAAATATTAATTTAAAACAGTTCTCAATATAAAAATAAAGCAATGAATATTTATTATTAATTATTACGTTAGAACATGTACAACTACTACAAAATTGTACATTTCATTTCGACATTGAAAGAACAATGTCTCATCAGGCAGTAAATAATGATGAATGATGGTTACCAGCATTATTAACAACCTGATGAAACATTGTTTTTTCAATGTCGAAACAAAATGTACAATTTTTAGTAGTTTGTACATGTCTAGAAGTAATAACTTATAATGAATATATACAGTGAGGTAAAACAGCTGGACAGTAAAAAATGGATTTAGAATCATATATGGAAAGAAAAGCATTTTCTAAAGCTCACAATATATTAGAACAGGTAGTGAAAAAGTAATTGGACAGAATATAAATTATGCTTTAAATATGTTTAATATTTACTTGTTTCTCCTTCATTTGCAACCACAGCTCTCAGTCTGTTGTTGTAGCTCTCTACAAGTGCCTGGCATGATTTTGCAAAAACTTTCAATTCACTGAGGTTCTTTGGTCGCTTTTCACGAATCTGATTCTTCAGTGTTCTCCAAAGATTCTCTATTGGATTCATGTCCGGCGATTGACTGGGCCATGTCAACACGTTGATGTTATTGTTTTGAAGCCATGCACGTGTTGCTTTGGCTGTATGTTTCGCATCATTGTCCTGTTGAAAAACCCAATCTGGTCCAAGTCCTATTTTCTCAACTGATGACTGCAAGCAATCTTCTCAAATCTGAATATATTCAGATAATTTTCAGTCGTCTCGTACCATTATATGCAAAGCATCCCCAAACCATAATGCTACCGCCTCCCTGCTTCACGGTGGGAATGGTGTTCTTTTGATTGAAGGCTGTTTCATCCTTTCTCCAAACATGGGTAGCGTCGTTGTGGCCATAAAGTTCAATCTTGCTTTCATCAGACAATAAAATTTGCTTATAATAGTCATCATGCTTTTGTAAATTAGTTTTGGCAAATTCAAGTCTGGATTTTAAATTACCTTTTTTTTAGGAATGGGGTATTGCGAGGAGAACGACATTTTAATTGTTGTCGGTGAAGTTCAGAATTTATGGTCCTCTTGCATACGTAAGTTCCTGCATTGCTGAGATCTTTTTGAAGTTCTCTCCGAGTTACAAAAGGGCCATTTTTTACTCGCCGTACTATTTTCCGTGAACATTTTTGTGATATTTTGCGCGGTGCACCTGTTCTTGGTATATTTTCATGAGTACCGAAGGCTTTCTATTTCTTAATTATGTACCCAACAGCGCTAACAGGCATACATAGGTCTTTAAAAATCTTACCATAGATTTTTTTTTCTTTATGTTCAGAAATAATTCGATCTTTAAGATCTTTCGATAGCTCTCTTTGCTTTGGCATCCTGTGGTACTGTTAGTCTGCCGTCTTGGGATGAACTGATCAACAAGATGGCTAATACCTTTCAGTAATGCACGTTCTAGACTATTCCATAAAATTCTAACACATTCGAGCATAAAATATAATCGAAACATTAATTTTAAATAGAATTTCGGAACTTTCCAAATACTGTTTTCACTACCTTTGTATATAATATATATATATATGTGTCAAATAATTTATTGTGCTGTTTATTTGCATTTATAATTGTTTTACGAATATATTGGGGGCTTTAGACAATGCTTTTATTTCAATACATAATTCTAAATCCCTTTTTTACTGTCCAAATACTTGTTTCACCTCATTGTACACACACACACACACACACACACACACACACACACACACACACACACATGCACACACATATATATATATATATCCCTTTTGTCACGATCAGGGTTTGGATCTTTTTGTTTTTTTCTTATGTCTTAATGTACGATATTCAATAGTAGGTACATCGGCATATTTGTTACCGTCATTTTAGACGGCATATCGATATAAATACTTACCCATTATTCTTGATGGCACTGGCACACTCGTGTTTATATAAACCTCGATACCAGCAAAACGTCTGGAGAAACTTTCTACAAGTTTTTCTTCTGTTGCTTCAAGTCTTTCCTTCATCTTTAATGAGATTATTCAGCATTCGCTGCCATATTAAGCACATAACAGTCCAGCACATTTTATGCAGCTTAATTCGTTTGATTTCGCTTCCATGTATGTAGATGTAAGTGAGCCATTCTTTCATAAGTTTTCTAAAATAGCTTGTACGCATTTTTTTAATTACACAGAGAGAAAAGCATCAAATTTGAGTAATATTTCAACAATGTCAAATTTTTGACCAACTTCTAGCAGATGCAAACGACTTGCTCGTTCGGAATTTTGAATTCCTACTGCAGCAGACAATTATTCTCTCCTGTTCAAATTCTAAATACCTGATGTCAGTGCGCTGAACTTTTCTTCTTATCGGCTGGAAATGAGAAATCGGAGAGCCGAGTTCGAATTTCATTCAAATTCGTTTCATTCACTTACACCCAAATACTGTTGGGAAAGGTATTAATCATCTCTTCTCTCTCCAGCTATAGACTGAATAGCAGGACAGACTGGGTTATATAAACTTGGTTGGCAATCAGTCTTCTGCAGAAAATAATGGCAACCTATGCGTAAAATATTCTACCCAGTCGAAACATGATCGCTCAAGCGTGTATTACTGAAGGCACTTTACTGATTGAGTTGACGGATTAAATACCAGGTCAGATTGGGTTAGATCAGTTACGACTAAGGAGTGAGTTCAATCATTGTGTGGCTCATATTTTCGGTCTTGTGCTACATGCTACATCTAAACTACACTTAGAAACTCCATATGAGCTTTCGACGTGGCGTTAATCGTTAGCAAGCGTGTCTTGCTAAAATAATTATGACTCAGTAGTGAGTGCTATTCTCACTGGGTGGCTCATATATTCGTTCTTGTGTCACATCTAAGCAACGCTTGGAAATCAAAATTATTTTATTGGAACTATAAATTACATTTACATTCAATCACATTTACTATTACACCACATTGTGGTGTTCATTGTGATTTATTAATTTCGTAATTGTTTTAGCGAAAGGCAAGTTTGCTAACCATTACGTTACGTCGAGGCGCCCATCTGCTCATATAATGTGTTCGCTTTTACTCTTACTGAGGAAAAAAAGTACGGCAAAAGATGTTTGTCGCTAGGGCGGGTAGCTAATCCCTGTTCAGACACATTTGTGTTTGTTCAACACACACAGAACCAGTTACAGTTTCCAGGTGAGAAAACGTTATCTCGCGTGAACAACAGTCTGAATAAGCCCAGGACACTCAAATCCTCGGTCACAATAAATTGTGATTTCCTCATAGCACAACCATCGACGGTTCTAATTTCATTTAAAAGACTCGAGTCAACTTGTGGTATGGTTTCAGACACTTTCCAATGAGGCCTCTTTAATAACAGACTGAAAACATCAGAAAGTCACTTTCCTGATAAATCGGCCATAGTGAGATTCGAACCGGGGCCTTCTGGTTAGAAAGCGAATGTTCTACCAACCCAACATAAATCAAATTAAATTTACAGTAAATACTATTTCAGAGTTTAAAAGGATATGGTAGAAGTATAGATTTGAAGTAGACTTTACTAGCTTAAGCTGGTGGCCAACTGTTGTGGCCGGAAGTAATACACAGAAATAAGAAGGTAGGTTCAAACAGTGTAACAGAACAATATATACAATAATAAGTGTTAGTAATCAGTAAAATAAACGTGTAAGTCCGAACGGTATAGATACGCTGCGTCACGACTGTCTTACGACTATGTCTTGACTGCCTCACAGCTGCCTTCCCGGAAGTCACGCAGGTTATTATTTATAGTAGAAGAGTCCATTCCAGGTAGAAGAGCACCATAACACCCCAAAAAAAAGCTATAGAACTGAGTCTGCCCTTCTATTTTATATTCACCAGGTAATAGATTCATAGCGTTAACAAGAAATGAACACAAATTCTATCACAAAAGGAATTTAAAGTTTTTGGAAAAAATTGTGAAACTAGTGTTAGTGACCATTAATACTAAAAAGTGAATCCGATCCTTATCAAAGATGCAAGCTTGAATAACCCAACAAGCGTTGTTGTGTCATAACACCAACCAATCTAACCTAACCAAACTATTGTAATAGAGATTTTAAAATCGTGAACAAAAAGCCTGCATAGATATATCGAAATAGAGATATCGAAAGTATATGTAGATACGTAAAAAATTACGCAGGTTAATAACAAAAGAGATATTGCAAATTTTTATATTTGAACTAAAATCAAAATTTTGTAAAACACTTAATTCAAAAACAAATAGTAATCACATACATCGAACGTTTTAAAAAACAAACTCAGGTAATAACTATGTATCGGGCGGCGGAGTTATAGATCCATCTTCGTGGATGCATTTTAACAGTGTTTTCTTAAACTTGGATTCGTTTAAAATCGTAGTAATAGAACTGAAGTCTACGTTGCGTCAGGTATGGAAATTAGGATTCTTGATCGAAAACAGCTACTTGCTTTTGTGAGAAATAGACCATGATCTTAATCACTAGATCGTCCCAATGTCGACTACAATAGAAAAAGAAGCGTTTGTGTCACAGTAGATCTGTGTTGATCTTTGGGTAAGCACACCTGTGTCTTTTGGGGAAGTATGCGCTGGAAAGTGGCGGGTGAAAAGGTGTTTGCAAATTAATCTCGTCTTTCTTTTTTTTTTTTTTTTCATTTTTTTGTCTTGATTATTTCAAAGGCTTGGCAAAGAAAGTAGAAAATCCTGCCACGGACGCCGATTGTTTACAAAGAACGCAAGTTTTCATTTACTTTTGCCCGCCAACTTAACACTCAGTAAAGAAATAAAAATGAAAGAACGAGTGTTTATCTCATTTTGCTTTAAAAGTCAAACGTTTCTGTTGTTCACTTTTCGCCTCAATATATATATATATATATATATATATATATATATATATATATATATATTTGAGTTGAATATATGGATCGGAATCCGACAAGATTTATTTAATTATGTTTTCTCCATATTTTTTCTATTTACCATATTTATTACCTATTTTTCTTACTATCATTATACATTTTATGGCTGTTTATTATTATCATTCTTCTATTTATTATTATTATTATTATTATTATTATTATGTTTTCATTTTTTATCATATTTCGATTTCTGCTGTGGGAAGACCTAAGGCAGGTTGTGATGTGTTGTTATGGCTCCATTTCATGTTTTTTCTATCTCCCCTAACATCCCTAGCGTTACATACACAAAGTTCTCCTTAGTGTGTGGTCTGTACTTAACAAGACAATTTTTTGTATATCTCTTAAACTGGGTTTCCAGAGATTCTTTCAATGTGTTGTTTTGTTTCATTTTTTATCATTCCATGTGCACCTACTATCACTGGCACGACTCTTGTTTTCAATTTCTACATTTGTTCTATTTCAATTTCCAGGTTCTTATAATTTGACAGTTTTTCGAATTCTTTGGTTGCTATGTTACAATCCGCAGGACAAGCCATATCAATTAATAGGCAAGTTTTTCTGGTTTTTAACAATAATGTCCGGCCTATTTGCCTCAATTTTTTGTCTGTGCAGATGGTGTAATCCCATAGAATGGTGACATCTATTTCTGTAACCAGTGCTGGGTGATGTTCATAACAGTGTTTGTTTACATATTTTCCATAGTGTTTGCACAATGTCCAATGCAATTATTGCCCCACTCTATTGTGACGATTTTTATATTCATTTAGGGGCAAGTACAGAACATCCTGAGATTAGATGGTCTATTGTTTCTTGGTATTTATCACAGAACCTGCATTTTAGATCCACATTATTATGTATGATATTTGCCTGAAAGTTCTTAGTGAAAAGACTTTGGTCTTGCGCTGCAAGAATAAAGCCTTCAGTCTCACCCTTTAATCCAGATGCACGTAACCATCGATGAGTATTAAATTTATCAACATTGGATTTATTAGCACGTTCTGGATATTGGCCATGTAAAGATTTGTTTTGCCAGCGTTGTTTCATCTGTTCAAGAGCTTTATCTTTGGCTTTCTTTTTTATATTTTTTCCGTAATAGTTGATTCTTGCCTTCTGTTTTGCTTTTCTATAGAATCTACTAAATTTAAATCTTGTTTGTATTTACTGCCTTCTTTCATTATTGAATATTTTTTATTTCTGTTTTCATGTTGTTTGACTAATTGTATCATCCAGTCCTTTGTTGTTTCTATGTATGTTAGTAAGCCAATAGTTGTTGTCTTGTATGACAATTCTAGCTGAATAAGACCACTTCCACCTTTTTTACGGGATATGTATAGCCGGTCTACATCAGTCTTTGAATGATGTATATTGTGCTTAGAAGAATTATTATTATTAATATTATTAGTTTTATTATTATCATTATTTTTATTTTGTTATATTATTTAGAATTATTTATTATGGTATATCATTTATCCTGATTAATTGTAATATATGTTTCTCATTTATATATTACTTAATTATGTTATTGTAATAATTTTAATACATAGATATTTAGTATTTTAATATTTCATTGAAAGATTCTAACTGTTAACATTATTTTTCAAAAACTTATTTTTTATTTAGTTAATACTTAATACTTTTCTTCACTAGAATTTTAAAAGGAAATACATTTGGTTTACGATTCATACTTATATACGCACACATTCATACATGATTCTTTCATACACATACATTCATACATGATTCTCTCATACACATACATTCATACATGATTCTCTTACGTTATTTAAAATAGAAAATCCTTCCATCACTTGACACTTGCATACCTTTTTACTGACTCATAAACGCACACATTCACACGTGATTTCTCTCAACACATACACTCATAACTGATTCTCTCATTTTATTTTAAAAGAAAATTCGTTACATCACTTGACACGTGTGTACTATACTTGTTACTTATTTTGAACGGAAATGTATTTTGTCACTGTCATTCACACATACTAATGTTATCGACATATATACACACTTAGTTCGTCTTTAGTTTTGATGCGCTTAACACACATTATTTTTGCTTACATATACTTACATCTATAATAAACATCTGATGTTTTTATTACGCGCTGGCACACACACTTAACCGGACACAAGTTTTTTTTCTACATTTAATATCCTTCCATTGCTTTATCACACGTGACACGTATCTGACCAATGAAACTATACCTCAATCAACATACCATCTCTTGGATTTTTAAATCATTCGTCTTTAATAAATCTCTGAAGAAGCTTGTTAAAGGAAAACATGTTAGATTAAAGACACCTTTCCTACTTGTTCTTTACTTATTTTACTCATATATAGGCAATAACCTTCTTTTTAGAATCCTTACGTTTTGCCGTTTAGTAGGAGTAAGAGAGTACAAAAATCTTGAGACAATTTTATTGACCCAAGCGCCACAATTTCTATTAACCCAAGCGCGTTCGCCCACTTCTCTAAACATTTTCAAGAGTGTTTTTCCCCTGGCGTTGTTATTTTTCCTCATGTTTTAATTGTTACTTATTTTTGTGTTGTTTTGAATAGGAACATTCATTCCGAGACTTCACTGAAGACGGCTAACAAGACACTGCGAATCATTTTTATTAGACTTTTATTGCATATGTACAAATACTTTTTTCTGGGAATTGAGTGAGTTCAAATGACCTCTGGATTAGATCGTTTCAGTTAATCTAATCGAATCCACAGATCTTTTGAGCCTCCAATTTTACTCATTCTATGTCCAGAGAAGTAAATACTTGCATGAATGCCAGGAAAATACATTTTATCGTATGTCAGTCCATTTCAATTAAACTTCTGTAAAAAACAAAGGAGGAATTACTGCCCAAATTGTCCATTTACACACATACACACACAAATTATACACACGTTAGACTATATATATATATATATATATATATATATATATATATAATCTCCAGGTGAAGAGATCCAACAGTTTTAGATTTCCGAGTTCTCCGGCATTTACATTTTTTTTAAAAAGTGCTCATTACAACATATATGGTAGAGCGAAATATAATTATAATTAAATTAGTTTTTATTTAGAATTAATTTAATTCATATTGCGACACAGACATTTCTATGTTTCGAGATTTTACCTAGTCATCAGGCAATGTTGACGCATTTTTGGGAAAATGATTAACATTTGAATGTAGAAAACAATACGCTTGTTATTTAAAGGATAGAGGAAGACAGAAAAAATTATGTGTGTGTTTAATTTAACTAATCAGAATGAAGTTCCAATTTTAAATTTGAAAATATAGGTTATATTTTGGGGGAATACTAAGTTTCTTCTTTTAATCTTAACGGGAAAGTATCAGTCTATTGAGCTGGCTTCTAGACTGCTTTTTCCGGTGTGATGTATCCATTATTGTTACAAGATTATTGTCTTAGTTTCCTCTGTATCCCAGCATTAAAAAAAAAAAAAACAGAAAGGAATGAAAGCAAACATTTTATATTTTTGATCTGACTTAAAAGGACATTTGAGTATGATTATACTATTTTTATTTCGGTTCAAAGTGCAATATTTTCTCATCTTTTCATAAACTTAATTTGTCAAAAATTTAATATCTATTTAATTAATATTATATCATAATACAAAACAAATTATCGGATATACGTAAGTTAATGCATGTTCTTTTATGAAGAATTTTTTACCCATATTTCAAGGTGAACATTTTGCTTCTGTAAGGCACCTGATTTCCAAACTACACTCTATAGAGTTTCAACAATTACATTTGTTACCGTCTAAATTATTGATTTCAGTTTTTGGATGATTCTTATTTACAATACTATTATTATGATTTTTATATTTTTTCCTGATTATCCCTACAACTAAAACTTAATTTTTACAGTATTCTTTTTGAAAATTTTGCTTAATGGATAATTATTCGGAAAATGTTTCTTAAAGCTAAGAATTTTTTGCCTAATTTACTGCTATTTGGTTAAAAGGGGATGTATAACAAACAATCTTTCTATTTCTATTTTTTTTGTGGGGGGTAGATCTTCTCTTTTACATATTCAATATTTGGGATTTTATATCCACTATTTTTTAATAAAGATACTGCGCTTATTAAACACTTCTTCATTTGCGGAATTTCTACTAATTTTATATTCTATGGATGAGGGTACATGTTTAATAATGGATGGAAGACGGTGTTATCTGTGTATATTTTATTTAATTACAATGTGGAATATATAATAACAAAGATGATAGAAAGAAAACGAATACAGAAAAAATATAATAAATATATAAAAAACTACTTTCAAAATTTTGAACTACCAGCGTCTTTTGTTTATGTGCAGGTGTCGTCATAAAAATGACAAGAAACCCAGTCCGGTGAAGTCGTAACGGGAGAAACGCGTCACAAGCAAACTTTTCCTTTTTGTCTTAAAATTTCCTCAATATATTGGGTTGTCCAGAAAATTCCTGCCGATTTGTAGTCGTTCATGTTCAAACACGTTTGAACACGTCAAATTTATCAGCAGATAGTTCCCTTCCCACACTTGTTACATGTGACGACTGATACTTCTACGCTAGGCCTCTCTTTACCTTTTGGTAACTGTAAATCATAACAATATAAAACAAAAGATATAAAAATAAATCAGCCAAACAATCAAAAAACACCTAAAACCCTCAAGATCTCTTTCTCTAACGTCCGTGGTATCCGTACCAACTTTTGTAGAGTGGAATCCTTCCTCTGCGAAAAGTCCAAAGCTAGCTAGCTCTCTATGAAACTAACCTTAACCCTTTAATCTCTTACTCTAATTTCTATATCCCTGGTTACCTTCCCCTCTTTAGGAAGGACTCCAATGTCCATATGCATTGAATTGGCGTTTATGTCAGCGAATATCTCCCTCTAGCTTGGGTGATTTCTCTTGCATCTCAAGGCCTCTTTTACATGTGTCTCCACCTCTCTCTACTAAACTCGACTAGCTATCTTTTTTCTCTAGTACTACTCTTTCTCTCCTGCTGCTAGACAGCATCTCAGACAATCTAGACAAGTCCATTTATTCTCATCCGTTCACTAATATATTTGTGTTCGGGGACTTTAATGCACACCATGCCAAGTGGCTGGAAAGCTCTATCACTGATCTTGCTGGTGTCTATACCATGTACATCACGATCACTCAATTTCTCATGCAAGTGATGAATTTCCCTGATGGACTTAGCACACTGTTAGTTCTTTGTTTCACTTCTATTTATCCATGATTGTTGCCATGTCATGCCATGCAGCTCTGTCCTCTTGGCAACACTGATCATGCTTTGGTTTGCGTTAATATCTCCTTCCACTTCACCTCCTTCCAGGAACACCCTGCTAGTAGAATATCTTACTGCGTTCAAAGAGCGTTTCGCGACTTCCTTTGGAACAAAGCTTTTAGTCTCTGTTGAAGACTGCGCATCCCAGGTTTCCTCCTGGTAAAAATCGACATCTATGCTTTCATTCCAGCCTGGAAGTTCCGACTTAAAACTCATTATCCTCTTTGGTTCTTTTCTACTTTATCAGCCGCCATTACCCACAGAAATCACTTCTTCCACTTTTACCGGAGTAACGCGTCTGACTATAATAAGCGCCTTTTTTCTCTGCTCGCAATGAATGCAAGGGTATCCTAAGCTGCTGTTTGCTAAGGGAATGAAGCAGCATATATCATCCCGCAATTTTGGCTCTAAGGACTACTGGCGGCAGTGCAAATGTGTTCTAAACAACAGCAAACTTCCGATCCCTCCACTGCTCAATAATCTTAAGGTTCTCACATCCACAGCCACCCGACCTATCGAACTATTAGCCTCTTTTCTTGGCAAAGTGTTTGAGGCTATTATCAATGCTGAAATGATTAAACATCTCACACCTAACAATTTATTCTCTGATAAGCAGTATGGCTTCCGCTTCGCTAGGTCTACCTACCTCTAACGACTATCACCGAATACATGTATCAGATCCTTGATAAGAACTGTTACGCTCGGGCTGTTGCACTGGATATCTTGAAAGCGATCTTCTGATTTTCCTCTCTTCTTACTGTAACACTCCTGCTCACCAGAGGCAGTACTGCCTTGCTTGGAGTGAAACGATTATAAAATAAGATATAATATGCACACATTTTCTAATACAAACTTCAAACTATCTCTTAAGAAAAAACAGTTTTAAATTACTTAATTCATGTCAGTTTTGCATTTCAGTGAAAATGGAAGAATATAAGGTGCATTTTAGACACTTGATGCAAAAACGCTTTGCAAACAGCAAAAACAATGTGCTGTGTACAGCGAAGGTACTTTAGCTGACAGGACTGTATGGAAGTGGTTGACTAATTTAAGAATTAGTTTTTGTAGCTTTATCGATGAAGAACCCTTATGAGAACACTCCCCCCACCCCGCCGCTACGAAAAATGACGACCAAATCAAGACATTGATTGAGAATAACCCGCATTACACAACGCAGGAATTGGCAAAAACACTAAATTTATCTAAATCTACCATCCATGGTCATTTAGTAAAACTTGGGTAGTGAAAACCCTATGACATTTGGATCCCACATTATCTGAGCGAAATTCATTGTATAAACGCAATGGAAATGCATCCTTTTTTAAGCAAATTGTAACAAGTGATGAGAAACTGACCGTTTACAACAACGTTCAACGTAAAAGGTCCTGGGGTAAGCGATTTGAGCCATTTTAGCCATACCAAAAGGAGATCTTCATCCTAAGAAAGTAATAGTTAGTTGAATAAATATTTAATTGCATAATTTTATTTCGTGTTCATTTTTCCTTGAAATTGGTACGAACTCACTAGACAACCTAATATATATATATATATATATATATATATATATATATATATATAGAGAGAGAGAGAGAGAGAGAGAGAGAGAGAGAGAGAAAGAAAGAGAAAGAGATAGATAGATAGATAAGTTGGTTCTGGAAACTTCTCAGTCCGTTACATTTTTGATGCAACGAGCAAGCATCAGGACAATATAATTTTGCAGAATGGACTTCTTGTTTGGGCCGAGAATTATGTAGTAGTCATTACACACACACACACACACACACACACACACACACACATATATATATATATATGAATTGGAATATACATATATGTGTATATATATATTTTCGAATATATATATATATATATATATATATTAGAATACATATATATTACATGTATTCGTCATCCACATACAAGCCTCTTTCACTGTATCACATCACATCAGTGTGGTTAGACATCCACTTGCCTCCGTCCGGGATCGAAACACGACCGATTTGATGTCAGTCGGAGTCGCTAACCTCTAAGGCACATGGAATCAGAAAAGTGAAATTTTAGCGTGTTATATATAAGCGGCGTATACACACGCCAGACACCAAAAGAACTCAATTCATTGCTGAATAATTATGCATAAATCGCCGAAGTGGTAACTGTTTTTTTCAATTTTTCTCTCTAGAATGCTTAATCGGAATGAGAGCATAATATTCGTCACTCACATATATATATATATATATATATATATATATATATATATATATGTTAGTATAATACATCTACATATATATTTATATACATATTAGAATTTATATATATTTTAAGCACAATATATATATATATATATATATATATATATATATATATATTAATCACGATTCGGTGTTTCATCCATTATGCAGTCATCGGGTGCATATTATGAACTGAACATTTTTTGATTTGAATTATTTTAGGTATTAACGAACGGTTGTTATAAATTGTAAATCAGGTGTGCGAACATTTTTGTTTAATGAATGTTTAATTTAGTTCGGTTAATACCGAAACCCTTGAATAGGATATTAAAATTGTGAAAGGAAAAAATTATATTTCAGGTTCAGATATTATCAATCTCACGTTACTAGTTTGTTTACATTAGGGAGGAATCGTTCGAATGGGTATTTCTTTTTAAGAATAAAACTCATAATTAAAGAAATCAAAAAATGAGAATTAAAAGAATTTTAAAAAGTAAGAGCCAGAAAAAATAATTTATAAAAGAAATGGAAAACAGAAAGTGAAACGAAGTAAATAATTACGCAAAGATATACGCACACGTATATATGCATGTATGCATAAATACACACATACATCATATATATATATATATATATATATATATATATATATATAAAACGATTGATAAGATAACGAAGATAAACGATTTGTTGAAATATAGATTGCGGAAATAACTCATTTCTAAATTAAATCTGTATATACATATCCAAATGAGTAAAAACGAAGAAAATAATTAAAACCTTCAAAACATTATCTTAAAACAGTGCTCAATATAAAATTAAATAATTATTATGTTAGAACATGTGAAAGCAACTAATTGTTAATAATGATGGTCATTGTACATTTTGTTTCGATATTGAAAGAACAATGTCTCCTCAGGTAGTCAATAATGACTTTATTTAAATTTTTATTTAAAAAACACCACTTCCATTTAGTTTTGAAAAAAAAAATTATACGAGGTAAAAAGATATAAGAAAGTGGGGAAAGAAGGAAGGAAATATCAGAAAATAAGATGAGAAATCAAGAAAAGGAAAGAAAGAGGAAAGGAAAGATACAGAAGAAATAGAAAGTGAAGAGGAAAAAAGCGAGAAAATATAGAGGAAAGAATTAACGGAAACGGTTAACAGAGAGAAATTTTCAATTTTAACCAGAATATATATATATATATATATATATATATATATATATATATATATATATATATATATTGGAAGCTCTAATACGTACATTTCAGTGTGTTTGGGTTTCAATTTGAGAAGAGTGAAGTGGACGCAGAAAGAGTTGGATGATATATCCAGTCAACATCATGGTGTTTCGAGTGATCACTATTGATGGCGATGTTATGCCTACATTCATCTTCCCACAGACTCAACACTGAGGCCTATATCAAGTACCTTGTGAAGTTTGTGCTGCTCTGCGTCAAGAGGATACCTTATTGAAGACCCTATGACTGGTAACAATACTGCACCATACCACACAAGCAAGACAACCCAGGCTGCAACTACATCACCTTTTACATCTGGCCATATAAATTTCCAGACTGCACCCATCCTTGATTATTGTGTTTGGAGCAGGTAATCGAGAGACCAACAAACCCAAAGATGAAATGAAGGCAAGGATTATGACAGCATTTACCAATATAACAAAGAGACCGTCCAGAAGAGTTGCAAGAAATTCCGAAGTCGTCTGCAGACCGTGGTGAAAGCTTATTGTGATTTTATTGAATAATTTTTTTTTATTTCAATATATCTTTGTGTCAGTTTGGTAAATATATATGTTAAAATGAGGTGTCAGTGTTATTTTTCATTTTGGCGTAATTTAGACAACAATTTATCTACAATATGTGTGTGTGTGTGTATATGTGCCTGCCGTTGTATATGCGTATGTGTTTTGTATCTATTGACTTTCATACACACATTCACATCTGGTCAGTTTAGTGTCACTCGATAGGAAAAATCATCTTACCACTGTCAAGAAATATAATAAGCGCAGCAGATTTTTACTATAATCATTTCTGATTGATGGTTGAGTGTGTTGTTTAATTATTTACTAGCCCACCCCATTCTAGTAGAATGAACGTGTCGATACGAAACCGCCTCCAACCAACCAACCAACCACCTACAATGTACGTGTTCGTGTGGGTAGTTGCTTGTTTAACTCTGTAAAAACAATCTACGTACACCAAAATATCCAAAGAATTCCACTTTCACCTTCGAATTCCATTTTTCACCTTCGAATAATTATTTAAATTTTGCACAGGTGTTTTCAAAGCCAGAGAACAAGTTTCTTTACGCAGCTGGTTTCGTAATGAGGTGCCTGGCACTTAGTCTTTTTTGAGATCAAATAAAACAACACGACGCGAAGGTATAAACAAGCGAAGTCGGTCCACACTGTTGGCCATGATTTCGGCTTGAAATGTTCTGCGGTTGGTTTGCCGTAGAAAATTAGATATATAGATAGATAGATAGATAGATAGATAGATAGATAGATAGATAGATAATGTAGCAAGTTAGTTGGTTTGATAAATAGATGTAAACAGATTCAAAGAGGCGGGAAGAAATAAAAATATATGAGAAGAAAGAAAAAGATTGTCTTTCATGCATAAGGCGAAGTGGTGCTGAAATTTTCTCGCAGTGACTAAGAAACTTTTAAAAACATCCAATATTTGCTCATTAAGTCATATTTGGAGAAGTAGGTTAAACCACTAAACTGGCAATGATACACCATATATATATATATATACATACATATATATATATATATATATATATATATATATATATGGTGTATCATTGGCAATTTAGCTTTATATATATATATATATATATATATATATATATATATATATATATATATATATATATATATATATTAGTCATTCACATACAAGCCCGTTTTGCTGTATCACAGCTCATCAGTGTGGCTAGACATATCGATTTGCTTCTGGCCGAGACCGAAACTCGGCCGATTTGGTGTCAGTCGGAGTCTCTACTCCCTAAGCTATCGGTGCATGGCATCAGAGAAGGGAAATTTTAACGTCTTGTATATAAGCAGTGTATACAGACGCCAGTCACCGAGAGAATGCATTGAAAATGGAACGCATAATGCTAGAGAAATGACAGTAAAAGTTTAACAACGATCCGAGAAGGGGACATGGTAATTATTAAAATAATTGGATGTGACTTTGGCATACAACGAAAAGAAAAGAGAACTGATGAAACAAATGGTTGCTTGATTGATGTCCATTGTGGCCAGTGTTAGATATTTGGCGTAAGAAGCCGTAGATGATTGTGCTAGTAAAAACTTCAATTACGGAAACACATCGGAAACTAAATTCGAATTTCAGTTAAGTTTATTTTTTATTTTTTTAATTTACACCAAGTATGGTGGTAATGTCACTAAGTCGTAAAAAGCTACTGGAAGGTAAAATGTATGAAAAGACTTTAGAATGAACCAGAAGCCCAATACTAAACAGGAAAATATTATAAACTTTTACTTCTATTCAAAAGATCGTGTAGAAGTGTGAACCTGTTCATGCCTATTCAGAGAAAAAATAAAAAATAAATAGAATAGTAAATACAATTTTAGAGTTTAGGTGGAGACTTTAGAAATATATAGAAGTAGACTTTAAAAGAAACCGGAAACAAGGGATAAACTTCTAATCCTGTTCAAAAAACGGGATAGAAGGGTGAACCAAACAATGGGCAAACCTATATATTCGTATTATATGTTCGCTTCCCTAACCTTGTATAAAACATGAAACGACACCACTGTTCTTCTTATCTCCACCAAAATACCTTGACTAAAACAGTTTTGTCATTGGCATGCCACGATAGCTGAGGGAATAATTGGTTAAAAAGTATTTTCATAAATCCCATACGTCCCAGAAAGCAGTTGTTTTCGGGGTGGGGTATGACTATATACAGTATGGACCAAAAATAGGTATACACTTTAAAGTACATTTTATTAGATTTATTTATTGCAATTACATTTGTTTAAAAATGTTTCATCGTGTAAGTGCTCAAAAGGTCATCTTCAAACTTGTAACATTCCTCGAGCCTCACAAGAACAATGTGACAAACAGTACGACACAAATTTTGATTCACACCAATGTCAATAAATGCCTTTAAGATTAACATTTTTATAAGCGTTATTGTGCAGTGGATATCGGCTCTGAACGAGAACTGGGAGAGCCGAGTTTGAATCCAGGTTGAATTCGTTGCATTCACTTACGCGCAGATCCATTTAAGAAAGAAATTAATGTCTTTTCTCCCTCCATAGGTTAATAGCAGGACAGATTGGGTTCTATAGCAACCACACTAACATTCTTTGGAGACATGATCGCCCAAGCGTGTATCCCGTATGGCACTTAACTGACTGCGGGATTTGTTTCATAAAACTTATTCTTTACAATGCCCCCGCCTAAATAAAGTCCATTGGGGTTATGTTGGGTAAATGTGGTTGCCATTCAATGGTGCCAAGGTCATGCGAAGATATGGTCAAGGTAGTCCCTTACTGCCAAAGCATAATGAAAAGATGCCCTATCTTGTTAAAAAAAACAGTTTGGCGAAGTATACTCATTTTTTTGGATTGTAGCACTACCACGTAAAAGATAAAACGTCGCGTCAGTATATAAATAATTAAACCCACTATATATCCCACCCTGTAGATACTATTGACTTACGTGTCCATTAGGATCACAAATACATGTCTCTTAACCTGACTTGGCGTAGGACAATGTTTATTAAAATAATCTCGCACTATATCGTGATTAGATTGTATTGCAATCTTATCTGAGTTTGTGAGTTTCCCTCACTAGTAAATATTACGTTATCAAGGTATTTTCGTTGCCTTTTATTTGATTTTATACCAGCTTTCACCGAATTTGTACATTTCGTCATAAAAAAGAATTTCTGTTTTAATTCGTTTCTGTTTTAATTCTCCGACGGTTTTATCGATATCTTCAAATTATTGTAAACGACAACTACAAAAAGAATGTGACACGCGAGGAAACAGGTGTAAGTAAGTCGAGGAAACAGGTGTAAGTCGAACGGTAAGATGTTGAAGAATATAGCGTAAAAAGGAAACACCAGGAAATTGTTAGCAGCGCTGTATTTTCTAAAAGATGACTGGCGTTTCCAAGCAGAAAAATCAATTTCCTTGTCTAGAAAAAAAAATGTTGTCATTTCCGAAGGGTTTTCAAATGAGTCAGTGGCTCACTATAATGTAATTGTTTTGGGTTCCGGCAAATTGTCAAAAATACTTCCTTTTTGTCCCATTCAAAACAGAAAACGTTTTTCTGTTGGAGATTCCATTTGTTCTGAGTGATTGAAAGCAGGTTTTAGGCTTGTAACGATTTCTACCCTTTGGATTGCATTTCGTAATTTATCGCATGGTCGAATGGCTAGAACATTCGCTTTCCGACCATGAGGCCTCGACTAACCATGGTCGATTGCTCGGAAAATTGACTTCTTGGGGTTATTGGTCTGTAGAGGAAATCTCAACGAGAGGCACCTTTGGAAAGTGTCTGAAAACCGTACCGTTGTTCGACCCGAAATTTGTGAATAAATACTGAGTAGATGGACCTATTCAGAAACCGTAGATGATGGTGCTAGTAAAAAGTCGTACAACATCGTTTAGTTAATAACCGACTTGTTCAGGCTAAGGGCGTACTGACACAGCCATGTGTTTATTTTCACACACACACACACACACACACACACACACACACACAGAGAGAGAGAGTTGTGAACAGAATTATTCACTCTCACTTAATATTTACATATTTTGGAAAGAAATGCGAATATTTAAGTACTTACTGAATTTACTATAAATATCTGATTCTGTATTTAGTTTTGAATAATTCGTGTAATTTTTAAACGTTTCGTTCAAGTATATTTGTGACACGAAACCCTGTCGGTCCCCGATGGCATCGATACAGCAGTTGGTTCTCGTGTTGACATTTTCAACGGTGATCTCCCTTGCCCACGTTGTAAAATTGATCTCAAGAAAGTCACGTTGAATTCTCGTTAGATGTCTCTCCGCTAGACTAAACCAAGCTGGATGCGTGCGTACAATTGGGAAAATAAAAACGGCACCAAAAATAAAATGAATGATGCCTGCATAAGTTGTAGAAAGTATTTATGTACAAAAGAAAACAAGAGAAAAAAAAAAACAATCACCAATCGTCTTCTTCCCAAACCCTATTCCCATTAATCTGGAGACGGAACAAAAGTTTTAACCAATTTCTCCAAGTAGTACTTTGCGAAGCGTTTTTCTTCCTATTATTAATTCAGGTTTTTAGTTTGCAATATCACTTCACTTTCGGTCGGAGTTTTAAGTTTGTGGCGACTTGAACTGACTTCGTCTCACTTCACACCGAAACTTCATGGAAACTGCCGAAGAGCTGTCTTTGAGTATGGTGGGTGGCTGGCAGCGGCGGTAACTCGAACTGACTTCGTTTCCGTGCGGTGCTGGAACTGGAACTAACTTTGGTCCCTCGGGGCTATGTTTTCATGCTTGTCCATGTTAAATATTGTAATATATTCATACTTCATTATCTAAAACTTTGTGCAGTCCTACATTATTCTCCCCACTCCACAACTGAAAATTATGAAATAATATTTCTTTGGCAGTTGTAATGTGTTTTTCTTAATTTGACATTTAATAGAAACACCCTTTGAAAATGAAATAATATTAACATTTACCATAAAAGTTAGGGCATTTATCTTCTTAGACGAAATCTATGTCAATCCTTGGTGACGTCTCCGAACGTTCCGACATAACAATGACTCTAAACACACGGCATAATTGTTACAAAGTACTTCAATGACAGCAAGGCATTTCCGTAATCAACACAAAGTCCTAACTAAAAACCATAAATTTTTAAAGAATATTTGAAGAAAGAAGTCCCTCGTATTTGAAGGAAGTAAAAGCTATTGCCATGGAAGAATGGAGCAAAATACTTCGCAATTTGTGTAGTGATCTGGTAAGAAATTAATAGAAACAAATAAAGCAATAATCAAGAATAAAGGTTACACAATTGATTATTGACACAAGAGAGTCAATAATTTTGTCTGACGCTAAACGGTCATTTTGGGGTGTTTTTTGTGTTATTGATTGACATTCAAATAAAAATTTTGGTGTGGGCATCTGTGCATTTTCTTTCAAATCCATCATTTCATCATTTGTGAAAAAATGCAAAATAAAATTCCATAAAACTTTGTGGTAATACAGCTTTATTTGTAATTACAATGAATAATTCAGTCCACAACTGTATTTATTGCTAAGATTATCTCGATGTGGTGCAATGGTTAGGAGGCTCGTCTCGCTAGACCTTATTATAACTGAATAGTGACTTCGATCCTCACTAGGTACCCCATATTTTTGGCCTTGTGCCACATCTAAGCGGCGCTTAGAAAATCAACTGTATTTATAGCTAAGGGTACCTCGGTGTAGTGTAATGGTTAACAAGCATATCTTACTAGGACTTATTACGACTGAATAGTACAAGAAGTAGTAGAAAAGTCTATGAATAAAATACAAGAAAACTGAATGCGTGGTAATCAGCAAAAAGAGAAGCTCAAAATGTCAACTACAAGTTGGTGATACCAAAATCAAACAGGTGCAGAAATTTAAATACCTGGGAACTCTTTTAACAGAGGACGGAAAGTGCGATACGGAGATCGGACGTCACATTTGCATGTCCAAGGAAGCGTTCTAGAAGCTGACTAAGAGCGTCAGGAGCCAGAAAAAATCGCTGAAAAAGAAGAAGCGTAATGGATTGTAATGGATTGTTATGTTTGTATAGCAGCAAATGCCAGACAATTTCATCAAAGATGAACGAAAGACTTAAAGCAACTAAAATGTGGTTCTACAGAAGGATGATGAGGATACCCTAGACGGAGTACACGAGCAATGAAGATGTTTTGGAGAGGATAGGCACGGAAAAGAAACTGATACTTAACATCAGAAAAAGGCAGTTGAAGTTTTGGGGATTTGTAATGAGGAAGGAGGGCTTGGAGAACCTGATGCTCACGGGACAAATATAGGGTAAGAGAGACAAAGGAAAGCAGCTCACTACATACCTGATGGACTTGAATAGATAGATGGTGGAGCAGGGATTTAGTGGAATAACAAGAGAATAGATATTAAGAACTGCAAGGGATAGGTGGAAGTGGAAGACCATGATCACCTACGTCCTGAAGGAACACGGCACATAGAAGAAGAAGAGAAAGTGAGTTTGATCCTCACTGGGTACCCAATATTTTCGGCCTGGTACCACATCAAAGCGACGCAAAGAAAATCAACTGTATATTTTGCTACATGATATTTTATGTTATTTCCCATTAAAAAAATGATTTTTACAAATAACGTAAAAAGATTGTGCATGAAAATGATTTTGCTTTCTTTTGAAACACTATTACAACAGTTGTGTTATTTCCATCTCCATATATTCATTTCGTGAGACAATCCTAATGCGACTAATAAAATATTAAAGTATTAAAATTTACCACAAACCTCATGGCATTTACCTTCTTAGACGAAATCTATGTCGATATTAGCAGGTCGTTCCAGCACCTTTAACGATGTCCTCTTTATTATTATTATTATTATTATTATTATTATTATTATTATTATTGACTAAAGATTGGTTATCGGTATTATTATGTGATTTCATCGCTTCAGCATCTTTTAATTTATCCGTGTTGTCATATTATGAACTCTCTACCTATTTGGAAAAAAAAGGAACACCTTTTTTCATATTATCATAGGGGATGACTTACTTTTGAGCAGCACTATTTTTTTTTCAATTGGTGTAGATAGACTAAACTATTGCCCGGTTTACACTCCATCCACGTCTATTGAACAGGTGAAGAGGCTCATCCCTTGTTCCCTGTTTAGGATGTGGTTTCCGGCTTTCTCTTTTCCAATCTTTTCACTCCTATGTAGCCCCCTGCACATCAGTGGCGTTACCAGCTTGCTCGATATGATTAAAGAAATATATATATATATGTGTGTGTGTGTGTGTGTGTGTGTGTGTGTGTGTGTGTGTTTATACTTGTATTTATTTTGGAAGATATATTAATACTGACATATATATATATATATTTGTCATCCACATACAAGCTGGTCCGCTACATCAAAGCTCATCAGTGTGGCTAGACTTCTACTTGCTTCTGGCCGAGATCGAAACTCAACCGACTTGATGTCAGTCGGGGTCGTTACTTCCTAAGCTATAAGCCCATAGAATAAAAGAGGGGAAATTTTAGCGTGTTATATATAAGCGGTGTATACACACGCCAGTCACCGGAATAACTCATTGGTGAGGAGTAAAGCGTAGATCGCAAAAGTGGTAAATGTTTTTAAAATTTTCCTCTCCAGAGAGCTCAATCGTAATAAGAGCAAATAGCCAGATTGATTGATAAATATGAAGAGACCGATTTTTTGGTAAGTATATTAATACTAACACACACACACACACACACACACACACACACATATATATATATATATATATATATAGCCAGATTATTTGATAAATATGAAGAGACCGATATAGAAAGATAGATCTTTTTACAGGCACCAACAGGTGTTGGGCTGGAACATCCGCCAAATTTGGGCGAAATCGCGATAACGCTATCTAGTGAAATGCTAACAAGCTAGATATGAGCTAATTCCCTGCCTTGGCCTCCAACTTGGGTGGACCCCAGCAAATGAGAAAGATAACCTTTGAATCAGGTGGATCGGGTAACTGATACCAAAATCCGTCTCGGCCCTTCCATGCACCCTGAAACCAACCCATATGAAACACTCGCCCGAACCTGATATGGTGACATATTGTTCCAAAATACGTGACAAGAAAACAGAAAATATCTGGCTATTGTAATTTGACGGATGACAGGCAATATTTATGCGGCTCGTTTGAGATAAACATTTTCGCAGGCTGGAAAGTCGGTAAATAGTAATGTTTGTCAAATTGGGAGATACGAGGTGATCATGGATTTTATTGCCATTGACTTTTGACGCCAGTTCGACGACCAGAAATAGAAAAATAGGATTTGACTCAAACAAAGAAATTGGCTTAAAATTTACCTTGCGTCATATCTGTGAAGTTGGAGCCTCACGTGTGTGATTTTATTTTCAAATACTCGCTACCGTAAATTATAATTTTACCTCAGTCCGTTACATCAATATTATTATCGTTTATTTATTTTTAATCCTTTCACCCCATCCAAGGCAGTAAAGCCACTAAGACATAAGGGTTTATTAAGTGTGTGTGTGTGTGTGTGTGTGTGTGTGTGTGTGTACTTGCATTTATTTTGGCAAGTATATTAATACTGACATAAGTGTACAGTACTATATTTTAGCATAGGTACAATATTGTAGGAAGGTTATGTTACAGTAAACATCCATGTGATAGATGCTCTATCAAAATCTTTACTTTACCCTGAGTCTTCAAAACTCATTCAAGGCGAGATAAATAGATAGATAGATAGATAGATAGAAATGGAAAAAAGTATTTGACTAAGACACACTTTTCTTCCAGAAATTGGCTCAAAATTTTCCCTCTGTCATATCTGTGAAGTTGGAGCCTCCCGTGTGTGATTTCATTTCAAATGCCCATTACCGCAGATTATAATTTTACGTTAGTCCGTTAGATCAATATTATTCTCATTTATTTATTTTTAATTCTTTCATCCCATTCAACGCAGTAAAGCCATTAAGACAGAAGTGTTAAGTGTGAAAGAATTAAAAAAAAAAAAAGAGAAACATTACGAAGGAGAGAGAACTATAGAAGTATAATCAAGAGGACAGTAGATAACGACTGACATTGCATTTAAAATTTTGAAAATCAATGTTAGTTAGAAAGCAAGAAGCTGTTAGCATAGAACTTACGGTTACATCTTGTCAGATCAGTTGTAAACTGATGAGACTTTGATGCCAATCTAGTACTGCGCTTAAATTCATTAAACCTGTACCGTAGCGAGTTTATCTGAACAATTGCTATGAAAGTATTTATAAAAAAGCACAAAGAAGCTACTTCAAACATTTTCGCAGGCTGTAAAGTGGGTAAATTGTAATGTTTGTCAAATCGGGAGCCATGAATGCGCAAATGACAGCAAATTCATTGACGTACCTCGCGAGAAAAGTTGTCAGAAAGTAACTGAAGCCGAGACCCCAAGCCAGGATCAAGAACATTGCTGATTCTTCTCTAAATATAAAGCAATCGTGCCGGACCTCATGTGGCAGCAATATACAAAGCATAGACGATTTGTAGACTTCTAAATATGTCAGATAATTACTTCGGCAAAAAATTGCCTGGCACGACACAGTGAACTATTATTATTATTATTATGTCATTTTTCATCATATTTCGATTTCTGCTATGGTCGCACTACCAACCAAGTCTGCGGGAAGACCTAAGGCAGGTCGTGGCGTGTTGTTATGGCTCCATTTCAAGTTTTTTTTTTTAATCTTCCCTATCATCCCTAGCGCTACATAGACAAAGTTTTCCTTTGTGTGTGGGCTGTACTTAAGACAATTTTTGTATATCTCTTAATCTGGGGTTTCCAGAGATTCTTTCAATGTGTTGTTTTGTTCCATTTTTTTATCATTCCAAGTGCGCCTACTATCACTGGCACGACTCTTGTTTTCAATTTCCACATTTTTTCTATTTCAATTTCCAGGTCTTTATATTTTGACAGTTTTTCAAATTCCTTAGTTGCTATGTTACAATCCGCTGGACAAGCCATATCAATTAATAGACAAGTTTTCTCCTTCTGGTTTTTAACAATAATGTCTGACCTATTTGCTTCAATTTTTCTGTCTGGGTAGATGCTGTAATCCCATAGAATGGTGACATCTTCTATTTCTGTAACCGGTGCTGAGTGATGTTTATACCAGTGTTTGTTTACAGATTTTCCATAGTGTTTGCACATTGTCCAATGTAAAAATTGCCCCACTCTATCGTGGCGATTTTTATATTCATTTGGGGCAAGTACAGAACAGCCTGAGATTAGGTGGTCTATTGTTTCTTGGTGTTTATCACAAAACCTGCATTTTGGATCCATATTATTATGTATGATATTTGCCTGAAAGTTTCCATTGAAAAGACTTTGGTCTTGCGCTGCAAGAATAAAGCCTTCACTCTCAGACTTTAATCCCGATGCACGTAACCATCGATGAGTATTAACTTTATCAACATTGGATTTATTGGCACGTTCTGGATATTGGCCATGAAGAGGTTTGTCTTGCCAGCGATGCTTCATCTGTTCAAGAGCTTTATCTTTGGTTTTCATTTTCATATTTTTTGCCGCACTCGTTGGTTCTTGGCTTCTGTTTTGCTTTTCTACAGAATCTACTAACTGTAAATCTTGTTTGTATTTACTGCCTTCTTTTATTATTGAATATTGTTTCTTCCTTTCTTCATGTTGCCTTACTAATTGTATCATCCAGTCCTTATTATTATTATTATGTCATTTTTCATCATATTTCGATTTCTGCTTTGGTCACACTACCAACCAAGTCTGCGGGGAGACCTAAGGCAGGTAGTGGCGTGTTGTTATGGCTCCATTTCATATTTTTCTATCTTCCCTATCATCCTCAGCATTACATAGATAAATTTTCCTTAGAGTGTGGGCTGTACTTAATAAGACAATTTTTTGTATATCTCTTAAGCTGGGGTTTCCAGGGATTCTTTCAATGTGTTGTTTTGTTCCATTTTTTATCATTCCAAGTGCACCTACTATCACTGGCACAACTCTTGTTTTCAATTTCCACATTTTTTCTATTTCAATTTCCAGGTCTTTATATTTTGACAGTTTTTCAAATTCCTTGATTGCTATGTTACAATCCGCTGGACAAGCCATATCAATTAATAGACAAGTTTTCTCCTTCTGGTTTTTAACAATAATGTCTGGCCTGTTTGCTTCAATTTTTCTCTCTGTGTAGATGGTGTAATCCCATAGAATGGTTACATCTTCTATTTCTGTAACCGGTGCTGGATGATGTTCATACCAGTGTTTGTTTACAGCTTTTCCATAATGTTTGCACATTGTCCAATGTAAATATTGCCCAACTCTATCGTGGCGATTTTTATATTCATTTGGGGCAAGCACAGAACAGCCTGAGATTAGGTGGTCTATTGTTTCTTGGTGTTTATCACAAAACCTGCATTTTGGATCCATATTATTATGTATAATATTTGCCTGAAAGTTTCTCGTGAAAAGACTTTGGTCTTGTGCTGCAAGTATAAATCCTTCAGTTTCAGAATTTAATCCAGATGCACGTAACCATCGATGAGTATTAACTTTATCAACATTGGATTTATTGGCACGTTCTGGATATTGGCCATGAAGAGGTTTGTCTTGCCAGCGTTGCTTCATCTGTTCAAGAGCTTTATCTTTGGTTTTCATTTTCATATTTTTTGCCGCACTCGTTGGTTCTTGGCTTCTGTTTTGCTTTTCTACAGAATCTACTAACTGTAAATCTTGTTTGTATTTACTGCCTTCTTTTACTATTGAATATTTTTTCTTTCTTTCTTCATGTTGCCTTACTATCATCCAATCCTTTGTTGTTTCTATGTATGTTAGTAAGCCAATAGTTGTTGTCTTGTATGACAATTCCAGCTGAATAAGACCCCTTCCACCTTTTCTTTACGGGGTATGTATAGACGGTCTACATCAGCCTTTGGATGATGCATCTTATGCTTAGAAAGAAGCTTTCTTGTTTTAGCATCCATTCGCCTGATATCGTTTAGAGTCCAGTTTAAGATGTTGAAGCTATATTGGACAACTGGGATTGCAAGGCTATTAATGGCCATAACTCTGTTCTGTGAATTTAATTCAGTTTTTAATATCATTCGTAGCCTTCTATAGTACTCTTTACGCACTATTTCTTTCATTTTTTTATGGTGAATGTTTTCGCTCTCATTTACACCTAGGTATTTATAAGCTTCTTCTGGTTTCAATTCTTTTATTGTTACAGCAGGGTCTAGGCTAATTGAGGATGTTTCTTGTATTGATCCACGCAAAACTGTAGCTTTAGCACATTTATTCAAATTAAATTTCATTCCAATGTCTTCGCTGAAGCATTTTACAGTTTCCAGAAGACCTTCCAGCTCATTATCATTCTTAGCATATAACTTTAAGTCATCCATGTAAAATAGATGGCTTATTTTCTTTTGGCCTATTTTATAACCACATTCTGTCTTATTAAGTTGACTGGTTAGTGCTATTAATGATATGCAGAATAGTAAGGGAGATAAAGAATCACCTTGAAATATACCTCTTTTGATGTTTATTTCATCAGACTTATAGGTTCCATTTATATGATTGAGGTAAAGGGTTGTTTTCCATATAGACATGCACTGTTTGATGAAATTGATGATGACGGGCGATATCTTGTATATATTTAAAGTCTTTAAAATCCAGTAATGTGGCACACTATCGAATGCTTTTCGGTAGTCTATCCAGGCAGTACTAAGATTTTTCTTTGTACTGTAGCAGTTTTCCAGGATCATTTTGTTAATTAGCAATTGGTCTTTACAACCATAACAGCCACGTTTGCACCCTTTTTGTTCAAGCGGTATCATGTCATTTCTTTCTAAGAATAAATATGTCTGTTTTGTTAAAATAGATGTTAGTAGTTTATATGTTGTCGGAAGACATGTAATTGGTCTGTAGTTTTTCGGGTTGTTTGTGTCACCATTCTTGGGTAGAAGAAATGTAATTCCTTTTGTCATCCATGCAGGAATTTTAGTGGGATCGTCAACCATTTCTTGGAGTTCTTTGGCTATTTTTTTATGTGCTGCATTTAAATAATATAGCCAAAAGTTAGGAATTTTATCTATACCTGGGGATTTCCAATTGTGTGCTTTTTTTAGTGCAAATTTAACATCATCTTCTCTAATTCCAGACCATGTCTGTTCGGGTTTATTTTTCATTCGTTCTATCTCCTGCGTGATCCAATGTACTTCCTTGCTAAGTTCTTTAGGGCAAGCCCATATCTTTTCCCAGAACTGTGTGACTTCTTCCATTATTATTATTATTATTATTATTATTACTGAATGATAGAGCAGCACGCCAACAAAGTAACGCTGGTGTAAAAATGAACGAAGCGCAATAGACGTATTATGGCATTCAGTCTAATAAAGGCTTATCATGTTTATGCATCAGAGGCAAATGTGTCCAATATGATTTCGTTTTGCAGTTGATTCCAAGTTAGAAAAAGCTGGATAGTCCCAGTTCGTTCAGACAGCCTACAGTTGAGGATGTTCGCAGATATCTAGAAGTGACGAACAAGCTCATTGCCTGCCTCAGACTTTAAACGTACAGAAAAAAAACTTCTCGACATCCGACCATGATGTGCTCTCACTACTCCGGTTTATGAAGAGAGATGCACAATGCTTCAGCTCCTAAAGTACGTGATCTACTGGATATGTTCAGGCAAGTGACTGTGATACTGAAGAGGATATTATTCAAAGCACATCTTAATTCACCAAAACAAAGCATACATACACCTCAAATTAATTATTATTAGTAGTAGTATGCCATTTTTTATTATAATTCGATTTCTGCTATGGTCGCACTATCTACCAAGTCTGCGGAAAAACCTAAGGCAGGTCGTGGTGTGTTGTTATGGATCCATTTGATATTTTTTCTATCTCGCATAACATTCCTAGCTTTACATAGACAAATTTGTTCCATTATTATTATTATTATTGTTGTTATTGTCGTAACAAAGTCCTGTAAACGTTCGTCGGTATCAGCTGATCTCTCATACCTAAATATGCTTCAACATTCTCCTATTATTAGCTACATTCCTGCATTGAATACGGTTGCCATGTATGCTACTTGCTACTCATCTGAAGGTTCACGGCAAAATTCAAAGGTAGATGTGCAAGATTTTTTTTCCCTGGTGCCCCGACTACATGACGTGCTACTAGATTGGCATCTAGGTTCCACCCTTTTACCGTACAAATAGTCAACTGTAACCACCACTTCTACTCCACCAGTTTCTTTTTTCGCACTTCCCGCCTCTTGAACTCCTTTCCGTATACTTGCTTCCCTGATATCTACAATTACCAATAGCTTAAATGCAACATCAATTTCAATTTTCTATTTCCTTGGTTTCCATCTTTATCTCATTCTTTCTTCGATATCCTCTGTACCTTTTTTTTCTCACTGTAACTCCCCTGCACACTAGTGGCGAGCCCGCCTTGATTGGGGTGAAACGCTTATAAGAAATAAAAACATAGCAAAGGAACAAAAGTGAAAGGATACACTCGTAATGGTAAAACACTACTCTGGAAAATATATCATTTAAACTGTAGAGAAATATGCCAGTCATAAGATTGATTATATTTATGTGTTGTGAATACATTCAGTAAGGTTGCTTAGTACCGCTAGTTACGACACTAACGATATTGGTTGAGTTTATAGGTTTTTACCCTTAAGAGTTTAACCACAGAAAAGGCGACAACATTTGAGATAACCTTCTTCTTCTTCCATGTGCCTTGTCCTTTCAGGACGTAGGTGATCATTGTTTCCCACGTCTCCCTATCCCTGGTGGCTTTTAGCACGCCTTCTCCTGTTACACCATGCAACCCTCGTTCCATCATCCACCTGATTAGGTCCCTCAAATATGATATCTGCTGCTTTCCCCTGTCTCTTTTTCCCTAAATCTGGCCTGTTAGTATCAGGTTCTCCAAGCCCTCCTTCATCGTTGCATGTTTCAGGAACTTTAGCTGTCTCTTACTGATGCTCAATATTAATTTCCTTTTCGTTTCCATCCTTTCCAAAACCTCATCGTTGCTCATATGCTCGATCCATGATATCCACAGCATCCTTCTGTAGAACCACATTTCAGTGGCTTCAAATTTTTCCTTCATCTTTGATGATATTGCCCAGTATTCACTGCCATATTGAAGAACTGACATCACATAGCAATCCAGTACTCTCTTCTTTTAGCTAGCGAAATTTTCCTGTTTCTTAATAGTCTACTTTTCTTCTCTACATTTCTTAGACTAAGCCTAGGAGTAACGAACAGCAGCAAGTTTTCAGTTGATACGTTTAATACACTCACTTTTCACATACGTCCTTTTTATTATTGGCAAATATATTTCTTGGTAATATAGAAATTAATTTAATTGGTACGAGTGACTGAAAAGAATATCTCTTGGTAATACGAATATCCTTTTCGCTTGGGGAAAGAAAAAAACATTTTGTCACTTCAGTCCCAGTGATCCTTCCAGGAAGGCCAGTTTCAACTATCCATTTAAAGTAATGTACACCTCTAGCTGTCTCTATCTTGTATTTTTTATGCTCAAATCGGAAACTAGGCAATTTGAGAAATTTTTATTGTTCCCTCCAACAATATTGTAGAGCGAAGTTCATTTGCCCGAAAACACTATTCACTGAGAGCGCCAAATCAAATTTTCACTTCTTGGAACTGTTCACCGAAGAATCAAATCGTATAAAATTAAAGAAAGATAACTTTTACATCTGAATACTGCTTTTGAGAATTATATATTATCTAAAAAATACACCTGTTAATTTGACTTGTTTATTTATTAACGATAATTATTTTATCTGTTTTCATAAATTTATCACTGAAATATTCATGGGCGTAATTATGTTGCTTTATAATTTTGCTGTGTTCTATTAATGTTTAGAAACGAATAAAAGAATTAAGAAAAAAATTCATTTAAATATTTCTCCTCTCCAAAAATACATGAATAATTTATTTAAATATTAATTCATTTTTATATTAATTTATATTAATCTTTTTACTTAACCGTTTTATTTATTCATATTTTATATTCATTGTCCATTGCAGCAAAATGAAAATTAATTTTCTGAGTTTAACAGACTTCAATATTGTGGAAACAAAAACATATTCATTACCGTAAATAAATAAATCACGATCGAATTAAACAGCTTAATTTTTAAATAATACATAATTAAAAAAACTCTTCTCACATATAAAACTCATATGCCTTTCATTTTCTAAGATTTCATGTTTCGGTAACACGAACAATTCCATAATGTGAAGATTCAGTTAAACGTTTCGGTGAAGGCAGTTTACGGCCAAAGGAAATCAAGTGCTGGGATTACTTACCTTGACAACAGACACTAGATATAATATCAGACAAAAAATTACACTAATTACATGAAAAAAGATTGCATTTTTTTCGTGCAGCCTCGTTCCCAATACCAGTTATACATGACGTCAAGCTCGACCATTTCAAACCTCCAGCTTCCCAAATAATACCAAGTTGGAGACAAAGGAAGTCTATCATGCAGATACCACATTGGTTCTCGATAATTATATTGAACAGATTCTGATAAAGAGCTGAATATATATATATATATATATATATATATATATATATATATATATATATATATATATCCGAGTGGGTACAGAACGAAGAAATAATTTTTTCCGTCCAAAATATTAATTTAAAACAGTGCTCGATATATGATGTATAGAGCTGTGAATATTTATTATAAATTATGTTTTAGAAGTTGTACATTATTTTTTAATATATGTCCTCGACAATCATATGTTTGTTTCAACGTTGGGCACCCAACGTTGTTGAAACAAACATGATTGTCGAGGACATATATTAAAAAATAATGTACATGTTCTAAAACATAATTTAAAATATATATATATATATATATATATATATATATGTTATACTTTAGAAACTACAAACTACAATCTACTACAAAAGTGTATATCTTCTATGACATTAAAAGAGCAGTGTCTCATCAGGTAGTTAGTAATGATGGTAATAAATGTTATTTTGAAAAGAAAATTGATGAAAATTCACATATATATATATTGTATATGTTGATGGATATATATATTTGTGTGTATGTTTCTATGTGTGTCTCTTTCATGCTGGTATATATATATATATATATATATATATATATTAAAAAGGGTTAATTCAAAGATGTTGAATGGCCATTTCGATATAAAGATCCCCACGGGGGACGACACATCACCTCAGCAACAGAAAAAAACTTTTCAGAAACTACTGGGAGTTTCTGAAAGGTTTTTTCTGTTGCTGAGGTGATGTGTCGTCCCCCGTGGGGATCTTTATATCGAAATGGCCATTCAACATCTTTGAATTAATCCTTTTTTAATATATATTTGCTCTGTAATATTTTATTACATGGAGCTCTCTTCCTGTATCATTTTTTAATATTAAAATAAATTTTTAATATTAATTAAGATCGGTTTTTTGGAATTTACCTTCCTGCTTTTTTCCCTTGGATTGAAGTATCTGAATTAAAATATATATATATATATATATATATATATATATATATATATATGGTTATATTACAATTTTACATTGCGACATGGAAATTTCTGTTTCGAGATAGGTTCTCATCATCAGGCAATGTTAGTGTGGTTGTGCAGATGATTTACATTTATAATAAATTAAATGCCAGAGCACTCAAAATAAAAAAAAACCTTGAGTCCTCTTCACTTGGAATTATATATATATATATATATATATATATATGTGTGTGTGTGTGTGTGTGTGTGTGTGTCTTTCATGCTGATATATACATATATACATGATGCAGCCCTTTCTTTCCAGCACTGACGGAAGTCTTCGTGAAGATGAAGCAGTAGAATAGTTTTGCAGTGTTTGAGAAGATCTGCGGAAATTCCACCACTGCCTGGGGCTTTCTCTGTGGTAAAGTTGTTGAGTTCTTTTATCATGTCGCTTAGTGTCCATCTCTTCCATGACAACATTCTCTGTGTGTGTGTTTATGTGTGAGTGTGCGTCTGTGTGTGTTTGTTTGGCTGTGTGTGTGCGTGTCTGTTATGCTGATATATATATAATAACTAACGAAACACGAAAGCCATGATTGCCTACGTCCTGAAAGGACATGGCACATAGAGGAAGTCACAGAGTCGTGCAGTGTTTGGATTCAGAGGGAACTGGTAAGAAATAATTGAGGAGTATAAAAAAAATGACTAAACGATATCCTTAGACAGGCAATTGATCTGAAACAGTTTACCGACGTCAATTAAATAAAGGGTACAGTTCAGATCGATATACTCATGGGGAAGGCCGGAGGACAGAATGGCCGTAACATTGTCGTAACTACATCAATGATGAGGACAATAATCCCAGTATGAATCGTGTAAATAATATATTGAATTTTATTAACTCTAGTACCCTATGCGATATATATATATATATATTGTATTGTAAGCCTCCGTCGATTGTTGTGCTTCGCTAGAACAGTGGAGTCTGTGACTGTAGAAGCCAATGCGGGAGTGACAGTCCATGTTGGAGATGCTACATTTATATTCTGTTTCTGGTCTGTCGAAGTTGTCACTTTGCTTTCTGCGAACCCGCCTCTCCATAGCGGCTTATGTTAACTGCTTCTCCCTTGATGTAAGTTGTTCTTCTGCCTTTGTTCTTCTCTGTTTGGACCGGTTGATTGCGTTTAACAAAGTCACGATACTGCAGCTGAAACCGCCCAGTGGGTCTTCTTCTAGAGGTAAGCTCTCCACACAGGAGATTTTTTGGAATACAACCATCTGGCATGCGGTAGAGATGGCTTAGCCAGCGGAGTCTGCGCTGTTTAAGGAGTGTGAACATGGTGGGCAGACCCGCGCGTGACAGAACCTCATTGTTTGGCATATTGTCTTACCATGATATTCTTAATATGCGGCGAATATTTCTCACTTGAAAGGTGTTCAGGCGCTTCTCTTTTGCGTGGCGTATGTGGTCCATGTTTCGATGCCATAAAACAGTGTACTGATGACACAGCCGTTCTATACTGCCATCATTGTCAGCTTGGAGTTGATCCAAACTCGTTTTGTGAGGCCTGCAATGTTTTACTTGCTTTTCCTTTGCTCTTATCGAGCTCTATATCTGCGATAATGAAGTCAAGGTATGTCAAGTGATAGATCACATCCAATTCATAGTTATTGATGGTGATGACCGGTGGTGCTGCAGTACTATGACCCAGGGCGTTTTTTTTTAGACTAATAATCACTCCAAAATCTCTACAGACCTGAGAGAAATGATCCATCAGTGACTAAAGTTCACGCTGGGTGTGGAATGCTAATACCGAATCATCAATAAACAATATGTAATAAGGACTTGTCATACTTTGGTCCTGATATGGACGATACTGAAAAGAATGCCATCTGATCTTGTACACAGGTAAATTTCTTTCAATGATGTGCCAAATGCGTACTTCAGAAGCAGCAGATAGATGATTCCTAAGCGAATGGGAGCAAGAACACAACCTTGTTTGACCCCACTGCAGATTTTGAAGGGGTCTGATACGCTGCCATTGAAGTGCACAGTCCACAGCATATCATTATGGAAGGATTTTGCAGCTTGGGTGGGCAGCCAATCTTGCACAAAATTCTGAATAGGTCTTCCCTATTGGCAGGGCCAAAAAGTTTTTTCCCGTCTGAAACAATCCTTCACATATACAAATCTACTATCCGCCTGTGCATTGAATACTGCTGCGATATCTGGTCGGGTGCTCCTGCTATCCACCTAGGGGTCCTTGACAAAATCCAACGGAGAATCTGTAATGTGACCGATCCCGACTTGGCAGCTCGAATACAGTTACTTTATCACCGGCGCAATGTGGCTTCACTGTGTTTATTCTACAAATACTTTCATGGCTTCTGCTCAGATGAACTTAGCTCACTCGTACCCTTTATACATGAATTTGCTCGAGCCACAAGATTAGCAACTAGGTCCAACCCTTTTACTGTGAAGCCAATAAATTGTAAACGCAAATTCTACTCCAACCCGCACTTCCCGCCTGTGGAATTCACTTGCTCTCTCGACAGCTACAATCTTCAAGAATTCAAATGTAAGGTCAATAGTCATCTCCTATCTCACTAATCTGCATTCTCTCTCTCTCTCTCTCTCTCTCTCTCTCTCTCTCTCTCTCTCTCTCTCATGGTTTTTTCCGTCCACCCCACTCTCATCAGTATTCTCATCTTTCTCCTATCCTTTTCCTGACACCCCCTGTAACCTGTCACTCTTTCTCATAACTTACCTCCTATGTAACCCCATGCTCAACAGTAGCAGTAAAATACCTTGCTTGGGGCGACACAATTATACAAAAAATATATCAAAGATAAACCAGCTAAAAATAATGGGTATACTTCATCTCAGAATCCAGATAACTTAAAATTATTGCTACCACTAGATTTATTTTATTTATATATTTATCTTTGCAATAAGTAATATATCTGCCACGTGCGACATTTTCTTGTTAAGGTATTGTGTAAAGAAGGAGTTAAGAATTCTTTTCTCCGTGTTCTATGAACATGTAAGAGCTTATTTAAGTTAGCGCTATGAACAACGCGAGATTTTACGTGATCTCTGTCATTACGAGTATTGGCAAAAATTTCGCGTCTCTTTCTTCCGTCGCCACTTGGGCTCTGTTGACGTTAATATCAGTAATCAGGACCGACAAGGGGACGGTGGGCGTCGCTTCCGGTCGTCATCCATCTCCGCCCACAAGACACAAATTTTCCCGCCTAAAATCTCACTCTTTTATTCTTCTCCGATCTCTTTCACTTCCGTCTTACTTTCAAATTCTTTTGCTCTGCTATCACGCATGTTGTGGATCTCATTGTTTCCTAAATAATTCGTTGTTTCGTTTCTCGAAATCTAATCATGTTACTTACACTCATTCAACACTAACGCTGGATCCCCCAATCTTTCTTTCTATCTATTGATATATTCAGTTATTTTTCTATGTTTATTATGCCTTGCCTAATCTAATGCCCGGGTGTGGAATAATTCAGTCCTAATGATTGCTGAATTTGTATGGAGACCACAACACTATGGCAGCACACCGACTTATTTATTAAACTTAGTAACAGTACTAGGCCAAACATATGGTAAACCAAATGAGGGTTGACGTCAATCCTATAATATTGGCGTATTAGACTAACTACTTTTTTTTTTTTTTTTTTTTAATCATATCACCCCAAGCAAGGCGGTAACGCCACTGATGTGCAGGGGGCTACATAAGAGTGAGAAGATTAGAAAAGAGAAAAACAGGAAACCGCATCCTAAACAGGAAACAAGGGATAAGCCTCTTCACCTGTTCAATAGACGTGGGTGGAGTGTGAACCGGGCGATAGTTTAGTCTATCTACTCCAATTGAAAAAACAGTGAGAAGATTAGAAAAGAAAAACCGGAAACCGCATCCTAAACAGGAAACAAGGGATAAGCCTCTTCACCTGTTCAATAGACGTGGGTGGAGTGTGAACCGGGCGATAGTTTAGTCTATCTACTCCAATTGAAAAAACAGTGAGAAGATTAGAAAAGAAAAACCGGAAACCGCATCCTAAACAGGAAACAAGGGATAAGCCTCTTCACCTGTTCAATAGACGTGGGTGGAGTGTGAACCGGGCGATAGTTTAGTCTATCTACTCCAATTGAAAAAACAGTGAGAAGATTAGAAAAGAAAAACCGGAAACCGCATCCTAAACAGGAAACAAGGGATAAGCCTCTTCACCTGTTTACAGACTTTAATAATAATATTTATCTGTTAACCTCAATTGACTAATACCTATCAATCTATTGAAAGAAATTCTTCAAACGAATAATGGTTTTATTGATAGGGCTTTATATATAAGTATGTACATGTTTAACATGTTTAACGCCATAAAAACAATGATTTTACACATCAGTGAAATGTTATACAGTGAATTGCAAGCTTGCTTATTCTTATTCTTCATGGGCCGTGTCCCGTCATGGCGTAGGCGATCATGGATTTCCACTTGGCTCTGTCTCTTGTCGTTCTCAACATTCTTCCTTGTGTATCTCTCCCAAGGCCCGCTCTGCCATCCATTTGCTCAGGCCTATTAAGTAGCTCTTCCCTGTCTCTCTTGAATAAGTTCTCGCAGATTTTTCAGGAAAAGTAATAATGTTTTATTTGCAAAAATTACCAAGAAACATGTCAATCAGTATATTGTCCATCGTTAGCCTCTACCATTTTCAATCTTTCTGGCAGCATTTGGATTCCACGTCGGAAAAACGATGTCTTTTGAGGCTAACCATGAGTCGACCCATTTTTGGCAACTTTATAAGAATGAAAGTGCTGCTCAGCTGGGCAAAGTGTCATTGAGAGAAACAAGTGATAATCGGAAAGGGCAATGTCTGGTGAATACGGCGGGTGATGTAGGACTTCCCATTTAAGCGTTTTCAAGTAGTTTTTCACCTGTTTTGCAACTTGTGGCCTAGCGTTGTCATGTGGCAAAACCACTTTATCGTGTCTCTACACGTATGGCGACCGTTTGTCTTTTAATGCTCAGCTCAAACGCATCAAATTTAGTCGCTAGCGATCTCCTGTGATGATTTCAGACTGTTAGAGCAGCTTATAATAAACTACATGCAACTGATCCCACCAAATGTTAAGTAGAAGCTTCGAACCATGGATATTCAGCTTTGCCGCTGATGTTGATACATAGCCAAGCTTACTCTACTTTCTACGCTTAGGGTTATTGTCTATCCAATGTTCAAACTCGGTTTCAACTCCTACGACACCCAATGTTCTCGCTTTTGAATCATTCCTTTCAAACGTTTCGAAAGTGTGATCAATGGTTTTGCATGTTCAGCTTGCGCTTGACATGGATCTTCCCGAATTAATGCCTCCAATTCTTTTGTTTTCAAACTTTTTCGATTCAATAGGGCGTTCTTCAACATCAAAATCATTATTTTCAAAGCATCTAAACAAATCTCTGCATGTTGTTTCCAACCGATTATAGTCGCCGTAAGTTTCACAAGAATTCTGTATGTTTCAGCTGCAGATTTCTTTGAATAAAGTAGTGCAGTAAAATTCCCCGAAAGTACACTTTCTTTGATACACTTAACATGTTTAACCCTATAAAAAAACAAAGTCTTATGCGTCAGTGTAATGACATACACTGAATTCCAAGCTTGCTTATTTTTATTTTTCATGTACCGTGTCTCTTCATGACAAATATCATTGACTACCACTTAATTCTGTCACTTGTCGGTCTCAACATTTGTCCTCTTGGTATCTCTTTCAAACCTTGCTCTGCTATCCATTTGCTCAGGCCTATCAAGTAGGTCTCGCGCTGCTTTAACCTGTCTGCCTCTCCTTTTATCCATCCTGTAAGTATTAAATTCTCCAGACCCTCCTTCCTCATTACGTGTCCCAGGAACTTCATGTGTCGCTTCCTGATGTTAAGTAGGATTTTCTCCTTGTTTCCATCCTCTCCGACACCTCGTCGTTAATCACGTGCTCAGTACATGATATCTTCAGCATCCTCTTGTAAAACCACATATCCGCTGCCTCAAGCCTCTCCATCATCCCTGAGGAGATCGTCCAACATTCACTGTCATACAGAAGGACAGCCATCACATAGCAATCCAGCACTCTGTTCTTTGTTTCCAATGAGTTTTTCCTGTTTTCAGTTACTTGGTTAGCATTTGAAATGCGTCCTTGGCAATCTTAATGCGTCTTTGGATCTCCATCTCGCACTTTCCATGCTCTGTCATCACGCTTCCCAGGTATTTAAATTTCTTCACCTGTCTTATTTTAGTTTATCAGACCTGTAGTTGGCATTTTAGGGTCTTCTTTTTGCTGATAATCATACATTCAGTTTTCTCAAAGTTTGTGCTTAGTTCTTTCTTCTCGCACTCTGTTACTACATTCTGTAGGAGGTCCTGCATTCTCCTTTCCGTGTCTGCTATCAGCACTTTGTCATCCGCGTATCTTACATTGTTGAGATTGTGGCCACCAATGATAAATCCTGGCAAATGCGTTAGTTCTCTCAGAATTGTTTCGCTATATAAGTTGAATAAATCCGGTGAGAAAACACAACCTTGTCTTATGCCCCTTTCTATTTTTGTATACCTGCTGAATTCACTTCCTACCCACACGAAAGATATTTTTGATTATACTAACGTCTTTTCCGAAAATGTCGGAGTTGTCAAGCATCTCTGTCAAGTCTTTGTGCCTTACTTTGTCGAATAACTTTACGTTGTATATAAGGCACAGATATTGTCCCTTCTGTATTTCTATTTTTTTTTTTTAATCATCTCACCCCAAGCAAGGCATTCCACTGCCACTATTGTGCATGGGGCTACATAGGGGAAGGTAAAGAGAAGGTGTGGTTAGACATAGGGAATGTCAGGAGGAAGGTGAGAGATGAGTAAGGATACCGAGGATGAGGGTTGGGCAGATGGGAAGAGTGTTTGATAGAATGGGCAGCAGGTTAGTGTGTTATGAGGTGTCTATTGACCTTACATTTAAACTCCTGGAGATTGTAGCCGTCGGGGAAGCAATCGTGTAGAAGGGAATTCCACAGTCGGGATTTCTCATTCAGATAGCATTCTGAGCATAAATATTGCATTCGTTGTTCCGGTATCTAAAGCCACGCTGTTCTTGACCTGCCTCTGGGTCAGTTTTGCTGCGCGCTCTGTTCATCAGAATATAGTACTTCCTTATAGATGCGTTACCATCTGAATCTACTCGTACGCAGTACTGGGAATGCCATCTGTTGGACGGCAGAGAGGACTTGTATTCGTGTATTCACTCTTCAAGTCCTTCCCATGCAACGAATTCAATTGGAATTCAAACTCGGCTGTCCAATTTCTCATTCTCATTCCACAGCACCGCAATTACGTCTGAAAAGGAATGAAACTTATCCGTTCTTCGATGTGAGAGATATCTTTCACAGTGAGTTCTTGCTACACAGCCAGCTGATCAGTTAGCAAGTCTACAATGAGATTCTTCAGTGTTTGTTTTGTTCAGTGCGTGAGACGAGATGAGAACTGTGGCAGGACAAATTCTGGCTGCTTCACCACGATAATACATCTTCTCCCAACACACTGAGCATCCGACAGTTCCTGGCCGAGTGGAGCATCGCGCGGTGGTGGAAAAACCTACTTAATCACCTGATCTTTCTCCGTGTGACTTTTTTCTTTTCCGAAAGTTGTAAGGAACCATCAAAATGGCCGTAACGACGAGCTGAGATGCATAGGCGCATTAGATTCGGACGAGGACTTCTTTAAAGGGGAAATAATGTAGTTTTTTATTTGGTATTGAAACAAATTCGTTCTTGAAGGCCGTTCGTAATAGGAAATGTTCGTAAACCGAATTTATTTTTCCAATAGGAATCAATGTAAAATGAATTAATTTGTTTCTAGACCTCAGATGATTGCTTTTTTGCAACGGTACTTTCTGGGCAAGTCCATCCACAAAACTAATGCAAATCATTAAATCTAAGAAAAAATGAATAAGCCCAATACTAAACAGATAAAATATAGACGAAAACTTTATTGAATTTTCCCGAACTCCCAAAATAACCTAGAAATTCAAGGAAAACTATGGATAATGCTAAATTCATTGTAATAAAGGAAAGTGAGTAAATGTTATTGTTGTTGAATTTTTTATTTTCGTATGTTGCTTTAAATCCGCATGGGAATGATAGAATAATATCCCCTCCACACACACACACACACACACACACACACTTTTTATAGACAAATGCATGCTGGGATTTTTTTCTCGCCAATAAAATAGACCGGTTTGTAATTTCATCTGACCCAATCCCAATCTGTCTTGTCTTAAAGACAGAATACTACGTTCACTTGTCTGAACTTCTGTGTATTAACGCCAATTTTTTTTATATTAGTTTTGCTTTGTTCCTTCCTTTCCTTTCTGTTGTCATTGCTTATTACAAACTTTGTCAATTCTGTTTGTTGAATAGTGCAGTTATTTTTTTGCATTTGATCATAGCTATTTATTCCACATCTTATTTGTTTTATATATATTTATTAACTTTACTAGCAGTATAACCCGGCGTTGCTCGGGTGTAATGAAAGCTTTAAAACTAATCCATGGTCCTGGAACTCAGACTCCTTGGACGTTGGCACGAAAGACTAAAAAGCAATAGTTATTTCCAGTTAAAGCGAAACTGTAGACTGAAAGAAAAATGAATGGATGTGAGTCAAATTTTGATTTCCTGGTATCAATATCAAATAAGTTTTTCGCCATAAACTGAATTTTGAAAGCTAAATAAGTCCTCTGAGTAAATGGTATCATGGCTGAGACTAAGAACTACAATTATACCAAACCCGAAGCAAAAACTAAAATAAAAGGGCTGAAAAACATAGACATTCAGGCAGATAAACAGACACACACACAAACATATTGCCTTTTATATATATATATATATATATATATATATATATATATATATATAATCGATTTTCTGCACTATTGTAAGAACTGCAATCTTGAAACTTCTGAATATCGTTTCTTATGTCTTTGTCTATGAGTGTATCAAATTTGATTCAAATCGAACCACTCCTTCTATAACCCGATTATTTCGATTATCGATTATCGATATTTATCGGGTCACTTCAACACAAAATCTAGCTAAGAACACTCGCAGATGCTTATAGTACAACTGTGTAAATTTTCAAGAAAATCGGGTCAGCCGTTTTGGAGTCTATAGGTAACGGACACACACACAGACATACACACATACACACACAGACAAAGTTCCATTTATAGATGAGTTTAGATTTATATAATTATCATTTATCATTTTATTTTAATTTGATAAATTATTTATGTATATATTTTTAATTTTAAGCATTCACTTTTAATTGTTAAAGGTTTTATGGTCATGTATGTTGACTTGAGAAAATGGGTACTTATTTTAGGAAAGGAGAGACAGGGCAAATCAGCGTGTAACATACTTGACGAGCCTGACCAGGTGGATGACAGAGCGGTGTTTTTATGGGGTAGCAGTAGAAAGCATGTTAAGAGCCACCAAGGATAACGAGACGTGGAAGGCCATGATTGCCTATGTCCTGAAAAACATTGCACAAAATAGATGATTCAGTACTCTAAAGACTTTTCTGCCTAAATAAGTTACATTTTTTTCAATAATTGTGTCATTATTTGTACACAGACACACATGCTTTTCTTTTAATTGTTAACGATTTCTATGACCATTTATGTTGGCTTGTAGGATGTCCTATGTAGGATGTGCGTTGTGGTGCAGTGGATATCGGCTTGGAACGAGAATCAGCGAGTTCGAATTCCAGTTGAATTCGTTGCATTCACTTACGAGCAAAGACCATTGGGAAAGGTATTAATCCGCCTCTTCCCTCCAGGTATGGGTTAAATAACAGGACAGATTTGGTTCTATAGCCTTGGTTGGCAACAAGTCTACCGCAGAAAGTAATGGCAACCTACTGCGGGATCATCTTTCGAGACATGATCTCTCAAGCGTGTATAACGTATTGCACTTAACTGACTGATGTTGGCTTGAGAAAGTGGTATTTCTTTTAGGAAGAAGATATTTGAAAAAAATTGGGGCGTAAATTTATATTTTGATAAGATTCGGTACTCTCAAGAATTTTTCGTCTAAATAAGTTGTTTTTTTTTCAATAACTGTGTCGTTCAAACGCGTGCACATACTCACACACACAGACGTACATACACACACATACACACACACGCTTATATATGCACCCACTATCTTTAGATAGATAGATAGATAGATAGATAGATAGATAGATAGATAGATAGATATCATTTATTTATTTATTCATTGAGATAGAATGCTCAGTATGGGTGATAGAAATAAGATATTTTGATTTAACCGTTTTTTTTATTGTTAAAGATTTTTATGGTCATCTATATTGACTTGGGAATGGAACATTTATTTTAGAAAAAGAGAAATTTGATAAAATCCGTGAGTTATGTTAATATTTTGGCAAGATTCGATATTCGCATTCTCAATAGGTTTCCGTGGAAAGCAGGAATTTATCAGGTGTTCGTAAAAAACTAAGACAATATACTTTTCACTTGTGAACTAAATTGACTAGTAACAGACGCCTGCAAATATACTTATCTTTTAAGTAAAAAGTAATATTTTTTCATTCATGTTCAATAATCATTCATTTTCATCGAATCGTATATTTTGGGAGCGATTATTTTATTTATTTATTTTTTATTTTTTTTTATTTTAAAGATTGTCAGTTACAGGGCCTGTATTATTCTTTTTCTCCTGGTGGAATGACAGTGTAATTAGAATTCATTTTAATGATATAAATGGCCATCACAATTTTCTAAAACTTGCATTACAGAAGAAAAATAATTTTCTTCTTGTGACTAAATTTATACTGTTTTCTTGCAATTAAACTAATATTAAATCCTCAAGGAGAAATAAGGTGTAATGTAATGATTAGATTACCTGTGAATGCAATGTTCACTTATTGGTCACGATTTTTATCTCCTTTCAAAAGATGACAGCATCCAATTGTAACCACGTTTGCTTTGCTTTCACAGGGCTATTTCGAAATTAAATGTATCAAGAATCGAGGCACCATTTTTAAGGAATTTTTTCTCATTTTTCTTAAAATCTGCCGCCATGTCTCCTTAATCGCATTCATTTCTACTCTTACACTTAATTTTCGATCTGAACGCACCAGGCTTTGAATACATTTCACGTTTGCATATTCTTTGAATTTTTGGCTGCCCACATCTTGGGCCATATCACATGTATTCTTCCCCTTGCTTAAACTGTCTGTGCTACTAAAAATATCGATTTCTTCATAGCACATTCACCATAAGCCAATTTAAATAAAATTAAAGTTTCAATACCACTTTTACCAATTATCACACAAAATTGATGTTGGTCCTGATCCATTTTTACTCATTTTCCTCCAGCAGTATAACATGAATGCATACAACTTCCTCTACTGCTCGGTAGCAAAACCAATCTTGTCTCTTTCTCAAGAAAGCAGAAATTTAAACATATCTGGGGGTGATCGGGTGCAAAATTTTAATAGTCATTACCAAATGCTGAAAACTCATTAACAACACACAGCACGCAGTAGTCACTCACGATATAACAAAATGAGTCATAACTTTAATGGTTCAGGACACACATATATTTAAATTGATAAACTGGTAATGAAGTAAACAGATAAATACGAACTTTCGGAATTAATGAAAATAAGGAATTGTGCTTATACAGTCAAAAGACGTTCCAGAATGACGGGTCACCCATCGTGATTTAGAAACGATAAGAGAGGTAGTAGGGTAGATTATAGACATAGTCAGACTGGTTAGAGAGTTTCAGTAAAAATGATAGTTGCAGTGAGAGATGAAAAGAGAAAGTAATCAGAATTCTTGCTAGTCGAAGGGATGCTCCGCTTGACTGTCGTGAAAGAAGACAAAATAACTGCGAAGATGTCCCAAGTGTTACTTACCTACACATGAGACCATGCCAGGAAAATCTATTAATAAAGAAACCAGTATATTGATGACTAGATTTTTGTCTTATTTCCTGTGGTCGTGATATTTCACGTCCCGTTCCTTGTTGAACAAACACTGGCTCTTTACTTGTTTTCACAGAGCTTCACCGCAAACGTGGGGTGAAGCTATGTGAAAGACCGACTGACAGTTGTGTTTGTATGCTTAACATGGGATTTGAATTGTAATATCTTGTATTTAAACAATTCACACACACACACACACACACACACACACACACACACATATATATATATATATATATATATATATATATATATTGTTTATCTTGTTTGTTATGGGATATTTAATCACTGCCGACTCAACACCGCTGACTTATCTCCGTGACAACACAACTCAAGGATAACTCAACCCAAACTTACTCAGCGCGAGGACACTTTGCGCTGGCGTTAAATTCACAGCTTCAGACTGGTGTTGGCTGTCATAGAAAACGGCCTATTTAGTTGACTGGTGTTCAATTTTCAAAATCTGACAAATAAACATGCTGAAGCAGTAAATGGAAGGCTGCACACAGAGCTGGGGATGAAGCACTCTACAATATGATGCCGCAGAAGGGTAAAAAAGAAGCGACATAGATTTTGTGAGCAATTAATTGCAGGTCATCTTCCTCCTCTTTAATTGAAGAAGTGTATGAAGGCAGATGAAAGATTTTCTCCGGCAGTTTCTTCTTTTTCACAACGATCTCTAACTGAATATTGGAAGGGATTTGCATGCAATTTTAAACGAATTTTTGACTTAAAAATAAAGTCAGTTATTAAAAAACGTTCCATAATATATTTTATATGTTTTTAAAAACTCGACAAAATAGTGCCGTAGTTTGCATGTCGTTAAATTGTCGTCGCACTGAGTAGGCTGTTAGTGAGTTGTCCTGGAGTTAACTTGTCACGGAGATAAATTGGCTGGTGTTACGTTGGCGAAGTTGAGTTGGCGGTGATAAGTCGTCCTGCTCCCGTAGCTGTAGCCTCACTGACAGTAAGATGATCAAATTTAAAATATAAATTGTTTCTCTATTTAAAATGCTACATTTATAACAAAATATGGAAGGAGAGAAAAATTATCTTCATTTTGGAGTATGCTCCTTTGTTATCGGGTCTGTTACATTCACTTACGCAGAAATATCCGTCGGAAAGGTATGAATAAATTTCTCCCTCCTACGGATTAAAAAGCAGGATACACTGGGTTTTATAGTCTTTATGGGCAACCAGTCTACTATAGAAATAAAAGACAACCTATTGCGGGAAAATATTCTTCCTAGTCATGAATCAAACATGTTCGCCCAAGCGTATATAGTTTGTGTCACTTAAATCACTGAGCTATAAAAACAAAGCAAGTAAAGCAATTGATACTGGCTTTTATATGTGTAGATTAATTCTTTACTAAGTTTTGTATGAAACAAGTGTATTTGCCGTCTTTCCACTAAAGCAGGTGTGACACAAGGTCTATTTATGTGGGATTCCAAGCCCTTAAACTCAGCCAAAAATATCCCGTAGACGCAGGTTAATGCTGGGTTGGGATCTTGTTTTATGAACCCAAGCGAAACTCTATCCTTCGTTAGAGTCTTGCTTGGGTCCCTCTCTGCTCGGGTGCAGAGAGGTGAACAGGAGTGCTTGCTCAAGACCGATTACACAGTCTGCAAGCGAACCTCTTTGCCGAAGCAAATCAGCTTTGTATGGAACAACGAGCTAGTTAACTTCCCTCCAAAAAAAAAACAAACTTACTATTCATCGAGCTAAATCAGACTCTTAAGTACTAGACTCTTGGGTTAGTCATCGCTGTCTTCCATGTGCCATGTTCCTTCATGACAGACAATTATGGCATTCTACAATATCTTAGCAATATTTATTTTTTGCTATTTCTCCCCATTCCCTGTTTTGTCATCTATTTAGACAAGATTGTTACGCAGATTATTTGTTGTTTCCAAATTTAAGCGTCCCTTTCATTTAAATTTTTCTTAAAATTCCCTAGTTAGTCACATGCTCCGTCGATGTTATTCTCGGCATCCTTCTGTTGAACCACATCTCTCTTACTTGACGTTTCATGTTCCTGCGCAAAAAATTCTTCATCATTTGCTGCCATACGTAGCTGCTGAGCACTCTTTTCTTTATTTGTTATGAAATTTACCTGTTTATTAATAATTTGCTTAGCTTTTAGGAGGCCTTTTTTTATTATTCTAATATACGTTTGAATTCACTTCACTTCACAGATATCTAATTTTCCTACTTGCCTGATTTTCATACTTCCTATTTGTACTAATTCCCTGGGGACCCGGTTCAGTATCCGATTATCCGATAATAGATTGTTATTAATATGATTAAAGAGAATTCATGAGAGTAACAAGATTGTGTCTTGCCATTCTCTCAAAATAAAAATTAGCCATCTAAATTCGCAATCTAAATTTTGTTGCAGTAGCAAACCTACCGACCAGTACATTCTGGAACTCAAGCTGGATTTTTGTTGCAGAAATTACAAGATTAGAGTACTAATGCTGCTAGGAGGGTTGGGTCGCCTTTTTTATCAGAATCCATTTTACACATTTATAAGTCTACCATTCACTTTGCATGCAATACTCTTGTCATATCTTGTCATGTGCTCTTGCTGTTCATTTTTCGGGGTTCTCGACAAAATCAAAAAGAGGATCTGTGATGTAATTGGTCCAGATTTGATTTCTCGCCTTTAGCCACTTTTTCACCAACAATATGTGGTTTCTCTCTGTCTTTTCTGTCTTTCCGTCTTCTGCACTAACGCGCTTGATTCCCTGGTGTCCCGCCCTCATTATTTCACCCGTGCAACTAGATTGGCATCAAGGGAACAAAGCTCGTCACAGCAGTAGCTATGAATATACTTGTAGAAAAGACAGAGAGAAGCCACATCACATCGGTGAGAAGTTACTGAAGGCGGGCTGCCAAGTCAGGATCAATTATATTTCAGAACCTCCTTTATATTTTGTTGAGAACATCAAGATGAAATTACGGAACACCCGACCAGATATAGCAACAGCATTTAATGCACGGACGAATGGTTGATTTATAAATGTGTAAAATGCATTCTGTTGAGAAAAACATCCTGTTTCGAAACAGTGACCCAACCTTCCTAGAAGATGCAGCTATGGATTCAATGTCGTCATTCCATTTAAGTTCATTTGAGAGATTGGGGCAACGATGTGCAGTGCGTTACTCTCTTGGAGACATAGATAATTTTTTGAGAGGTTAAAAATCATGCATTTTTGGTGACCGGTTGCACTATACCCAAGCAACTTTTTTCTGGAAGTGTTCAAATACACACCAGAAATTTCAAGGGTCACACTTAGGTACCTTCACTAAATCGCTAAAAAACAGCATAGAATGAATAAAAAAAGATCCCAAACTTAATAAAAACGAACTTTTTCAATCAAAATGTTTTATCGTTATTAAAAGGAAAGATCAAAGTAATTTTTAATTATTTTTTTTAATTTTTAATCCCTCCTAACATGTTCGAAATTTTGGCAGAAAATCTTGTTTTGATTTGAGTTAGCGGGTAACCAAAACGTTACGACTATTTACAATAGAAAACGTAATGAATACATTACCCACTTTTTTCCCGGGGACAAACACATTAATTGTCGGATTTTAATGAAACGTTCAGTACTTCTTCACAAATGAATGAAATTATTTTTGAAGTTATTATTTTTTAAAAGTCTTGGTAAAAATATATCTTTTAACCTCAGTTACCCCACTCCACGTAAATCCATGAAATTTTAATAAATTTTAAAATGTTGCGGTTTATTATTTTGTTAGTTAACGCAAGACTCATTGGGGAATATAAATCATCTATTTTTTAAATTTTGCCTCTGTATTCAAAAATCTGCTCTGAAGAGTAAAATAAAAAATGAAATAAAAAACTCAGATATTATTTAATTTGGAAAACTTTTAATTGCTTGAATAAATAATAAAAATTAACGGCATTATAGTCTGAAGAAAAAACAATTTTTCGATAACTTATGAAATTTTAAAGGAATTGTTTTCATTTTCTTTTGTTATTATGATAATTTTTAAAGTTTCAAAAATATTTTTAAAATCTTCAACGAACTGTTGCAGTTAAACTTTTTACTTAAGAATTTATATTGAATCTCGAAAATTGAAAAGTTTAATAAAAATAGTTCTGCCTCGATGCTTTTAAAATAATTTAAACTATTTTTTTTTCTTTTTTTGCATTTGAAGACTTTTTTTTTTTTGTTATTTTTTGTATGGTAATTTCTATGTGCAAATTAAAAGGTCAGAGTTTCATCCCTTACCTGAAAATAAATTGGTACAATTTTATCGCTTATAAACGCCATACACTTTATCTCTAATCAAGTACCTGTCAACAAGTTCTTGATTTACGGCGCGGACTGGTCAAAAAGTTCAAATCTGTGATTAATAAATAGTTTTATTCTAAATTTCACGCTATAAATAAGTAATACTTGTGTAAATCGGGTTAATTTAACGTAAAATTTGCTAATTTTCCAAAAATAATGTGTCTCAAACGTATAATTTTTAGCAAGATTTTTAAAACCGAGAATTAAAAATGTGTCGATCGCTCAAAAATGGTGGCAAAACTCAAAAATTGAAAAAAATCTCAAACTTTTATATTCCAATCAATATAATTTCTGTTTGAAATAAACCAGAGTATTTTGGTTACTGGAAATAGTAAATTTAATCATTTAGATTTCAATTAAAACTAAAATAAATAATTCAAGAAAACTTTTCATTTTTAAAAATTCATTTTATAAATAACTATGCAGTTTTTCTCGCGATTTAGTGGAAGTATCTACTATACATGAAGTCGGTTTGGTTTTTATTCAGTTCTAAACTTACGAAGTTTGATCATCTCTTTTTATCTTTTCCTTGTCAATATATTTCATTCGATATTTGCTTTCATTAGTTTGTTTTTTATTGTTTTGACGAATTCGTTCGTTCATATTTTAAAGACAGTACCAATCCGTTGACTCCTCGTTGTTATAGTTGACGTTAATTCTATGACTTATCACAGATTCGATAAAACGACAATAAGATTTTTAATATTTTACGATAAATAGATAGATATGAACAGATAGATATGAACAGATAGATGGATATGAACAGATAGATAGATAGATAGATAGATAGATAGATAGATAGATAGATAGATAGAATCATGTTCACTCAGTTGTTTTGCAAACAGTGAATAGGACAGGTAAAACTTCCACCAAGAAAAAATATTTTATTTTTCTTCTTTTTTTATCTCTCTATTTTTCTATTGCTTTCTTTCTGTCTTTCTGTCTTTTGCTTCTTTTTCTTGATATCCCTCTATTTCAGAGTGACTCGTTTAGCATTTTTCATTTTTCACTTCTTTCTTCCTCGTCTTTATCTCTCCATTCCTCACATCCTTTTTTCATTGTTTTTACTCTTTCTTCATTCTTCTAAGAGACTTTCCATCATTCATCTTTTTCCCACCTCCAAGGTTCCGACTCCATGTCGACACAACAGACGTCGAAAATTAGTAATCGGCGCCATATGCGGGAAGCGAACGAGCCGTGTGGGTCATCTGTACGCGTGGTCAGACCATCAAATGGACATGGGTCACTCGTGAGTGTTGCTAGAGCCGTGAGCAGGTTTATCTTACACTGGTTAAGAACGAAGATTGTCTTTTACAAGTGATCTGGCGGTCAGTGTTGTAAAAGGCGCCCATTTTGGGGAACAGGTTATTAGCGTGACTGGGGAATTGGTAACGAGATGGAGTCGGTGTCGGAGTTGAGAAGAAAAACTGTGAGATAATTGACGGTATAAAATGAAACCTTTGAGGGTGACATGAATGTGAGGAAGGTAGAAATTAATAATAGTTTTATGGATAAATTGGTCGAGGTTCACCACATGCCAAAGAAAGATGAGTGGCAAGCCAAGAAAGAAAATGAAGTACGTCCCAAACTATATATGGCGGAAGATACACGAATCATGCGTCGCCGATTCTTATTTGGCGTGTACAAAATATTTGAGTCAACTGGCACGGAATTTACGTCTGCTAAAAGAAGTAAAGAACCGACATACATACAGACAGACAGACAGACAGACAGACAGACAGACAGACAGACAGACATTAGAAGCCCTCAAATCTGAACTTCAATGTAGTTCGGATATGAACGGGTTCGTATATAATGTGGCATATGTAATATAACTATACAGCAGTAAATGAAAACTTAAGTGTCTCACGAAAGTGAATATGAATTTCAAATGTTTAATGTTTCAATAATAATAATTTGTGGTGCAGTGGATATCGACTCGGAATGACAAATCAGGGTGCCGAGTTCGAATTCCAGTTGAATTCATTGCATTCATTTACGCTCAAATATCCTTAGGAAAGGTATTAATCCGTCTCTTCCCTCCAGTTATGGGTTAAATAATAGGACAGATTGATTTCTATTTCATTGGCTGGCAACCAGTCTACCCCAGAAAGCAATGGCAACCTCTGCCCACTCAGTCATGTTTCTTTCGTGATATGATCGCCCAAAGCGTGTATCACGTATGGCACTTGACTGAATGCCCAATGAGTTTTTTTCTCCATTGTCTTTCTTATTTCTTTTCTCGTTTCGCTTACCTTTCGCTTTTCTAATCTTTTAAAACTAAAGCATTTCTGTAAATTACGTACACTTGTACTATTATACAAATATTTTTCTCCATGGATTTGATGATTTCATTGATAACTTTTTCTCCTGATTCCCAGTTTTCTTTACCATTCTTTATATTTTCACCGTTATCGGAAGAATTTGATTCGTCTTCTATTTCTTGACTCATTTTGAAGCGATTCTATCGATTAACAATTTTGTAATTCATTAGCGTTTTCATTTATCAATTCTTTTAAGTTATCGAAGTGAAAGTATTTAGTGGATCATCTTCAAGTGCAGGTTTTAGTGTTTCGATCACTTTCAGCAATTCTTGTTTGTTAATTCGCAAATTGAGCGAATTAGGGATTTTGTCTATCGTTTCCTCTTCACTTACATTTGGTCCTATGGTTCAGAAACTGTTCCAAGCTCTTGAAATTGTTATAGTTTTTAAAAAGGCCGAGTTACTAACAATTATCTGTAAAGAAAAGAAAAATACTAGAATTATTATTCGTACAACATCTAAATGAAATCACAGAGAAGTTCGGATATGAGGATTTGTACGGATGAACAGATTCTTAGGAGTACAGAACTTAATAATAGCGAAGAATAAGCGAAATTTGCATGCCATTTTTATACTAAAAACTAAAATAAACGACCAGTTTTGTCCCAGATCGTTTAAAGTTTATTTCTGGGAAATTTATATAAGCATGGAAAAATAAAAGATGATAATGAAAGGGGGAAAATGAAAGCAACCTAGAGTCCAATATATATATATATATATATATATATATATATGTGTGTGTGTGTGTGTGTGTGTGTGTGTGCGTGTGTGTGTGTGTGCAATGTCCTTTGGAAAAGGTTCAAGTCATTTTCAATATTTTATTTTTCACGTTTAGTGAGATAAGAAAAAACAGCCCATCAACCAAGTCTCTCAATGCACACCAAAAATACAGACTTATATCCTTATTACTTCTGGCTATTTCATTACCTCAATCTTCAATGAAAAGGAAGAGAATTTAAGACGTGGAGGCGATTAAAGAGAACTTTATAAGACAGCTGCTGGTGATGTCTAAAAAGAGCATTTCGGACTGTAAAAGTAGATGAAATGAAATAAGTGCATGTGGCCACAGTAGAGTGTTTTAGAGTGATTTAGGCAGTCATTACTCATTTCTTCTACTTCATGTGTAGTGTCCGTTCTGGACGCAAGCAATCATGGGCTGCCACTTCTTCTCGGTATCTCTCCTAAACCCCGCTCTACCATCCATTTGCTCAAGCCTATCAAATATATCTCTCGCTGCTTTTCTCTGTCTCTCTTTCCTTCTATCCATCCTGTGAGTATTAGATTCTCCACGCCATGTTTCTTCACTATGTGTCCCTGGAATCTCAGCTGTCTCTTCCTGATGTTAAGTATGAGTTTTCTTCTTGTTTGCATCCTCTCCTACACTACATCGATTCTAATGTGTTCGGTCCATGGTATCTTCGGCATCCTTCAGTAGAACCACATTTCTGCTGCCTCGAACTTCTCCTTTATCCGTGAGGTGAGCATCCAATTTTCACTGCCATACAGAATAACAGATATCACACAACAGTCCAACACTCTTTTCTTTGTTTCCAATGAGATCTTCCTATCTCTCAGTACTTTGGCTAGGTTTTGAAATACGTCCTTGGTCATGCCAATGTGTCTTCGTATCTCAGTGTCGCACTTTCCATCCTCTGTCAGCACGCTTCCCAGGTATTTAAATTTCTTTACTTGTTTTATTTTAGTTTCTCAGACCTGTAGTTGGCATTTTAGGGTCTTCTTTTTGTTGATGACCATACACTCAGTTTTGTTGAAGTTTATGCTCAATCTTTTTTCCTCGTTTTCTCTTGCTACCTTCTGTAAGAGGTCCTGCATTTTCTTTTCTGTGTTTTCTATCAGAATCGTGTCATCTGCGTATCTTACATTGTTGAGATTGTAACCGCTGGTGATAAATCCTGCCAAGGATTAAAAGATTTCCGAATCACTCAGTTAAGTGCCATACGTGATACACGCTTGGGCGATCATGTCTTTTTGAGACATGACTGACTAGAAGATTATCCCGCAGTAGGTTGCCATTGCTTTCTGCGGTAGACTGGTTGCCGACCAAGGCTATAGAACCCAATCTGTCCTGCTATTTAACCCATAATTGGAAGGAAGAGACGGATAAATACCTTTCCCAAGGGTATTTGCGCGTAAGTAAATACAATGAATTCAAGTGGAATTCGAACTCGGCTCCCCCGGCTTCTCGTTCCGAGCCGATATCCACTGTACCACAACGCACATACAGATCTCCATAATTATTAAAGGCTTCTTTCACATCATGTCGCAGACAAAAATAAAGCTCTCAAGCCTGTGTTTGAAACGTTTGCCACTCTAAGCTTATGTACCGTTGCTTAATTAGTTAGCTTGTTGACTCTTAAACTTTGAACTACCAATTTCTTTATATATTTCAGTACCGGTGTTTAAATTAGAGGTTATTAATATGCAACGAGGCCAATTCCCAGCGTTTCAACAGAAAATGGAAACCGCTATAACACTTTTATCCATTTCTGTGTCACTGTGCATCAAAAACTAGGAAAGGCCCGTTGCATACTCACAGGGAAACGAAATTTGAAAATATACGTAATGGCGATGAATGAAAATTTGTCTCTTTCCAAAATATTTATATGTTTATTTCAGCAATTTTGCACATTCTGAGTAGGTACGTAAGTTGGTAGATAGTTAAGTAAGTAGGTAGGTATGTAGCTGGCAAATGGGAAAACTTCTGCTACTTCTGACATTGTAAACTAACAGATCAGCTATTCCTCTCAATCAGCAAGAACACTAACTTTCTTCTGCCAACTCTTTGCTCATTCCAACTTTACATCTGGCTGGCAACTCTAAATCATTGATATTACTTTGACGGTTTGTTTCAACAAGTAACCGACATCCCGGCGCTACTTCAAGGGACAATTTCTACAACTTTCCGAAATCCGAACCAAACCTGACCGTTAAAATAAACCTGCTAAGGAAAATCCTAAACGTTCGATTTGTTATCACTTGATATCAAAATTATTCCTTTGTGAGTAAATTATTTCTATTTTGGTCAAGTTTGTTGCAGCTTTGAAGTATCCTATTTCAAAGACTTAATAGCTGGTCATAAAATATGAAACACATGAGACCGAAATAAAAACACCTTCCATGCCAGACTTAAACAAATCAGCTAAAATTGTGTTTGTGGATTTGATCATTTTATAGTAAATTCACGTCTAGAATCAAAAAGCATATCTTTTTTAATACAACGATGCTTATACAACGTGGGATAATTAATAGCGATAAAATTAAAATAACTTTTTGAAAAAAGTTGAGTGATTTAGGTTAAATTAAATATGTAGATGAATTTAAAGCTTAAATTTAAAGCTTTTTGTGTTTTTAAAGTTTCGACATAAATCAACATTTTTGATTAAAAACAGTTATGGCATAAGAAAGATTAGTCACAACTAATAGTGAAAATATCTAATTTCGGAAATAAGACACTTTTTGCAATTCACTAGATGCCTCGCTACTTTACTTGTTGACCTTCTAAGGTTACTATGCATGTGATACAGAATATATAAGATTGGCCGCCAACGTCATTCGAGATCAACAGAGGTAAGAAAATTCAAAATGTGCCAAAGTAACATTTTGCGAAAAATAAAGACGAAATATTGACATGGTTATTAACTTTATGAACTTGTGCATTTTTTTCATTTCATAAATCGTGTGGAGGCAAGGTGGAATAATGGATAGCTGCTCGGATTTAGAAAATCGGAGAGCCGAGTTCAAATTCCAGTAAAGGTCATTGTATTCACTTGAAAAAAGTATGAATCAATCTTTTCCCCAGCTTATGGCGGGACAGACTTGGCGGTAAAGGTAAAATCCAGATCACTCTTCTGCGTTGTATGTCCTGCCGCTTTATGTTCTGAGAGGAGGGGTTAACCTCAACATCCTCCGTTCAAAATGAAACTATTCTGCCTTTAATGTCACCAGGAATCACAATTGTGAGATAGCTATTTAAAGACCCTTTCTAACAAAAATTCGAAAATATTCTACATTAAACTTTATTTTTCAGAGTTTTGTTTCTTCAAATTATAAGATACCACAAGACTATATTGTGCCAGTGAAATAAGTATTCGTTCTTCACGGAATTATGCTATAGAGGAAATAAAAACTCAAAGCTAATGCAATAATTTTTTTGTTTTAATAATTTTACCTCATGCAAGGCGAGAGTGCCACTAGTACACAGATAATTAAGCTGTATGTGCATTTACCCAGTTTCAGACACTTTGGAAGCCAAATGAGCTGCCTCATGTTCTTCCACACTGGCTTCGACTAAAAGCTAAAACATTTCATTCATGATTCTCAGAAGTCTCGGCTCTTAAAATGTGTGAAATAGAGTTAAGTCTTAATTAGTGTAAAAGAAAAGAAGGATATATTCATTACCAGCGACCCTATTAACTCAATTGACTTGTCTCCTTGTATTCAGAATATTCAATTCCAAAGAATCTAAAAGCAATCGGATGTCTAACCGTACTAATGAGCTGTGATACAGCGAAACAGATCTGTCAGTGGATGACTATTCTACGCTCTCACACCCTAATTAAGCATCCTGGAAGAATGGCAGATTTTGAAAAAAACATTTGCTACTCTAGCATCTACGCATCGTTCATTTAGTAATGAATTAGAACACTCTTAGTTACTGACGTGTGTTTACATGGTATATCACGCGTTAAAAATCTGCCTTATTCTACCGAGCGTCCATAGCACAGAGTTAGAATCTCCGACTGATGTCAGTTTGGTCGGGTTTCAATCCTGGCTAAAAGCAATCGGATGCCTGACCGTACTGATGCTCTGTGATAAAGCGAAACAGATCTGTCTGCGGATGACTATATATATATATTTGAACGTGATATATATATGAACGTGAGCGTTCTAAAAAAAAGCGGTAAAATCATTATTGCAAATCACCTGAAGAAACCACATGGTTGAAACCTAGGTCGCGTAATAACTCGTTTAAAACTGAATATTCAAAGGTTCTGCAAAATAATTGTATTGAACACTTTTTAATACAACTGTGTACTGGTCTAATTTTTTATTATGACCAAAATCTATGTATTACGATTGAGCTCTCTGGAGAAGAAAATTTAAAAACAAAAACAGTTTCCACTTGTGCTATATACGTGACTCTTCAGAAATGAATTGAGTTCTTTCGGTGACTGGCGTGTATATACACTGCTTATATACAACACGTTAAAATTTCCCTTCTTTGATTCCATACGTCTATGACATAGGGAGTAGCGACTCCGACTAACACCAAATCGGTCGAGTTTCAATCCCGGCCAGAAGCAAGTGGATGCGTCTAGCCACTCTGATGAACTGTGATACAGCGAAACGGGCTTGTATGTAGATGACATATATATATATATAAATATTCTTTGGAATTGAATATATATATATATATATATATATATATATGCAAGGTATCAAAAGTACTTTTACAAACTGTGGGGGCGGAGTTCTCACACCAAAACAAGGACAGCAGTTCATATAAACATATGTCCGCAAATCCTTCGTTTTTTAGTTATTAAGTTTAAAGAAAGTTTATGGTATAAGACGTTTTAATACGATGTAGACTGTTACATTTGTCATTCGTATAAATTTGTTCCTAGTCTGTCTTAAACGGTTAAATTTTGTAATAGGATTTGATTGAGAAGTGTTACGCTTAACAATGACGGGATAATCACATCGTGATCAGGCAGATATGATTTTTACTTCCTGTTGTGGTAATGGTCGCAAGACTGCACGGCGTTTCAGATTGCGTTTTCAGACCGAAGGCAGCCGAGTCATCCACAGTTTGCAGCTGTTTACTGCCGGGTTGCTGTGACAAGATTCGTGGCACCACAAACTATGGATCGAATAAAACCGCGATTTGCTCTTACACCTGACAACGAAGCACACATTTTACGGGCTGTCGAAGACGATTACGTTATCAGTACACATCAATGTCGTACATTTCTTTGTACTGCATGAATGGCACTTCAAGAGCAGCTCCTGTATCCGTATCATTTGTAACCTGTGCACGGTCTTTCGCCCTCTTGTCATTTACCACGGTAAAACTATTGCCGATGGTTTATTGCACAAACTGCTGATCTGTTGTTTGTCTCTTCAGTCTTGTTTATGGATAAGGCAACATTTGGAATAAATGTATTAACAAATTTACACAACCAACATTTGTGGGAGGATCAGAATCTATGTTCGTTTTACATTAATACGTGGGCTGGAATCGTAGATGACTGTCTAGTAGGTCCATATGTTCTCTCAGCAGTAAGAGTAAGTGAAGTAAGTGAAGGATATTTGTATTGCAGTTTTTGGATACGCCTGTATACTAGTGAGCCAGCCATGAGCTAACTCATTTTATAGTTCACAAATAGAAGGGTTAACCAATCAGAAGGCTTAAAATATTCAATACAACTTGTATAAAAGACGGCCATATTTTCCCGAGCATTGGCGATCTAGTCCGATTCAGTAGGACGATATCTGCCGCGAGTCCGTTCGTTTTCGAGTCGTGTCGTTTCTTGTGCGTTCGATTGAAAAGTTCGTAAGGGGGAAAGTACGGTATCTAAAGTTCGTAAGTGGAATGTTCGAAAGGTCGTGCAGTATTTCTTCGCATAGAAATACACATACGGAAAACCTCCGTCGACAGGAGGGTAAGATGGACAGGGCCCCCAAGGGCCAGGATCGTCAATTCCCTGTACCTCGGCCTGGTGTTGAGGGAAGGTAGTAAAGGATGAGTAATATAATGATTCACAGAAGGATAGGTTCCCTGAGTTCATCGTCGGCAACGAATTCATTTCCGTCCCGGAAGTGTTGCAGGCAATAGAGCCAAGGATCATCTCCATGCTGACTAAAGATCGTAAAACCCACAAGTTCGTCGGTTTCAGCCGGGAGGTAGTCGAGGAAGCTATTAAAAGCTTTCAAATAAAAGCAAAAAGGGTTGCGAGAAGAAGTCATGCTATGTGGGAAATCCTGCTTAGCACAACCAAGGAGGCAAAGCAGCTGGCCGGCGCAACGTTATCGACGAAAATGCTGCGTCTCAAAACGGAGTACATGAGCACCCGCAAGACCCGCGTAACCTTGCATTGGGTGCCCAAAGAAATATCGGAGAACCATATCTGGGCTTTTTTTGCCCGATATGGGAAAGTTGCGGAGGTGGCGGCAGTAATCAGCAAGGCAGGATTTGCCACGGGCGACATTATTCTGCAGGTGACGGTCTCCAGAAAGAAATTTGGAGAAATCCCTAATATCCTCACCTGCAGTGGCAGATCTATCTTTGTTGTCGTCGAAGGAAGGAGACCGTTCTGTTGGGTCTGTGGAGCTTCGGATCACGTTGCTAAGGGTTGTCCGCCTAAAACTCCAGCCCCTAAGACCTAGCAAACTCAAGCACCAAAGGAGGTGGAAGTAAAGAAGGAAGTCCCGAAGGAAGGAGATTGGTAGGTGGCTTGGAAGAAAAACCCAAAGAATTCAGCTATATCCCGGAAAAAATTCCTGCCATCTTCAGAGAAATTATCTCCATCTCAAATGAAGTCACCTCCGCCACAAGAAAAAACACATCCAAAGTTTTCTCCGACACTAGAGAAAAGGCCGCCTCCCAAGCAGGATGTCCTTCATGGTAAGAGGAAGAAATCCCAAGCCAACGGAGAAACAGTCTATACCGGAGGACATGGAAGTGAATATGCCGGTGTCAAGGTCCTCTTCGTTAAAAAGAGGACGAGACGAGGAGGATGAGGAAGCGGAAAACCGTAAGGTTCTTCGAAAAAGCAGAGCAGAGGCAGTGGAAGGAGTACCTCCAAGAGCTTCATCTGTTTCGGTGTCTCCAGAAAGACAGAAATTGACATATGCTGCAAAGGCAAAGGGCCTCCCCTCTGTTATATATCGACAAACAACAAACACGCATATATATAAAAATATAAGTTGTATTTTTATTAATGACGATGAACCGTGTAGCCTATTGAACAGAGAGTGAGAGCGCTCTTCTAAGGGTTGACGGGAGTGTCGTGGTATCTGTTGTGTGTCTCTCTCTCTACTGTTACTCTGGTCTGGTCTCGTCTGTCTGTCTGGTGAATCCGTGCGCCGAGGTCTTTTTATAATCTCCAAACCGGGACTTTTTCTTCCGGTTTTTTGCCTCGCCCACGCACGCCCACGTAATTCTCAGAGACACCTGTTCTGTTTGCCTCTTGTAGCCATTTCCGCTACTGCCGGAAATAAGGTCAAACAAACATCTGTTCCTTTCAACGACCGGAAACGCCCCCGCTTGCATCAGCTTCCTCGGGTGGGCCCAGATTGTTATATTACACCCTCTACTTCCCAAAAATCCCTCCTTCCCTTTAACGCATTCCAATCACCGCGATCAAAACTCCGATCAAATCTCTTTCCCCTTCTACTATAACCCCTTCTGCTATTACCACCCAACCCAAGAAGAAGAAACATATCCTCCCCTAAGAGAAAGCCCTATGTCACATAGATAAGAAGGATATCACGAAGGAGTGATCAGCGTAAAGGCACAGCCTTCTAAAAGCCTCTTCTCAAGTTAACGTCTGTGATGACAAATCCACAGATGATCCAAATACTTTCCCCAAGGTCCAGGGGGTTATTATCTTGATACGTAATACTGGAGGAAACTTCCGGGTTTGGGACCATCTGGCTGTAGTCAGGGACTATTATGAGAAAACCAGTATTCCTGAGCTAAGTAAAATGGCTAAACTATGTGCCGGGAGGGTCCCTCTTTTTGCTCCTCCCCTGAATATACAGTGCTCAAACTAGCCTACTCCACGGACGTCGGCGGGATTGTCCTTGACGGACGAATCACAGGGGCCAGGATTAACAGCGACAAATCTTCCGGCTTGCGGTTAGGTGCCTGGAAGGGTGCTACCCTCCCGGGGCCCTTTGACGGCCCTGTCCGCATTCTTGGAGTGTGATTTGGGCTCGACCTCCAGTTGGAGAAAAATTGGTCTGAAGTACAGGCAAAGGTCGGAGCGTCAGTCGGGATTTGGCGTTGAAGAAATTTGTACTTAAATGGTTTGGCCAAGGCAAGTGCCACATACGTCTTTTCCATTATTCTTTACCGGCTGTCTGTACTTCCTCTTTGTAAGCGGCATGTGGAGGCGATCGAGCGTTTGCTATTCTCCCTTCTGTGGAGAGGACGCAAACATCACGTCGACAAAGATTTTCTGTGTCCAACGTCCATGTCAGGCGGGAATGGGAATGCCATACGTGGTGAGTCACAAACTTGCCTCGAGGTTGGCCTTTCTCTGTCGTGCGTTGATGAAAGACTCGTTGCTGGCGGGTATAGTGAGGGACATCACTCCGTCTATCTCGAGGCGGTGCCGCAAGCCTCGGGAGCGATCGAGTTTTCTTCTCAGATGCCTGGTGGCCTTGCGGGCCATTCCTTGGTACAGTGACCTTTTTTAGCCTAAGAAAGTCTTCTATCAGAAATTAGTGGCGGGCATCGAGAAGGATCCACTACTCAAAGTGCTCGGCATGTCGGAGGATGAGTATCTCTCTTTTTGGTCTTAAGCGCCAGGGGCGGACTATCTCAGCAACTTTTTCACTTACCTGCCGATTAGTTCGGAATTGGTTGTATCTCAATGGCATGACCTTCATATGGGGCCTAGTGGATTTGCCAGATTGTGAACACTGCAACCTTGGTTTAAAGGAGACATCTACGCACGTCTTCTATCATTGTTTGCGGGTTCGCCCTCATGGGACCGTGTCGGCTAGTTGACTGCTCGTATCGCGCCGCGTGAGCTCGTGCTCATTAATCGTGCATACGCCTGTGAAAATGTTATAATGTGTCGCCTCCGTTCTCTGGAGTAAAGCGGATGGTGTTTTTGTCTCTACTAGCCCGGTAAGAATGGTGATATGGACGACGCGACTTGCGGGGTGGTCGTCTTTCACATCAGGATTTGATCCGATATTTTGAGCATCAGCTCAAAATCAAGATCAGATCTGACTGGAAACGGCTGACTTCGACAGCCTTCAGCAAAATCTGGGTAAATGTGGCGAGCCTGGTTTGCGTGAACGGGGTAGCCTCGATTTTCTCTTTTATGTCTGCTAATCGCATCGGGGTATATTCCTTTGGAACCCTCCTCTGGTTAAGGTAGTTCCTGTTTTTTGTTATGATCCAGGTCGAGGTTCCCAGTTTCCCCAGTTTTTATTTTTCCGTTTTATCTCGTCTGGGTCAGGATTATATTTTCCCCATCCATTTTATTTTCTTCTCTTCACTCTCTGTAGAAAGAGCACCGCTTGATTTTGTCATAAAGAGCAGAATACAGCTGCCTCTTTGTTTTGTGGGTTGGTTGGGTTCAACTAACATCATGAATTCTGTTTGTTTTTTTAGTTGAAATTTTTGTTTTGGGAATTTGTGCTATCCCCCTCCCCACATATCATTTTATGATAAATTTTATATATATATATTTGTATTAATTGTAAATAATAAAATTTTGATGGTCATTTGGGGTTTTTGTAGGTCCCTGGTATGTTTGAGGTATATGAAGGATTGAATATCAAGTTCTTGTGGTGGATGAGAAAATTGTAAAGTATGTTTGGGTCATGAGTCGGATTAGCTAGGTATTGAATAGGTACTGAAGACCAACCTGACTTTTTGCCCCCCCCCCCCAATTGTCCTTGTGCCACAATTGTATTTTGTACAATAATTAGCTAGTCCGATTCAGTAGAGTGTCTGACTCGTAAGTGTTAATCTTTGACGTTGTTCATTGAACAGATTACGTACTGCGCTGTATTCTATATAAATAGATAAACTCTGGTGGACATGGTCAACAATTTGGACATTTTGTTATGATTTGCTGTATACAACGATGGACCTTGATTGTACATTTAACCGAGTCTACCGTAAACTTTAAACTTGATAGTTCAAAAACGAAGGGTTCTTGTTTGGATGTACTTGTGTCCTTGTTTTGGTGTGAGGAACCTGTCCCCAGTTTTTCTAAAAGTATTTTTGAGACACCTTGTATAGATTATTGCAAACGAATATTTTAGTTGATGCACGTGTTTGAATAGACGTCCCGTTTTTAATCAGTGTCTGTTGTATCGACCGGCCTGTGCACACCAGAAAAATTAATAAAGAATATGTGCTTCCCGGCAAGGTGAGAACCTCCGCCCTCTTTTTAAAGAAAATCCACTGCCTGATCTCGACGACAGCAAGATTCTATTTAACTTTTCAAGGAATTCACATGGTCATCTTCAGATTTTCTCGAACTCCCATATCTGCAAAGCAATGTTTAAAGAGCTAATGAATGTATATATGGGTACGTATTGAATTTTATAGAATGTGCGTTGTGGTGCAGTGGACATCGGCTTAGAACGAAAAATCGGAGCGCAGAGTTCAAATTTCAGTTGAATTCACTGCCTTCACTTCCGCGCGAATAACCTTGGGAAAGGTATTAATCTGTCTCTTCTCTCTCCAGCTATGGGTTAAATAGTCTTCACCAACGCGCATTGCCAAGCGTGGCGAGTACGGCAAATCCTCTAAAATGACGGACGAGCAACAGGAAAGGAAACAGTGGAAGCCATTCCAGGGAGAGGTTCCTCAAACGAGGGTGAAAAATCCTGATCCAGATTGCATTTTATATATGTCGATGATTACGTAACATGCTCATACATATGCATAATTAGATATATATGCAAATTACGGTACTTAATCACGTTTAAGTAACAAATATATACGAACAGCATTTGCAAATGTTTTTCAAAGTTAAATCTCATTTTCAGGAAACGTTTTAGTGGGAAAATAATTGCGCCTTATAAGAAGGATATCCGAAAAGTAAACTACAGGCTGGCATAAATCTACCAGATGTAAAACATTGAAATCTGCAAACATGAAGAAATAGGTTATTCATAACTTATAAGTTTTAATAGTGCGCCAGTCGTATATAACGTCACAGTAAAGAAGACAGCCATATCAAACATCAAGATGGTGTAATGGTTAGCAAGCTTGTCTCGCTAGAATTTGTTACAAGTGAGTTCAATCCGCACTGGGCACCCCATACTTTCGGTCTTGTGCTACATCTAAGCTACGCTTAGAAGATCATTCTATCAAACATGAAGATGAGAGGTGCAATACGTTTTTTTCATACCGAGTATAAAATCCTGTAGAAGTCCACAATTAACTTATTGCTGTGCATGGCGAATATTGAATATCCAAGGAAAGCATTTACTTGAAAGGGACAAGGTTTCCGTAAGTCTCCCTGCTCCTTAAAAACGTCACCCTGCATAGAGACAAACTGATAAAGGAATGTCTTCAGTGATATAGTAGTGGGGTATTTCTTTTAGGTATCGATCGCATTGTTCTGACTTGATTCATCTCTTTTGTCTCCGGAAACGACAGCTATCAGAGTAACGATTTATCATAGATGCTGTTGTTGTGGCAGATGCAAGAATGTCACCAGTTGCTTGACACCACGTTTTCCGAGGAGGTTATTTATGCATCCGCGCCTGATGTGACAAATGCATCAATCTCAATGGCGACTGCATGAACAAGTAGCATAGTAATGCTGGTAACAGATGCACAATGGTTTATTTATCAAGTAATAAGTCTGTTGGATTAGTAAATGGTAGTACAATATTTTTCGGACATCGCTCTTACATATTTATATATATTTATCTGTAAATTCAGATCATATTTACGAGGAATAGCTATTTCAACATGTTAGTTCGAGACATGCATAATCAACCCCGTTCAATCAAAGAATAACAGAATTGACAATGCATATCTTGAACTGACATGTTCAGATAGCTATTCCATTTAAATATGATCTAAATTTACAGATAAATAAATATCTGCTCTGTAAATGAAATTGAATTTACATTGAGCTCTCTGTTGAATCAGTTTTAATATTTAAACGATATTACTATGATCCTCCCGGATTATTTACCAATCTTATCCTGGATTTTTACCGCCGCGCCGCTAGATACATATAATGGACTCTCCCGTCATTTGCAACGATGAGGAGCAAGAAGCTCAGTTCTAAGGGCAGAGCAGGCAGACTACCCGTATAATTTTCTTTAATTTTCCATACTTTTCAGAAGCCGAATGCAGAGAACTTGTGCACAGCATGCCAGAAGTCTCAAAATGACCCTCCACAGTTTTTTTCTCCTAGACCTGTTGCGACCCAAGACTATAGAACCCAGTCTGTCTTGCTATTATCCCACAGCTGGGGGGTAAAAGAGTCAGATTAATACTTTTCCCAAGGATATTTGCACGTAAGCGGATGTAATGATTGAAATTCGAACTCGGCTTTGCAATTGCTCAACCATTACTCTAGAAAGAGAGAGAGAGAGAGAGAGAGAGAGAGATTTAATCATTTCACCCCTTACAACGCTGTAATTCACTAAGGCACAAGTGTTTACTAAGTGTGAAAGAACAAGAAAAAAGAGAAGTGTTATTGAGGAGCGAGAACAATCAAGAAGGCAGAAGATAACGATTGACATTGCATTCAATTTTTTGAAGATAAAAATTGGACCAGAAGAGCGATCCACGAGCAAGGAAGGAAACAGCATAGAATTTATGGTAACATTTTACCAACTGAATTGGAATTGTTATGATCTTGATGCTAATTTGTTACTGCGTTACATTTTATTGGTTTCACTGTAAAATGGTGCAACCTACGTGCTAGTCTAGTAGCTCGAGCAAACTCATACAGAGGGGCCACCAGTGAGCTAATCACGTCGGAGCAAAAGCCGTGAAAGTATTTGTAGAAGAGGGGATGCCACATTCCGTCGGGGAGAAAGTGACTGTAGCTGACCTAACAAGTCAGGATCTATCACATTACAGATTAATTATTTTATTGTTGGTTGTTATTACTTTTACTTATGTTTATGTGTGTGTTCCTGGTTCGTTAATTTGTTTATTATTTATTAATTTATTTGCTTGTTTGTTGCAATCATTTTACTTATTACGAGGGTCATTCAATTTATTTAGGTGACTTTTTCGGTATAAGGACTTCTGATACAGATAGAAGCTTATGTTTTTTTAATTTTCAACGTAGTTTCCCAGCAGTGTCACACACTTTTCCCATCTGTGCACAAGCTTCCCTATTCCCTCAGCGTAAAAATCTTTGGACTGATGTCTCAGCCAATCGCTCACAGCACTTTTGACTTCATCGTCACTTTCAAACTTCGTGTCTCTCGTGAATACTTTCAAGGGATCAAACAGGTAAAAGTCTGAACGGGCAAGGTCTGGGCTGTAAGGGGGATGAGGGAACAGTTCCCAGCCCATCTTGTTGATGGTCTTCACCGTTTGGGCTGCTGTGTGAGGCCTTGCGTTGTCATGATGCAAGACGACTCCATGTGACTGATGACCCCTGCGTTTGTTCTTTATGTCTTTCTTGACCTGTCTTAACAGTGCACAGTAGCTGGCACTGTTCACATTGCTTTCCTTTCTCAAGGAAAGAAATGGTGATTGGGCTTTGCATATCCCAAAAAACGGTGAGTATCACCTTCCTCATGGACCGCTGGGAACTTCTTTTTCACTGGAGAGCCTGCGTGCTTCCACTCCATGGACTGCCGTTTGAACTCAGGCACACAGTGCCAAACCCATGTCTGGTCACATGTGACCACCTTCTTCAGAAACGCATCACCATCCTTCTCATAGCGAGAGAGACACTGCTGGAACAACTGGACCCTCTTCTGTTTGTGCTCTGCAGTAAGCCTCTTTGGCACCCACCAGCAGCTGGACTTCGAGTAGGCAAGGTCATCATGGACAATTTTGTGTGCTGTCCCAACAGATAGGCTCAAAGTTCTTGCAATGTTATCCACTGTCACCCTTCTGCCAGAATGAATGAGGTCATTGACTGATTCGATCACCTCAGGAGACCTCACTTCTGTAGGCCTCCCAGGCCTGTCTTCATCCTCAACACTACTCTGTCCTTCTTTAAACAATTTAGCCTACTTGTAGACATTTTTTGTTGAAAAAAGTGGCACCATATACAGTTGACATTTTCCTATGAATGTCAACTGGTTTGCACCCTTCAGCAACCAAAACTTGATAACTGACCTCTGTTCAATCTTGGAGCATGCTTCTCGGTCGGCCATTTTTGTTAATCTCCAAAAAATAAATTAAATCCCTTTGAAAAAGAAGTAAAGGAACAAAAATTAAGCTTCTGTCTGTATTAGTTCTTATACCGAAAAATTCAACTTATTTATTGAATGACCCTCGTAGATGTCCTTATACCGAAAAATTCACCTTGTTTGTTGAATGAGCCTCGTAGATGTCCTTATACTGAAAAATTCACCTTCTTTATTCAATGACCCTAGTAGATGTCCTTATACTGAAAAATTCACTTTATTTATTGAATGAGCCTCGTACTTAGAAGAGACTTAAAACAAGTGAAATGTAGTTCTGCAAAAATATGCTCAAAATACCATGTGAATTAAGAAGAGAGAGTTGAAATTTCTAAGGTTTTCTAATGAAGAAAGGTGATTTGGAAAATCTGATAGATTGAAGGTAAAAGGGACAGAAGAAAATAACTCATACCCTACGTAGGTTGTGTAAATGGTTGGTAGAGAGCTAGGAGAGCTAACAAAAAGATAATATTTATTAAGAGATACAAAAGACAGGAAACTGTGTACAACCATGATCTCTAACGTCCTGAAGAACACGGAATATAGAAGAAGAATTTTAAAAATTTGAATTTATTCGGCATAGAGCGAAAAAAAGAAGGGCAATCACTAAGTAGTTAGCTGTCAATTTGTGGGAAACTACGATCTATCCAACATGTGTTTTAGATATTTAATAAGCTGTCTTTAATTTACGTGTAGCGTAACGTTTATCGGCGAAAATGAAATTGGCCTGCAGATGTCAAATTCCGGTTGGGTCTGTTTCGCTAACTTCTTCTTCTATGTGCCATGTCCCTTCAGGACGGAGGCAATCATGGCTTTCCACATCTCCCTAGCCCTGGTGGCTCTTAGCACATTTTCTACTGTTACCCCACCCAAAAGCCGCTCTGCCATCCACCTGCTCAGGCTCTTCAGGCATGTTATCCGCTGCTTTTCCCCTGTCTCTTTTTTTCTTCTACTGACCTGTGAGTATCAGATTCTCCAAGCCTTCTTTCCTCTTTACATGTCCCAATAACTTTAGATGTTTTGTCTTGATGTTCAGATGGATCCCTCTACTTCAAGATAAATAACACGGAAACCAAGCTCTGTTTTCTTGTGTAACAAGAACAGATGAGAATTCAAAACTAGTAAGCCTTAGACACGCAGCTACAGCTGCAGAAGAAGATATCTCCATACGACTCCAATAAGTTACGGGACACGTAGCTAATTTGTAACAAGGCACACAGTAAGTTATCTCCCACAGTCGTAGTCGTAGTATGCTATCAGTCTACCTATCTGTATCACTGTTTATAACTATCTGCCGATCTATTTAACTAGTCATATCTATCTATCTATCTATCTATCTATCTATCTATCTATCTATCTATCTATCCAGCAAGTACCATTGTTAAATACTTAGTTAAGTCTGGCACAAGAACCGAACACTAACGGGAGATCTTATGCTCTTCAACAAGTGGTCTTATTTGTAATGCCGAGAGAAAAAAAAATGAGAGCACAACAAGAAAGGTTTTTTCTTCAATACTAATTTAATGTCTTTTTTATTTTTCGTTTATATTTTCTAGTTTTGAGATGATATTTCTGATTTGTCTGTGAAGTTGACAATGCGAATTTGTTTACGCTGACGAAAAGGAAACGGCTATATCTCGCACACATCTCGGATTTCCTGACACTTGCCCTTCTTGCATGGTTATCTCTGATTACTTGACCCAGAGAGTGCGAGAAGGGAAGAAGCTACCCGACGGCACGGAGTGAGGCGTTGACTGCCTGCAGTAATCGTTTCAGCAAAGCGATCTTTTCTTTATAGCGGCGACAAAAGTCATCTCACACGCAGAGAACATGCTTTTAGGGTGATAGAACGAAAGCGAAAACGATGTAACCATCAAAGAATTTCACCGATTACAAGAAACTCGGAAAAGTACCACACACGAATACATAGTTGACATTATATAAAATAATACAGTGATATAAAGTCACTTTTTAAAGCATGCACAACACACACACACACACACACACACACACACACACACACACACACACATATATATATATATATATATATATATATATATATATATATATATATATACTTATTTATTTATCTGTAAATTCAGATAAAACTGAGAGGGGAAAGAGCCATTTTCAGTAAGTCATTTTAAGACATACATTCTCAGCCCCGTTTAAACAACGAATGAGGAAAAATTCTAAGCCCAGAGGTTTGCACTAGTAAAAGAAGTGGTTGGGGGATATTGGTTTTTATAGGGTTAAGCTAACGAAATTTTAGTAGTAATTTCCTTTTTCTTATTTTGGACCTACAAACATTTGTTTATATATATATATATATAAACAAATGTTTGTAGGTCCAAAATTTATACACTACTTTAAAAACAAGGAATTTATTCATAGTCTTTACAGCTTTTTCGTCAAACATCTCATCAGGAGCAAATCGCTGGAATCACAAATTATACGAAAAACAGCAACGAAAATGAAGAGCAAAAAAGGGAGAAAGCTAATTAGGTACCTCTAGTCAAATCGATAACAAAAACAGCATAGTATTATTATTAACAGGAAAGATCAAAGTAATTTTAATTATTTTTAAAAATTTTTTTAATCTCTTCTAACATTTTTGAAATTTTGTCAGAAAGTTTTGTTTTGATTTGAGTTAGCGGCTAAAGAAACGTTACGACTTTTTTACAATGGAAACGTAATGATTGCATTACCCACTTTTTTCGGTGACAAACACATTAATTTGGAAATTCTTGCAAAAATCAAATAATTGTCGGATTTTAATGAAACTTTCAGTCTGCATTCACAAATAAAGTAAATTATTTTTGAAATGATTGTTTGTTTTTAAATCTTGATAATTTCTTTTTACCTCAATAACCCCCCCCTTCACATAAATCCATGAAATCTTAATAAATTTTATATTGATGGCTAACTTTTGTTTTATTAGTTAAAAGCAGGACTCATTAGGGAATATACATCATCTGTTTTTTTTAATTTAAGTTTGCAATCATTACCCGAAAATCTTCTCCGAAGAGTAAAATAAAGAAATGAAATAAAACTCTTATATGATTTAATTTGATAAACTTTTAATTGCTGGAACAAATAACTATTGAGAACATTATACTCTAAAAAGGAAAAAAGTTCGATTAATAATGAAATTTTAAAAGAATTGTTTTAAATTTTATTATTATTATTATTGAATAATTTAATAATATATAAAGTTTTAAAAATATTTTTAAAATCTTCAAAGAATTCATTGCGAATAGACTTTTTAGTTAAGAATTGATGATTATATTGCCTATATAAAATTGAAAAGTTTAATAAAAATCGTTCTGCATAAATATTTTAAATTAATTTTTTTTAAAATTGTGTAAATATGTTCATTTTGATTAAGTACGATGTTCCATAGGAGTCATAACATGTTTCCACAAAAATTAAATTAGGTATTTTTGCCATGCCTTAAAATTAATGATAACTTATTAATAAATACCATAATTGGTTCGATTATTTTAATTTCATTCTTTCTTATTAAATTAAAATTATTTTAAAAGAAATTTAAATTTTAAAATTTTTTTTTATTCAGAAATGCCTGGATATTTATCTAAACTAACATTTTATAAAATATTATATAATTGGTGAAAATATTAAGTTAAATTTTTAATTTTACTAAAAAAAAAAGAAATTAAAATTTGAAAATTTTATGTTTTAACCTAATTGAAATTTTGGCAAGTTTGGACGCCAACCTTTTAGCATTCTTGATAAATTCCAGCTGTCATGTCTTTCGTTACTCCGATAACACAGATAAAAGAGGGCTACCATAGTTAAAAAGCATTTTTATTGTAAATTTCTGGTAGTAAGCAATTATTACTTGATTGAAATCAGATAAAGGTAAGTTTGATTTTTAAAAATTGACTTAAATAACGTGTCAGCGAGGTATATTTTATTTTTGCAAGATTTTAAAAACAGAAATTTGGCTACTGTTTACGTACTGTTTACGTAATGAGTCAATCGATCAAAAATGATGGGAAATTTAATTTTTTTTTAATCAGAAAAAATTAGATTAAAATCAATATAATTATTTTATAAATACACCAGTGTATTTTTCTTTCTAAAATTCAAATTTAATCTCTTGGCTTTCAATTAAAGCTAATTTTAAAGCATAAAAATAACAAATTTATTTTTAAAATTTCAATTTGAATTTAGGTATCGAAAATGGGTGGAGGTACCTAGCTAGAATAAAGATACATATAAATATATATTTATAACGAGGGGAGAAGAAATCGTGAATATATATATATATATATATATATATATATATATATATATATATATATATATATATATATATGGGCGCATGGTTTTCGAGAAATCCCGAATTCGAATTTCTCTTTTGTGAGGAAGGTGACTTCTTAATTGTTATCGGTATGGAAGAGGTGATACCAGCGTGCGGAACTTTTGGAAAGTGCCTTAAAACCCTGCCATACCAAAGTCTTTGTGAGCCGTCGATAGCTGTGATAACATCATAACCGACGGTTTGAGCAAACAGGCGTGATTCAGACTGTGATTCACGCCAGATAAAACTCTCTATCTCACTTTGAGAAAGACATAAACACACATCTTCTTGAATTCTGACATTCTCAAATATACAACCATTAATATGGCTGTCTTATAGTAACTACTTTAAATATACATATATATAGCTCTGTGTGTGTGTGTGTGTGTGTGTGTGTGTGTGTGTGTGTGCAATAGCTAGCTACTCGTTACGGGCGTCTAGCTAATCCCCATTGCATACGCTTGCTCAGGCATGCTTGTGTTTGTTCAAAACCCACACAGCTCATCTCTGGTTTATACAGCAACTATGCTGATCGGACCTTAGTTACAATTTCTGGGTAATAGCGTGTTAATCGGCGTGAACAACAATGTGAACAAGGCCAGGACACCCAAACTCTCGGCCAAGATTACTTGTGACTTTGAACTAACACAACCATCGAAGGCTTCTCAAAGAAAGCTGTCTATGCAAATTTACTCACACGACTTAGAACAATCCGCAGTATGGTCATCATACACTTTCAAAAATCACTTTTCAAAAGCACTTTCCGCCTTCTCCAGACTGATAACATCAAAAAAATTCTTTCCTGACAAATCTGCCATAGTGAGATTTGAACCTGTGTTTCATGGTTAGAAAGCGAATGTTCTAACCACTTGAATATGGGTATCACTCTGGCTATTGGGCGTGTATAATGATAATATACACGCTAAAAAGTATGTCTTCTTTTACCAAGCGCCCATAGCCCAGAGATAGAATTGCCGACTGACGTCAATTCGGTCGGGTTTCAATCCTGAGTTAAAAGCAATCGGAGTCTAACTGTACTGATGAGCTGAGATACAGCGAAACAGATCTGTCTGTGGATGACTATATATATATATATATATATATATATATATATATATATATTAAAAGAAAGTGGAAGATCACGTAAATTAAAACCCACTGTTCAAGCATTTACTTTTATAAAGAGTGCTCGATACAGAATACCATAATTATTTAATCCTAATTCTGACCTAAACATTCCAGCCCCTTTATTCATGAGATAGTAGTAAAAACATCTATTGTTCAATAAAAAAAAACTAAAATCTGACAACCTGTTAAAAATTATTGTCTATCCATTTACAAAATCTAAGGTCCCACTATGTATCTTATTCAGACAAAATTAAAAAGTAACATGTCTGGATCAAAGCCATCCTGCCTTCTTTCATAACCCAAATATTTAAACTCCATGGTTACATAATTCTCATTTTTGATTGAACAATATTGACACACCTAAAGTAATTTCCTCCAACTACCACTCCCTAATTTTCTAAGTAACCTTGAATTCATGTTATATTTAATAAATAAATAATTTTCAGCATTTATTTTAACATATCACCTAAAGAAGAACAGTAATGTTCTGAAACATGAAAATTTTTGTGTAGTGGTATTACTAAACAATTGTAATAACAAAATTACAATACTATGTAGACTAGGTTACATTTGTCATTCGTATACATTCATGGCTTGTCTTCAATGTTTAACGTATGTAGTAGGAATTAAATGATAAGTGTTTCGTTTGACAATGGAAGGATATTCATATCGTGAGCAGACAGATATGAGTTTTATATATAGCCATGCGAATGGTAATGAACACCAACAGCTCAGCATGTCCATTTGATTTTGTGTGATATTGTTGTTTATTCTTGGTCGGTGTGAAATTTTGACCAGTGGTGTATTGACATTTTGTTTTAAATTTTGAAAAAATAAATGGATGTTATCAGAAATGTCAGAAAATACAGGTTTCGAGCTAGAATATTGTTTTGAGGATCAGGGTTAAAAGAGTCAATTTCCGAGGTGTAAGAAAGTACAACATAAGTGCAGGTGTCAGTGAGGGCTGATCTTAAATAGGCCCTCATTAACACTTACGCGTGAGATTCTCGGATGTCCGCTATGGAATTCGTTTAATATTTAATTTTTTTTTTTTTTTTTTTTAATCATATCACCCTGAGCAAGGCGGTAACGCCACTGATGTGCAGGGGGCTACATAAGAGTGAAAAGATTGGAAAAGAGAAAGCCGGAAACCACATCCTAAACTGGGAACAAGGGATGAGCCTCTTCACCTGTTTAATAGACGTGGGTGGAGTGTGAACCGGGTGATAGTTTAGTCTATCTACTCCAATTCAGGGACTAAATATTAACATCAAAATAATTTATGTTAAAAAATAGTAAATGTAGCAAAAAGAAAAAAAGAAAGAAGGAAAAAGATTGCTGATAAAGGTAATTTTAGTCAATGAAATGGCCATAAAATCTCGTAAAATTTGAATTTTTTATATGTAATATATGTCTTGGCTCTGTAAATAAATAATTTTAATTATGTTAAGCCCTCTGACTGGCTGAATTTAAATATTTAATTTTTATGCTAGGTTTTACATCAGTACTCCGTCACATAGAGAGTAAGCGTTAAAGTCTGGATTGAATTTTTTACTTTCTTTATTTTTTTTAATTTTCATTATAAAAATGTCTTGCTCTACATTTTCTTATGACAGCGGATATAATTGTACATTTTTTATAGTAGCAGGTATAGTTGTATATTTTATATATACGTGTTAATGTTTGTCATTTTGCAGAGTGAGAAAACAGGTTACTTTGAGTCCAATCTGCAAGCATGACTTGTTGAAATATAACTGAACCACTTTTATACCAAACAGAAATCCGTTGAACTTATACAATCACTTGTGCGTATTTATAGTTGTTAATTCTGAACATTCTTCTTCAACTTGTATTTGTAAAGATCAGAAAGATCAGTTACGCAGAGGCAGAGTGAGTTTAGCAGGTGCAGACAGCAGTTAAGTTGAGAACACAGAAGCCAGGCACAACGCCCGCTGCCCTGGTATGCGCATGTGGTACCTCCGACGAGACCAACCCTCCAACACACACTCTACGCCAAGTCACCCAAGAGCGAATAAAATATAACTGTATATTTCATATATTCCTGTTGAAGTCTGTCATTTTGCAGAGTGAGAAAACAAGTTACTTTGGGTCCAATTTATGTTCCGTCATTTATTAGCGAAAAAAACTTTATTATGATTGAATTTTATATTCTCCGCCATTTTGATTCATGTTTGATCTTGTTAGTTGTCTTCATATTGGTATATAACAATACGACGCGGTAATAATATGTTTAATGGAGAACATTTTAGAAAAATCTTCGAATTCGTGAGCAGTGTATCGTGTATCGTTGTTCGAGACTATGGTATTTGGAATTTCATATTTTGCAAACAGTTCATGAAAAATTCACTGTCATTGAAGAAGTTGTCTTTTTGCACTAACAAATTTCAGGACACATAGTAAAGCTATCCGCTATCATAAGATAAAGTGATCGGTTTGTTAGAGCTGCAAAATCTATGTGCAGTCTTGACCACAGCGTATCTAATTTTGGACAAGTTTGTAATTTCGTGGTAGGTAATTTTGTCAGAGCACAACTTCTGTAGGCTTTTACTGCTATTTCAAAGTTTTGGTCCATTTTGGTTCAGTACACATAGCTTCACATGAGAGATTTTATCCGTGAAATTCTCGAATGTCTACTATGAAATTCATTTAATATTCACTTTTGTAATTCTCTAGGTTTTATATCAGTACTCCGTCACATAGGGAGTAAGCATTCTTTTTACTTTTTTTAGTTGTTTTTTATTTTCTTAATAAACATGTCTTGCTCTGCATTTTCTTTTATTTTTTCCATTCTAACTGGTAATTCGCGTACTACATTGCACAGCATATTTTTAATTTCAATTTCAGTTTTTAATGCTGCAATGATGGTATCCTCAAATGCTCCAAATTTTTTTTATATATAAATATTGATAACTCATCCACGAATGTTATTTTGTTGGACGCTAGGTGTTCCATCGTAAAAGTTACAATTTCAAGGTGTCAACAAACCGCTCAGCTTGGCCGTTCAATCTCGGATAATAAATCGATGTTGTAGAGTGTTCAACGACGTAATTTTTGCAGAATTTTATAAAATCATTAAAAGTAAATTCAGTTCCATTCTCGGTTAAATTCAGTTCTCGGGTAGATTCAGTTCCATTCTCGGTTATCACTGTCAGATAAAATGGTACACCAAAGTTGTATTTTATTCGCGTAGGAATTCCTTTTTTCGAACAATAAACTGACAGTAAAGGTCTGTCTTCTGTTTGCAACTGAAAAATTCTTCCGTGTATAAATTAGTGAAACTTTCTAACTGCATATACTAGGCTAACGACTCTTTTGCAATATGGCTGTAGTTTTTTCTGCATTTAGTAGCGTACGCGAAGCATGTGTGACAGCTTTCATATTACTGTCATCGTATTCATAAAAAATGACTGCTCCTATACCTTAATCACTAGCATCTGAAGCCACTACCATTTCTGCTTTTGGTTAGTCGTTCACTAGTGATAAGTTTGACGTTAATATTTTGATTTATTTCTTCAAACGCCTTCTGACATTTAGTCCAGTTCCACTTTACGCCATTTTTACGTTCAGTGGAACTCTCACATTCTGCATATTAGATACATAAATTTGATAGTTATCAGCTAGTCTAATGAGTACTTGTAAACTTGTAATGCTTGTTGAGAAGGCATATTCTTAATTGCACTTTTACTCGGCGTATCTGGTTGACCATTTTCGTTAAATGAGTTGTCCTAGGTACATAATTTTATGCAAAAAAAAGCTCTTTTCTTCACTGGATTTGAATCTGTACCCTCGTATTTTTTCAAAGACCGTTTTCAAATGCCCGATATGTTGCTCGTTAGATACACTTTTAATTAATATATCATCCAGATAAGCAACTGCGAAATCGCAGTCTGCAAACATTGCTTGTTTAAATATAACTGAAGCCACTTTTATACCAAAAAAGAAGTTGGCTGAACTTATACAATCACTTGTGCGTATTTATAGTTGTTAATTCTAAACATTCTTCTTCGCCTTGCATTTGTAAATACGCTTCAGAAAGATTCAACTTAAAAAAATTCTTTCCAGCGTTTAACTTTGCAAAAATTTCCTCTAGGCTTGGTAATGGGTAGTTATTGAGTTCAAAAGAATTGTTTACCCTTCTCGAGAAATCAGTACGATCACGATTTTTTCCTTTATATACACGACTGATGCTGCCCAATTTCAATGATTAATCTTTTCAATCACACCTATTTTTTTAAGTCTGCCTAATTCTTTATTGACTTGATTTAATGCTGCGAATGGTACACTCCGTTTCGGTCTAAATACTGGCGTCGAACCTTTTTTCACTTTAACTTTTGCTTTGAATTTGAAACAGCGACCCAACTCATTCGACAGTACATCCGGAAAACATTTTTCAATTCTCCCTTTAAATTTGGTCACTTGTTCACTTACGTTTTTGTAATAAAAGTTTATAAGCAAATTCGAAAGCTTAAATATTCCCATTCAGTCAGTAGCGAATAAGTTTGTAGTATTTTTTAACACAATTTTTTTTCTCTTTTTTTTACATACAAAGAAAAAAAAACAAAAAACGAAAAAGTCACACGTGGTTCAAATTCTCGTCGTTAATATTATACACGTATTTTTTTCATTTCATATAACAAGTTTCCATATTTGCGTAACTCCAGTTATAATTCGTAAGAGTTTCAATTCTCGACACCACTATTATAATTCGTTTTCTAGCGTTTATCATATAAAGTCTTGCTTAAGCACTCGCAGTGACGTCTGTATGAAGTACTCTGAAGACTGGCTCATAATTATGATAACAATAAAAGCATGTCTATATGTCTGCGTGTATGTGCGTATGTACGTGCATGCACATGTGTATATATACATGTACATGTGTGTACGTGTGCGCGTATATACAAGCATTCAAGCATTAAAACAATTATAACATTCAAGCATTAAAAAACGATGACAATTCTACGAACAATAACAATAAATCAATACATAAAATAATTCTGAAAGAAAGAGAAAAACAAATAAAGCTAAAAGGTGACCACCTGCTAAAACAGGAAACGCGCACGATCGTACACCCATACACAACAGCATAATAACGAAAATTGAGAAATGTTAACTGTAAATTGCGAAAACACATCCTGAAGGACGGATGATATCCGCCTACGAAACTCTGGAGTTAGATATGGTGAAAGTAACACCAATCAGTTAAGTGACAATCTTTTACACACACACACACACACACACACACACACACACACACACACACACACATATATATATATATATATATATATATAAGATAAGTAAAAAAGTTCCGAAATTTAATTTCGTTGAGTGGCCATTTCAGCGAGAAAATTCTCGCTTCATCAGCAACGCTCGAAAACAAAAATTTATTAATTCAAATATGTTACAAAATTTCTATACCGGAAGAAACATATCCATACACAGGAAGTTAAAAAAATGGGTGAGATTAAGAAGAAAAATATTTTTTTTATTTTATTTAAATTTGCCAGCACGAGATAAGAAAGGGAAAAAGCAGACACAGAGTTTCATGACTTGATATTAAAAACTTTACAATACGACTGTATGAAAAAAAATCAAAAGTTAAAATTTAAATTAAACCGTGTCACACGAATAGAAGTGTTAGGGGGAAGGGAAGGAAAAAACTAAAGCGATAGACAGCGGAAAGTTAACGAAGAAACAAGATACAACAAATGTATTATTTCTTTGTAACCAAAGTAACACCGACGACTTCGATGGCGAAAGAAAAGCATAAAAAAAACGTCGGGGTTGGGGAGGAGGAAGAGAAAGGAACCGACATATTATATATTATTTATTTATTAGACTCTGCTGAAAATTTAGCAACATTTTTTTATGTTTAAATAGTTCTTTTGATATCTATGGATAGCACTCCTCAATATCGAATTGAATAAAAAAGTAATTGTTTTTTTCTTTTATATTATAAAACCAATTTGTTACATCTGTGGTGTCTTTCCGTAATCTTAATTTCAAGTATTCCATGCTTTGTTTGTTAATTCTTTCTAGTATGTTCTTAATAATTTTTTCAATCTCTAGTCTGGTGGGATTTATGAATCTCGTGGTGGGATTTATATTGAAGTTTTCCTTATGATCCTTTATGGTTATGTGACACTCCTTCGTGTTAAGTTTTGCTACTCTGTTGCTTATTTTTAACTATTTGTTACAGCATTGGATTTCGCCACTCTTTACTCGGATATAACGGAGCAGGAGGGAATAATAATCATGAATTCAAAAACATCTGTGCTCATTCATAAAGAAGAACAGTGGAAAAAATTCATTCCAAAGGGGACAATTTTGATATTACTATGGGATCTCTGGACTCTACGAATTGTTTAAATCTGGTAAGATTATTAGTGCTATATAATCTCACAGCCTATAAGAAAATAGATACTAAAGGCATTGGATTATATAGAGACGATGGACTTATGATAATAAGAAATGCCACAAATTTTAAAATAGATAAAATTAGAAAGATGATACATAAAGATTTTTAAAATCTTAATTTAAAAGTAACAATCAAAACAAATATAAAAAAATTAAATTCCCTATATGTAACCTTATATCTAGAGAAAAATATAGACCAACCACACAAAAAAACAAACACCAATTCTTTATACATCCACCCAAAGTCTAACCACCCTCCATCTGTTATCAAACATATAGCCTCATCAATAAAATACAAAATTAGCAGAAATTCAGCTAATGAAGTAGTATTTAATAAGCATAGCAATTATTATAATACTGCCTTAGAAATAGTGGATATAAAAACCCAAATATTAAATATGTAAACGAAAAAAGTAACCCTCGAAGAAAAAATAAAAATAGAAATATAATCTGGTACACACCCGCTTTCAACCAAATGGCTAGTAATAAATTGGGGGAAAAATTCCTCACGTTAATCAGGAAACACTTTCCGGAAAAAAATCCACTAAGTAAGATCTTTAATAAAAACACTATTAAATTAAGTTACATCTGTATGAACAATCTAGAAAAAACTATAAAAAATCACAGTAATAATATTTCAAAAAACGTTTAAAAAATTATTATAAACAACCGAATAACAGAAAACAACAATTTAGACAAGAATAAATGTAATTTCAAAAACCCTATGGATTGCCCGTTAGAAAATAGGTGCCTAACAGAATCAACTGTTTATCAATGTGAAATATCTTCAAAGGAAAACCCGAATAATATAAAAATTTACATAGGGAGTACTAAAAATACTCTTAAGCAGCGAATTTACCAGCACACTTCTTCATTTAGTAATAAAAAATACAAAAATAGAACATCCCTATCAAAATATCGTTGGTATCTAAAGGAAACAAAAAGAAACACCTACAATAAAGTGGAAAATTTTAAAAGAAGCTAAAATATGTAAGTCCTTAAATGAACTATGTTCATTATGTTTATACGAAAAACTATTTATCATTAAATCATTTAAGAATAAAAATCTATTAAATAAACGCAATGAGATAAATGTCATATGTAGACATTGCAAAATGTTCACATTAGAAAATGGGTAAAATCTAAATGAAATAATATGCATATGACTAACAAATGCTTAAGGAAAATAATTACTGACGAACTATCAAAATAAACTGAAAGAAAATTATATATATATATCAAAAAAGCTTTACAACAAATAAATAGATAGGCCAAAAATGATAAGAAAGTAAAAAGAACAGCCTTGGCACTAAATGGGCATATCACACTAAAGATAATAAAACTAAAGTATGAGAAGAGGGAAAAAAAGGAAAATGATAAGATTAGGTTAAAGGCAGATTGACATCTTGACCGTTAAGGAGGGAAAGAAAGAATGGAGAAGGGTAGAATGAGGGAGAGGAAAAAGGAAAAAAAGGAGAAAAAAATTGGCTAGCATGTATTCTTCTAAAATGAATATTTACTCTGATTAGTTAAAAGAAACACACATGTGAATTTTATATCTTCCCACATACATACACAGCAAACCAAAGCTTTTTGTTATTTAAATGTAAATCATCTGCACAACCAACATCAAACATTACCTGATGATGAGAATATATCTCAAAATATAAATATTCCTGTGTCACAATGTACAATTAATTCATAACTATATAATTATATTAAGCTTTATAATATTTATTATATTGAATACTGTTCATAATAAAATGCCGGGATACACAAAATATATTATATACTAGCAGTATAGCCCGGCATTGATCGGGTGTAATGAAAGCATTAAAACTAATCCATGGTCTTGGAGCTCAGACTCAATCTAAATAATATTTGTGTGAAGTTTGGTGAGAATCGGATAAAAATTGTGGATTTGTATAAAGGACATACGAACAGATAAACAGACGCACACACAATCATCTTGACTTTTATATATATATTATCGATTTTCTGCACTATTGTAAGAACTGCAACGTTGAAACTTCTGAATATCGTTTCTTATGTCTTTGTCTATGAATGTATCAAATTTGATTAAAATCGAACAACTCCTTCTACAACCCGATTTTTTGGATTATTGATGTTCGATATTTATCAGGGGTACCTCGACACAAAACCTAGCTAAGAACACTCGCAGACGCTTATAGTACAACTGTGTAAATTTTCAATAAAATCGGTTCCGCCGTTTCGGAGTCTATAGGTAACCGACACACACACACAGACACATACACACACACAGAGACAAAGTTCCATTTATAAATAAGTTTAGATAGATAGATAGATAGATAGATAGATAGATAGATAGATAGACAGTTAGATAGATAGATAGAATAGATAGATAGATAGATAGATAGATAGATAGATAGAAGCTGTCTGAGATAGATAGATAGATAGATAGATAGATAGATAGATAGATAGATAGATAGATAGATAGCAGTCTGAGATAGATAGATAGATAGATAGATAGATAGATAGATAGATAGATAGATAGATAGAGATAGATAGATAGATAGATAGAGATAGATAGATAGATAGATAGATAGATAGATAGAAGCTGTCTGAGATAGATAGATAGATAGATAGATAGATAGATAGATAGATAGATAGATAGATAGATGAGATAGATAGATAGCAGTAGATAGATAGATAGATAGATAGATAGATAGATAGAAGCAGTCTGAGATAGATAGATAGATAGATAGATAGATAGATAGATAGATAGATAGATAGATAGATAGATAGATAGATAGAAGCAGTCTGAGATATATAGATAGATAGATAGATAGATAGATAGATAGATAGATAGTAGATAGCAGTCTGAGATAGATAGATAGATAGATAGATAGATAGATAGATAGATAGAACAAAAGATAGAAGATAGATAGATAGATAGATAGATAGATAGATAGATAGATACGAATAAAAGATAGATAGAATAGATAGATAGATAGATAGATAGATAGATAGAAGCAGTCTGAGATAGATAGATAGATAGATAGATAGATAGATAGATAGATAGATAGATAGATAGATAGATAGATAAGAACAAAAGATAGATAGATAGATAGATAGATAGATAGATAGATAGATAGATAGATAGATAGATAGATAGATAGATACGAACAAAAGATAGATAGATAGATAGATAGATAGATAGATAGATAGATAGATAGATAGAAGCAGTCTGAGATAGATAGATAGATAGATAGATAGATAGATAGATAGATAGATAGATAGAAGCAGTCTGAGATAGATAGATAGATAGATAGATAGATAGATAGATAGATAGATAGATAGATAGATAGATAGATAGAAGCAGTCTGAGATAGATAGATAGATAGATAGATAGATAGATAGATAGATAGATAGAACAGTCTGAGATAGATAGATAGATAGATAGATAGATAGATAGATAGATAGATAGATAGATAGATAGATAGATAGATAGATAGATAGATAGATGTTTAGGCCGATATGATGAATATTAGAAAATCTTAAGAGAGCCGCCAGTTCGTCAACTCTCGAACTCAAAACTTTTTTTTATTCTGTTCGTGAAGATTAATATATGCGATTATTTTATCTAACACATCTTTATGTGTTTATTGGAGGAAATGTTTCATTTCTTTTTAAACTTGATCCTTCACCGAAGTTTACCGAACATAACCGACTTGTTCCGATTTCATAATATTGTCATCGACCGAAAGGGGAAAGAAGATAAAATAAAATATAGCACAGACCACACGAGAATTTTTAACAAAGGCATCTTTAGAAAGAAACAAGTCAGTCAGTTAGGGACTTCCACTGCCAATGCACAAGCCTTCATTCTCCTCTCAGATTTCAATAATTTGTGTTGATTAGCGGGCCATGTCTGCACGGTGAAGATTGAATCACCGTTCACTTAACCTTTACGAAACTCAGTCTGCGCCACCGTCGTCGCCGCCGCCGCCGACGACGACGACGACAACAACATTAGCTTCTGCAAGCGACAAGATTTGTATTCGAAGATGTTGGGGCAGGAGGGTAAACACGCAACTCCATTTTTTTTAAAGATTTTTATCTTAACAGTGTTTTAATTCAGAAAGTCATTGAGGCACGCGCCTCTAATTCATACACTTATACGTAGGTAGGTATGCAAAGAAAGTCATAGAATATTTATTGATGGAGCAAAGCAAAAAGTAAATGGAGTGTTGTTGGGAAAAGAAAGAAAGAAAGAAAGAAAGAAAGAAAGAAAGAAAGAAAGAAAGAAAGATTAGAATCTAAGAAAGGCGAGAAATACCTAAAGTGTTTGAATGGAAGAGGAAGGAAAAAGCAAGGCTTTTAAAATGATTTAAGCAGAAAGAAAGCAAAATATTTCAAGAAAGAATAAAATAAAAGTATGAAAAAAACAAAGCTACGAACGTTTTATGATTTTGCGCCAGCATCATCAGTGCTTATATATATATATATATATATATATATATATATATATATACACCAAACGTTGAATTGTTCACTCACTGACGGAGAATGTCAGTTGGGTTTAGACCGTCTTGAAACTGGTTAGTTTTATCCTACCGATCGAAACACCGTTTGATCCGCCTTGGTGCACATTGCTAGCGAAGTAGCCATGTTTACACTGTAAACAGCAAGAAAACTGGCGCCATCAAATAATCTTCGATCACGTAACAACAACTGAACCAAATACAAGCACGCATGAGCAGAAAGCAGTGTGACAAGCCTAAAAAATATCTTATAGCGAAAGCGCAGATAATATTTTTGATTTATCCTTGTATATACACACATATATTTTTAAAATTTTTACGAAATCCATTACAAAATTGATTAACTTTGACATAACATTTCGTAAAATTTCATTTTTTTTTCGTAAATTTTTACGTCACTACTAAATTTTTGCATTAATAATTATAGAAACCTACTTATCTATCTATCTAATCTATCTCTATTCATATTTATCTCAGTCTATTCGTATCTAGTTGTCTCTGTTCATATCTGTCTTTCTTATTCTATTCGTATCTATCTATCTATCTATCTATCTATCTATCTATCTATCTATCTATCTATCTATCTATGTTCCGATCTGTTGCAGACTGTTCACATATTAAGGAAATCTTTCGTCCTTTAGGATGTCATCGACTTCATTCTTCTTTGTCATAGATTCCCCTAAACTGTTCTTGATAAATAAAAATTGATATATTGTTTTCCCATGTATACACTGACATACTTAAAGTGTGTGCCGCCCGGGAAAGCTATAAAGTTTGCCGTCCCTTCGGCCCATTATTAAAAATGCATATTGCACCGTGACTCACTCTTACAGTTACAAAACTAGTTTGTGTAGCATTTAATATTATTCTTACATACACAAATATCGTATCTTTTAAATACATACAAATCATGCTTAAAGTTTATCAGTAGCAGTTAAAAAGCAAAAATGAAGTATAGGGGGAAAAGTGAACAACATCAGAACTAACTTTGTTTACGAAATGAAAATTACATCTTTCTACAAAGTAAATTTTCTTGCTTTTTGTTGACAAATTCTGCAATGGCTTTGTCAAAAACTATTTCATCTTCCATTTGTCACTCTGTAGATAGTAGAGAGGCCAATATATATGGCAAAGTTTAAGTTATTCGAAATCGAAAAGATACTTTAACTAAGAGTACTGTCCCAACCACTATTGTTTCATTACGCCCTACACAAGTTTGTAATCTACACTAGACACAAAGTGCCTCCCCCATAAAAGTGCCGCCTGGACCGGACCGTTCCCTCCACGCCCCTTTAGCTACGCCACTAAACAAGCAGGAGAACCCAGTTATAGCTGTCAGGCAATTCCACATCACCACTTACATCAGGCCACCTAACTCCTCAGACTGCAGCCCCATTGTGATTCTTGGGGTGTTGAGTTGAGCGAGAGACCAGCAAAACTCCATGTAAAATCAAAAATTAACTGAAGTCAAGGATTATGGTAGCATTCAACAACTTAACCAAGGAAACGGTCCAGAAGATATGTAGGAAATTCCGAAGACTTCTGGAAGCCGTGGTTGAAGCCAATCGCGATTTTATTAAATAAATTTACTCTTTAGTATTTCAAGATATTTTTATGCAATTTTGGAAAATCTATCCGTTAAAATGAGATTCCAGGATTATTTTCCTTTTTGTATAATTTAGACGACAGTTTATCCATCGCACTCTATACATATGGCTGGGTGGATTCTCCCGCCGAGATCGACAGATGCGGGTTAAATATACCCTAAGTTTTATTGAACTACCTGCCCAAGCCTAGGTAAATTTTTAAAAGTGGTCATTTGTCTGTGTTCATCATATGTCACATGTCAGATTATACCAAAATCGCGAGGCTTTTTGAATGGGAATTTTCATTTCTACCTGTATGTTGTCCAATGGTTTCTGTAAGAAACACATCCACTTTTTGCCAACATTCTCCAAGTTGGTTTGAATTCAGAATGTCCATTCTCCTAGAATGATTGTTAACCAAGGTTATAGGACTCGGCTGATTCTACGATTTACCCATAGTTTGGTGAGAAAAGGTTGATACATTCCTTTCCCAAAGGGATTTGCACTTGAGTGAATGTAACAAACTAGACGAGATTTCGAAATCGGGTTTCCAGTTTCTTATTCTGAGCCCTTATCTCTTACGCCACCCGCACATCCAAGCTTATGTCTCTGGGTATTCCAAGCGGTCACCCATCCTGGCACTGACCAGGTTCGACGTTACATAACGTCAGTGATTGGACGAAAACAGGTGTTTCAACGTGTTATGGACGTAAGCATATATGTATTCTTTAATATGTGTTTCGAGGAACAAAACTTATAAGGTAGCTTTTTTTGTTTAGTTTTATTTTTATTATGTTTTTTTTTTCTAGTATAATTTAAAGTGTTTTCCTTTAATGAATGTAAAACTTATTTAAAGATTTGTTGGTTTCGAGCGCTTTCGAAGATACTGTTAGCCATTTCAAGGTTTATTTTTGTATATATTGCAGACAGTATGAAAGTTACTGAAATTATAAATCTTCTTACTTTCCAAATACAGACACTATATAGTGGCCGTGTTCATATTATTGTTTCTTATTCTGAAAAACAGAGGTTTCATAACTTTTAAACACTTTTTGCAGTGGGAGGTACGTATCACATTCCTGTTCTCGACGAATATGCTGCGTATGAAGGTTGATAAGATTTCATGCTGGTTTAAGGCGGGTGGTGGTGTATCCAACATATTTTTTATGGGTTTGTTTTCGTCGTGAACGCTGTTCGCTATGGGGCATCTAAATTCATAAATAATGCTCGTCTGGTATAGTTGTGATTTCGTGGGCATGGTGTTAAAATAAAAAGAACCTCAAATACTTTGTCGGCCTTGTTCAATGAAACATTATATATATATATATATATATATGTGTGTGTGTGTGTGTGTGTGTGTGTGTGTGTGTGTGTGTGTGTGTGTGTGTGTGCGCGCTCACGCGCGTGTGTGTTTGTGTGTGTGTGTGTTTATGTTTGTGTGTGTCAGATTAAATAAAAACAAACATTGTGTCTGCTAATTTTCTAATAAAATTCACAGATAATCTTTCGCGTATTATAATTGAAAGTAATTAGCTGTAACGTTGACAAATGTTAATATCATTCATTTCCCAATGTTTCGAAGTACTTTCAATCATCTTCAGGGATGTGAGTTCCGGTAACAAAAAATAACTACAAAACTGTGTTGCTAAAAATTACTGTAATTTTTTTTTTCTTGCTTCAATGGTTGACAAATTGTTTAGCATTCATTAGAACGTGAAAATCATCCAAAATAGATTTTTTTATATATTGTAATGTCATGGTCATGCACGTGTTAAAGCATGAACAACTTTATTTTACAAACATTTTATAACATTACTACAGTAATCATAGCTAATTTTATTAATTGACGGCTTAAGTTTTTTGAAGAATATTGCCTCGAGATGCAGTAGTTTGCTTTTGTTGTTTTCTTGTTGTAGGATAGTTGTGTTATCGATCATTATTTTTTTATATTGTGAATGTAGACAGGAATGTTGTTGTAGATATCTAGAAATGGACGAATGGTCAGAAAAGTGTAAAATAAGACGTCTTGTCAATGTAGTTGCTGTAAATCCAACACACACACACACACATTTACGATAAATTTTTATTACGAAAATGTGTGCTACCCAGCCGGATTCGAACCTGCAACCCCTATTACATAGGGGAAGCATACCATTTGATCTGGTACTATCTTGACCACTCGACCATGGATAGCCTCTTGGTCAGACGAGTTTTTTATCATGCCTATATACCACAATTTTCGACTTTTATCGTAAACAAGCATATCTGCTCTGAAATGTATCGTAATGTCAACAAATGTAAACATGTTACGGAAATTAACGAAACTTGGTTATAAGCAACCGACAATTTGTAATGAATTATTTTGAACATTATTTTTTACCGATACTCGTATTTAAGTAGATATTCTGTTTTTAATTAAACAGTATTTTTATATTTATATCTACCGGCCTGATTATTTACGATAAATTTTTATTACGAAAATGTGTGCTATCTAGCAGGATTCGAACCTGCGACCCCTATTACATAGGGGAAGCATACCATTTGATCTGGTACCGTCTTGACCACTCGACCATGGATAGCCTCTTGATCAGACGAGGTTTATAGGCATGATAAAAACCTTCTCTGATCAAAACCCTCCAAACCCCCCATTTCAATCACTAGATTATACCATTTCCATTCTTTATAAGAACACATGGCCCAGTGTATAAACGCTCTGGTTAGATCCAGTGATTTCATCCAAAGAGTTGTGTGTTCAATACCTGGCTACAGTGGTGATGAACAAATAAGTTAGAGCGCTGTGTTAAAGGGAGGTAACTACATGATATCCGGAAGTGACATTGCACATGAAAAGAGAATAATATACCCTAGTGATTGAAATAATTACGTTATGGTTCGGTTCGAAATTCTTAGCACCTGAAGAAGGCTGGAGCGTACAACGGCTGAAACGCCGTAAACATGGCAATAAAGATGAGGACAAAGTTCAGAACAATGTAAATAATCTAAATACTACCTCATCTCAGATGTATAGAGAAATACATTTCATGGCTTCAACTAAATATGTTTTGTTGAACTCAATCGTACGCCCTCAAATACAGATAAAATATATTTATGGTCATTTTACTATAAAATTTGATTTTGTTTGGTTGATTTTGTTTAGCAGCATATCAACATCTATGCGTTATTTAATGCTGAAATCTAAATATTTTGTTCGTAATGTTATGCTTCCAACTACAAATATTTTATGCATAATTCTATACTATCAGGGTAAACGCATGTTTTTTAAATATATATTTTGTAGCTCAAAATTTGTAGCTCAATTTTTAGCTGGGACTCTAAATTGTGCTACCAACATAATAAAAAATATCCAAATGTTGGATAATTTTTGTCTTTATTTTCACCTGAAATTAAAGCCAAAATACGATGTTTAGAACGGCTTATTATTAAACATAATAGACATTCATTATCTGTTATATTTAACAATACATGTTTAGAAAATTATGCCTCGTTAAACTATATATGAGGATATCATGGAGCGAACATGTGAGCAATGACGAGGATTTGGATAGGATACAAACGAAAAGGAAACTGATATTTAACATCAAGAAAAGGCAACTTAATATTCTGGGACATGTAATGAGGAAATAGAGCTTGGAAAATCTGATACTCATAGGACAGATAGAGGGGAAAGCAACGCGTTACATACTTGATGGGCTTGAGCAATTGGATGCAGAGCATTGTTTTGGGAGTAGCAAGAGGAGGTTGTTAAGAGCTACAAGGAATGATCGCCTACATCATAGAAGAAGAAGAATTTCTTAACGAAGAAATGATTTCTTGTCATCGCTCAACGATAAGTGCCCAACAAAAAATATGAAGGAAAATACATGGTCATTTGAAAAACAAGAAAATATTATAAGATGGAAAAAATAATTAAAAGAAAAAAGAGACTACTGAAAAAGAAAGAAAGAAAGCCATATTTTAAATAATGAATGAGCAAATGAAAGAGTTTTAGTTGCGGGAGATAAAGATCCCTTTTATTCGTTTAAGGTAGGTATATAGAGAGATAAAAGCATGTACAATAGCTGTGAGTTTCACGCTTCATAACGATTCTGAGAGCAAATAGAAACAGACCAATCAATGAAATAAAGAAGAAGATTATACATTTATTTAGAAAGAAGAAAAACGTAAAAAGAAAGAAAAAACGAAAGAAAGAAAGAAATGACTAAATAGATATATAGAAACATGAGTGACAATGGAAGGAAGGAAGGAACGAACGAACGAACGAACGAACGAAGGAAATGATAAAGAACAAAAGACAAAACGGCCAACCAAAAACAGAAAGAAAGTCGCCAATAAAGTGTTTGTTTAATCGACATCTTTTGTTGCTGCTTCTTGAACCAACCCGATAAAGCGACGCATACGTGATAGGTCAGAGCCGATGCGAACGGCGCTCGACATTGGGTGAATTATTGAAGGTCGGCATCGACACAGATGTCAACGCCATATACACAAGTGAAAACTTTGTTACTGACGTCTTCGATTAGCCAATTAAATAGTCGACACATAAAATGCCGTTCTCATATTTCCGGGCTCTTTCTCATTGAAATTTTTCGAAACACTGTACGTGAAGATCCAGCCCTCAACATCGAGAATGCCTTGAAAATCAGCATTCGGAATCATTAGTTTTGTTGACCTGCACCGAGCAGAGAAAAAAGGAACATTGAGAAAAAAGCTACAGCCTTTTATCTTTCAGTTTTTCGTTTTTATTTACATTTCTTGTTTTTCATTCATTATTTCTTTTTTTTTTTTCTCCGTTTCTTATTAAAAAGGTGTTCAATTCCTACCAGGGTCCAGAATATTTGAGTTTAATATAAAATGAGCCATTAACTCATTGCTGAGGTGATGTGTTATCCCCTATGGGGATTTCATATCGAAATGGTCATTCAACATCCTTGAATTAATCCTATTTAATTTATATTTGCTCTGTAATATTTTATTACTTGGAGCTCTCTTCCTGTATCATTTTTTTAATATTAAAATAAAATTTTAATATTAATTAGGATCGGGTTTTTGGAATTTACCTTCCTGCTTTTTCCGCTTGGATTAAAGTATCTGAATATATATATATATATTATATTTTAGAACCTGTACATAATTATTCTATATATATCCGCTACAAAGGTACGTTTGTTTCGACATTGAAACTTCAATGACTCATCAGGCGGTGTGTAAAGTAAATAGAAATCCTCTTTCCTTATATTTATTTAGTTTTGTTAGAGGTGTTGGAGGGGGTTAGTGATAGGGGAATAAGTCTTTGACCGTTGGAATTTTTTGGGAGGGTATTTTTTAAAGTGGTTGATTAATGAGCGTCTTTGATTTCTAGACAGATTGAACCTTGTAAGCTTTTATTATCTAGTGACTAGACTATATCTTTATGGATTTCTTAAAAGAGCCGATAGTGGTTGGCACGGATATTTTTATTTAAGCAGAGTTTTTATAATTAATGTAAGTTTGTATATTTACTCTTAACTTTGGATTTAGGGAATATATTTTTTCTATTAAATTTTTAATTTTTATGTATTAATTAGATCATAGTTTGGAAACCGTTTTTTCTATTAAATTTTTAATTCTAAATTTCTTATATCTAGTCAATTGTGTATATGGTGGGGGTTTAGTGGTAAGGGAACAAGTACTGCTGATCGACCTTTAGAATTTTGGTGTGGGGGGTGTAAGTTTTATTTATATATATCTCTTGTGACTAGACTACATCTTTTAGGATTTCTTAGGTGAACAGGTTACGGGTGGGATGCGTATTCAGTACAGAATAATTTTTTGTATATAAGTAGGGTTTTTGTAAATAATCTAAATTTGTATATTTAATCATAATTTTGGATTCAGGAAGTCGATTTTTTCAAGTAAATTTTAAATCTTAATTAGATCTCAGTTTGGAAACCGATTTTTTTTATTAAATTTCAAATTTTAATTATATCACCGTTTGTGGTAATGTAAGAGGTAAATTTTAATGTTAGGGTTATTTAGGTCCTAGATAAACGTAAGTAATAAGTGCGTAATAAGTAGACTTTAATGTAGGGGGAAAGTAGAATGTTTGTATTTAAGGCAATAGGTGGATAGGTAACACGTGTGTTTCTATTTAAGGCAATAGGTGGATAGGTAACACGTGTGTTTGTATTTAAGGCAATAGGTGGATAGGTAACACGTGTGTTTGTATTTAAGGTAATAGTTGAAGTTTTGTGTGTATTAAGGACAGTATATATAATTAATCTAATTATGGTTATTAACCTTACTTTATAATTTAGTAAATCGGTTACTTCTATAAAATTCAAAATTTTATTTAGAGAAAAATTTCTAGTATAATTATGAATATTAAACCTTACTTTAGAATTTAGTAATTCGATATTATTATAGAATTTTTTTTTTATGGGGTCCTAGCTCTGGCTATTGTAGTATTTTTTTAGCATGATTGTAATGTTAGTTCTCTAATGTGCTTGCAGTTTACTGTTTGAGCGTTGAATAGATTTGAATTTAAATTCACTCGATGTTAATGGGAATTAAATCTTATAAAGTTAAGTTACTGCTTTTTAATAACAAGATGAAAAATGTAAATATACTACGGTTGCATGTGGATAAAAATTGAAAAGTTAAATTCAAAATTTGAAATTAAAATTAAAATTAAAAATAATAAAATGCTGAAAGAAGAAAACAAAGGGCGTAAATCATGAGTTTCAAAAATTTAAATATTCAAATATTACATGTACACAAAAATGTAGGGAAAATTAAAATAAAATAGAAATGAAAAGAAAAATTAAGAGGTAAAATTTAGAATTAAGAATTAAAAATTTAAGGAGCAAAAATAAAAGGGATTTAATTCATAATTGTTAAAAGTAATATTGCGGGGGAGGGGAGTAAGAAAGAAAAAGTAAGAAAGAAAAAAGGAAAGAAAAGAAAGAAAGAAAGAAAGAAAGAAAGAAAGAAAGAAAGAAGCGAACGTAAAGAGGAATCTATATTAATCTGGGTTTAAGAATTTAAGTTAGTATTTTTTCTATGACAGCATGAGGTCATTAAATCACTTCTTTTATTGATATATTTATTCATTTTTTCTTTCTCGAGAATGCTTATATATACCTATTTAGCTATTTATTTCTTTTTTGCTCATAATCATATATATATTCATTCAGCAACGAATTAGAACACTCTCAGCTATTGAGCGTGTATAATGATAAAAAAAAGTTTACCTCCTTCTCCCGAGCGCCCGTAGCTCAGACGTAGAATCGCCGACTGGGTAAAAAGCAATCGGCTGTCTAACCGTACTGATGAGCTGTGATACACGCTTTATATATATTCATCATGTCTCCTTTTTCGATCATGTTCGTATCTATCTATTTAATCATTTCCTTCTCGCTCGTTCGGCTTTAATTATTATGTAGTGATTCCTCTTCTTTCTAGGTCTTATGGACACATCTCTGCAACAGACAAATGAATATATGGAGAAATGCTATATTATGTTTATACACCAGCGGCTTCCAGTTCGTGCGGATTTGTAGTTACATCAATTCGCTGAAGTCCTAAAAGGCATAATGCGCCATTTAAAACAGTTTCATTCATTTTCCTCTACAAAGTGCGATGGGTAAATTCTCACCATTTTATATTTATAATTTCGCGCCTGCACATTGTTTATATTTTGTCGACTGCACAGTAAAGTATAGTCAGATGGCCACCGTCAATGAAAGAATTAGCACCATGACGCAGTTCACTCAGCCAAAAATTTGGAAATGACATGCTCTATTGCTTAGCATTCCTGGTGAAAGCTTTAATACGAACACTTCTGAGTGTTTGGGTGTCAATCTAAGAATAGGGCTGAGGATTCGGAAAAATTTGGATGAGTCTAATGGTGATTACGAAGATGCTTGTAGAAATCCCAGACTCAACGTGGAGGCTTACGTTAATTATTTTGAGAATGTACGCTTGCCATGGGTCAAGAGGGTGGCTGCTGTAAGGTCCGATGTCTGACAACAAGAACAGCATCTCGATACACAAACAGGAAAACCCAGTCAGACAATTGTGCGACCATATCACCCCGTATGTCTACTCACCCAACTTCTCAGACTGCAGCCCTTCATTATTACGTGTGTGTGTGGCGCTGTTGAGGGAAACACCAACAAAACTTCTTGTATCACCAAAGATGAACTGAAGGCAAGGATTATGGCAGCATTCACCAACTTAAACAAGGAGACTGCCCAGAAGAGATGCCGGAGGTTGTTATTGAAGCTAATGGTGATTCTATTGGATAAATTTACTCTTTATAACCTTTTTGTGTACTTTCTTTCTATATCATCTATATCTATTAAAATAATAATATTTAAACGACAATTTATTCATCGCACTTTCCAAAACGTATTTGCTAAAATTACTCAAAAATATTTTGTAATACTATTTCCAAATGACCCTACGCTGCTGGGCAGTTGATAAAATTAAAAACAAAGAACGTGCATGCGTAAAATTAAAAATATAATATGGCGACAATTTACCAATCGCATATTTATGTATATCTTCTCTATTATGATAAAAAACCGCTGTGTATACATATCCCTCCAGTCTCACCCTCCATGAGTAGGACAATAGCGAGGCAGCGCCGACTCAGTTCATTCACTTTACTATTATAAATCAGTCCGTCAGTTAAGTGCCATACGTGATACACGCTTGGGCAACATGACTGACTGGGCAGAATATATTGCCGCAGTAGGTTGCCATTACTTTCTGCGGTAGATTGGTTGCCAAATAAGCATATAGAACCAAATCTTTCCTCATTATGTAACACGGAGATCTCAACTGTCTCTTCCTGATGTTAAGTATAAGTTTTCTTTTTGTTTCCATTTTCAATAAAACTTGTTCGGTTCATGGCATCCTCAACATCCTTCTGTAGAACCACATTTCTGCGGCTTCATGGGTTTTCTAAATAAATCAGAATACAAATAAAAGATGGAACTTTTGCTTAAACTAGAGCAAACGAGAATCAGAATTTACTATAACTGTCATTAATTCCTTAATTCTCATAAGTGTGAAACCTAAAAAACAAGTTTAGTAATCGTACACCTATTTTCCTTAAACGTCCGAGTTGCTCACATCTTTTGTACAATGAAAATATTTGCATGAAACTAGAATCGAATCACTTCTTCATTTCTGATGAAGGAGAAACTCTAAGTAACATAAATGTGATTCTACAGAAGGATGCTGAGGAGACCATGGGCCGAACATATGAGCAACGACGAGGTTTTGGAGAGAATAGAAACAAAAAAGAAACTTTCACTTAAAATCAGAAAGAGACAGCTGATATTTCTGAGATGCGTAACGAGGAAGGAGGGCTTGGTAAATCTGATACTTACAGGGTGGATAGAGAGGAAAAGAGACAAGGGAAAATGCTCGTGACATACTTGATGGGCTTAAGCAAATGGATGGCAGAGCAGGGTTTGGGAGAAATAAAAAGACAAAATATATTATGAGCTACAAGGGCCAGAAAGATGTGGAGGGCCACGATTGCCTACGTCCTAAAGGAACACGGCACATAAAAGAAGATACTAGAAAGAAACTGATAGTAAAAATCCAGACAGAGGCAGAAAAAGTCTCTGGGACATATAATAAGGAAAGAGTATCGAACACCCCCTACGTATACCAAAGGCAAGAGTAACAAGTGAAAAAAGCATATAACTTAACGATGCTGTGTGAATTGAGGGGAGAAGGTAGACAAAGCGGGCGTGAACCATCAGAAGCTACTTATAGTAAAGAAAGGTAAAAAGTTATAAAGAGGCTTGATCACGTAACAAAAAAAATTGTAAAGCACAGAAATAAAGATAACAAATTTTGTAATAACAAAAGTAATCGATGATCTTCATAACAAATTACAGATTTCATTTTGCCTTTGCACATTTTAGAGTTTACTATCAATTATACTTTTTAAAATCATTACAGGCTCCCAGGAAGGCGTTAATATTATTAAGATACAAGGTGTTACTGGAGATGGAAGAAAATAAGAAGACTTAGTGAGGAGAAATAACAATAAAAACAGGCTTCAGTCAGACAGAAGATGGCGATTGCCGTTGCATTCAAATTTTTTGAAGATTGTAGATGTCAAGAAAGGACGAAAGTGAGTTACACAGATGAGAAGTGCGAGATAAGAAACCGTTAGAATCAAATTTACGGTGACACTGAACCATTTCAACAGTGAAACGGGGAGACCAAGTTACAAATCTACACTTAAATTCATGCGATGGAGACGCCAAGGAGATCTCATTAGAACAATTACCATGGAAATATTTATAGAAAAGTCAAAGGGAAGCCACATCACAGTGATTTGGAAAGTGACCGAAATCGAGATGCCAGACAGGATCGATAATATTACAGACACTTCTTTGAATTTTGTGGCGAACCTAGAAATATATAGCCAGAGAATCAGATCAAATATGACAGCAATTATCAATGCACAGACCAATGGTAGATTTATAAATGTGCAAGATGGATTCTGAAAAGAAACATTGTCTAGCACGACACAGTGAACCAACCTTCTTAGCAGCAGCGCTAACATTTTATTCAATATAATCACCCCACTACACGCCAATAGAAAACGTCAGACAAAGAAGGTGCAAATTGTTTCTCTCCTGGAGTTTTAGCATCAGCAATGATTATGGCGAGCAAAAACGGTTTTCTACGATGATTAAAGGACAGCTGTTTCATTTTTGAGGTGTTAATATTTCCAAGCTATTTTTTGCGCCAGTTAACAACTATTTTGTGGTGATTTACGAGAGAAGATGTCATTTTTACATTCTCGGGCCTGTTGGACTTGCAAAAACAGGAATAAATAGTTGTGTCATCAACACAACGCATTTTTCTTTGCATAACACGCATTCCTAAATAAATTTTGCAAGAATATTCTATGGGGAAAAACGATTTAGTTTTGTCACACATTTATTGAAATATATTTTAAAATCGTCTTGTAGGTGGAAATGTATGAATTTGTGCCTGCAAATACAATATTGTAACAGTAGACTTGAATAAAGTACGAAATCATATATTGTAAATTTAACCTTCAAAGGAAATTAAATTAAAGTTGACAAAGCAGAAAAGAAATACTGGTACATTTTTAACAATTAGTACTGAGACCTATAAACAACTAGTAAAATGCAATAACCCTGAATTAATTCTTATAGATATTTACAATGCGGGCAGACAAAACATCCAGTAAAATACGGTAAACGGGAATTAATTCTTATAGATAATTAGAACATGTGCACAAAAAATCAGTAAAGTACAATAAACGCGAATTAATTATTATAGATAATTAAAATACATGCAAAAAAAAAGAATCAGTAAAGTACAATAAACTTGAATTAATTCTTGTAGGCAATTAAAGCACGGGTAGACAAAACAACCAAAAAAGTACAATAAACCCGAATTCTTATGGATAATTAGGGTACATGCAGACAAAACATTCAGTAAAGTACAATAAACCTGAATTACTTTTCATAGACATTTAAAGTAGGGGCCAAAAAATTCATTAAAGAACAATAAACAAGAATTAATTATTATAGATAATTAGAGTACGTGCAGACAAAACAGACAGTAAAATACAATAATCCTGAATTAATTTTTATAGACAATTACAATGTGAGCAGAAAAAACAATCTGTAAAATACAATAAATGTGAATTCATTTTCATGGGTAATTAGAATACATGCAGACAAAACAATCGGTAAAGTACAATAAACCTGAATGAATTCTTATAGATAATTACAATACGGGTAGAGAAAACAATCAGTAAAATACAAATTGGAGTAGATAGACTTTTAACTATTGCCCGGTTCACACTCCACCCACGTCTTTTGAACAGGTGAAGAAGCTCATCCCTTGTTTTCTGTTTGGGATGTGGTTCCCAGCTTTCACTTTTCCAATCATTTTACTCTTAAGTAGCCCCATGCGCATCAGTGGCGTCACCTCCTTGCTTGGGGTGATATGATTAAAAAAAAAAAGCAATAAACGCGTACTAAGTTATAGTAGATGCAGACAAAGCAAAATAGTTCACTGGATATTAGCAATAGCATACAATACGCATCAGGGGAAAAACTGAAGCCATTCTAACAGAAACTAATATTTCAGCAAACAGTACAGACAAAAAGTAGTAAAAAAAAAACACTTTGAAATGTATCATGTTTATTTATTCCCCATTCAGAAAACCTGCAATGTCGTCATTTTCAGTAAGCAAATATGCAATTTCAGAATCTGAAATCTCATTTTCGCTGTTGACATTCTTTTTACCTGTACTGGCTTCGTCATTGAAGTTCTTGGCAATCGGGTCTTGGTCGTCAATATCTTCTTCGAACAATAAATCACCGCGACAACACTCGGCCGTCTCCCATTATTAATACGACTGTATTACGCATAGGTTATTTTATTAGTACATTTAAACATTTAAAAATGCCTCTTACGTAAATACCTAGATGTGTTTTTTAATGTCATGTTCCTTCAGAGCGTAGGTGGCCGTGGCTCTCCCCAGACGACATTTTTTTTATTATCTGTGAATTGTGATGACATTTTAAGATAGTATAATGTTTTCTCGTTGCCTTATACAGAGTTTGTCATTCGAAGCGGTCCTTCTCCTAAATAGTATGTCACTCAAGCGATAGAGATTCCAATCTCTCTTGATATTTAATGACGGGATTGGAGGAGAAGAAATGAATTTATGTCTTTTCCAGTGGTAATAAAGCCAGGAGAGAACGAAAATGAAAAGTTTTTAGAAGGAACCGTAAACCCAATTCTAAACAGAAAACAACTGATAAACTTTTATTCCTTATCTAAAAACCAGGGAGGAGTGTGAACCGGACGATAGGCAAAACTATCTAATTCTATCCAGAAAAATTAGAATAAATAAATAGTAAATATAACTTAAGAGTTTTGGTGGAGACGTTAGAAGCATAGAGTTGAAACCGGAAGCCCAAACCTAAACAAAAAACAAGGGAATCACTTCTACTCATGTTCAAAAGAAGAAGTGTGACCCGGATGATAAGCGAACCTATATACACTTATCTAGGCAAAAGAAAAATAGATAAATATTAAATAAAATTTCAGAATTTAGGCGGAGACGTTAGAAGTATAAAGTAGAAGTTAACTTTAGAATGATCCGAAAACCCAATCCTAAAAAAAGAAACAAAAGTTAAAAAGACCAGAAAGGAGTATGAACTGACTTTATAGGTCCTGCCAATAAACTATATTCTATTAAAGGCGTAAAAATAAACATTTATCTCTAGAATGAAATAGAATTGAATTGCTGAGGAATCTTTCGTAAATGTTATGAAGAATATGAGTTAACATGTGACGTGCATAGTCTAAACATAGCAACTGTAATCAGTGAATTTAACGTTGAATCCGGAATTTTATAACTATAAGTTTCGGGCGTCTTATCAACATAATTCCAGTAGAATAAAAAAAAAAGAGTATGTTAAAATAGGGTAAATCTATAATACTGCTGTTGAAAATATATCTCTCATACGTAAAATTATTTTTTATTAACATTCAGATTCTGTTAATTCATATCGAGGTGTGAGTGAGTGGCTTTATTTTTTTTAATTTTTATTTTCTTTCAAAAATTTGACTCTTACTCTCGCGTGGATGTGAAAGAATTGCCATCTTTTCCCTCTGGGGTGGGGTTTATATATATCTTCCTGCCATCGATTGTCACACGTGTGAACATCATAAGCGCTGTTGGGTAGGCCATTTGTTTATATCTCAAAACCAAGCACTGACATTCAAAGAATTTACACCTGGTGACTGAGAGGTTATCTTGCCATAAACCCATTGATACACATGGCTTTTCTGGCGCCCTCTTGTAAAACTGAAAAGAAGGTTTATTTTGTGATGATTTGGAGTAATTATTGGGGGTTAATCGCAGATCCACTTCACTTGGAATAAATGGTCCTCATTAATATTCGAATTATGTCATTTGATATTTACTAGTGTTAATTACATAATATAACTGTAATGGTTTTATTTCACACAAAGATAAATCGAGACACCATTCTAACTGAAGCGGATATTGCTATCGTTATTTTAGTGCATAGAGCTTTTTTGACTGTCATCATCGTGTCTGATGGTAACAGCCAGGTGATCAACTCTTTGTGCCTAGTCGGACTCACATTTTCCACTGGTATGAAGTGGAGTGATTATATTGAACCAATTGCTAGATCGACTTTTAAGAGTTATGAAAGTTAGTCCATTGTATTGTGCCAAACAGTTCTTTGCGTCAGAATCCTTCTTGCACATCTATAAACCAACCATTAGTCCGTGCATTGAATATTGCTGCAATATCTTGTCTAATGCTCTTGCTATACATTTCTAGATTCTTGTCAAAATTTAAAGAATTTAATTGATCTTCACCTGGCATCTTGACTTCAGTATCTTTTTCACCGTTGTGACGTGGCTTAATTCTGCCTTTTCTACAAATATTTTCATGGCAACTTATGTTCAGTTCTCCTTACTGCTCCGATTGCATGAATTTAAGTTTGCTACTATGTTGTCAATTAGGTCTCATTGTTTTACTGTTGAACTAGCGATGTGCAACCGTCAGTTCTATTTTATATTACGGGTTGCATAATTCTATTAGCTCCAAAAAGGCAAGGAAAAATCAAATTACATTTACAAACTAAAACAGAATTTAATTACATATATTATAAATAAGGTTTACAATAAAACTGGATAGAGGTTTAAAACAGGATAAATTTAGGTGAGTACAATTTAAACGAGAGAGACCCAACTGGTAGCAGCCAATATTAGATAAAGTAAGTGGGTGAAGGAAAAAATCTGCTTTAGTGCTTTATGTGAGTCGAGAGATTAGATTTACGTCGTGCGGCCATTGCAAATGAATTGTTTACTGAAAATAATAAGAAAAAACATTCTAAATTATTATTATAGTTTGTTGAACAAAATCAATACAAAGAAGAAGCAGGTATATATGTCGGGTATATTTACTCTTCTCCCCCACTTGAGAGAGATGTGACACAAGGTCTTTTTTAACGTGAGGAACCTGAGCGCGTACGCCCAGGTACTGGTCAAAACATTACGTATCCACTGCGGTGGATAGGTTCAAAACCGGTCTTAAACTGATCCTATTTTGGTCATTCCGGACCCCAGCCTGATCGTTTCTGTCAGGGTCTTTTCTGTAATAGATTCTTTTGGCCGAACATTTGTTCTGAATCATGATGAGCCGGAGTTGACCTCAATTTGCATGCTGATGTGAGTTCGGGCAACAACAACTATAAATAACTGACTAATCTATTCGGACTCTCGTTTATATATATGTTTTTTAGACGCTCTAGTATTCTATAAAAGTTTATAGATACTTCTAGAAAGTTCCACAGAACAATTTTTCTCTATCATTACTAAATCTAAATCTAAAAAGAAACCTAATAGCTATAGATTTAAGTCATAGACTGAAAGATTTTGTATTTACTAGTATATTGTGTAAAAATTGAAATGGGGCCTCGTAACATTTAATAGTTTCATTTCTCGTTTGTGTAACTCCCGTCCGATTTCTTACTTTCAGAGGTTAGCAACTCCGACTGACACCAAATCGGTCGAGTTTCGATCCCGGCCAGTAGCAACTGGATGTCTAGTCAAACTGATGAGCTGTGATACAGCAAAACAGGCTTGTATGTGGATGATGAATATATATATATATATATAATGGGACAGGCTAGCCTCCCAGAGAGTAAAATACTACGCCCCTTTGGCCTTACACTCTCGGCGGACCTCAAATGGAATGACTATATTGAATCCATTGCCAAATCTGCTGCTATGAAAGTGGGCTCCCTGTGCAGGGCCCGGAAATTTTTCCCACCTGAATCTATTCTGCACATATACAAATCTACCATCCGCCCGTGTATTGAATATTGCTGCCATATCTGGTCGGGTGCCCCTGCTGCTCTCCTTGGGCTTCTTGACAAAATACAAAGGAGGATCTGTAACGTGGTTGATACTGACTTGGCAGACCGGCTGCAGCCGCTCTCTCACCGGCGTGATGTGGCTTCCCTGTGCCTCTTCTACAAGTACTTTCATGGCTTCTGCTCCGATGAGCTTAGATCACTGGTGCCGCCTAAGCACGAATTTACACGAGATACTAGATTAACAACTAGGTCCCACCCTTTTGCAGTTAAACAGATAAGATGTAACCGTAAATTCTACTCCAACAGCTTCTTTTCTCGCGCTTCCCGCCTGTGGAACTCCCTTCCACAAGTCTGCTTTCCTGACAGTTACAATCTCCAGGTGTTTAAATGTAGGGTCAATAGACACCTCCTATCACACTAACTCCCAACTATTCTCACAACACTCTCATCTACCTAACCCTCATTCTCGGTATCCTTACCCGCTTATCACCCACCCTCTGTCATTTCCTATATTTAATCAGCCTTTCTCCACTCTACGTAGCCCCCTGCACAGTAGTGTCAGTGACATGCCTTGCTCGGGGTGAAACGCTTATAAAATATATATATATATATATATATATATATATATATATATATATATATATATACTACCGATCATAAGTTTGGGACCACACAAATTTTCTTCACAAAGTTCATAAAATTTCATTTTTAGCAGAATCAAATTCACCGAGTTTGTATATTTTGTTATTCTTATGCAGATGTCAAGTAAAAAAAGTATTCTTTTCAACTTTAAAGTAAACATTTACTCAGTTTGCTATTTGACTGTTCTTATTGTGATCAAGTTTTTACCGAAAATTCAGATTTATTCAGATATTATAATTACGGTATAATTTATTCTTGCAAACCATATTACTACGGTATAAATGGCAAGGAAGAAACAGATTAGCATTGAAAAAAGTGCTCAGGTTGAAATTCTTTCGAAAGAAGGATATTCTGAAGGTTTCATCGCTAAAAAATAAAGCCTATCAAAATATTAAGCCTATCAAAAATTAATTCTACTTGGCAACATCCAGTATCTGTTACTACTGTTAAGAGGCGACTTCATTCTGCTGGGCTTAAAGGCTTTATAGCAGTTAAGAAACCACTATTAAAGAAGGAGAATAAGGGATGAAATTGATCGTAAAGTTCGAAATGAACTTCCTAAAAATGAACAAATGTTGTTTAAATGCTTGCAGGATGCTTGGAAATCATTTTAACCAACTTATTTTTATAAGTTATTAGAAAGAATGCCAAGGATTTGCTCTGCAGTAATAAAGGCTCTTGGTGGTTTCTTTGATGAAAAGAAAATATAAATTAACTTTCATTAAATTTGAAATTACTCTATGTTAATTTTGGTTTTAATTATTGTACAATTGTGAGCAAAAATGAAATATATCTATATTTATTCTTCTAAGACATAAAATTAGTTATTTATTTCTCTTCGAGAATAAATCTAAGTGGTCCCAAAGTTATGGTCGGTAGTATATATATATATATATATATATATATATATATTCGGGACAGCATTTGTTACTGAGGTGATGTGTTATCCCCTTCAGGGATTTCATGTCGAAATGGTCATTCAACATCTTTGAAAAAATTTAATTTAATTTATATATATATATATATATATATATATATATATATATATATATATATTTGTGTGTGAAGATGTGAGTTGTGGTGCAGTGGATATCGACTCGGAACGACAAATCAGTGGAATTCCTTTCATTCTTTTACGCAAATACCCTTGGGAAAGGTTTTAATCCGTCTCTTCTCTTCAGTTATGGGTTAAATAATAGGACAGGTCAGGTTGGGTTCTATGGCAACCAGTCTGCCACAGAAGCAATGGCAACCTCGTGCGGGGTAATCTTCTGTCCAGTCATGTCTCTTTCAAGACATGATCGCCCAAGCGTGTATCACGTATGGCACTTACCTGACCGACTAACACTTAACATTTTCAAAGATATAAATGCACCGTCAGCTGTCATCTTGTATCTTTCCTTATTGTCATTTTCTTCACTTCTCCTCACTAAAGCATTTTCATCTTCTTTCAATCCTTGTAACGCCCTTGCGTCTTAGTCACTTTACTTGAGTTGAAATGATTAAAAAAATCTAACGCAAGAATAAAATCACGAAATAGCAAGTATGTAGAATAAAACTGTTTCATATTTGTACGACAATTTGCTCCACTTCACTACAAACTTGTGAGAATTTGCTGCTCTTCACTACAAATTTGCTTCTTTGTTTGAAAATGTTGAAATTTACCGCAAATACCAAGAGATATTATACCAACAAGTGGGTCTAGGTCTCTGGGGTCATGGGTTCATGTCATGTATTTTCATTTCAGCAGATAGGTCAGCTGATTCAAAGTTATGACTGCTAAATTTCCGAGGAAGAGGAAATATTTTAGTTAGTATACTAATATGTGGAAGCACATGAATGTATCAGGTGTTCGAACACATTTGGTTAAAAATGAATGATACGTCAGTTAAATAAGGGATCCCAGAAAATGGTGAAATATTCAGAAAATTGTCATAAAACCATGTAAAAAATTGCGAATAGATATAAAGTATCTTCCTTTGTTCGTAAAATCAGTTTCTTCCCTTTCTCTTGCATATTTTTCTTTATTTATTGCCTTCCACATATTCTTGTAACGCGTTTGTCACTTTACAAACCTGCTTTTCCTTTTGGTCTATTGCCTGTTTTACAAGTTCATTTTGACATGCCGAATATCGAGTTAGTGAAGCTTGTTAAACAAAAATCATTTCCGTGAATGTTACAATGAAAACTATAAAAAGAATCGCAATAGTTTCGTTGACATATTGTCGCGCTGACAAAATCTATGGCAGCCATTTTAAATAAAGAGACTATTGATGCTAGTGTCATCTTGAACCGGAAATGTAGATAGCATAAATGGCCGTCGTCGTGCTTGGCGATGTCTTATGTTCATCTTCCGGTCATCGTATCAGTCTTCAAACTGATCCTTTGCGTCCGGTTGTGGATTACATATTATCAGGCACTTTTTGTGAATGTCAGAGAAGGATCTTATTGCACTGTCTCTCTATTCTACATCCTGTCTTGCATCAAGCGGTTTTATGTTGGCTTCTTTGGCAGCCATCTTTCTTGTCACGATGATGTGGATCTCTTTCTTTTTTCTTCGATTCTTTCCTCGTTTGCATTTATTAACCCTTATGTCTCTTGAAGTTTTTTCTCTCTCTTTTTCACTCTTTCGTTCAGTTTTCTTTCTCTCTTTAAATATCCTACTCTCGTTTTCTCTATTTCATTTTTTTTTAGTCTTTTTTTAAATTTTTTTGTTTGTTTTGGATTTCTGTAACTTTCTCTCTTCGATTCTCATTTCCTTCGTCTTGTCGCCATTCTACCTAAGTCAGTTCTAATCTTTATTTCATATCTTTTGTCTTAAATCAATAATAATAATGATAATAATAGCAGTAATAATAATGATAATAACTGGTATGGACATCATCCAGCACCAACTACAGAAACAGAAGACATTACCATTCTATGGGATTATATCAGCTACACAGACAAGAAATTGAAGCAAATACGCCGGTCATTATTGCTAAAAACCGAAGAGAGAAAAACTTGTCTACTAATTGATATAGGTTGTCCATCGGATTGTAACATAGCAACTAAGAAATTTGAAAAACTATCAAAATATAAAGGATTAGAAATTGAAATAGGAAACAATGTAGAAAACAAAAACAAGAACATACCAGTGATAATAGGTGCACTTGGAATGATATAAAAAAGGAACAAAACAACACATTGAAAAACATCACTGGGAATCCCAACTTAAAAGATATACAAAAAAGTATCTTGATAAGTACAACCAACACACTCAGAAGACCTTTGTCCATGTTTTGTAAAGCCACGTTTACTAGAAATAGTGCCTTTGAAGAATACTGTCAGAACTTTTCTTTTCTACCTCGAATGCTTATTACGTACTCATATATATATATATATATATATATATATATATATATATATATATATATATTCATTTTGCAACGTCATTTAATCCCAGCAACACGATTTCTCTAATTACATTTAAACAAGGCCGACTATTTTTGTTCTGGAGTCTATATTTCTTCAGCTTCAGTTCACTATTTTAATACTCTCTCTCTCTCTCTCTCTCTCTCTGTGTGTGTGTGTGTGTGTGTGTGTGTGTGTGTGTGTGTGTGTGCAAAACCTTGGTTCAACAATTTCCTATGGTATTGGTACTTCAAACGCGTCATACAATATTTCCATAGGTACCTGTTTTTGGAAACTTTCTAAATCAGTGAATCTTTCTTTTAATTGATAAAAATGTTCCTTATGTCCCCACCTTTGTAGAATTCCTTCTCACGTTGATACATTTTAAGAAACACCTTATCTCCAGGTTTAAAGCATTTACTTATATTGTTATTTCTTACATTCTAATAGTAATTTATTAAAAACAGACTTAATCTTCCTGGCGAACATTAACTCTGCAGGCGACATTTCAGACTAAGTGTTCGGGTGTGGTGTTATTCTGAAAAAAAAAAACAGAAATTGTTGTAGCATCACTTTATCCAATTTCTCTTCCTTCGACATTTTTAGTGATCTTTTAAGCGTATCGGATTGTTTGCTTGATCTTGGGCGCTGTAATGTTTTATTGCTAATGATTTATAGAAAGCTTATGTTCACTGGCTGTGAATTGTACCGTTATCTGAAACAATAGAGTCAGGTACATCAAACCTTGCAAAACTCACGTGTAAAATAAATTATGGTTAACGTGGTAGTCCGTCATGTACATTTTAATATTTCTGGCTATTTAGTATATATATCGACTACTATTACATAGTATGCTCAGTTTAACGGTCCTGTGAAGTCTATATGTATTCTGGACCATAGAATATCAGTTTTGGACAAGGTTGAAATTTTATAGGTGGTAACTTCACTACCACAACACAACCTCTGTAGGATTTTACTAAGTTTTGAATATCTAGATCTATTTTTAGCCAAGACATATAACACCTCATTAACGATTTCATCCTATAAATTCCTGAATGTTCTATGAAAAATTCTCTTAGTATACGATTTTGCAACGATGCTTGTATCAGAATTCTTTCTGCGTACATAAGTACATTATTGCATCATAAAAATGTGTTATTTCCAATAATATTCACTTTTCTATTTTTTCTCTAAATCATATTTGATTTTTCATATTTATTATAAAGTCGTCTTTTTCCGACGAAATTCTTATTTCCTCTAAGGTTATAGAAAGTTCTCTTACTGTATTGTATAAAACATTATTCATTTTATTTTCGGCCCTTATCAGCGCAATATTGAGTCCTCAAGTGGTTCGCAAAATTTTGATATTAGTCTAGATAGTCGATCCCCATGACTCAATTTTTTTTATAAGAATCTCCATTTTATAATTATAGTTTAATAGAATAGTTCCCCAGAAGCCTATTCGCTATATGTGTGGGAATACCCTTTTTTATCCATATATGGACAATAATGATCGATGGTCTGTATGTAGTATATATGAATTTATGTTACTTTTTCATAGCAAATATGATGGCTAATGCTTCTTTTTTTATCTGGCTGTAGTTTTTTCAGCTGCTTTTAATGATCTTGAAGCATAAGCTATTGATTTAGGTTTTCCGTCCTCATATTTGTGCAGTATCTCTGATCCAATACACGAACTCCTTGCATTTGATGTAACCACAATCTTTAATTTAGGGTCAAAATGACTAGTCCGAAGTCAAGAATTTCTTACTCTTTTCGAAAGCACTTTGACACTTATCTGACCACTTCCATTTTATATATTTCTTTAGCAGGTTATTCAAGGGTGTCTATAATTCATGCATATTTGATACATATACATGATAGTAACTTGAAAACCCTTAAATTATAAAATTTTCTTTACATTTGTTGGGGCGGAGATATCTTTTATTGCGCTGGATCTTGAAGAATCTGGTCGTTCACCGTTTACATTGATAAATTGTCCTAGATATTTAATTTTGGACATAAACAATTCGTATTTTCCTTCACTGATCTTAAAACCGTACTTTTGAATTCTCTGAAATACTTTTTTTTTTCATGATCATTATTTTGATTTCGGGTCTCACTTTTAATATCTAATCATCATATTTAATCATCTAAATATTCTTGTGCACAATCCGAATCAGCAAGCATCACATCCATAATCTGTTGGAATATGCTTGTTACTACCTTAATAACGAAAAGAAACCGTTTAAATGTGTATAATCCTCCATAAGTGTAATTTGTTCATAGTTTTGAGTACTCTTCGTCTACTAGTACTAATGGGTAAGCGTATGACAGGTTCAATTTATAAAAAAATTACCACTATTTAATTTGGCAATAATTTCCTCTGAACATGGTAAGGGGTAGTTATATAGTTTCAAACTTTTAACCCCATTGAAAAAATCAGCACATACTCGGATTTTATTATTACTTTATAATTAATTGGGAGGCCCGAAAAATATAAAAAATGCAACTCAATCTCTTCCAAATGAATTAGCTGTATTTTATAATACAAATACCACTGATTGTTTAGTTTTGCCAACAAACGAAATTTTACAGGTGAATTCACAGGTGAATTCAATTCCTTTCCTGAGACACAATGAGAAACTATTTTAGAAGTTAATAAACTGGGTTTACCCAATTTTCTTCATCTCTGTTCATTTACGATGGTAATATTAGATACTTTATTTTCACATTATTATTTTCACAAAAACAAATTTCTTCATTTGACATGTTTCTAACTCAGTTAAAGACACGTTCAGAGCCTGTATTTTTTCTTTATCCTTTATGACTTTGCACCATCTATTTACCATATTCACATTTTATTTTTTTCCATTTTTTTTTGTATTTGCAATAAGTACTTTTGTGTCCTACCCTTCTACATTCGTAGCATTTTTGTTCTTAAAAAGACAATTACTTTTGAAATGCTTACCTTCACAACCGTGGCAACTGTTATGTACTGAGTGGGTTTTATTGCCTTTTCTAAATGTTCTTTTAGAAGCTTAAAAACGTCTATAGTCGTTTTTCTTAGATGGTCAGATGCTATATACTGGTGAAATTTCTCTTTTCTTACTCCATGCAGTATCAAGTTATAGGTTTACACCACATTGACACTCTTTCGCTATTTTCTGGATAGTTAATTTGAGATTAATTTCTAATTTAGCAAGCATCCTGGATCTTATTTCAACGTTCTTATTCGAAGTTAAACCCTGTAGAAATATTACGGATTTGAATAAATCCGGAGTTTATTCATTTAACTTTAACTTCTCGCATTCTCGATTCACGAATTCTGCATAAGTGACAAAAACTACTTTACCGAGTTGAGACATTGCCAACATGTATTGAATGATGAACTCCTATTCCCGAAAATGTTCGATAGTTTTTCTAGTTTCATCAAAATTTCTCTCACATGATTTTTTTTTTTTTTTTGGTGGGGTATAAAATTTACATACTTTTTATTTTCAGCAGGGGACAATTTTCTTAATAATAAACGAACTTTCTTCATCATTCCAATGCGAACAATCCCTTTTGAAAATTCCTTCGTATCTTCTATAATAAGCTGGAAAAGTTATCCCTTCGGCTTGATTGTATATAAATTCACTAATTGAATTAGCAACAGCAACTGAAATGAATAAATCTGATTTTTTTCTTCCCTAGTTTCATTAAATAATAGTTTAAAAAACTTCTGGTGTTGTCGCTGCAATTATAATTGCTGTTCATGTTGTTGTTTTTGTTGCTGCAATTGTTGTTCTTATTTTTTGTAGCACTAACATTTGAATCATGATAGATCTTAGTTTATTTTCCCGTACTCCGCTAAATATTTCGTAGGTTAATTTTTTAATAACTTTGCCTGGTTATTTCTCTGTAGTCATGCGAATATGACGTTTCTTTGGTGAACTGGTAAATATTAAATGAATATCGTATTACGACGCGTAAGATACGTACTTTTTTTCCTCGCGTAAGTTCAAACGAATACTGGTCGCCTCTTTCGTAAAGTCACATACTAGAAATAACACCTTAGACGAATAGTGTTAAACCTTTTCTTTTCTTCTCGAATGCTTATTATGTACCCATATATATATATCATTTTACATTGTCACGTGATCCAAGTGAGGTCGACTATATTTGTTCTCTGGCAATCCTTGTTCAAACTCGAATGTCGGCAGCGACACTTTATTCATACATGACACCATGTAACGCTAGTGATGTATAGAAAATAGAAAAACAAATGAAATGTAGCCATAAGAAAACATTACTACCTACCTTAGGTTTTCCCGCAAAATTGGTAGATATTGTGACCAAAAAAGAAATTGAGTAATAATAATAATAATAATAATAATAATAATAATAAACAACATGAAAACAGAAAGAAAACATATTCAATAATGAAAGAAGGCAGTAAATACAAACAAGATTTACATTTAGTAGATTCTGTAGAAAAGCAAAACAGAAGGCAAGAACCAAATATTGCGGCAAAAAATATAAAAAAGAAAGCCAAGGATAAAGCTCTTGAACAGATGAAACGACGCTGGCAAGACAAACCTCTGCATGGCCAGTATCCAGAACGTGCTAATAAACCCAATGTTGATAAAGTTAATACTCATCGATGGTTACGTGCATCTGAATTAGAGTCTGAAATTGAAAACTTTATTCTTGCTGCGCAAGACTAAAGTCTTTTCATTAGGAACTTTCAGGCAAATATTGTACATAATAATGTGGATTCAAAATGCAGGTTCTGTGATAAATACCAAGAAACAATAGGCCATTTAATCTCAAGATGTTCTGTACTTACCCCAAATGAATATAAAAATCGTCACGATAGAGTGGGGCAATATTTACATTGGACAATGTGCAAACACTATGTAAACAAACACTGGTAATCACCTAGCACCGGTTACAGAAATAGAAGATGTAACCATCCTGTGGGATTACACAGACACTATACAGACAGAAAACTATACAGAAAAATTGAGGCAAATAGGCCGGACATTGTTGTTAAAAACCAAAAAGAAAAAAACTTGCTTATTAATTCATATGGCATGTCCAGCGGATTGTAACATAGCAATCAAAGAAATTCGAAAAACTCTCAAAATATAAAGATCTGGAAATTAAAATAGAAAAAATGTGAAAATGTGGAAATTGAAAACAAGTATCGTACCAGTGATAGTGGGCGCATTTGGAATGATAAAAAAAATGGAACAAAAAAACACATTGAAAGAATCCCTGGAAACCCCAGCTTAAGAGATATACAAAAAATTGTTCTGTTAAGTACAGCCCACACACTGAGGAGAACTTTGTCTGTGTAACGCTAGGGATGTTAGGGAGATATGAAAAAACATGAAATGAAGTCATAACAAAACACCAATACCTGCCTTAGGTCTTCATGCAGACTTGGTAGGTTGTGTGACCATACCAGAAATCGATTTATAATTATAATAATAATAATAATAATAATAATAATAATCAGAAGAACGTGATATTTCAAAACAAAAACATGACCTGTTGTTATTTGGGCTTTGGGCGTCATATAAAAACAAACAAATACGTGCATCAAATTCCTGGCAGCCTTAATATAAATGAATGTCAAAAATTCGTATTCCCACATTCTGCGTAGATTATATATTTTACTTTCTTCTTCATGGAAGCGCGTCTGTTTACATCTTCTAACAAAATCATTTTGTTTCTTGAAGTCTCTGATTGAGACTTGGTGGCAACTCTTACTATACAAAGCCAAGGCGAAACACAACAACAGCATCAGCCACAACAATAACAATGTTAACAGTTTTAATAATAATAATAATAATAATATCGGAAATTTCGGTGTTTCGTGCATGCATCAAATATTTTTAATGTTTTTAATCGGCGGTATTTTCTTTCAAGTTTATTTAATGCTGCAAATCCTCTATCTTCCCTGTATGCGAATTTTTCTAAAATTGTTGACTACTGCCATTCGATTTCTACTTTGCATTTTGAATTATTACGAAACAACAACCGACTGTTGTATGTTTCTGGATTTCTTATTTGAAGGAAAATATCTCTGCTTTTAAAATGTTTTCAGCCATTTTAGAGCGTTATGGTCCGATATGACTTCATTCCCTTTTACCTTCTGAATTCTGTGAACGTTTTGAGTAACTGAGTCACATTTAAGGTACACTTTTACAAATGGCTTAAAGCTCATTGTAAAATCATACCCCAAAAGTGCCCAAACCACAAAATTTGCTTCCGCTCTAACTTATAAAACAAAATATACCGCTAAATCATAGTAGTACTGATATAATATACATATTACTAATAATTTAGTTGGTCCTGGGCATGACAGTAAAGTGCTTCCGGCAGCAAGGTCTCTAATTGGAAGGTTGTGAGGAGCATGGAACCATCGCTTAATTGCTGTTGTTCTCGGGTCCACCCTGACCCGGAGTGGTAGCACCTGTTAAAGTTCCAGCTATGTGCGAATAGTTAACCCCCAAACTAGGGTCAAAACACTATGAAAGTATAAAAATACACTTTTATAGAAATGTATACATAAAAATAGACTTTTATAGAGAAATATACATTTTTGAAGGAAAAATATTACCAACAACCCCCTCGTGTCGAATACTGGTTATCACAGCACCATATATATAACCCTTTTTATTCCTCGGGTGTTATCCTGGTCAAGGGACAGTATATCTAGCACTTCCACTCCACGGGCCTATTCCGATCAACGTGCACCTGACCTAACTCTTCCACTCTGGCCCTTCAACCTCCGGCTTCTTCTTCTTCGGGTTGCTATGTCTATTCGGTCTTGGCCGTAGGTTCCTGAGCATCCATAGGTCAGTCAACAGGCTCACTGGTTTAAACCCGCTTTCTGCCCACGTTGTGATTATTAAATCCAGAAAGCAGAAGTGTTGTTCGTTCACGGTCGATTGAAGATGTAAACACGGCTGGGAAGCCGGTGTCAAACATTTAGAATACAGCAAAAAGAAATAAAAAAAAATGTCCGTAGAAAGCCAAACAAACAACTGTTCGATGGTTGCACTGTTAATGTCTTTTATATACAAGAAAAGAAAAGAAAAGAAAAAAGGTTACAGAAAGTAAAAGTTTTTTTAGCATAACAACTCATACACTGGAGTCTAGACAGAGAGATAATGTTTGTATGATTAACTCGTTGTTAAATCGTGTCAGAAGATATATATCTCCATTCAACAATGTTCTCTAGACTCTTTTGACGGAGTCAATTCTTCTCAAATAAAACGCTGGGACCACGCTGTCTTGCAAAGGTGCTGGTAAAAATTAAGGATGATGCAATTCCGATGTTGTCGGGCTAGTGACGATATTAAGCTTCATATACTCAGCGGTTTTCAATGCCACCGCTAGAACGACGTTACTTCACATAGTACCGCGGCAACTATTAAATTTCAACAATCCGCAACAAATTCGAGGCGACGCTTAAACTTTTCAAATAATAAATCTCCTTGTCGGGAACCTCAATCCGACTTCTTCATAAAATATCAGTTTCACATAATCATTTCAGAATTTTCTTCTTCCTCTTCCTTATCCTCGCGTCGTCACCGCCAGCAACAACTACAATCTGCAACAAAGCCTCCGTCTGAACAATAGAACCAAACGCAAGTAAAATATAAAATACATTTTACTCTCCTTTTTCAAAGACGTCTTCGGTTAGGTGGTTGATTGGTCCGAATTGTCAGCAACCTTACTCCACCATTTGACCCGTACTCACACACGGTTCTGGTCTCTCTTGTCAGCAACCCCCTCATCTGGGAGACCGGATATCTCACGACCGTACGCTTCTGCTGTCGTCTCCCAACTCTTCTTACTTCAGCATTACAACGCGCTTATATAGGAAACCCGGAGGTCATAAGCCAGGTCATTCACGCGCTCTTATCACGAGTGTCTAGTTGCTTTAGCCAAAAATCATGCGAATTTCAAAGTTTTCTTTATTTACTAAGATCTATTTCAAATTTCTTAGTCGATAAAATTAATTTGTTCATTTCCACCGTTCTCCGACAACCCAAATTAAACGGCACTCAACTTACCCTAGATCAGATTTCACCACTGGTGACCAAAATACATTTCGAGGTTCCAATTTATTTAAAAAATATATTACTTCGTCTACCTCCATTGTTCTCTGATGACCCAAATATAACGACCTAACTTTTGTTTGGATTACGCTGGTTTATTTCAATGTTCAATTTAATATTGCCGCACTGAAAGTAGAAATTTTCTTTAGAAAAATTATTAATAGAAATTTTTAAAAAGAAAGACGTTATGACGTTTAGGCCGATTCGGCCTTCTTCAGGTGCTAGGAATTTTGAACCTTTTAAACGTGTGTATGTGTTTGGTTCTCTCTATATATATCTGTGTGTGTGTGTGTGTGTGCGCGTGTGCCACAATACATTTTTGAAGAAAAATTATTACCATAACACATTTTTGAAAGAAAAATATATCCCCAGTAAAACATTTTTGAATTCAAAACTAGAAGGTATTTTCAGTTTTCTAAAATAAAAAAAAATAAAAACAAAAAATTTTCATAAAATTCAGACTAAATAAACCTTCTCACTATAGCCGAACATTAAAAAATAACTTAAATACCCGACCTTTTCGGCATTAAATAACCCACAGAGGTGTTGATATATCGTTAAACAAAACTCAAATCAAAAACTAATAATTTAGTGACTAATAATTTAGTGATTGTTTATATATGTATACAATTTTTTTATTATAAATGTGCGTTTATTTTTAAGGATGTGCGTTGTGGTGTAATGGATATCGGTTCGGAATGAGAAATTGAAAAGCCGAGTTCAAATTTTAGGTAAATTCATTGCAATTACTTACGCGCAAATACTCTTGGAAAAGATATTAATCCATCTTTTCTCCTTATGGGTTGAATATCAGGATAGATTGTGTTCTATAGGCTTGATTGGCAACATATTGCGAGACAATCTTCTGCTGAGTGTGGAAGAATTAGAAACAGAACATTACTAAGGAGAGAAGAAAAAAAGAATAATCATGAGAACAGTAGATAGCGATTGACATTGCATTTAAACTTTTGAAGATTAATGTTGGCTGAAAAGCATGAAGCCGGAGAGAAGATCCGCAAGCGAGAAAAGAAACCGATAACATAGAACTTGCGGTTATATTTAGCTATCTCAACTAACTCATCCGGAATATCACTGCCTAACTTTCCACATAGAACTCAGTCACTGTTAAGTGATATGCATATAACCTATTCCATGTTTTCTCCTATCGTCTCTAACTTAGATTCCCCATAAGTATGTGAACCTGGCGGCATTCTTGTAATAGTCATTAAGAATTGGCTCCTGTTCTCGTTAAACTGTATAATGAATGCCTTGCTGCCTTCCTGCTTTCCTTTCATTATTTAAGAACTCTTGTGAGCCGTTTAACCCTTCCAACTATCGACCAATAGGTCTTATACCTATTTTTAAGCAAATTCTTGAGGTTCTACTCAATGTTGAATTGGTTCATAATCTCTCTTCGCAGAGCCTTTTCCAAACAAGCAATACGACTTTCGTTTCTGCTGATGTAATGACGATAATTGTGGAAAAAGCATATCATGCTCAAGATAAGCACAACTGCAGAGTTAGACATCTCAAAGGCCTTTGACAGGGCCTGTCATACAGGTTTCTTCACAAGCTGAAAAATTACGGTGTCTCGGAACACATTTTTGAGTTGACCCAGTCTGTCCTAACAAATCGTGAAATGAAAGTTATCCTGAAAGTTCTGATGTCTACTGCCAACTAAAATGTCCGAAAGGTAAAACTTAGTTCAATTTGACAATAGGTAAGCATATTCTAAATTAAGCAAGTTGGAGAGGAAGGGCTGAAGTAAAAAAAAGTTTGTTAATTAATACTAATGAAGAGAACAAGCTGAAAATATCAGAAAGAAAAGAAAATAACGTAAAATTAAAAAAATGTTCGGACATTTACAAGATGGCACAAATAGTTATAGAAAAGCCACATGGAGGCAATTTTATTGCGATGAAAAAGTAAATAAAGCCGAGACGCCAGATCAGGTCCAATAATATCACAGATGCTTCTTTAGATTTCACCAAGGAGCTCAAGATAGCAGATGAAATAAAGGAAAGGTTGTTGAAAAACAAAATCTTTTGATAAAAACGGATTGATATCGCAAGAGTATCATTATTAATTAGATTCATGAGTATTAATACCGACAACAACATTTTCCTCCCTTTTCCCCGTTTTAATTCTCGTCTTTAAACTCTCACACTCCTTCCATCATGTCTCTACCTACTTAGCTTGAGCCATTGTCTGCTAAGTTCTAACAGTGTGTCCAAGTTTTGAAGATTTCAGTCGTTCGTGACTTTTACAGACTATACGAGGATTATTTGAAGAAAACCAATTCCATTTGGTCGGACTGACTGAATCCGGAATTTAAGCTGCAGTCTAAAAATTTCAACAAGAATTCCACTTGTCCAAATCCAAGAAAATCTCAGGCGATTACATCCGGATGAGAGCCATGAGGTTAATCCCTTAAGTGTCGTGAAAATTAAAAGGGTCAAATAGCGTGAATTTAAAATGATACTGGACGAAAAGTAACACGGGTCTTGATTGGAAGGCGTTGAGGCATTACTGAAAAAAATAATTTCAAAATTTCAAAGGAAATAAAGTGTGAAGAGAGAGAAAAAAGGAAGAAAAATAGATAACCAAAAATATGTAAGGGAAAAAAAGAAATGAAGAAAGAAACGAAAAATCAAGAAAAAGAATCAAAGCAATAGAAGGAAAGAAGAGGACGATAAGAAAGAAAGAAAGAAAGAAAGAAAGAAAGAAAGAAAGAAAGATAGAAAGAATAAACAAGAATAAACAAAATAAAACTATTAAGAAAGAAATCTAGAAATTTACTGAGAAAAAATCTAGGAAAAAATCTGGAAAAAGAAAGAACACAATCAAAACAAGAAGGAAAGAAGAAAGAAAGAAAGAAAGAAAGAAGAATAAACAAAAGAAAACTATTAAGAAAGAAATCTAGAAATTTACTGAGAAAAAAATCTAGGAAAAATCTGGAAAAAGAAAGAACACAATCAAAACAAGAAAGAAAGAAAGAAGGAAAGGAAGAAAGAAAGAATAAACAAAAGAAAACTATAAAGAAAGAGATATAGAAATTTACTGAGAAAAAATCTAGGAAAAATCTGGAAAAAAGAAAGAACATAATCAAAACAAAGGAAGAAAGAAAGAGAAACAAAAAATCGTCAAAAGAAATCTAAAAAGAAAGAAGTCAAGAAATTTACAAAGAAAGAAATTTATAAAAACAATTGGAAAAAAAGAGTCAAAATAATAAAGAAAGAAAAAAAAGAAAGAAAGACGTATGAAAAAAACACAAATTACAAAGAACAAAAATCTAGAAATCTAGAAATCTAGAAATCCAGAAAGAACAGAATCCAAGCAAATAAAAAGAACGATGAAACCGATATTAAATAAAGAGAAAGAAAGAGAAAGCAAGAAATGCATACGTAAGAACGAAGAAAGGGAAATCAAGAAACAAAAATTCTGATGATAAAACATGATAGAAACTTCTTTTATCAAATTCTCTATAATTTCTTGTAGTTTTCTTTCTGTGTCTGCTAACAACATGGTATTATCTGCGTATTTAATATCACAGAAATTTTGCCTTGTAACACTTCTAATTCTCAAAAGGTTGCTTTACTGTAAAGATTCAATAAATCCGGTGAGAAGACACATCCTTGTCTTAGACTGTTTTCTATGTCAATTCTTTTTCTATTTGTATGAAAACAGCACGTTAAATAAAGCCACGCTATTGACACAAATGTTTTATACCATCAACCCCGTAGATATTACATCCGGGCTATTCCATTTACTGTTTTTGTTATAAACAACTGTATGAGTCTGACCCGATTTTTATTTGTATCATGAAGCCAAAGGCATCAGCAGGCGCACACTCTCAGCCTTTTTGCTGGTAAGTAGATTTCTTCTGCATCTTTGCACCTTGCGAGAGGAAACGTGATAAATCAAGGCGAAAGATTATTAAAGGGAATTTATAAATTTACAAGACAATGTTTTTCACCATGAAAAAGCATATTTCAAGATTTCAATTTTGGATTTATTTTTCAATGAAAAGAGAGAAATATGCTCAGATCAACAGTAAGAATAGCGATATTGCACGAACGTATCAGATTGGCTTGATTTATTTTGTTTTAAAGCATGTCAACCTCAGCGTGTTATTTAATACCGAGATTTTTATGATAGGTTCAATTTGGTTTGGTTTGGTTTGTTTTACGGCATATCAACTTCAATGGGTTATTTAATGCTGACAAGATTTTTACAATATATTCGCATGAATATAATATGTATTCTTCGTAAGAAATCAGTTTTTATATCAGTATTTATTGCTGGTAAAATTTTTTTCTTTCCAAAAATTTTGGCTGGTAATATATTTTTCCTTTAAAAATATTGCTGGAAATATTTCTTTCCTTCCAAACTGTATTGCTGGTAACATTTTTTCTTCAAAAATGTATTCCTGGAATTTTTACTATAAAAGTCTATTCTTGTACTTCCGTAGTGTTTTGATTCCAGTTCGGCTGCCGGATGCAGTTTATTGTCATACCCAGAATCAATGATATGTTCATACAAATAGAATATGTATTCTGTGTAAGAAATCAGTTTGTAGACCAGGTTTTATTGACGTATTTTGTAAAGAGAGTTTTTGTCAAGTGTCAATTTTATTGTTAGCAATATTTTTATTTAGAAAAATGTATTGCTGGTATTTGTACTATAAAATTGTTTTTCTTTTTACTTTTATACTGCTTGACTCCAGTTTTGGAGCTGTCATTATTTGCTCTTAGTTAGGACTATAACAGATGTTACCACTCCGAGTCACGATGGACCTAGGAACAACAATTAAGAGATGGCTCCACGCTTCTGAAAACATTCCAATCAGAGGTCTTGCTGCCGGATGTAGTTTATCGTCATACCCAGTAAGTAAACCTACTGGAAAATATAATGTACAAAAAATAATAAAGAGAAGAATAAAGAAAACGGTCGGAGGACTCATGACAAGCGACAGACAGAAATGCCACGCTGAATTCTTTTTGCCCTTTAAATGGCGTAATTTTTTAGGAAATCAATTTTTCATTAAATTTTTATTTTTATTTATTATTTATTTAAAATGATTTTGCAGCGGTTTAAATGATTCGCAGAAAATGAAAAACTGATTGAAAAAGAAGGTAATGTTAACCCAAGTTCGATTTAGAAAGAGACAATGATTAAAAAAGAAATTAAATGAATATCCTGATAGCTAATCTTCTTTAGATTTTTCACTTCTAAAGTTCATTTCTCCATTGTCTAAGCTTATCTCTAAGGCCGCCTACCGTATGTAGGATGATGGCAAGGTAATATTTTTAACCGTTGTTAATGTAGTGACTTGGAATTTAATTTAGTGTTTTGCTATTAAAACCTTGTACCAGACAAGAAAAAGGAACCAGCCATAGGGATATACTGAACAAAATTTTTAGACATTCCATTAAAAAATTTCTCAAGCTAAACCGAGCTGTGTAAATATAGCCATACAAAGCAGAAAACTGTTTTTCTAGATTTTCTGAAAAATGGGTTTGTGCAATTCTTGAATATGAAAAAAAAAACCAGTTATAAATGACCTATGTAAATTTAATAGATTATTTCAGACTTTGATCTTATTTGTAGACAAAGCAACTATTGATTGAGGAAATGGATACTGAAATCGATTTTTCATGGATAGTTGGCTTAATGCTTGCATGATCGGCCGTTAGGGAAGATCTAATGGAAAAAAAGATCTTTTAATGGCAAATCAAATGTCCTTATTACTGACATAAAGCTCGCTTTCGTAAAGAAAAGACTATAATTATGATTGTTATTATTATTACACGAACACTCACATCATTAATATCAAGGTTTTCCTCTGAAGATCAAGTAACAGCAAGTCATCTCAATATTGCAACTTTCTCCTTTGTTAGGCTAATTATACGACTATTCATACAAGTCCTAACGAATGGCTTGAACTAGAGATCAAGTGACAGCATCCTTTCCAATATTCAGGTACCCACTTGAATATATTATTAGTAGATTTCCTTACAGTGATGCTCAGGTCAGCTACTGCAGAGAAAATATTCTTTAAAATCCTTGTCTGCCAATTAAGAGATTGGCTACAAAATGTTGTTCGGTTGTTATGATATACATGCGATGATCCTTAACTTAAAAGGTCATGTTCCTTTAGGCTGTAGGCTATTTTAGATCTCAACAGATTCCATTTGTTTATTATCTCTAAATTGCTATGACTGCTTGGGAAAGATAGTGACGTCTCGTTGTCTTCTCCTAGACTTCTTTTCACACAATGCTGGAGAACTAAGTCTATCCTTCTACTTAGCCCGTAGCTGCAGGGAGTGGTGATAGATTTATGACTTTTCCATGGTCATTAGCGCGAAAGTAAAATCAAGCGGGAATTCGTTCTTCACTTAGTGGTTTCTCATTTAGCGCCAATAACCCTAACCGCTACCCGCATTGCCTTATCATAACTTCATCTGTTTTTACCAATTTCTAATATCCCAATTCTCTCATTGTTAGCTGGTATCGAAAAATTAAGAATAAACTACTAACAAGAATTTGCTTAGAGACTCAAAATGTTATTTGCACTGTTAACATTGTTCGGGCTGTCATCCTCATCTTTGTTGTCGTATTTATGACCTTTTGGCTGTTGTATACTCCGGTCTTCTTCATATTATTGGAATTTTGAACTGAACCCTTTATTTCGTTCACTGGGGTAGATAATTCTAGTTTCAAGTGTCATACCTATTTTGGGTATCTCAGGTTTAGTTATTTTTTTTAGTAACTCAACTCTACAAGCTTTTGTTCATCTCTGTTGTGACCAGTCATTAAACTCACAAATCACTGGATTATTTCAACCAACTATTTTATACACTTGGCACAACAAAGATGGGACAACAGTCCAACAAATGTAAATTGTGTAAATAGTTTCAATACTTCATCTCAGAAATATGGACAGATCTCAAAATGTTATTTACAGCTCAGGATGATGTGAGTAAAATAATTCATTTTATAAAATTACAGCTAATGATTTGGCTATCACATAAAGTAACAGATAAATCATATATATATTTACTGGTTAGTAGTACCAATTCAATCACCAACAACGAAAAATGGCAAAAATACAAAGAATTAATTTTTAAATTCCTATCTAACACTGTTCCACATAGCATTACTTCGGCCAGTCAGTCGTTAACCACATAATAAGGCACAAATTAATCTACAGTTGTCGACATGTATTTTAAAAGAAGTGTTGACATCTTTAATATGAAGGATAAAACTTCAATCCCTTTTTTTATAACTCATTTCCATTTCATAAGGTTTGCATTAAACGTCGTTGCTGAATTTAAACAGGAAGTTAATAGTTAATATATTCTTTCGAATCCTCTCGGTACGAGTGGCAAACAAAGAGCAAAAACTCTAAAAAGTGAGCATCAATCAAACACAATTAATAGGAAACTACGTTGATAGAGTAAGACACTATTGAGAAACGCACAGTATATTTGTTGACATTTACAGATCAACAATATAAATCGAATTCTATATTGATATCAATCAGACCCAAATACAAATAAAGTATACGCTTATTGATATTCCAGATTGAAAACAAAAAAGATGAAGAACGGAAATAAAAAAAAAAGCTTACCCAATCAACGACGCCAAATTTATAGACTGCCTTAATTTATTTCAATTTCCGACCATCCATCCTACAGAGTGGTCTGTGTCTCTGTTGAATGGGCCGTGGTCGGCAACTCGGGAAGGAATTGAGCATTATAATCACTCCGATAATACTCTAACCATTGAGAGAACGCAGCCAAGCGACAACTTTGGCAGTGCTCCTCGCCATTTTCCAGATGAATGCGGGAAACGGAAGTGAGGAAAATAAAACGTTTCCACTTCCGGTTTTACCTGATTTATTCATTTAGCCCTTTATACGTTAGATTTTCATTACGTGCCATTTTTTTTTTTTTTTTGGTTTACATCCCCACATCTATCTATCTATCTATCTATCTATCTATCTATCTATCTATCTATCTATCTATCTATCTCAGTCTGTTCATATGTGTCTGTTTCTATCTATCTAAGTAAAAAATGCATATATATATATAGAGAGAGAGAAAGAGAGAGAGGAAGTGAGAGAGAGATTAGCTTATACATAAATGTATACCTGTATTTGTATTTATATATTTATATATTAGATTTTTATTATGTGCTATTTATTTTTTCTGATTAATAAGCTTCCGACACACACACACACACACACACACACACACACACACATACGTATTTATATATATATATATATATATATTGTTTTATAAGTAAAAATTACATATATAGAGAGAGAGAGCGAGAGAGAAGAAAATAAAGAGGGAGAGCATATATCCAAATGTATATCTGTATGTGTGCCTGTATGCACACTGACAGAGTAAAATGACACACGCTCGCTCACTCGCACACATAAAAGAAAGTAATCGAACGCTGATCACTGGATCTGGTTTGAAATAGGCTACTAACTCAATATGACAACATCACAAAAGCTTATGAAATTAAAGTTTTAAGCAAAGCCATGCTAAATGAGCTAACATTGAACTACAGAGACGAAATTTTTTACGAGCAAAACAATAGCGATCAGGCATGAAAATGAGGTCCACAACTAGGGGTGAACATTAAATATTAGACAAAAATAAATAAATTTTCGTAATGTTAAATTAATGAAAATGTTATTTATTAAGAAGCTTGTCACAGAAGGTTCAGTCAGTCAGTTACGTGCCATACGTGATACACGCTTTGGGCGATCATGTCTCAAACGAGACATAACTGACTGAGCAGAAGATAATCCCGTAGTAGGTTGCCATTGCTTTCTGTGGTAGACTGGTTGCTAGCTAAGGCTATATAACTCAATCTGTCCTATTGTTTAACCCATAACTAGAGGGAAGAGATGGATTAACACCTTTCCTAAGGGTATTTGTGCGTAAGTGAATGCAAAGAATTCAATTGAAATTCGAACTCGAACTCGGCTCCTCGATTTGTCGTTCCGAGTCGATATCCACTGCAGCACAACGCACATCCCAGAAGGCTCATATAATAAAAAAAGTATGATATTTTCCAACCGTTTTTTTAAAATGTATCACAAAAACGTAAAAGAGGATCACATTTCTGCGGTAGAGTGGAATTATTTTAAACTTTAATATTCGCTGGAAATGTCATTATTAACAAGTTTATCGCATATTTAAATGGTCAATGTTTAAATTGGACACAAAAACTTTTATGTAAGTTAATCTCAATTGCCAAATTAGAGGCAATATTTTTATATGAAAAAATGTGTAAATTGTTAATGCAAACAACCAATTAAATGATCAAGCAATTTTAATTGTATGTAATGACAAGACTGATTAATCTTCTTTCAAAAGCTTTTACACCGTTTCTAAGACGCCATCGATAACTAACAATGGCTTATAAATACTTACACATGTTGATTTGTTTTTAAAATATTCTAAATAACAGCAATTATTGAAGCTTCTTCCAACTGTCATTTTTTACCTACAGGGCAAAAAAAAAAAAATGACAGCAAATGAGAAATTGTAAAAGATGTTTTTGAGTATGAAAAAATTCAATTTGCTAAGATAAGATAGGTTTTTGTTTTAAAAAAATCTCAAATTGCTAACTATCGTTCAGTTTTAACACTAACTGATGTAGCAGCAGATCAAAATCAAATTGTTTTCATTGTTTAAATGGGTTTCGGGATCTTTTGTGAATGCAGTTACAATTAAAATTCATCTATTATTAAATGGATGGGACACTTCAGAAACTGTTAATTGAAAATCAGTTTCAATTTGGGATAACTGTCAGTGTTAAAGAATCAAAAGATAATATTAAGAAAAATGAGTTACAAAAAGAGTGATATCAAATTTAAATGATGGACATCTGACATTTCATTCTGATCTTTGAAAAATGAAAAATAATGGAAGTAGAACAAGGAAAAAGAGTTCAGTAATTTAAAAAAGACACAAGTTTAGCCATTGAACATGTACGCAATATTTAGTTGATGTTGGATATTTACTAAGCAGTGAATTTACTTCTTTATTGCCCTATTAACGACGTTTCGACCGTTGTACGTTCCGGCCTTCTCCCGGTGCTTGAAATTTCTAACTGAACCATTTATTTTGATCACTGGGGTATATAATTCTCGTTCCATGTACCATGCTACTTCTGGAAGTTGAGTAATAGGGAGATAACTACATAACATCCGGGCGTGGTACGGCACATAGAATGAGCATGATATACCCCAGTAATCGAAATAAAGAGTTTGGTCCGAAATTTCAAGCACCTGAAGAAAGCCTGAGCGTACAACGGCCGAAACGTCGTGAATATACCAATAAAGAGGAGGTCAATAGTCCGAACAATATAAATAATGTAAATACTACCTCATCTCAGAATTTTAGACAAATATTGAAAAATTTACTAAAGCCTGTTTTCAAAATTAATCTGAAAATTTAAATAAACATTTCTGGCAATGTGCATTTTATAACAACGCAAATTATTGAAGAATTTCATGTTGAAAAATTATTGAAGAATTTCATGTTGAAAAATTATTGAAGAATTTCATGTTGAAAAATTATTGAAGAATTTCATGTTGAAAAATTATTGAAGAATTTCATGTTGAAAAATTATTGAAGAATTTCATGTTGAAAAATTATCGAAGAATTTCATGTTGAAAAATCTAAATTACTTTTTAAATCCATTGTTGATGTCGAAGAATACAACTTTGATCAAGGCTATAATTGCTTAAAATGTGAATATCTGCTGGATAAATCTCATGCCAAACATTTGATATATTAGCAGAACTTGAAACTTCTCAAAACATATTAAAATGCCACTTTGGTATATCGCAGGCTATGTTACAGCAAAAAGTGTCTCCGACAGAATAAAAATATTTAATAGTAATACAACTTTTTATTTTCAAGAATATGTAATTTTTTTTGGAAGAAAATTGTCGTGATTTAAAAATTCCACTGGATGCCACATGTCTGTGGGCGTTTTTCTGTTTTATAATGTTTGTTGTTGCTAAATTGAAAACTTTCAGGAATTCATTTAACATAGTCTCTATATTCGTTTCTTAAAACTATCATTTAAGTATAAAAAGAAAGCATGCATTATATTGTCGAATATATGTTCACAAATTTTATTTTTCGTTTGATTCTCATAAAGCAACTCCAGAACCAATACTAAAAGCTTTGAAATTATTTCAAACTTTTATTTATAAGATATTCATACTTGTCTTGTACAGTTATCATTAAGACTTGATATTAAAAAATCATAATTCCTCAAGTAGTAATAGACATATATTTATGAAATTACATTTAAAAATGACATTCATCCAGAAAAAAAACATCAACCAGGCAATTTCCATTTTTCTTTTTTACTTTTTTAATGTAATGTATTGGTTATTTTAGCTAATTATCATGTTATTTTCATGATTCTCTTGATCTAAATAGATTTTGTTAAATCTATGTATACTAGTAATATCTATGTTCGTATAATTGTTAAAGAAGTATTTTCTTCATTTTCTTTAAAACAAAACCAGGACACCTGTAGATGTGACAAAATCTCAGAATGAAACTTATAATTTTTTCAAGTATTTTTAGAATTTGTTGATACATGATTTAATAAAATGTTGAATGGGTTTTCTAATTATATTATACAATATTATTGTACAATGTTATAATATTTTTCTACAATATTATATTATTGTAAAATATTATATTATTGTACAATGTTATATTATTGTACAATAGTATAATACCGTACAATATTATAATATCATTGTACAATATTATAATATTATTGTACAATATTATACTATTATCGTATAACATTATATTATTGTACAATATTATAATATTATTGTATTATGCAATATGTTTTCTATTCTTTTAATCAATTCATATTAACAAACTGACTTGTTATTACTGTAATATATATATATATATATATATATATTAAATGTTTCTTATTATTTACGTGTATTTAGTTAATAGAAGTTAGTTTTGTTTTTTCTTTTCAGATTTATATTTATAAAAATAAATCATCTGTTACAATTGTAATGTGCTTCCTAGTAATAATAATAATAATAATAATAATAATAATAATAATAATAATAATAATAACATTCCTGGATTTTAAAGACTTTAAATATATAAAAGATATCGCCCGTCATCATCAATTTCATCAAACAGTGCATGTCTATATGGAAAACAACCCTTTACCTCAATCATATAAATGGAACCTATAAGTCTGATGAAATAAACATCAAAAGAGGTATATTTCAAGGTGATTCTTTATCTCCCTTACTATTCTGCATATCATTAATAGCACTAACCAGTCAACTTAATAAGACAGAATGTGGTTATAAAATAGGCCAAAAGAAAATAAGCCATCTATTTTACATGGATGACTTAAAGTTATATGCTAAGAATGATAATGAGCTGGAAGGTCCTCTGCAAACTGTAAAATGCTTCAGCGAAGACATTGGAATGAAATTTAATTTGAATAAATGTGCTAAAGCTACAGTTTTACGTGGATCAATACAAGAAACATCCTCAATTAGCTTAGATCCTACTGTAACAATAAAAGAATTGAAACCAGAAGAAGCTTATAAATACCTAGGTGTAAATGAGAGCGAAAACATTCACCATAAAAAAATGAAAGAAATAGTGCGTAAAGAGTACTATAGAAGGCTACGAATGATATTAAAAGTGAATTAAATTCATAGAACAGTGTTATGGCCATTAATAGCCTTGCAATCCCAGTTGTCCAATATAGCTTCAACATCTTAAACTGGACTCTAAATGACATCAGGCGAATGGATGCTAAAACAAGAAAGCTTCTTTCTAAGCATAAGATGCATCATCCAAAGGCTGATGTAGACCGTCTATACATACCCCGTAAAGAAGGTGGAAGAGGTCTTATTCAGCTGGAATTGTCATACAAGACAACAACTATTGGCTTACTAACATACATAGAAACAACAAAGGATTGGATGATACAATTAGTAAGGCAACATGAAGAAAGAAAGAAAAAATATTCAATAATAAAAGAAGGCAGTAAATACAAACAAGATTTACATTTAGTAGATTCTGTAGAAAAGCAAAACAGAAGCCAAGAACCAACTATTGCGGCAAAAAATATGAAAATGAAAGCCAAAGATAAAGCTCTTGAACAGATGAAACAGCGCTGGCAAGACAAACCTCTGCATGGCCAATATCCAGAACGTGCCAATAAATCCAATGTTGACAAAGTTAATACTCATCGATGGTTACGTGCATCTGGATTAAAGTCTGAAACTGAAGGCTTTATTCTTGCAGCACAAGACCAAAGTCTTTTCACTAGAAACTTTCAGGCAAATATTATGCATAATAATATGGATCCAAAATGCAGATTTTGTGATAAACACCAAGAAATAATAGACCACCTAATCTCAGGCTGTTCTGTACTTTCCCCAAATGAATATAAAAATCGCCACGATAGAGTTGGGCAATATTTACATTGGGCAATGTGCAAACATTATGGAAAACCTGTAAACAAACACTGGTATGAACATCACCCAGCACCGGTTACAGAAATAGAAGATGTAACCATTCTATGGGATTACACCATCTACACAGACAGAAAAATTGAAGCAAACAGGCCAGACATTATTGTTAAAAACCAGAAGGAGAGAACTTGTCTATTAATTGATATGGCTTGTCCAACGGATTGTAACATAGCAATCAATGAATTTGAAAAACTGTCAAAATATAAATTCCTGGAAATTGAAATAGAAAAAATGTGGAAATTGAAAACAAGAGTTGTGCCAGTGATAGTAGGTGCACTTGGAATGATAAAAAATGGAACAAAACAACACATTGAAAGAATCCCTGGAAACCCCAGCTTAAGAGATATACAAAAAATTGTCTTATTAATTACAGCCCACACACTAAGGAAAACTTTATCTATGTAATGCTAGGGATGATAGGGAAGATAGAAAAACATGAAATGGAGCAATAACAACACGCCACGACCTGCCTTAGGTCTCCCCGCAGACTTGGTTGGTAGTGAGACCAAAGCAGAAATCGAAATATGATGAAAAATGACATAATAATAATGGTATATAGAAATAGAATAAAAATTAGTAAATCCCTTTTCAAGGTAGAATTACAAGAACAAAACCTATCAGTATATATGGTCTTTATTTTTTAATCATTTCACCCCAAGCAAACAGTAAAATCACTAGGACGCAAGGGGTTACTGAGTGTTATTTAATAGGATTAGTCATTTTTTCAATTATTAGGGATAGATGAAAAAAAAGAATTAAGAAGACAGATGATAACGATTGACAATTCATTTAAATTTTTGAAGATCAAAGTTGATTGAAACAAGAAGCCGGAAGAGAGCTTCACAAACGAGAAATACGAGTGAAGAAACTGCTAGCATATAACGTACGGTTGCCTCCAGCTATTTCAACTGTAAAATGATGAGACTATGCCACTAATCTAGTACTACGCTTAAATCCATAAAATCTAGTTACTATAGAAATAAGTTCTTTTTCTTCTATATGTCGTGTTCCTTCAAGACGTAGGCGATCATGGCCCTCTACATCTCCCTATCCCTTACGCTCTTAATACTCCTTCTCTTCAATCCCCGTTCCATTATTCTAGTTTATCAGGTGTGTTGTGTGTTGCTTCCCCTTGTTTCGCTTCCCCTCTATCCGTTCCGTGAGCATCAGGTTCCCCAAAACCCCCCTTCCACATTCAGTCAGTTAAGTGCCGTGCGTGAAACACGCTTGGGCGATCATGTCTCGAAAGAGACGTGACTGACTAGGCAGAAGATTATCCCGCAGTAGGTTGCCATTGCTTTCTGCGGTAGACTGGTTGCCGACCAAGGCTATAGAAACCAATCTGTCCTGTTATTTAACCCATAACTGGAAGGAAGAGACGGATTAATACCTTTCCTAAGGGTATTTGCGCGTAAGTGAATGCAATGAATTCAACTGGAATTCGAACTCGGCTCCCCGATTTCTTGTTCCGAGCCGACATGTCCCAAAATCTTTACTTGTCTTTTCCTGATTTTAAATATCGGTTTCCTTTTTGTGTCCACCCTCTCAAATATCTATTGCTCTCGTATCCTTCTGTGGAACCACATTTCAGTTGGTTTAATTCATCTTTAATTCGTCTTTAATTCATCTTTGATGAAATTGCCCAGCATTCACTGTCATAATGAAGGACAGACATCGCATCCAGTAGTCTCTTCTTTGTTCTCAATGAAGTTTTCCTGCCTCTCAATACTCTATTCAGCTTCTGGAATGCACCTTCCGATCTCCGTATCGTATTTTCCGTCCTCTGTTAAAACAACTCCCAAGTATTTATTATACTTATACTTGGTATTTTTGGCTCCTTTTTTAGTGAATACCATGCGTTCAGTTTTTTTTGTAGATGATTAAAGTTCACCAGGACAAACGCCATGAAAGTATTTATTGAAAAAGACACAGGGAAGCTACGTTACTATGGTAGGAAGGGGACTGAATCCGAAATATCGGATCAGAACAAATAACATTGCAGATTTTTCTTTGGATTTTATCAAGAAGCTTTAAATATATAGGAAGAGCACCAGACCAGATGTCTTAGCAAGAACTCAGGTTTGTAAGTCGCATGTAGAAATCGGTATCACTATTGTGGGTGCGTGGCCAAGTGGATAGAACGTTTGTGTTCTGACCATAAAATACTGGTTCGGATCTTCCCACAGACAATTTGTCAGTGAGGTGAATTTTTGATAACATTGGCATCGAGAGACGATTCCATCACGTGGAACCGTTGGAATGTAAGCCATACCAGGGTTTGATCCACGACTCTGTGAGTGAACTTGGGTAGACAAAACTGTTCGAAAGTAGTCGATGTTTGTTCTCGCACGATGTCACAAATTGTTGTGAACAAAGGACTGAGCACATTGACCTTGCTCAACCAATGATGGCTAAAGAATTTGCGATGTCTCTCGGAAACTCTAACTAAAGCCAGCTCATCATAGTTAAAGTATAAACTCTAGTCTGGTGCATGTATTTAAGAAACACAAATATTCCTGGACGGACGTCTTCAACAGAGATTAGGTAGCCACTTTAGTAGACTTCATGGTCTCCAGATATTGACGGATGCCTAAAATCAGTACCATTGATCAATCTCCACTAAATTTGGTACTGAAAACCGAACAAAGAGCCGTCTTCATCGTTGTCGCCATCATGGGCTCTTGCTGTCACCTCTTATGACATTCATGATTCGTTGTTTCTACAGGACCCTGTGGACTGCCAAAGTTGTCAGCGACGTGGACGTGTGTCTTTATTTCGAATGTCTCCCAGTCAGAGCACTGTGGTCAACAAGAGCATGGGGAGAGCACAAAGTCAGCACGGAAGAAACTTTTAGTCTCGTCCATGATGCTATTGGTCAGCTCACAAAAATGATAAAAGGAAATCTATAAAAGCATGATAAAACAAAAATACTAATAACTAATCAACAACGTTCCACGATAAACACAGCAACTGAACGTGACACTGGACACAATTTCTATTTAAGGCAGGCCAGAGAAAGAACCAGACGAAAAATGAAATTGTCTTCGAAAAAATATACAGATTATTGAGCAACATATCACAAAATCTTAGTTAAAACAAACCACAAAAAAGTAAACCTATTTTAGGCAAAGCAGATCTAAGAAGAAGCAAAGAAACTTTTCAAATATGTGGTGGTTGTGCAAAAACGGAGAAATGACAGACAAAATTAGGCAAAAATAGACGAACGAACATAAGAAATACGCTAACCCTCAGCAATCACCCAGAAAGAAAGGCCAGGGCTCCGGTTTTGGACGGCGCATGACCGCTCGCTGTCACGTGATGGACAGGATAGTTCACCACGTGACACTGACAGGTGATGTTTGACAGATGACCAATCTGCACTGTTATCCTAGAAAGAAGCAAATAGTAAAGAAAGAAAAGGAAATGAATAAAAAAGAACGAAAAAGCGGTGAAGAAAATAAAAGGAAGAAGAGAAAAAAGGCAGGAAAGGAAAGTAACAGAAAAATTAGAAAAGTAGTAAAGAGAGATACATAAAAAGGCATGGATAATGAGAAAAAGAGGAAAGTGAGAGAAGGAGAAATAAAAGAGAGGATGAGAGAGAGAGAGGAAGAAGGGGTAGAGGGAGAAATTAATAGAGAGAGAAAAGAATAAAAATTAGTTCGAAAGATAGAGAGAGAAAGGAAGAGAAAGCGAAGGATGAAAACATAGAGAAAAAGAATGATGCCGAGAGAGAGAAAGAGAGAGAGAGAGAGAGAGAGAGAGAGAGAGAGAGAGAGAGAGAGAGAAATAGAGAGTAACATAAAAATTATCAAAATGGGAAAAGAGAAATGATATGGCCCACAAAGTAAAAAGGGTTGGAAATCATGTTAAAGATAAAATATGGGGGAGAAGTCATGGTTACGACCATTTGAAAGAGAACAGTAAAAGAAAGAAAGAAAGAAAGAAAGAAAGAAAGATGGTAGGATTGGGTTCATAAAAGAGAGGAAATGGAAAGAATAATCAATATAAGAAAACGAAAAAGAAAAGAGAGCAAAATGACAGACATGAATGGAGATATATAGTAATATAAATCGAAAAGAACGCAAGTAAGAAAGAAAAAAAGCAAAAAGAAAAGTGAGAAAGAAAGAAAGAAAAAAGAAAAGTGAGAAAGAAAGAAAGCAAAAAGAAAAGTGAGAAAGAAAGAAAAAAGAAAAGTGAGAAAGAAAGAAAGAAAAAAGAAAAGTGAGAAAGAAAGAAAGAAAAAGAAAAGTGAGAAAGAAAGAAAGAAAAAAGAAAAGTGAGAAAGAAAGAAAGAAAAAAGAAAAGTGAGAAAGAAAGAAAGAAAAAAGAAAAGTGAGAAAGAAAGAAAGAAAAAAGAAAAGTGAGAAAGAAAGAAAGAAAAAAAGCTTAACTGAAGAAAAAAATTTGGTTAAAACAAAGGTTCAAACTGGAAAAAATAGACAGATAGAAATAAAGTAGATAAATTAAGAAAAGAAAAATTTAGCTGAATGAAAGAAGTAGTCTAACTGAAACAATGAATAAGTCTGAAAGAAAAAAAAGAAAGAATGAAATATGGAAATTAGTAACAGAAATTTAAAAATATCAACGAAAAAATAAAATCAAAATATAAAACAAAAGAAAAAAAAAACAAAGCGAAATCGTGGATATTTTTTAAACAAGTTTTTCAAAGGCAACTTGAGGTGGAGGGAATGCGAACGTTTCAGATTTTGACAGGCCAGCCAAACGATGGAAATCATTGGCGCCATAAAAGACGACAGACAAGGAGATCCTAACACCGACGCAGCTCCCTTATTAAATTCCTTTATTACCAATAAGGGACGAGATACACCGAAATCTTTCTCCTGTCATTATTTCATTCACTCGATTTTTCCATATTTATTTCTGGATAACATTTATTTGTTCGTTTACGCGTATATGGGTGTGAGAGTCGGTGGGTCGGGGATGTTTCGTACGTTTATCTTATTTCACTAATGTTTTCGCTATTTTTGTCTTCCTTCTTTCTTTCTTTCTTTTTTCTGATCAGTTTTTATTAATTTTTCTCATATTCTTTCTTCTTCTTCTTCGTCTTCTTTATATTATTATTATTATTATTATTATTATTATTATTATTATTACGATTCCATTTGAATATTCATTCCAGATATCTTATCGTTATCGGTGGGGATCGAGTGGCAACATATCAACTCACATCTTCAAAATTGTTCGTAGTATCTTAGAGATAAGAAAACTGAATGTAGAATCTGTTGTCTGCACAACACCGTATGTTGCTAAAGAACCAAAAACATCAACCTAAAAACTTCAGTCAGTTTGTTAAATAGCCTTGTCAGATCGAGACTTTCATATAGATGTCATACACGACGCCAAAGTTAGCAAATGTTTAAACTACCAACCGTATACGGGGACTTTCTCAAATCAATGGCTTCGAAGGAATGAAACCGACAGATCTTATCCAGTTTTGAAACTCATGAACCGAAAGAAATCACAACAAAATATTTTTTACAAATTATTATAATTAATGTAAACCCAGAGCTTTCAAGAAAAAGAAACTCTTCTCATAACAAAGACATTGTCACCTGGCGTCGCCAGTTCAACGTAGGTAACTCTATTGAAACAAAATTGGTATTGCCTATAGATCATTATCTCTATGTTCTTTGTATTGAACATGTGAGCAACGACGAAGTTTTAGAGAAAAGGGAAATAAAAAGGATAATTATGCTTAACATCAGGAAGAGAGAGTTGACATTTATAGGGCACATAATGAGAAAGAGTGCTTGGAAAATATGATAGTCACAGGGCGGTTTGAAGACAAAAGAGACAGAGGAAAACAACGCACGAGTCTAGCTAACGGATTTGAATAAATGGATAGTGAAGCAAGGTTCAGATAAGATAACAAAAAGAAAAGATATTAAAAGTTAAAAGGACAGAAAAGTGTGGAGTACCATGATCGCAAACTTTCTGAAGAATTACGGCAAATAGAAAAAAAAAGCTTTTCAATTCTAGTCTTTTCTTTATGTTTATTTATCCTCATCACTTTTTTCTCTTCCTGCCTTCTTTCCATCCTTTCTTCTTTTCTTCCTTCTTTCCTTCCTTTCTTCCTCTATTCCATCCTTTCTTCTTCTCTTCATTCCCTCCTTCCTACATACCTTACTTCTCTTCTTCCTTATCCCCTTCTCTCCTTTTCTTTCTCTCGCCCCTTTATCTCTCCTTCGTCCTTCCTTCCTTCCTTCCTTCCTTCCTTCCTTCCTTCCTCCATGCCATTTTCCCTTCCTCTCTTCGTTTGTTCGCTCCTTCCTTCCTTCCTTCCTTCCTTCCTGCCTTCCTTCAGGCCATTTTCCCTTCCTCTCTTCGTTTGTTCGCTCCTTCCTTCCTTCCTTCCTTCCTTCCTTCCTTCCTTCCTTCCTTCCTCCATGCCATTTTCCCTTCCTCTCTTCGTTTGTTCGCTCCTTCCTTCCTTCCTTCCTTCCTTCCTTCCTCCATGCCATTTTCCCTTCCTCTCTTCGTTTGTTCGCTCCTTCCTTCCTTCCTTCCTTCCTTCCTTCCTTCCATGCCATTTTCCCTTTCTCTCTTTGTTCGCTCCTTCCTTCCTTCCTTCCTTCCTTCCTTCCTCCATGCCATTTTCCCTTCCTCCTCTTCGTTTGTTCGCTCCTTCCTTCCTTCCTTCCTTCCTTCCTTCCTCTTTGTCCCCACTCTTTCCTTCTGCTTCTTTCTCTCTCTCTGTCTGCTATTTTTTTTACCTGGCACCGATTCTTCTTATGACAATGAGATGTGAACGAACTGACAAAATATATTCTGTTTCCCTAAATTCTGAAACAACCCATTTTTTTACGAGCCTTCTGATATTTTGTCATTTTTATCATCAGTTCTTAAGTCGAGTAACATACCTTGTTAACTCTGCAAATTCACGGTGGAGTTCTCTCCCCTGCCACTCGTAATGAGTTGAGTTCTCATGGGAGATTACGATCATCATTTGCATGCCCGAAATATTATGATAGCTTGTGAACGAGGTGAAGTTTCTCCACTTATTAATTATTCGTAGAGTTTTCCATAAGTCGTATCAGTTTTCACTGAAGATCAAGAAACAAATCTTTTTTAACATGATATTCTTTATTTGTAACGAACTTTTCCTCTGAATAGTAGAAAAAAAATCTAATGACAGTAAGATTCTTTACACAACCAGCGTTCTTTTTACAAACACTGGTGTGAGAATATCTTCGGTTTACTCTCAGATTTCCAGTTTATCCAGTATTTTAAGATATTTTCGAACCGCATCAAGTGCTCCAAAGTTAACTGGAACAATAGTTATATTCATATCCCCTTTCTTCAAATGTTTCGCAACAGATCAATAATTATACCGACTAAAATTGAAAATGAAAAAGTAATGAATTAAATTATTTTTCTCTTTTCTCATTCTCGCCTAATAATTATCAGGATAAAAGTCACCCCATCGTAGAACCAACAATTCTGCAAGTATTTAATTATTGTGCCTTTAATTCACTTTTACTAATGAATTGTAGCTAGGGTTGGGGAACCGGAGAGCCAAGTTCGAATTTCAGTCGAACTCATAAATACCGTTAGGAAAGATATGAAATCCATCTCTTCCGTCCTCACTCCAAGCTATGGGTAAATACCAAGACAGACTGAGTTCTCTAGCCATCTAAAAGTAGGAAAACGCTGAATTAAATCAGCCTGGAAAATTCAGAGGAATTCAAACCAACCTGGAAAACGTGAAGGTATTATAGGCGTACGACCATGAAGCCCAGGTTCGAATCTCACCATGGTCAATTTGTCAGGAAGGTGACTTCCCGATGTTATCGGTCTGGAGGAGGCGATCTCAGCGTGCGGCACCTTTGGAAAGTGCCTGAAAACCGTACCACGGGTTGACCCAAGTCTTGTGGGTGAAACTGGGTAGACGGCTCCCTTTGAGAAGTCGTCGATGGTTGTGCTTTCTCGGAGTCTTAAGGTATCGTGACTAAGGGTTTGGGCATCTTGGCCTTCTTCAGACTGTTGCTCATGCTAGATATTGCGATCTCTCCCAGAAACTGTAACTAAGTATCCGCTCAGCATAGTTGCAGTATAAGCTCTGTGGATGTTAAACAAACACAAGTGAGCCTGAGCAGGCGTCTGCAATGGGGATTAGCTAGCCGCCCTGGTAGACGGGTATCCTTGAATACGAGTGGCCAGCCATTACTATCTGGTATTATCTGACACCGCTTGTAGGCCCCTTGCTCTTCCCAGACGTCATACACATGTGTCCTAGGAGTAGGAAGAGAGAGTTACTGAGACTCAGTAATAGCCATTTGAATCATGCCAACCTGCGCACAGCACTTAGCTGTGCTAAGTTGAGTCATCATCGATTCTCGATGGATTCCTTTGAGTAATAATAATTCGTTAATAACATTTATTCGTTTAATATATGTAATACTTTTAAAGTATAACTCCTCCTATATGAAATACTTTCAAAGCATGAGTCGTCCTATAATGCGATACATTTAAAGTATCAGTCGTCCTATATGCGATACATTTAAAGTATCAGTCGTCCTATATGCGATACATTTAAAGTATCAGTCGTCCTATATGCGATACATTTAAAGTATCAGTCGTCCTATATGCGATACATTTAAAGTATCAGTCGTCCTATATGCGATACATTTAAAGTATCAGTATGGTAGTAAATGCTGGACAATCTTCTCACAGATGAAGAAGAGACATGAAGTAACAGAAATTCTATTCATGTTGAAAAAACCATGGATCGAACATGTGAGCAACGGCGAACTTGTAGATACAATGGCAAGAAATATATGCGGATATACTATCAGGAAAAGACAGTTGAAATGATTGTGATGCATAGCGATGAAAGAATGGTTGGAAAATTTAGTACTCACAGGACCGATTGAAGTCACGAGAGACAGAGGATAGCGAGACATGCAACCTACTAGGCGAGCTTGAACGAATGGATGGTGATGTAATGTTTCGGTAAAGAAGGCAAAAAGAGAAACAATATTAACAGCTATGACAGATAATTGTGGAAAGTTATGATCGCCAATGTCCTGAACAGACACGGCACATAGAACCAGAAGAATACTTTGAAATGCAAGCAAAAAAAGAAACTATAAAAATACAAATAATGTTACGGAAAATCCCGAAGATTAACGAAATTGTTTAACAACCGACATATTGAAATTATTTGTTTGAACATTATTTGACTTCGGTTAGACTATGGTATCATTAGTAGTCGATTGGTCTAAGACGCGGCAGATCAATTGATGGATTCTACTATGTTGACAGGTGCCACAGGTTTGAATTTTGCCGAATGACACACATTTTCGTAACAAAATTTATCGTAAATAATCAGGCCGGTAGAAATAATATACTGTTTGATTAAAAACAGAATATCTACTCAAATACGAGTATCGATTAAAAATAATGTTTAAACAAATAATTTCAAAAATACAGATCAATTATTTAATAAAATTCCCTTTACCAGCAATGCACAGATATTTTGAAAATATTTCTATAAAATTCGTCTGAAAGGAAGATGATAGGAGAGTTTCTTTTAGCAGTCAAAGTACAACAAAGTTGTAATCAATTCATACAACTTGTATGTTATAACAGAACTTATTTGTAGATTGAATTTGTTAACGAGATGTGAAGCCAAAGGTACATGCTGTGAATATAGAAAAATCAAATTTTCTTATATAGTTTAACATAGCGAAAGTGACTTCTCATAGATGCATCTAAAAAGATTTACCTTTGACTTGCAACAATAACAAACGGAGTTGTATATGGCGTGATTAGATCGCTCGTCATTGCTTGACGTGACGTAAATCAGCAACATGATAAACGGTTTCGTTCAAAATTGTGTAAATTAATTACACAACCCACTTTACATTTTTCAGAAACTTGCCTTATCGTCAAAAATCATCAATGTAAGAGTTTGAAAGTTTTTGTTTTCATTGTTAAAAAGTTACATGAAAAAGTTGATGAACCAAACAGTAATAACTTTTCTTTCATTGCTACTTCATTTTTCTTTCTTTCGCAATTTAGACTATTTTGTTGTTGCTTCTTTCTAACTTTGGTTCTCCTCTAGTTTTTCATTCATTTTCTTCTTCCTTATGGATTTCCTTTTTTATTCTCTTTTTTCTTGTTTACGTTCTTCTTTACTTATCTTTTTACATCATTTTTTTTCTTTTAATTTTTTACCAATTCATATTAATACTTGAATTTTTTATTCTTTTTGTTTTGCTTTATCATTTTTATTTAATTATTTATTTTTAGATTTACACTATTTACATTGTTCGGACTGTTGACTTCATGTTTATTGTCATATTCACGATGTTTCGGTTGCTGTATGCCCTACCTTCTTTAGATGATATGCATTGGAATTTAGAACCGAACCCTTTATTTAGTCTACATTGTTCTCGTTCCATGTGCCGTGCCTTTTCAGGATATCTTAGTTTCAGTTATTTCCCTTTAGTAAATCAACTTTCCAAGATTTTGTTCACATTTACTGTGTTCCAAGTACTTTATTTAGTTCACTTGTGTAGATTATTCTAATTCCACATGCCATGCCTTTTCTGGATATCTCAGTTTCAGTTATTTCCCTTTAGTAAATCAACTCTCCCAGTTTTGGTTCACCACTGCTGCCGTCCGGCGTTGAACACACGTCTTCTTTGGGTCAAGTCACTGGGTTACTTCAGCCAACATTTTATTCACTGGGCCATGTTTGCTTGACGAAACATTGTTAATATGACAATAAAGATGAGGATAACCGTCCAAACAATGTCAGCCGGTTAAGTGCCATACATGATACACGCTTGGGCGATCATGTCTCTTTCGAGACATGACTGACTGGACAGAAGATTATTCTGCAGTATGTTGCCATTACTTTCTGCGGTAAACTGGTTGCCAGTCAAGGCCATAGAACCCAACCTGTCCTATTATTTAACCCATAACTAGAGGGAAGAGACGGATTCATATCTTTCTCAAGGGTACTTGCGCGTAAGTGAATGCAAGGAATCTAAGTGGAATTCGAATTTGGCTCCCTGATTTCTCGTTCTGAGCCGATATCCACTGCACCACAACGCACATCCAAACAATGTAAATAATGTAAATAGTTGCAAAAATATAGACAGAAAATATTTTTTTTATTTTTTATTTTTCATTTTTTTTCTTTTCCTACCTGTGATCCATTTCTTTTCTTTTCTTTTTCTAGGTTACTTTATATTTGTTTTACATTTTTCTTACCTTTTCATATTTTCTACTTTGATTTTCATTTGTCTTTTTATTCGTTTCTATCATTATTCTTTTCTTTAATGTTCATCTCTTTTTGTTTTCAGTCTTTTTGGTCTCTTTCATTTTTTACTTTGCTTCTTTTTATCGTTCTTTTCTCTCATTCATTCAAATCTAGTTTATATTTTTTTCCTTCCGCTTCTTTCTTTTAATTACTTTTTGTCTTTTTCTATATTTTCATTTGTTTTTTCTTTTAGCTTTATTGTGAAAATTCTTACGGTTTTAATTTTATAAAGTATCTGTCAGTTTTCTCTATTTTCCTTCCTTTGTTTTTACTTTACTTTCATCGTTTTATTTTCCTTCTTTTTTCCCTTCTTTTCTTTTCTGTTAATTTAGTTCTTCCTTACTTTCTCTCTTTGCTCATTCTTTCTTCGTTTCTTTTTTCTCTTGTTTTTTGTCTCTTACTACCGTCATTTTTTCGCCTTCGTTTTCTTTCAAATCTTTTCATGCCTGATTTCCTTCATGAAATAACTCATCTGACCAAACCAAGTTGCACTTGCTCCATTCCATTCTAATCTGATCTTTGGGTTTCACGCCAAACATTCATTAGAAACCTGTAAAAGCGTGAATGAAACTTCAGTTTTATTTTCTTGGTTTTTTCTATTTTCCGCTTGGTCGTTACAGACTAGACGCCATTTTGTTTTCTTCATTTTTTTCTTTTAACTCTTTTAACTTTGTATCTTTTCTTTTATACTTTTTAATTGTTTATTTACATTCTGTGTATTTTCTTAGCTGAGTCAGAAAACATTTTGTAACTTTATGTCATGTATTATATATTTTCTTTCATTTTTAACTCACTTGTACTATATTTTTTAGTGAGACATTTACTTTTGACTATTGGACAATTTTCATCTTATTTTTCATTTTTTCTGACATAGTTATTCTTTCGAGTCGTATTGTTCTAGCTTCGTTTTTTTCTTTATCTCTTCTATTTTTTTTCGCTAATCCATTCTTATTTATTTAACAACAGTTTCATTTCATTCAAATTTATCAATTTTCAAACAACCGCGGCTTCTTTTCATTCCTCATTTTTTTTATTTACTTCATTTTTCCTACAAAATCTTTTTTCTAATTTTCTTACATTACATTTAATATCTTATAAAATCCCTCTAGTCTTACCAATGTCAACACAGAATTTTATGTGCATATATAATTCAAAAATATTTTCTTGTCATATAATTTTCATGTATGAGTCTAGTAGATATTTAGAAAAATCAAACTTCCTTCACAGTATAGCATAGGCGTACGAAAGGAAATTTTACAAGGGGTGCAGAAATAATTTACCCTGAAATTTTTTAAAGTTACCCCAAAAATCGTTTGATTTTGCTTTAAAAGTGTAGAATGTCGCAAATCAACTGACCACCCTGTCTTTCACGGTTTTGTAAACAAAATATCAAAATCTTGTTATTTATTTCATCTTTAAAACTTCCATATTGCAATTTACTAACGTTCGGTGAGTGTGGACATATTTTAAGGACTTAATTCACTTCACACTGTTACTATTATAATAGTGCTGCCAAATACCTTACATTTAAAAAAAACTGCTATGCGTGGTACCCACTCAGACAATAATGACACGCTAAACAGAAGTATGCTGCTATTTCGTTCTGCGATTGATTAGCTGTTAACCAAAGCTAAAGGGCCCATATCAGAAAAGATGGATTCATAACTCCCCTAAGAGTACTCGGGTGTATGTGAATGCAACGAAACTTAATGGAATTCGAACTCGGATCTCTGATTTTTCTTTCTATCCGTTTTCTTTTACACCACTCTTACTTCACAACTTCAGAAACCGTCTATCCTCCGCCCGTGCATTGAATATTGCTGCCATATCTGGTCGGGTGCTCCTGCTATCCAACTAAGGATCCTTGACAAAATCCATTGAAAAATATGTAACGTGATCGATCCCGACTTGGCAGCTCAGATACAGTCACTTTCTCACCGGCTAAATGTGGCTTCCCTGTGTCTCTTCTACAAATACTTTCACGGCTTCTGCTTCAATGAACTCATCTCTCTGTTGCCCCTATCTATGAATTTACTGAAGCCACAAGATTAGCAACTAGTTCCCACCCATTTACTGCGAAACCAATAAAATGTAAATACAAATTCTACTCCATCAGCTTCTTTTCTCGCACTTTCTACCTGTGGAATTCCTTTCCGTTTACTTGCTTCCCCGACAGCTACAATCTCCAAGAATTTAAATATAAAGTCAGTAGCCATCTCCTATCCCACTGACTTGCATCCTCTCTCTCATGCTCCTTTCTCCGTCTACTTCACTCTCATCAGTATTCTCATCCTTCTCTTACCCACTTCTTGACACCCCCTATAACCTGTCACTCTTTCTCATAACTTTCCTTCTATGTAACCCTCTTAGCACCAGTGGCAGTAAACTGCCTTGCTTGGGGCGATATGATTATGTAAAAATATTAGATAAATATCTTGTCTGGTGCTTCTCCTATTGATCTCGATTTCAGTCACTTTCTCACCGACGTGACGTGGCTTCCCTCTTTCATTTCTACAAATATTTACAGGACAACTTCTTTGATGATTTTTTTTCCTGGTATTCTCTTCAAGTGAATTTAAGCCTGTTGCTAGGTTGTCATCAAGGTTTTACTCTTTTACTGTTGAAATAGTTAAATGTAAATAGTGAAATAGAATCGAACAATTTATTTTCCTGCACTTCCTTACTGTGGAACTCCCTTCTGTTTACTTGTTTCTCTGAGACCTCATGAGAATATTTCTCAGAATTGCATAATGGCCAGAAGAATGGTCGAAAGCGATTGATCAAAATAATTGCATTCATTTTAAATGGATCGTCTTTTTTCTGTTTTTTTTTTTTTGTTTGTTTTTCTGGGTGTTTCTTCAAATTTATATTAATATATACTGGGTGCGATGAATATACTGTTGTCTAAATTCCGCAAGAATGAAAATAACCTTGCCAATTCATTTTAACATACATGTTTACCAAAATTACACAAAAATAACTTAAAATAATAAAGAGTGAACTTATTCAACAAAATGGTGTCATTGGCTTTACTCATAGCGTCCAGACGACTTCAAAATCTGTATTTTTCTGGACGGTCTTCTTATTGAAGTTGGTGAATGCTGCCATAATCCTTGCCTTCAGTTCATCTTTGGTGTTTACAAGGTGTTTTGTTGGTCTCTCACTCAACTGCACTCCACACATAATAATCAAGAAGGTTGCAGTCTGGAGGGTAATGTGACCCATATAAGGGGTGATCTGGTTGCAGAAATTTTGAGAGCAATGACTGGGTTCTCCTGCTTGTGTGGCATTACCTCCTCAAAGCATGATGTAGATCTCCATGTTGAGTCTGAGGTATGGTAGGAAGATGAATTGAGGCCTAATGTTGCCACCACTAGTGATTACTCCAAACACCCATCAGACCCATTCAACACTTTTTGAATACTGTTTTGTCATTAGGTTGACACCCAAACACTGAGATGTTCTTATTGGAGTTTAGATAACTCTCCCTAACCATAATTGCTGCAATATTGCAATAGCCTAAAAGAAAATTGGATTGTTAGAGGAGGGCATTAAATGAGTTTCATTTCAGCTAACTTTATTGGGGGGGAAAAAAAAAAAAAATCCCCATTGGCTTCAACCACAGCCTCTAGACAATTTTAGAATCTCCTGCAATTCTTCTGAACTATTTTCTTGTTTAAGTTGGTGAATGCTGCCATAATCCTTGCCTTCAGTTCATCTTTGGTGTTTACAAGGTGTTTTGTTGGTCTCTCACTCAACTGCACCCCACACATAATAATCAACGGAGTTGATTATTGTAGAAATTGTCTGAAATCCAAGACCGTTTTTTCCCTCCTTGGTTCAGAGTCCTCTCTCAAGACATGGGGTTTTCCAGCAGCAAACCTCTTGACCCAGGACAGCACTACTTCCTCAAGGCACTTGACGTAGGCCACCGTGTTGAGTCTCAGGCCCTCACCAACAAATTCGAATGTTCTTATCCAAACGATCAAAGTGAATCTTCCAAGTCGCCGTACCTTCGTAATCACCATTAGACTCATTCAACTATTGCATTGTTCTCAGATTGACATCCAAACACTCTAAAATGTTCGTATTAGAGTTTCCATCGCGAACGCCAAGCACTAAATCACACCGTTTTCCAAATTTATAGCGTCATGATGCTCTTTTTCTCACTGACGGTGTCCAACTGACTATAATATGTTAAGCCGTTGACAAAATCAAAAACAAACAACCTACATACAAGAAATAATAAATATAAACTCGTGACAATTTATCCATTGCACCCATATATGTATAGATATAAATATATGTTTGTATTTATATGTGTGAGTTTGAGTAAGAGTGAAAGAGTATATTATTTGTATACTTCTGTACTTATATATATATATATATATATATATGTAAGAACTTAAATAAGTATATATATATATATATATTTGTATACGCGCAGATATACATCAATATATAAATATTAATCAGGTGTGAATAGAACAGTACTCAATGCTGCATAAAAGAGCAAAAACATATATTAATAAATATACATATTATCCTACGTTTTTGATACAACTCAGAGTTTCATGCGTCATGTAGTCTTTAGATGCATATTGTTCAATATGCATCTGATTATATATATATATATATATTACCCTTATATATACTTTTTTGGTAGTGCACGATTCTTTCATTTCATTTCCATGTAAGGGCACTTCGACGTGGGCTAATGAGCTTGTATTGCTAGATCAGTTACGACTGAGTAAGGAGTTCAGTCCTTATTAGGTACTCCATCCATTCGACTTTGTGCCACATCTAAGCTACGCTTAGAAATTAACTTATGGGCACCTCGAGGTGGTCTAACTGTAAGCAAGCTTGTCTCGCTAGAGCAATTACGACTGAATAGTGAGTTTGGTTCTCATTAAGCCTTGTGCCACATCTAATCTACGCTTAGAAACTTTACATTTCACTTCCATGTTTCGTGTGTACGCCTTAACAAGCTTTGCAAATCCTCCCTTCAGATGTACAGTTTAATTTTTTAATTAAAACAGAAATTTCCGTATCGAAATGTAAATTAAATTATTTTTAAATATAGAAAAGATTAAATTACATTATGCTCTACGATCTATGTTGTATTGAGCACTTTTTAAAAAAAATGTAAATGCCTGAAGACTCAGAATTTTAAACCTGTTGGTTCTCTTCATCTTGATATATTTAATATATATATATATATATATATATATATATATATATATATATATATATATATATATATCAGTCAATAAGTCCAGGGCCAAACATATATATGGCGCCACTAATAAAAATTTAATATGATTTTATGAAGTACTAACCTTCAAATGTCACGTGACAAAAGTTGGTGTCCAATCAGATTATTAGTTTAGAAATTTTAAAAGCTACTGTTGCAAATTTTCAAAAATTGTAAAAATCTGAATTTTGTAAGTTGATAAAGCATTTATTTCTGGAAAGACTACTGTTCAAGCAAAGCAATGGCTTGATAAGTGTTATTCGGACTCTGCTTTTATGGAAACAACGGTTAAAAGGTGGTATGCTAATTTTAAACGCGGTCGTACATGCACACAAGTGATGCTGAACGCTCAGGTCACCCAAAATTTGCAGCTGTCCAAGAAAACTCCAAAAAATCGTTTCGGCCGATCGTAAATTGAAGTTGAGCGAGATAACAGAGCAGTTTAACATATCAGAAGACAGTGTATTCATTATTTTGCATGAACATTTGTTAATGAGAAAGCTGTTTTCAATGTGGGTGCTGCATTTGCTCACAGTCAATCAAAAACAACAATGTGTCGACGATTTAGAGTGTTGATTGCAACACTTCCCGCCAGAGTCAAATCGGCAGTCAGCTGAGTGGACAGCAGCAGGTGAAAGCCGCCCAAAGAACCTAAGACGCAAACATCAGCAGACAAGGATTTGGCCTCTGTATTTTTGGAATGCGCAAGGTATTTTGTTCATCGATTACCTTGAGAAAGAAAGAACCATCAATAGAGAATATTATATAGCATTATTTGAAGAAAGAAATCACCAAAAACGGCCACAAATGAAGAAAAATGTGACTTTTCACCAAAACAACGCACCGTACCACAAGTTTATCGCAACGATGACAAACGTTTATAAATGGCACTTCAAATTGCTTCCGCATTTTCTCCTATTCTCTGGATCTGGCCCCCAGCGACTACTGACTGTTTGCAAACCTCAAAAGAATGCTCCAGTGAGAGGGATTTGATTCTCATGAAGAAGTGATACCGGAAACTGAGGCGTGTTTTGTAGCCAAACCGTTCTACAAAAAAGCATTTAATTATTAGAGGATCGTTGGAATCAGTGTATCATCCTAGATGGAGATTATGTTGATAAAAAAATCGAGTTTTGGCTAAAAGTTATAACTGAGTTATGTGTTATACATATATTCTTCAAAGTGAACAACAGTAAGAAACAAAAAACATTTTGATTAAAATCAACTTTGCAAAGGCTGACGCTTAAAGAATAAAGTAATTAACTATGGAACAACCCAAAATATTTTCAACCAGGCGCGAACTTAGCTGTCAGAATCATGTCTGATGACACAACAAATCCCTAGATGCCAATGCGAATATCTCTAAACAAAATATTCGCAAAGAGTCGTTCTACCTTGGGTATTCATGCAGTGTTTAATGTGTAGATAGAGGATAACATTTAACTGAAACAAGTTTTACATTCTTTGAAATCAGACAGGAGGCGCCGCCTGACGGTCGTAGTAGTTAGCAAGCAATTATCGAAGACTCGTTCGCAAGTACAGTTAATTCGATCTTCCTTTAGTATCCCATGTTTGTGGCCTTGTACCAAACTTAATCAATTTTAGAAAGTTAATCAAAGACAAACGCGAGAAAAGAAGAACGACTGAAATAGGCTTCAGATCAACGAAAAAAAGAATGAAATTCTTTCTATAATAAAAGAAAAAGGAATGAATGTAGCGACTGAAAAATATAAATACTGTTTAAAAAAAGAGTAAGTTTGTAGATTTTTTTATAAATCTTATTATCTCTTTGCAGGTAATTTATAACTAAAAAATATTTTTATATTGGAAGAAATTTTTTGGGAGATAACAACGGCTAACAAGTCCTACAATTAACCCATATTTAGGGAGAGAAGCAGTGCATTCATGCATATCGTAAGTAAATATAGCGAACCGAACTAGAATTAGAGCACGTCTCTCCGATTAACAATTCCGAACCATGATTCATTACACCAGCCACACAGCCATTCTTACAGTATTTGGTATTCTAAAGTGGTCAAACCATCAAAATACTAGGCAGGGTTGACGTAAAAAAAAGAGAAACTTGAAGAACAGATCGAGAAACAGAAAAGAAGGATGAAGGAATAAATTTGATAAATGAAGGGGTTGACAGACTAAATGAAAAAAATAAGAAAATTTGATGTATGAAAGAAAAAAATTGACTTCAAACAAAAAACTGACAGGGAAATAGTGTTAAATAATAATTTACTACGCGTCACAAATATTGAAAGAAACAGAAATGAATTAATGTTTCTAGAAAAGAAAAAGAAAGAAATTATGTAAATATGCAAGAAATACAAATTTTGTTTATTATTCGTTCAGACATACAAACAAAATAGAAAATAATTGATTGGAAGGCAGACAAAAGAAAGAACAGAGCGAAAAGGTTAATAAATAAATAAAAATAATAATTGAAATTCGACGAAAAAGAAAGACTCTGAATGAACAGACGATCAAAGAAAGAAAGAAAGACAGAAAGAAAGTACGATAAATATTATGCTATTGACAACCAGAGACAAAGAGAGAGGGGTAATGTTAAGACAAAAGAGAGAATGGGCAAAAGACAAAAAGAGAAGTGCAAACAAATAAAGCGATCAAACAGTGAAGGCAGTTACATTTTGTTTGTTTGTGCAGAGAAAAACGATTAAGAAAATATGGAAGAAAGAAAAACAAAGAGAAATTCATGAAAAAAGTGCAATCAAAAAGAATCTTTAAAAATGACCAAGGTACTTCTTCTTCTTCTTCTTCTTCTTCTTCTTCTTCTTCTTCTTCTTCTTCTTCTTCTTTATGCGCTGTGTACCTTCCAGACGTAAGCAATCATGGACTTCAATCCCTCCCGTGAGTATTAAATTCTCTAATCCCTCCTTCCTCATTACACGTCTCAGAAACCTTAGCTGTCTCTTCCTCATGCTAAGTATAAGTTTCCTTTTCGTTTACTTCATCTTCAAAACCTTGCGTGGCTCATATAAAATTAATATAAAAATGACCCTGGCTGGATGAATGAAGAAAGGAAAGAAGGAATAAGTAAATGACAGAGAGAATGAATGAATGAATGGATGAATGAAAGAAGCAGGGAATAATGGAATAAAGGATTGAACGAAGAAAGCAATAAAAGAATGAAGATATTTAGGAAATGAAGGAGGGGATCAATGAATAAAGAGAATTAATGAAGGAAGGAGGGAATTAAGGAAAAATTAAAGAAAGAATGGGTAAATGAATGAAGGGCGGGATGAATGAAAGAAGGAGGAATTAAAGAAGGAAATTAGTGAAAAAAAGAATAGATGACTGACTGAATGAAGGAAGGAATGAAGGAAGGAAGGAAGGAAGAAAGAAAGGCAAATGATAATAGAATTGAAAAAGTGAATGAAAAGGGAAAAGAATCTTCTTTTTTTTATAGATACAACATTTTTAATGAGTTTTTTTAGCAAAAGTTTCCTATATCTTATTCACTACTGCAATCATTGAAACATGTTTAACAGGCTAAGAATCAGTCCGTCACTGGGCTGCATGTAACATATTTGAGAAATTATATATTGCTCAAATCTTTGAAATGTTTACCGGTCTTATAATAACGCTTTGAAATCCTGGCTTTTGCTAGGGTTTGAACGTAGACCTTTTGTACTAATGGGCAGTGTTTAGAAGGTACCAATCACATAGCAAACCCTAATATATAATTCTACTTAAATTTCAGTTCGGTTAAAAAAGAAGTGGCGATTCACACAAACATTTGAACAAACCTCTAGTACTCCTGTCTTCTGTAAATCCCAATTTATGTTATTTTCATTTATTTTAATATTATTTCTTTTTTATATTAATTTTACATGTTTTTATCGTAACAACAAAGGCATGAGTAAAATGGGGATTGACTTATGAATTTCTTATTATTTCATATTAAGTGCCGTACGTGATACACGCTTGGGCGATCATTGTCTATTTTACCTTTTATTGAATGTTAAACACTATTATTAGTTACATTTCGATTTTTAATTATGATTTTTGATTATTTTTCATTTTTATTACTTATTTTATTTCTAATTTTTTAATTATATAATTATTAAAAAGTTTAATTATTTTATTATTTGCTAATACTGTTATTTTCATTTGTTTTTTGTTATTATTTCTCTCGTGTTAATTTTAGTCGATTTTTATTGCAATTGCTCAGATATGCGCAGAATTTGGATAGAGTTACGGTTTCAGCAGATGCAAACTGTGTACCGTTGCAATATTGAACGATGACAGCTGATGCAGTTTTCTTTCAAGACGATAGTACATCTTGTCACTTTGTTCTTTTGCAGTGTCAGACAGTTTCTAAATCAAAAGAGTTTTGCTAGCAAATCGACTGAAATGCGTGCAACAATGCCTTTACGACAACGATGACCAAATTTCTTTTTATGTGGACATATAAAGACGAAAACTTATTCCGAAAGACACTCTTTTCATCGTTTACGGACCAGAATGACTGCCACTCAGAATATTACTGAAAACCAATAGCGTCTAAAATTTCAGAATCCCATTACAACCCAAATATTCAAATATTATTTTCTAGTATAACAATTCTTTGCCATCCAGTTGGGGAAAATTTGGATAAGAGAAAATGGTTTTCAAATCAGGTTTTGTCTTGGCTAATTGGGACACCTCGACGTCGTGTAACGGTTAGCGTGCTTAACTCACTAGAACCAGTTACAAATGAGTGGTGAGTTCGATTCTTACACTTACCTCATACTTTTGGCCTTGTGTCACATCTAAGTGGCTCTTAGATAATCAACTATCCTTGGCAACTAGAGCCTTGTGTCACATCTAAGTGGCTCTTAGATAATCAACTATCCTTGGCAACTAGAAATAAAACTGGCAATATTTTGAGTTTCACACGGTAACGACTAAAAAGCACATAGCATAATGGTTAACGTGCTTGTCTGATTGATCAGTACTAATGAGTTCAATCCTCAGTAGAAGTCTTTCAATTGGGGACATGTGCTAAGCTTAATAGGTGAAAATAGGTAGAAAGCATTCTGAGAAAGATTTTTAAATGCTCCACAAGAACAGTGGTTCTTTACCGATTTTGTTTTTTTGGTAAAAGCTGAGTGATTCAACCATAAGCAACTTTAACGACTGAATGTTGCTAATAGTGTTTTTCATTAAATAAGGGCTGAGTAAACTATAATCCGTGCGTCGCATGAAACCCGCCTGATGATTTTATACTGTCTGTATGATCCCAACAAATGTTTTTTGTTGTTTTTATTTTTAACGCTCATAAATAAATAAAAAATTGCGCAAAATAAAAATCCGTTCAAAACAAGAAAAAGATAACAAAGACGAAAGCTAAATACTTTTAATAGCGAACCCCATTTCTTAGTAAGCTCACATCGGGCAAAATCGACATACTGCGTTATGTACTACTACAGACACCTGGTTTCGTACGCCTCATACTGTGCCGAGGCCAATGTCTAATCCTTAGCACAGTGCAAACTGATGGATCTAGGCGCCTGTTCGAGATAAACATCTAACGTCATTTCTGAGCTTTTCTATAAACGTCTCACAAGATTTATCGAGAAATTTTTATTATTGTAAAATATTTTTCTCAGCTGAACAAATGCCATTAAGTGCATTAAACTAATTTCTCATATATCTAGGCATTCTATTCACAAAATATGTCGAATAAATAAGTAACTGTATAAATAATATGTGCATATGTGTTCATTATTTATATTGTCGCTGAAATGTGGTCCTCTTTACACAGGGCCAACACTAATGCGGCTCTCCATAATAAGGTTTGCCCAACCCTGCTTTAAAAATTAATCAAATACAGGGTGACCCAAAAAGACGGGAATTTTTGCAGTGCGCATTGGCAGACATGAGCAAGTGGCAGCACTGCAAAACAGTGGCCTCACGAAGTACACACCCTGCCATTTCAGTAACCATGGATCAAGATGAATTTCTAAGTAAGTTATGGATGTCAGATGAGACCCACTTTCATCTCACAGGTTACGTGAATAAGCAGAACTACTGTTACTGGGCAGATACAAATCCTAATGAAGTTCATGAGAGCCCTTTACACGCTAGTAAGGTGACAGTATGATGTGCGGTTTCATTACATGGGCTCATCGGACCTTTTTTCTGTTAAATGAACAGGGGATCTCAGTCACTATCACTGCGAATTGTTACGTGGAGACACCTGAATTAAACAATTTTTCACACGTTCAAGAAACCAGGTTTCAACAGGATAGAGTGACATCACACACTGCATTGGAGGCTGTGCGAGGATTGTTCGGTAACCGTGTGATCTCAAGATTCGGTAATGTTCCCTGGCCCCCTAGATCACCAGATCTTTCCGTTTGGGACTTTTTTCTTGTGGGCCTATCTCAAGAGTAAAGTATACATGACTCGACCAAGAACTCGGGAGGAGTTAAAACAGAGAATTCAGGATGAAATTCCCAGTATCCCAGCTGAGATGTTGCAGCGGTCAATGAGGAATCTCAACAATAGATTTCAAGAATGCATTCGTACAGGAGGACGCCATCTACAGGACGTCATTTAAAAAAAATGAAAATTACATCATCGTTTTTTTTTTTAAATGGCATGTTTTAAGGTTTAAGGTTACTCTGAATAAGATATTTTTCTTCCATCACTCTTGGTTTTATTGGATTGTTAAAATTTCCGTTTTTGTTTTTGTTTTTTTGTTTTTGGTGGGTGGTCTCCCTATATATCCTGTTTTTCATTTGTGTGCATTATTGGTTCATTGATACCAGAATTAGAGAAAAGAATTAAATGGGTGCTTTTTTCCTCTTTTGACATCTAAAAGTGATAGCAATTTTGTGAAGGAAGATGGGTAGGGAGTATAACATAACATTGCAGCAAAGACAGGTTACTACCATCAAATATTAAGATGAATTCATTCAAGACAAATCTCTACGCCTAATTTTGCATTTGTAGGAAGTCTTGTTATTGATAAAATTGAGATTTATTCTTTAATCTTGGAATTCGCTCGAGAGCTAACGAAAGCAAGCGTTTAACACTGCTCGACAAACAATTAAACATAAGACTGATCTGATGGCCAGTGGAAAGAAAATTATTTTACGCAGACGACATCTTCTGAGGACATTTCCCGCTTAGAAATCATCACTTTGCATGACAAACACTTCGATTATAATCGCTTGCGGTAAAGTTGGCATGTTGAATCACACAAAAAGAAAAGTAAATGCAGGAAAATACTTAAATATGTCCAGCGATTGACTTTCTGGTTGGGGTGCTACTTTATTAGTTATAGAAATTGTTAATAGATTAATTCTCAACAGTGGTAACCTGCCACGCGAATCTTAAGTAAAAGGTGAATTGAAAATCTTCAGAAACTGAAAGGATGTCTCTCTTTTGTACTCAGCTAGTCACCAAATCAATATTCCGCTCTTGCTGATTAGGAGAATCTGAAGAAAAGCATTAGTATTCTGGCAAATACAATGCAATCTTTCCGTTTTGATTTCGACCGATATTTAGCTTCAATAAGTGTCTCTCTGTCCAGTCACACTAGCATATGAACAAATCTCTACAAACACGTATATAATAATACGTGGTGTAATCCAGAAGTTTTGAAACTTTGTCAAGAGCGACATTTATTAATTTTAGAGAAAAATAAAACTTGAATCTCCTTTAAAAGAAGATTCCATGATTTCAGTGTACTTGTTGTAGCGATCCACCCACTTCGTAAAAGCGCCATGAATGTCATAAAAAGTAAATGTCTCCCAGGTTCTTCATCTCAGTATCTTCAAAGCGGCTGCTATTGCGGTTCTCCTTCAGCTTGAGGAACAACCAAAAGTCACAGAAAGAAAGGTTTAGACTGTAGTTTTTTGTCTATTTCTCTCAACAAAAAACTTTATTGCATAACGAGTTTCCAAATTGTTTTCATATCCCGATTGCATTCTGCAAGTTTTTAGTAGGGTGTGCTCAAAGAGCTGTTACAGCTCTCTCCTTCAATCTGGAATAACAAAAATTATAGGTCAGCTTCGTTACATTCTGCGGTAGACTGGTTGCCAACCAAGGCTATGGAACCTAATCTGTCCTATTATTTAACCCAAAACTGGAGGGAAGAGACGGATTTTCCCAAGAGTATTTGTGCGGAAGTGAATGCAAGAAATGCAACTGGAATTTGAACTCGGCTCCCAGATTTGTCCTTCCAAGCTGATATTCACTGCACCACAACGCACATCCGTAGGTCAGCTTATTAGATGTACAATAATGATATACTAAAATGACAATAATCTAGGATAGTTTTCACTGCAATGCGCTTCACTTGTATAGACGAAATCTATACCTGCGCTTCACTTGTATAGACGAAATCTATACCTGCGCTTCACTTGTATAGACGAAATCTATACCCGCGCTTCACTTGTATAGACGAAATCTATACCCGCGCTTCACTTGTATAGACGAAATCTATACCTGCGCTTCACTTGTATAGACGAAATCTATACCTGCGCTTCACTTGTATAGACGAAATCTATACCTGCGCTTCACTTGTATAGACGAAATCTATACCCGCGCTTCACTTGTATAGACGAAATCTATACCCGCGCTTCACTTGTATAGACGAAATCTATACCCGCGCTTCACTTGTATAGACGAAATCTATACCCGCGCTTCACTTGTATAGACGAAATCTATACCCGCGCTTCACTTGTATAGACGAAATCTATACCCGCGCTTCACTTGTATAGACGAAATCTATACCCGCGCTTCACTTGTATAGACGAAATCTATACCCGCGCTTCACTTGTATAGACGAAATCTATACCCGCGCTTCACTTGTATAGACGAAATCTATACCCGCGCTTCACTTGTATAGACGAAATCTATACCTGCGCTTCACTTGTATAGACGAAATCTATACCTGCGCTTCACTTGTATAGACGAAATCTATACCCGCGCTTCACTTGTATAGACGAAATCTATACCCGCGCTTCACTTGTATAGACGAAATCTATACCTGCGCTTCACTTGTATAGACGAAATCTATACCTGCGCTTCACTTGTATAGACGAAATCTATACCTGCGCTTCACTTGTATAGGCGAAATCACCGTACAGACAGTATTGGCCTTCAGTAGGTTCCTGACAGCAAAACAAGGACAAAAGTCTACATAAACATATGCCTAAAAGTCCATCGTTGTACATTAAAATAGAAACTCATAGCAAATGTTAAAAATATTCTCCGCTTGCTTATACACACGAACGCATACATCGGATCATGACTGGCGGACTCTTTCAAATAATTCAACCCGTTGTCGAATGGTTTGGCATTGATGATACGCTGATGAATCATTTTGGCATTATTAATGTCTGTCGCAGAAAACAATTATTTTAGGTGATCCCACACATAAAAATTCGAATGATTGACGTCGGGAGAACGTGTAGGCCATGGAGCTCGTCTTCCCCTACCTACTCATCTTTCATGGTAGATGTCAACCAGTGAATCGGGAACAATGTGACTAAAATGTGCTGGATTTCAGTGATGCATGAACTACATGCGTTTTCGTATTAACAGGGGAACATCCTCCAGCAGTTCTGGAAAAGTGTTCAAAATATAGTCTCTGTAGACAGCTTCTATAATACGTGCTAGGGAAACATATGGACCTACCAGTCATCTACATTTCCAGCCAGCACATTAATCGTAAACAGATGCTGGTGTTTGTATTGTAACAGGATGATTCCGATCCGCCTATAAATGTTGGTTGCGTTAATTTCTTATTCCATCTCTTTCAAATATTACCTCATCTGTAAACAAGACTGAAGAAACAAACAAGGGATCGGCAGTTTGTGCAACAAACAGTCGGCAAAAGTTTTGTGGTGAATGATCAGAGGGTGATATACCCAGCGCACGTTGCAACTAAAACGGATTTAGTAGCTGCGATGGAAATACCCTCTATACGATACTGTGAGATGCACGATATGCTAGGGACACTTAACGTGTTCTTATATCTTGACCGTTCCCGACAGAATGTGTTCTTCGTGGTCAGACGTACAAGCAGATCTCAGTCTCCCTCGATCCATAGTTTGTGGTAACATGGATCCTGTCTAAGCAATGTCACAATAAACAGCAGAAAGATTCGGCTACCTTCGGTCTGGAAATGCAGTATGATACAGATGTGCAGCCCCGTGACCACTTACCATTACCATTCGAGCGACCGTATGTAAAAATCATATCTGCCTGCTCACGATAAGAATATATTGCCATAGTTGAACGGAACATTTCTCAGTTAACTCACTACTACACATGTTAAGCGTTGAAGACGTACTAGCTATGAATATACACGAATGACAAACGTACTTAGTACATTCACATGCACGCACACAATTACATATATATATATATATATATATATATATATATATATATATATATATAGGGTGTTCGGAAAGTTACTGCAGACTTTTCTAATCGTATTTCTTATATTCTTATATTTCTGTATTAATGCTAACATCACTTTCAAAATTATGTATCCTTTTCCTTTATACCCCCGCTTCATTTTATGCTAAAACATGTCTGTTTTTAAAATTATAAGTGCAAAGTGACTTTACGAATAACCTATACACACTCGCGTGCATATATATATATATATATATATATATCACGCGACAGACGCTTCTCACGACGAACGCTTCTAGTTTAAATTTTAAAATCATTTGTTTCTAATGAAAGGCCGAGACCGGTCTGAAATATCAAATATATATATATATATATATATAATAATAATAATAATAATAATAATAATAGAAATAAATAAATAGTCAAAAAAATACATTTTTAAACTTACAACTTTTTAGTAGATGATTTTTCTATACGCAAGACAGTATACGTGGATCATCATTCTGCTATATATATATATATATATATATATATATTGTTACGTGTTATAAGTTATGAGAAAAGAAAAGAATGATTGATCAAAACACAGAGCTAAATCACCGACAAATATTTAATTTACAAAAAACAAAAAATATAAATATTTGCACAAAATACAATTTTTTCATTCCACACAGAAAATTTGAGTTTACTACTGGCAAGTGTCACGAAAGAGAAGGAAGGTGAGGGAGTCAAGTATCTTTACCACGTTAGGCTAGCGAGTCTTCTAAGTACTATTTTTTGGAAATCTTCAAATGTGTATATGAAGAATAATTTTTAGTTTAATCAATGAAAGAGTCAAAAATTCTATTTACCGAATTTGTTCCATGAGGTTCACTTTGGGGTTTTGTTGGTAGACAACTTTTCATAGAGATTCTTGCGGCTGGATATAATAACCCGAATAACGCCTGAGTTGATAATGTCAGCAACTCCTTTTTGTAACTATCTACTCTATTTCCCAAAACCTATTTTGATAGAGGCTAGTACCTAATTAGCATATTTCTCGAATAATCTAGATCTTTCTTGAATATTCTAAAATGATCTAGAAACTTCCAAACGTTCTACTTCTAATTTCTCTATTTGACAACTACATCATGAATTAAAACTTTTCTTTAATAACAAGTAGGACTCAGTAGAATCCCTTACTATAATTTTCAACCTTTTTAAATATTATTAATATTATTGTTTATATATAAATGCATTCTCGTAACAATATATATATATATATATATATATATATATATATATATATATATATATATAAGGGAATGCCAAACCTGTAAAGACGGAGTGGATAATCCAAAAGATTTTATCCAATGAATATAAATTACTCATTAGATAAAAATAGAGCTCAATGGATATTATCCACAGCATTACAAAATATTGAGAGAAAAACTCACATAATTAAACCGTTATAAATCCAGAATTTATTTCAACAATGTAATTTTACATTGTCTTCTTCAGACCGTTGAAATATAAATAAATTCACTTAGAATATTAAAAACAGAAAGGCGTTTATAGCAGAAGAAATGAAGTTTGTATTATTTAAACCGGAAATAAATTGAGAATAGATCCACCAAATCACACATATAGCATAATACAAAGGAATATATACATCAGATCACACATAAAACATTATACAGACAAAAGAACACATACATTAAATCAGACATACACAAAACAACAGAAAATATATACACATACAAAAATCTTTTAGGCAGACGCAGAAAAGTGACACAGACGGGACATATACACAAAAACACAAAATTATATAAAAATGTATAGAATATATACTCACACAAAATAGGAAAGATAGAAATAGACATTTACAATATAAACCCACAAACAAAAACGACTGAAAAGACAAAAAGATGAAGAAAGAAAAAAGAAAAAGGGAGACGAAAATACACTTTAGTGACAAATAATAACTACACAAAATCTACACAAATAATTACACACTAAAATTAGCGACCCATAAACACACATTCATACATGATTCTCTCATTTTATATGAAAAAAAGAATATCGTCTGTCGCTCGATATTATCCAAACATTGTTTATATTACACGGGACACGGATATGACCAATGAAATCAAACCTCAGTCAACATACTGTCTCTGTGGATTTAAAAATTTTTCATTCGTCTTTTAAAAAATCTCTAAAGAAGCTTGTTAAAGTTAAACATGTTAGATTAAAGACACTTTTTCCTACCTGTTCTTTACTTATTTTATTCATATATATATACATATATATATATATATATATATATATACTATTATTATTATTATTATTATTATTATTATTATTATTATTATTGCTATTGTGATTTGAAATGTTTATATTTAATGGACTCACGTGAATACACGTCCTGTGTTTTAACAGTGTATATTACATCTATCAACCTGTAGTTTAGCAAAGAAGTTGTGTCCTCAAACGATTTTCAGACCTGCGTGACCATTGTCTGATTCGATATCCCTTATTGAGATTAGCCTCTCTCAGAATTGCTCTCCCTCCCTCTTTCTAGCTCTCTGTTTCTCTCTATCTATCTCTCCCTCTCTATCACACACACACACACACACACACACACGTGTGTGTGCATGTGTGTGTGTGAGTGTGTATGTATTTGTGTGTGTGCGCGTTTCCTTCAGACTTTGGTAATTACATAAAATAACTTTGTTCAGCATGCAAAATTTACTGTTCTGTGCCAAATTTTAAAGTTCTAAATATCTGCTTTTGCTGAATTTCGAACGTTTACAACAGGTTCCGGAAAATAAAGCACATTCCTGATTGTATGTCTTTAGTGTTGCAATGAAGCAGAGAAATCTAGCCTTTATATTTGGTTGCGTGGATTCAATTTTATGCCCGGTATTGGTTATAAAAATCTTCTGGCATTTTCTAATACATGGACGAAGTACACATTATTTTGATTTTAAATTCGCAAGTTACAGTAAATTAATTCTTATTTTATTGCCTTTAAAACGTTTTCCATTCTTTTTGTTTTCATTTTTAAATATTTAAATATTTGCTAAAATTGCATTGTTATTAGTTACTTCGTTTTTCTTTTATTGATGCCGTCAAAATGACGGCTGCCGTCGCAAACTGACCAATCAGGTTCCATCAATCTTGTTTAAAATGTCAGGCGAAACGGTCAATTTGAAATTCAAATGTTTCAAACATACTTTAACTATGGGCGTTGACTCTGTCATAATTCCATAATTAAAACAAATTGCTCCGTGACACAAACAAAACAACGAAACAGATTGAAAATATAAAAAACAAATAAAATGTTCTTGTTTTATCATTTTGCAAAATGGCTTGTTGTAGAGTAATGGTTTATCTCGCAGGCCATTGCAACCAAATCCGTTGAGTACATAATACGCTTGCAGTAGCTTGACTGTTCACTGTTACAAGCGACAGATAGTAGGTGCCTTTTTCTGTCTGTTTTATTATTACGTCCATGTAATATCAAGACGCTGACGGCTGTTAAAAATAAATTATCATAATGGGCTTTTCGGTCTTTGTTAATGCGCAAATGCCATATGAGATTTTCTGTCAATGTGAATCGGGAAAGCAAGCGGCAATGAAAGAGCTGATAGTTTTGTCTTCACTGGCTGCCTGTGTTACCCAGCTTTAGTCTGTGACATTCTACCTACGTCGCAACACTCACTAGATCCACGAAACTCACCATTTATTTTTTACCTACGTGTCCTGGGTATGACGATAAATTTGGCCCGGGGTGGTAGCACCTGTTAGGGTCCCAGCTATCGCTTAATAGTTAACCCCCAAAATGAGGCCAATGAACTATGTAAGCATAAAAATACTTTTTTATGTTAAAAATAGCAGCAATACAGTTTTTAAAAAATCTACCTGGAATACATTTGACTCTGGACAAAAAACCTCTTTACAAATATATGCCAATATAACCTGATCCACAAACTGATTTCTTACAATTCACACGAATTTATCCTAAACATCTTGTTAGAATTAAATGATTCATTGAGGTTAAAAAACAAAGTAAATATTTCTACCCACTCTGACGATGACTACAGTCGACAGTTTCAAGAAACTCACCAAGTACTGGTCCTGAGAATGACAACAAGCTACATCCGGCAGCATGGCCTCTGATAGGGAGGTTGTGAGGAGTATCGAAACCCCCTCTTAATTACTATTGTTTCCAGGTCCATCGTGAGCCAGGGTAGTAGCACCTGTTAGGGTTCCAACTATGGGCAAAGAGTTTATCCCCAAAATGGGGTCAAAACACTATGAATGTATAAAAATATACTTTTATAGTAAAAATTCCAGGAAGATATTTTTGACGGAAAATAAATTACCCGCAATACATTTTTGGGGAAAAAAAAATTACATATCAGCAATACATCTGACTCTAAAAAAAAAGCACTTTACAAAAATACGTCAAATAAAGCTGATTTTATTTCTTACAAAGAATACATATTCTATTCATAAGAATTAATTGTAAAATGTTGTTGGGATTAAATAACCCGTTGAGGTTGATATACAGTAAAACATAACAAACCAAGCCAAACTCACCAAGTGTCTCTACCTACCCTGATGATAACTTAAGAAAGTCCAAATCTTGGACCATAAATCTTGTACTTCTTTTCCAAAATGAACTGCAGACAATTTTGATGGATTTTTTCCTTGTCTGGAAAGGATTACTCATAATTCTGAAAAATTGATCAGTAAAATTAATCGACAATTAATTCCTTTCTTTATAAATATTCGTTTCTATTGTATTCAGCTCAAGTTTTAACTTAGAACCAAGAACAGAAATTATTTTCTTTACATAATATCTATTGCGTCTGAGCTGCCAACCTGATTTGTGTTGACACTGGAGTTCCGTCTCTTCACACACAGATTTTTTTTTCTATACCACCAGTTCGTGGTCTAGGTTAGGAAAAAAAAAACAGGACCAAAGTTTATTTTTTATTATTATTATTATTATTATTATTATTATTATTATTATTATTATTAAGAATGCAAGTTGATAAGGAAATTATATTGGAGCGACAAGCGAGTAACAAGCGAGGATGCTAGAAATGTGGTCGTGGCAAGTTTACGAATTAATGGTAGATTTTTATTTCAACGCCTCGCACCAGAACTTTAAGTTCTTCTTTTATATGCCATGTCCCTTCAGGACGTAGTCGATCGTTGTCCTCCGCATTGTCTTGTGCCTTGTAGCGCCCAATAAGTTTTGTCTTTTTGTTATTTCTCCTCAACCTTGTTCTGCCATGCATTTGCTCAACCACATCAAGTAAGTTACGTGCTGCTTTCCTCGTTCTGTCCTGTGTGTATCAGGTTTTCCAAGCCCTCCTTCCTCATTATGTGTCCCAGAAATTTTAACCTAGTGTTAAGTAAAAGTTTTTATTTTGTTTTAATTTTCTCTAAAACCTTGTCGTTGCTCATATGTTCAGTTCATGATATCCTAAGCATCTTCTATAGAAACACATTTCTGTTGATTCAAATCTCTTCCCTCTTCTTTGAGCAGATTGTCCAGCATTCGCTGCGATACGGAAGAACAAATATCATGTAACATTGATTCCATTTTTGTTATTATTATTCTATGTGCCTCGTCCTTTCAGGATGTAGGCGATCATGGCCTTCATGTTACCCTATCCCTGGTGACTCTTAGCACCCTTTCACGTAACTCCCATTCTGCCATCCACCCGCTCAGGCCAGTCAAGTACATTACACGCTGTTCTCCCCTGTTTCTCCTTCCCTGTAATCACGAAATAGTCACGATGAATGAAGTGTGAGATATGAGTATAAAAGAATGTCACAGGAAGTGGTGATTATGAAGAGAAGAAGGATAGACTCTTGACTTGAAAAGGTTAAGATTAAACTGTTTATGGAAGCAAATATGTTGGATTCTGTCCCACAAAATAACAGTTTTTGGAGAATAGCTCTGTGAGTAACACTTCTTCATTACAAAAGGAAGACGGGAGTAATAAGGTTGATTAGGTATCACGGAAGAAGCATGATATATCAGAGCAGTAATGTTCTGAACAGTTGGGATTCAAAAATGGAGCTAATCTAAAATTGATAAGGACGGGTCTTTCATTGGCTTTGTTGACCTGACCGTCTTAGTGTAAAACTAGGTTGAATAAGTCAAGCGCGGTGGGAAACCAGAAATTTGAATGCCACGTCTCGTCACGTTATACAACACGTATCTAATTTTAAAATTAGGAGAGAGAAACAAAGAAGAGACATTCAGCGGGTAAATGTTGTTCTCGGGTGGAAGAAGAAGAAGAAGAAGAAGAAGAAGAAGAAGAAGAAGAAAAGAAGGTTGTAAAAAGTAGGGAAGGAAAGAAAGGATAACGTTGAAAAAAGAGGATAATGAATAAAAGATAAAGGAGAAATATATTAGAAGATAAAAACAGCGAATGAAAAAAGATGAAAAATAAAATAAAAAGAGAACGAAAGGAAGTTATGTAAGGTAGAGAAGGATGGAAAGAAAGAACTTACAATAGAAGAATTAATAAGCGTTAGAAAAAAATATCAGTGTATAAAACACCAAATGAAAGAAAAGACAAGTAGGAGAAGAAGAAAATAAAATGAAAACAAAAGAAAGTTGTGAAAAGCGGAGAAGGAAAGAAAGGAAGAAGTTAAAAAAATATTAATAAGGGATAGACGAAAAAGATATCAGAAGATAAAAAACACCGAATGAAAAGAAGAATACTTATTATTATTATTATTATTATTATTATTATTATTTAAATGTGTCGGTTAAGAGCGATTCATATCGAATGATATGAACAGCTTTATCTAACCGGAAATGTGAGGTTGGATGATTATTTGCGTCAATCTTTCAATAATGAAAACTCAAACTGCCTTGAAAATAAACATTCGAAATTCTACCTGAACTCGAACACTAACCTATACAACATATTCAGTCAGCGATTCATTGATACTCATCTAATGCGGCCTTGACTGAATGATGATTAATAAAAGCCTATTAACAATTCGACCCGAGAGTGAAGCTAACACTATCAGCTTAGTAATTTGCTTTATTCTAGAAAGCATTTTAGAAAAAAAAAATTTTTTTTGGCAAAAGAAAAAATAAACCTGGAGTGATGGGGTCGACTGATGGTGGGGTGCCGGTAGCTGAAACCAAACCTTTCCAAGCTTCACCATAACCACCCCAATACCATTAGCTCACTCGCTTCAGTGCCTTATCACGGGGGTCAGACGGACTTATTACACGCTCCAGAGAAGTCGCTGTTGGCGTCTGTTGTGAGAGCCGATTCGGTCAATCATATTACGTCATTACATCGGGTAGAGGTGTCAGGCTTTGTTTAAGGAGGGGGATACACTCGTAAAATGGTGGGGTTTAAAAGTATGCGATGTGCGTGTCGTTGGCGACGAAGGAGGGGCTGGCCTGAAAGGTCGTCTTTTTGTCGAGGAAGTAATCAGGTGAAATCAGTGTTATGGAACAGGAGCTGAGGTTTCGCCTCAACAGTCTCAGGGTTCACTTCACACGCACGGATTCACACGCATGTACATATGTACATATACACACACGCCTACACACATGTGTAAAAGCACATCCGCACATTCATAGACGAACAAGTCCGCCACAAAAGATATACTCATTTACATAAAAGGTACACAATATTGATACTCTTTCTCAATCCCTTTGTTCCTACACACAAACACACACATACACACACAAACATATATAAATATGGTTTTTAGTGCAATGAATTCGTGAGGAAACTGTTATGATGCCCACTTTCATCGGGGCTGGCTTTCTTGAATTACGAAACTTCGAAGTCGGATTGGACCTGCTCCGCTAAAGTGCATTACAACTAGGAACAGCCTATCTCTGCCCGATAACGAACACTTTACAATAAAAAAACCTGCTTGCCAAAACAAATTTTAAGCTACTACACACACACACACACACACACACACACACACATATATATATATATATATATATATATATATATATATATAACAGAGTACACTTGGTATACAATCCAGGTTCAAGAGAACTCAATGTTTATTCATTCATTTATATAATTTAACAGAGTAATATAAATTTTGAGGACCAACTGTTGTACCATTTGGGTTTGACGAGCCGCGATAATAACATCAGGACGCGGTGACATATGTATTACCCATTGTAATAATCTGTTATAATATATATATATATGTATATATATATTTATATATATTAGTCATCCACATGCAAGCCATACAGAGAGAGAGAGAGAGAGAGAGAGAGAGAGAAAGAGAGAGAGAGAGAGAAAGATGAGGCGTACTGAAAGATGACCAAATGTAAAAAGTATTTTAGAATCACTACCCAAAGTGCCCTTGGTATGGGGTTACAACTTTCAGCTCCCCACGTGCATATAAATATAAATTGTATTTAATAAAGTGATCTAGAAATCACCCTCTAGGGATTCGGTTCAAGTAACCAGTGGTTCGCAGAAAGAAGATGCTCGAGTGGAACATAATATCACAGCTGGAATACGAAGGAAATGAGGGTAGTTAGTCACATATATGCGTGGCATGGTGGGTCCTGGCCGTGAAGGTAAATTGAAGCAAAGTAGTTCGTCTGATCACTTACCATCGCCGTTTCGTCAGTGAGAAAGGGGTTGTAGGGTCGAAAATAATTTGTCACCTATAAAACGCGGAGACGCTTTTTAAATCTATCAAGAATATAAAGTGAAGTTTGAACAGTTCCTGCTCATATATGCTCCATTTTAGGTCTGATCTGGTCCTTGTAAAGGCAGCGTATTGCACGAGAAGTTAGAGTTCTTACTGGAGTAGTACAAGGAAGTGACCACTTTTTTTTCATCATTAGCGATGGATTGTATGTAGGAGCTCGACTCTGAGTTGTTTAAGGCTCCATAGGTGCTCCAGATACATGGACCATGAGGGAACATTAGTTCATTGTGACTGGTGATATTTCGGGTCCGTTCAGCGATGATGGAATATAACTAGTTTGTGTTACGGATTCATTTCTTGATCGGTGTAGATTGTTGGAGGTATTTGCGCTGGGTGACGCAGATGTTTTGATACTTGAAAAGAATGGCCTACTGTTTGAAAATGTCAGGCAGCTACAAAAAAAAAGAAAACACGTTGGATTTAGAATTTTTATTATGGCTAGCGAGGTCAGAAAGGTTAGGCCTCAGATTCAAAATCTGTACCGGTAGACAGCGATCAGTAGTGCGGAAGTGACGTCTAGCTAACAGTTGTGAAGTTAAATTTGTAGTTTGATTTTTGACTTCAACAGTCGAGAACAGTTGTTCTCGGTCAGGCTTAGCCACCAGATTTCCCTGATGTGGGGGGGGGGGTCTTTCTGTATGCAGGAGGGTGTGCTAACAATTCTAACCAAAGAAAAACCTACTCCTACTTAACCGCAAAGTCATCGCTTTGTTTGAAAAAGGTATCCTTTGTATAAAAAAGAAAAACAAGGCTATATTTTTACATTTGAGAAGTCTATTGTTTCGACAAAAGCCATTTGTTGCAGCTTATTGCTTTGGGCTGACGAGGAAAAAAAGACGTGAAAGAAACAGAAATTTATTGTTGTCGACGAACAAGTGGACGATGTGAAAGAATCAGTTTATTACTCTGACATTTTATGAAGAAGAAGTGACATTTGGTCCCAGTAAAAGTTGGGTTGAAGTTTTTTCCGACAAAATGAAATTGAAATGTTTATGTGAAGAAGTCGGGTTGAGTGGTCCCCGACGAAATGATTTATGATTTGAGAAGTTTCAATCTCGTCATCGTCGTCCCAGAACTTTTATTATTCGTCGTTTTAGAAGCATTTGTTCAGTAGTTATTGATCCAGACATCATTGAGCCCAACAGTGTTTTGTTTTCCCAGAAAAAATGTATACCTGTGACAAAGGTATATAACAATTCGGTTTTCGGGGCATTGAATGTAACCAGCCAGTCCCCCACTGAATTCTTAGGGCTAGATCGGATGAAACACCAGATGTTAGTCTCTGCTCATCATGAGGTTTGAAGTTGAACCGTATAACGTTGTATCGCCAGCATAGATATTTACAAACAATCAGAGTATACTCTTAGGCAGATAATTTGTGTAAATTAAAAATAGTTTGTTTTACCTGAAAAGCGACCACTGGTGGGGACGCCTGCGTTTATTGCTACGTTTTCCGGAGGACTGTCCGTTAACAATTACCAAAGGACCGTTATTTACCAACTACCTTTCGTTAGGAAGACTTTTTAATTGAAAAGTGATTCTATAACAAAAGAGATTGTGCGGCAATTCTTTATGCTACGCTTTGTCAAAGGCTTTTGAAATGTCTAATGTTATAGACTTCGAGATGTACTTGTTTTCTAGTGACTCACTGATTCTGAGAGTAATGGTAGTTAGAACATCAGCAGTGGATCAAGACTATCGAAACTCGTACTGCTTGTCGCTGGAGATGTTTTTCCTATTTAGGTGATCAACAGCCTTCTTTTTGGTTATAACCTCAGAAAGCTTGTTATTGACACTGAGGAGATTGTTAGGTTGATACTGAGAGGGAAATGAGCGCTCACCTGCGTTCTCGAAAACTGGTCAAACTCTTGACACCTTTCACAATCTTGGGATGGATTCCTTATTAAAGCAGCGATTAAATAACTTAGTTCAGGGATAATTTCCACTGAGTCAGTGTCTTTCTTCGGATCAAGACTTTTGATAAATCTTTTGAATTCATGGACTGTAATAAAAATACAACTTAAATTATGCTCATTAAAACGGCCAGTCAACTAGGAGGTGTCATCTAACGTTGATTTAGAAGCAAAGAATTTCGCTTTATCTCATGAGGAACTTATGATTTCGGGGTCATTTATAATAGGGCGCGTGGACATTTTGTCACTATTCAGAATTTGGTTGAAGATTTCCAGATCTCTTTAGGCCCAATTTGTTATTTTTTATTTTTTTATTTTTTTTTTCAGCCTTTGCCTGGAACGCTTGTGCATATCTCCATTTCGCATTTACCAGAACTTCCTTGCAGCGATTGTGGACAGTTCTAAATGCAGCAAGTGTCCAACTACACGGCTCCTTCTGATAGTATTGAAGTAGTGGTTGCTTTGAGTAATTCAGGAGTGAATCCATGCAGCGATGAGGGATGCAGCATGTTTGAAGAACGGTGAGAGAGGGTCTTCTGCCGGAATATCCCACCCTTTTACAGTTAAATCAACCAAATGCAGGCGACAATTCTACTCCAGCAGCTTCTTTTCTGGCACTTCCTGCCTGTGGAATTCCCTGACGGCTATAACCTCCAGTAATTTAAATGCAATGTTGATTCCCATCTCTTATCCACTTGACACCGGTTTTTTCTCCATCATCTCGTGTATTTTCTTTTTTTCTTTTCTCTCTACCTTTGCAACTGTCTTCACTCCTGTGTCACATCCTTCTCTTGTCCTTTCTCTGACATGCACTGTAACTGGTTCGTCTTTCTCTTCACTCTCCTCCTGCCTAAACTTTTACTCTCTTATGTAGCCCCCTGCGCATCAGTGGCGGTACCACCTTGCTTGGGATGAAACGATTAAAAACATGTGTAAGATCTAAAGCTGTAATAGTCTGCCTTCATAAAGCAAAAATCATTCTATGAGAATGAAATCAGGTGATGACTTTAGTTTGCAATCAATTTGGATACTGAATAGAGAATGGTTTGACGTGCCCAGTATGCTTCAAACCTCTACAAGAACATTTTTCAGTGCAGAATGTGAGGAAGAGATCAAAGAGGTCCTCCTGATGTCCTGTCGCATCAGGAACGTGGGTAGGTTAAGATAATCGATGGAAGAAGTCACGGCAATTTCTGTCTTCTTCACCAGTTTTTTTTCGAGTGGACTAATCACTGTTTGTGGTGACTATTGGAGTCACCACAAATATGAAAGCCAGTTGAGAGAAATTAAGTGTAGATATTATCAATCCTCTTAGATATTCGGTCGAAAATTAGCTTTCGATAGTCCCAAGGACAATAGAGTGGAAATGAATGAGTTATTGTGGGTAAGTGCTACCCGGTAGCACATATACGGGAGATCAGAGAGATCGTTTCTCGCGTTTCTGCTACAGAGAAATACGTTGTATAGACGTTGTATAGGCGTCAAGGCCGTGACCGTAGTTATTTAGGTAGACTTGTTTGTCTTTTAGTGGTGACTAGACCGAGTTTGTGGACTCCTACAGCGGGATAGTTATTAATACCTACTTCAGACAGAAATAGGTCGTGTTTGGTCTCAAGAAGATTGAGTTCCATCTCTGGAAAGTTTCCATTATAAAGCACGTCAAATCAAACAGCGGTTATTCCTACAAAGAGGGACACATGTTCGATCCATGCCAGCGAACATCTTTTTTTTACTTTGATTTCCCTAATGCGCAAGCCTATGGACATTATACACCCTTTTTAAAATAAAAATAAAAAAGGGCGTCTATATTAAATACGTGTATGCACTATAATAACATTTGAAGTAATAAAAATGTGGAATTAAAAATAAAACTTTTAATTCCGCGCATATTGCTAGCTAGCTGTTAAGATATGAACGTTCTACACAGAAGCATTTCAATTGCCTGATACAATGGGGTGCTGAATATTTTCGATTTAACCCACTTCCAAATCTGACTAAACATCAGAATTTCGTCTTTTTTTTAAAGGGTTTATTGAGCAGGTCAAGTATTTTTCATTACCAAAATACGCGAAATATTAACAGCCTGAGATTAGGGTGCTGAAAATCTTTTCGGCTTGACTCACTGTTCCACATATATATATATGTGTGTGTGTGTGTGTGTGTGTGTGTGTGTGTGTGTGTGTGTGAATAAATTATATTAAAAATAAATATAGATCTGTTTTTCAGCACTCGAAGATTTAGTGCACATAGCAATCTTCTGGCACAAATTGAAAACTGTCCCTTGTAATAACCTCTTTATTGTCTACTGACAAAGCAATGTCTAACGAAATAGATGATATTTATTAATTCGACAGCTTTTGATTGATCGTGGTCCGAGTCTAAAGCATGTAGGACTTAACGATGGTTTTTTTTTCAGCAAAGCAGGCTCACGGGTTCGAATCCCATCGGAAGGCGCATGTGTTTCTTTGATAAGATTTCTGTAATATTCAGGCCATTAGAAGAAAATAAATATACTGTTTAAAATAAATGGAGTGTCTACTTAAATATGAGTATTCCCTAAAAATAACATTTAAAATGGCTAGCATATTCATTTCTGTATTATGTTTGATCGTTCGTGTCCTTAAGTCAAATTAATTTTACATTATTAAGTACGAATGGACCTGTGCCGTCGAAAACAACGGCACAATATTTACATCGATATATAGTCTAAAATGACAAAACTTATCTATTGATAAACCTACTATTGAGTGTCTTACATTAAGACACAAAAAAACACAATAATTCAAACACCGGAGCGTGACAGGAGGGGTATATATATATATATATATATATATATATATATATAGCCGTCTTTGTTATAATAGAGAGGATATATAAATATATTCTTTACTAGTCGACGACGTAATTACTGCAAAAAAATTAAATAAAATTAATAAGGCACTGTTAAAAAGCGAACACGCGACAGAATCTTTCATAACTGGTAGTAAAGTTTAATAACTGGTAGTAAAGAGAATGAATTGAGCCGACACTGCTGCAGTATTGTCTCTCTCTCCATGACAGGAGTTTCATGCACTACACAGTCATCAGTTGTATAAAATAATTGTTTAATTTATAATAACTAAATAAGGAGTTAATAGATAATCATTGTATAATTTGTCATAATTCTGTAGTTATATAATATCATGACAAATTATATAATGATTGTCTATTAACTTCTCATTTAGTTATTATATACTGAAAAATTATTATGCTCTCACTTGTGATTGAGCACTATAGAGAAGGGAACCTTTCATAAACAGCAGCTATTTACGGCTTTACGCTATGTTCTCTCGTTACCGTGTAGAACGCCCTTTCGAAGCGGTTATCGGATAGAACAATCTCGCTGTTGGTGTTCTTTACATTTCGTAAAATACATTACACGCTTTAAAATCGAATTTTCTCTAACGTTGTGCTTATGGTCTAGTGGGTGAATATCCAACTGCTGTCAAATTTATCGAGTTTCAGTCCGGCTTGAAGCAAAACGATTTGTTTAGCCGCATTGAAGAGCTGCGAAACTGTCCTGTCTGCGGATGGTTTATATGTATGTAATTATATATATAACTACAGAATCATGCCAAATTATATAATGTTTACCACTTATTCCATTACTTTTAGCACTGTTTTATTAACACCTGAATAATATTTTTATGCGTATACTTGAGTGCATACCCGTACGTATATTTATATACACTAATACAAAATAATCTAAAAATAGAATATGTGACAACCCTATGTCGAATTCTTTGAATTTTAGTGTTAATGTATTTTCCGTTACATGAACATAGTTAAAAATATAAATTTAAATTCTAAGCAAAAGTAGTTACCATGATAAAAGTAGTTACTATGTTGTAAAAGCTGTTGATACTTATAAAACTTTGAGTGAATGGAGTAAAATTTTGTTACGAAAATAAAATCCGCATAGCGTAAAAAATATTCGATACTTTAACTCATATACATAATTATTGTGAATTCTTTTTAGTTTGTTTTAAATAGTTAATTTTTGTTTGATTTTATTTAATTTTAGCGATTTATTTTATGTCAATGTCAAAAAGCACCTAGATGTACCCCAATTTAATATAATAGTAATTTATGAATTCTTTTTATATTTAAAAAAAATCATTTTTTTTAAATCTACACACATCAATCAGACGTCTTCCGTGGCAGCTCGATGTGGTGTAATGGTTAGCAAACTTGTCTCCCTAGAACCTAACTACAACTGAGTAGAGATCACGATCCTCATTGGTTACCCCATATTTTCGGCCTTGTGCCACATCTAAGCGACGCTTAGAAAATCGATAATCTCATGAGTTCCATATATAAATCTGGGTTTCCGGTTCTTCTCATGTCTGTTTCTTCTCTGTACTCCTAACGTTTAAAGGGGCGTTAAACAAGGATGTGTCTTTCTCCGGATCTATTCAGCGAGACTATTCTGATAACCCTAGATGTTATGCCAGGATTCGTCATCGGAGGCCACAATTGGAACATAAGTTACGCAGAAGATACAATGCTGATAGCAGACAAAGGAAGCATTCCAGAAGCTGAGTAAAGTTTTAAGAGACAAGAAAATATCGCTAGAAACAAAGAAAAGTGTACTGATTGCTATGTGATGTTAGTTTTTCAATATGGCAGTGAATGCTGGACAATATCAAGGAAAAACTTGAAGCAACTGAAATATGGTTCTACAGAAGGATGCTGCGGATATCATGGACCAAGCATTTGAGCAATGATGAGGTTTTGGAAAGGATGGACACGAAAAGGAAATTAATACTGAGCATCAGGAAAAGACAGCTAAAGTTCCTGGGACATGCAATGAGGAAGGAGGGCTTTGAGAACCGGATACTAAGAGGCCACATAGAGGGAAAAAGAGAAAAGGAGAAAGCATCGGATAACATATTTGAAGGGCCTGAGCAGGTAGATGATTGAACGGGGGTTGCCTGTTATAACAGAAGAAAGCGTGCTAAGAGCCACCATTGATAGGGAGACGTGGAAAGCTATGATCAACTACTTCATGAAAGGACAAGGCACCTAGAAGAAGACTCTTCACGTTTGCGCCAAAACTCTCAATTTCTTTTTTCCTCCTGTTCTCTACCAATAGGAGTAGATGGGTTCACATATAGTCCGGTTCACACTCCTCTCTGGTCTTTCGAACAAGAGTACGGGTGTATCCTTTGTTTTCTGCCTACGGTCTGGTTTTCAGTTTCTTCTAATGTCTGCTTCAGCTTTGTTCTCTTAACACTTGTCCTTTTTTACGCTAATCTTAATCAAATCTGCACAGTAATCCTCTATCTCTTGTTTTTCTATTGGGTGAATATTAGTAATAAAAGAAAGAATTTATTTGATATATTAAACTGTATGCTAATTTCTTTCATCCTTAACAAGGATTAAATAATTCTTTCCCTTTTGCCTTTCCCAGGGAATTTAAATTAGTCATTATCAACCTCTTAAAAAAAACGTAGGTTCTTCATAAATCAATGTACCTTTAATCTTAATTTGAAATGCTAGACCCAAATTTCATAATTTCAAATTTCCTGATAATATTTTCCTTATCAAAATTGAAAGTGCGTCCCAGAGTTTTAGCTATTCTACAAGAGCACCTTGAAATAAAATAAAAAATTTTGAGAAACACTGGACTATGCATTTAAACATTCAACAGAAAAGTTAGCGTCTTCAGGAATAAGCGATTCTTCATTGTTATTGTTGTTTTCCATGCAATTGCTATTGTTAATGTTATTGGACATCTTCCTTTGTTACATGATGACTATATTCGCAAATTTGATGATGCTCTAGAACAAACAAAAAAAATGAAAAGGAGCATCTCACCTTAATCTAAGAATCAGATCTTGTGAAATATCTTGCCAAAAAGAACAAAAAATCACCACAACAGTGAAACTGAAACAAACAAAAAAAATTAAATATATACAAAACTTTTTGAAAGACAAGAGAAATAATAAATTAACAAGTTTTGTTTAAAGATGAGAGGAAATATGAAAACAATTCCGTTGTGAAATTTGGGGAAGGATGAGGCAGATTGTCGCAAAAAAAAGAAATAAAGAAAAGACAAACAGGAACAGATAAGAATAGGAGAGAGAAAAAAAGAATCGCTAATCAAAAATAGAAGTGTAATTTGTATTCTTGAATTTGCGACGTTCTGACGACACAAGGCGACTTGACTTTTTCAACGTTTCTCGATGTACGGTGTTTTGGGTGCACTGGAGATTTTATCACAAGAAAATGAATTAGGGTTAAGGAGTAGTACTTGGAGAAGAAAGAAAGAAAGAAAGAAAGAAAGAAAGAAAGAAAGAAAATTAAAACTTAAGAAACAATGAAAGGAGGAAAGAGAGACAGAAAACGAAATCAAATGTAGATAAACAAAATCCAAAGAAAAAAGAATGACATGAAAATAAATGAAGTAAAATTTGAAATTAATTATAGAATAAATAATTATTCCTCATTAGACTACGAACTTAATCATATATCATCAGAAATAGATAGATAGATAGATAGATAGATAGATAGATATAAAACAATATAAAAGAAAAATATTATGTATACAGAGATACACGCACACACACACACACACACACACACACACGAATATATATAAATATATACATGACCATGACAATAATAGAATGATTATAATATTCAAATAACAATGTACTTTTCTGATTAAACAGTTGAATTCGAATTCATTGCTATGACACTATCAATAATGCCTGACAACAAAAGCCCAATTCAACGAGAAAAAAAACTGTAGAACGTTCAAGGCATGTGAAGTATAGATTCATTTTACAAGAGCAATATTGTCGGAAAACATTAGTCAAGATTCAAAAATAGATATTCGAAAGTGTATATTTCTTAATCTCATTAACAGGACCTTCTGCCTATATGACGATGCGATACGATTTCTTCATTATTACGACATCACTAATGAAAATGGAAATACAGGAAGTAAAAATATTACGTGGAACGAAACTTTCTTGTCAAGAATATATATATATATATATATATATATATATATATATATATATATATATATAATAAGATTTTTGGAACATTAAGTCCGGTGGACGAAAATAAATATACGAGTATTTACTAAAATATCGTTTAATGTGATTAAAAAAGAATATCTGTCAGATTAATAAAAATCCATTCTAAAATTTTCTTTGCTTACATAGGAATACGAAAGTGTGTGTCGATAGGAAAAATTTCCAGAGATCTTTGACAAAAGAAATATACTTGAAGCAGAAATTTGGCCTCAACTGTTCTTTGTGATCAAGTCGGCAATACGTACCGGGCTAAACGGTAGCTCCCTCTTCCCTAAGGGACGTAGTTTTGATTCCTGCTAGAGAACGTAAATTTGTGTACAAGATTTCTCAAACGTTCAGCCTAGTAGACGTAAATAAATAAATATACTGTTTTATAGCTAAACGGAGCGCCTACTCAAATACGAGTATCCACTAAAAATAACGTTTGAAGATATATATATATATATATATATATATATATATATATCTTGGCTTATAGCATATATATATATATATATTCATCCACAGACAGATCTGTTTTGCTGTATTACAGCTCATCAGTACGGTTAGACTCTGATTGCTTTTTAACCCAGGATTGAAACCCGACCGAATTGGCGTCTGTCGGCGATTCTACCTCTGGACTGTGGGTTCTCGGTAGAAGAAGGCAGACTTTTTAGCGCGTATATTATCATTATACACGCCCAATAGCCAGAGTGCTCTAATTCATTATTGAATGAGCGATATATATATATATGCTATAAGCTAAGGTTTGAGGCCACAACCTAGATTTCGAAGAATCGCTATAAAAATGAAGATCAGGTGCCATATTCAAAATAATCTAATAGCTTAGAGACGGCTTCTCGCCCTGAATTTAATAATAATAAATTTACAATACTAATCAAACCTCCGCTAAAGCAATACCGACATCATTTTAGCGATTAGCAAGAAATGATTATGAAAATGATAATAACTGCAAGGAATTTGACCGCTCTGAAGATTAAAAATACAAAAAAAATGTAAAATGTGAAGTGAAATTCAAAATTAGGCTATAAAAATTATGAAAGAGCTCGTTTTTACTTTTTAATATCCTAAAGTTGCATTTTTGACTCATATTAATGTGTATTTTATAAGTTTTATTTTGATTTTGAATAGAAAATATTAAATTTAGATTAGAAATAATAATATTTACGTTAAAAAATAGCGCGTTCTTAAAATTTAATGACGTAAAGCAATCTAGGGGAGGTAATTCAGTATTTGGGATGTGAAACGTACGGAAAAATCCAGTGATGTGGCCAATCATCCCAGAAAATTTCATCTGAATTTATCCAGTGGGTCTTGAGAGATCTTGACCATGGACAGACAGACAACAAACAAACTAACACGCAGACAAACGTAACCGAAGATAATACCTATAATAATAATAATAATAATAATAATAATAATAATAATAATAATGATAATAGCAGCGAAATTTTTCCTTGAAATTTTAACCTTTTTCGCCTAATGTACCTTGCTGGTTAATGGTAATCTAAGGTCCGTCATCTCATATGTAATACTCTTCTAAAATATTGTACGCCATACACTAATTGGTTTAATGTTTTCAGCATTCTAGCTTAGTAACAGTTAATTTAAAAAAAAGGTATGGGACTTACTAATTACTAAATCCTCGGTGGAGTCCAAAAACTTTAGTCTATATACAATGTGCGATAGGTAAATTGTCGTCATATTATATTTTTAATTTGACGCATGAGTTTTGTTTGCTTTTGATTTTGTCAACTGCACAGTATAGTAGGGTCAGTTGGACACCGTCTGCGAGAAAAGAAGCACCATGACGCAATTCACTCCGCCAGAAATTTGGAAACCGTGTGCTTTACTTCTTGGGTTTCGTGCCGGAAGCTTTAATACGAGGATTTCAGAGTGTTTGGGTGTCAATCTGAGGACAGTGCACGGGATCCAGAAAGAGTTGGATGAGTCAAATGGGGATAAATAACGTACGACAGCTCAGCAAACTCGCTCTGATCATTCCGATAATTCCGAAATTTCTTGGTGAGAGTCTCAGATTACACAGGGAGGCCTAAATCAAGTGCGTTCGGGGAGATCCAATATCTAGCAACAGAACTCTGCACCATGCCTCACAAGCAGTAGAACCCTGTCATGGCTGTCAGACAATTTCTGCGACCACATCATCCTTTACATTTGGTCACCTACCTACCCAAAATACAAGCATCTTGATTATTTATAGAGGGACGCAGTTGAGCGAGAGACCAAAAACTCCTTGTAACACCAAAAGACAAGGATTATGGCAGCATTCAACAACGTAAACAAGGGGATCGTCCAGAAGAGTTACAGGAGATTCCGAAGTTCTTTAGAGGCCATGCTTGGAGCTAATGGCGATTTTATTGAAGAAATTTTCTTGTTTGCAATTCAAGATATTTTTATGTAATTTTAGTATGCATAATTCCACACACACACACGCGCACACACACACACACACACACACACACACACACACACACACACACACACACACATATATATATATATATATATATATATAAGTGTGTATATATTCATATATAATGATAATAATAATAATCTTCAGCTAATGGCAGTAACAAACTTTGAAATGCTGATACTCTTATCTATTCTACAGGCATATCGATGTGTGTGTACTTTGCTTGGGAGCGTACTTGTATGTGTTCCTGTATGTGTAAAGTTACATACGCCCGAGAAAAGATTCGAATACGAATAGGTCTATAGAAATAAAATGCTGTCCAAGACGGAATAAGAATACGGAATGTTCAAATAATTCATTTTAGAATGTCCCCGCCTAAACGGGCATTCTTTTACGGCATAAAACACACACACACACACACACACACACACACACACACACACACACACACACACACATACATGCCTATCTATCTATCTATCTATCTATCTATCTATATATATATATATATATATATATTAATGAACTTAATCACAGTAAGTCAACATTAATAATAACAGACTAGATATCCGAAAATAATGCTAACAGTACTATAAACCGTCTTATAACCCGGCGAGGACTATCTCGTGGGTTAAATAAAGGGGTAGAAAAAAAGAAACAAACAGCGCACAAGAGCAATACGTCTAGTGCTCGTTTGAAAGAAAAAAAAAACCAAGACGAAACCTCAACAGCAAAGTGCTCGATACGAAAGTACGAAAGTAGAGCAGAATACAATACAAAAATCTAGAATTGAGCCACCACCTACCGCGGATTCACACGAACGGTTCTTCAGGCAAGCTTGCCCTGAAGAACCGTTCGTGTGAAACCGCGGTAGGTGGTGGCTCAATTCTAGATTTTTGTATTATATATATATATATATATATATATATATATATATATATATATAGGCGTGTTATATATCAAATATATCATCATCTGCTCAGTAGTTTATAGGATGAGTAATATACTGTCTTTAGTCAGCAAAATATCTCAAACATAATCATCGAACCATATTAAGGAACTATTTCGAAAATGACGCTGACCAGACATTTACACGCATAAGACAATAAATAGCAGTAAAAATTTTATTCATGATACTTATTTGTGAGCTAGCTAGCCAGCTAACTAGATAGATAGATAGATAGATAGATAGATAGATAGATAGATAGATAGATAAGATATTTAGTAAATTTGGCTAGTGCTGGTATAGTAGATTTGATCCGAACTACATCCATGTATATATGTATATGCATGCATGCAAGTATGTATGTATGTATGTATGTATGTATGTATGTGTATCTGTTGTGGTGTTGTTGTGGCGAAATCTTCGTCGCCAAATTTTTGTGGAGTTGTTATGGCCTATTTGGGCTCGAAGGTAAGGCACAGAAACAAGAAGGTAGTTTCAAACAGTCTATTAGAATAACAGAACAATATATACAATAACAAGTGTTAGTCATCAGTAAAATAGAATAGCCCAAGCTGTATAGTTACGCTGCGTCTCGACTGCCTTACGGCTGCATCACAACTGCGACCCCGGAAGTCACTCAGGTAATTATTATATTAACGGAGGAAGAGTCTATTCCTATTGATAGGGCACCATAACTGTATTGTATTGCATCTCGATGAGTGCTACTAGAAATATGTAACCCACGATTACTTACCACATATGCAGGTTGTCGGTGACTAAACCTCTCCCCGACCAGACTTAACCAGGGCAGTTGGATCCTCTTGTGGAATCAACGGTCCTCCAGCATGTTGTAAAGCATGCGTGCATATGTGCATGTACCACCTTATGAGAGGAAAAAACTCATGAAAACCAGAGATTGAAGGGGTTTATTGGTACTCTTGCTTTGACTTGTCACACGGCATTAATCATAACGATTCAAAAAGTGGCACCCGTGTTGCAAAAGCATTAATAATCCATCTATGTATGTTGGATATTAAGCAAACTTGGGTCCTGGGTATGACAGTAAACTGCATCCGGCAGCGATTGGGAGGTTATGAGGAATATGGAGCCACTTCTTAATTGCTGTTGTTCCCAAGTCTACCCTAACCCGGAGTGGTAGCCCCTGTTAGGTTCCCAGCTATGGGCAAATAGTTAATCCCAAATTGGGATCAATACACTATTAAAGTATAAAAATATATTTTTTATAGAAAAATACATATTTTTGAAATAAAAATATTACCAACAGTACATTTTTGAATGAAAAAAATTATTGCCATAATACATTTTTGAAGGGGGAAAAATTATTACCATCAATATATTTTTGAATACAAAACTAGAATACATCTTCAGTTTTCTAAAATAAAAAAAATAATAAAAAGACATTTTCATCAAAATCTGACTAAACCAACCTTCTCACTATAACCGACTCCCCCACAAAAAATACAATAAAACACCATCTTCTTGGCATTAAATAACCCACAGAGGTTGATAAGTCGTTAATATATATATATATATATATATATATATATATATATGTGTGTATGTGTGTGTGTGTGTGTGTGTGTGTGTGTGTGTGTGTGTGAGTTTGAGTTTGGTTAACAATGACAGACAAGATGCTATGGTTAAGTTCTTTACATATCTTTTCATGTGATCTTATAATTTTTATCTTTTCAGTAGATAAATTATATAAAATCTGTTCGATTTTTTTTATTTATCCAAGCCCTTTCGTCTATACTTTTAGACATTATCTAGGATGAATGTTATTTAACTGAATATATAGATTTTTTATGGATGATAATACAAATATAATCATCAACATGTTAAAAAAAGGATGAAAATATAAAACAAAGAGTGATTGATGCCTAAATACGCAATATATATATATATATATATATATATATATATATATATATATATATATATCCCGTGTGTTTGCGCGTACTGCATGGCATTCAACCGGAATTCGAACTCTGCTTTCCGATTTCTCGTTCCGAGAAATCAACTGCACCACAACGCAAATCCATCATATATATATATATATATATATATATATATATATATATATATATATATATATATATATATTGAGGACATAAATGATATAAAAATTGTCCGAAATTGTTGTTTATCCGAGCGCTTTCAGATATCCTTTTAGCCATTATCGACGATTGATTGTATTTTACGTGCAACAAAATGTATGTAATGTTATGTTTGTTGAGTAATGAGTATGTTTTATGTTCCGAATGCTGTTAACGTGTTTGTAGTAGATATTATTGAGTGTTGGGTTTTTCTTTTTTATTCATAATGCTTCCATGATTTTTAGCCGTTTTTGTTTGTGGATAATGCGATGACATTTGTATTGTCAACAAGGAAGTTACAGATAGGGTTTGATAGGTCTCCCAGTGTGTTTAAATAAAATCGAACTGAGCTCTGGTGTGAGAGATGCAGCATTTCGTAGTCGTTTGGTCGATATAGTTATTTACGCAGTTCTACAAGGGACGTGTAAATTCATAAATAATATTTGTTTGATGTTGTTTAGATCTTGCAGGAGAAATATTTTTAACGATGAGGTTAGCAGTTCTAATTTTTTTATAATGGATAATTAATTTAATCTTTTGTTTAAGTCAACTGGAATTGCGTATTTTCCGATGATGTTTCAAAGTTAAAAAAATCTTTCTGTTTATATATATATATATGTAAGCCTGAATTTTAGCCTGTTTTTTTGGCATGCGAATAATACTATGTTGAAAATCAGTTTTTTGGTGTGTTATTGATAGTTTTTGCTACTTGTTCCCTTCACGTAATATATATATATATATATATATATATATATATATATATATATATTATCCTACATCTATGACAAATATTTAGTGTACAGAAAAAATGTAGTGAAAAATTAAAATTTTATATATATATATATATAATGCGTACATACTTTAACACCCATATACACACATGTAAAGCTATGCATACACGCGCGGGCTCATATATATATATATATATATATATATATATATATACTGATTATAGAACTAAAAAGTTATATTATAAAATAGACATATTATGTCTATATTACTAAATGAAACATGTTTGAACGATGATATGCAGCGTATATATATTTGTATATATTATATATATTCTTGATCTATCTCTTTCTCTCTCTCTCTCTCTCTCTCTCTCTCTCTCTGTGTATGTATATGTATATATATATAGAGAGAGAGAGAGAAAGAGAGAGAGATATCAAGAATATGAAGAAGATATGAATCTGAAAATACAATGATTTATGAAAATGATTATCTAGAACCTTCTGACAATTCTGACAATGCAAGAGGTTCAGAGGATATATTGTTTGTAAATCAGTGGATAGAAATAGCACAGGTGAAGATACTCGTCGGAAAACTATCGAAATAGCCATGTTTGTGGCTGTTGAGGCTCCAGATAGGAAGTTAATGAATAGATCAGTTGATGTTAACCGATACATACACACGTAAAAATCTAATTCTGCCATTATTTTAATTTCTGTCGTGACATGCGGCTGCATTTCGCGTTGTTACTCCCGCATTCCCTCCAGCGACTTCATTAGTTCGAAACTTTCATGCGATGAATTCGTAAGAAGAAGAAAGATGTTAAAAATAGCAAAAACAATCGCAACGTATTTGGCTGTTTCACTCACGTCTTCGCAAGTCCACCAACCCTCAGTTATAAACAGTGAAGCTTTAGAAACACAAGAATATGTTTATATATACACTAACAGATGGACGAAGTGGTTCTGAAAAGTTATCAGACCGACTACGAAAGGATTGCCATAAATGACATTTGGCTCAAATATTGGTAAAGGGTTTATTTCTAGAACATTTCAGGACTCAGTCAGTTCAGTGCCATACGTGATTCACGCTTAGGCGATGATGTCTCGAAAGAAATATGACTGACGCCAACCAAGGCTTCAGAATCTAATCTGTTCTGCTATTTAACCCATAGCTGAAAACAGGAGTGATGGATTCATACCTTTCCCAAGGATGTTGATGCGTAACTGAATTTCAACCAATTCAACTAGAATTCGAACTCGGTTCTCCGATTTCTCGTTTCGAACCGATATTCCCTGCACCACAACGCACGTCCATACTCAAGAGTCAGTCGTATATATTAGCTTATTACATATTTTTAATGTCACCTTTAACATAGTTTCAGAGAAATTTTGGAAGCATCTTTAAACTTTAATCAGACCTTTATCGGCTGCGTATTTTGTTTTAATCATTTCACCCCAAGCAGAGCAATAAAGGCACAAAAGTTTACTGAAAAAAGGTTAAAATGAGAAACATTATTAAGGAGTGAGAACATTAAAAAAAAGAGTATCAAGAAACGACTGACATTGCATTTAAATTTCAAAGTTTGCTGGAAAGCATAGAGTTGGAAGAACATTCTGCAAGCGAAAATGTGAGATAACAAGCTGTTGGCATAGAAATTACATATATCCAGCCATTTCAACTGTAAATGCTGAAGCCTTGCTGCCAATCTAGTACTGAGATTAAATTCATCAGCGTCCTGGGCATGACGGTTAAACTGCATCCGGCAGCAAAGCCTGTGACTGGGAGGTTGTGAGGAGCATGGACAACCTTTTAATTGCTGTCGTTCTGAGGTCCACCCTGACCCAGAGTGGTAGCACCTGTTAGAGTCCCAACTATAGGCAAATAGTTAACCCCCACAAACCGGGGTCAAAACACCATAAAAGTATAAAAATCCACTTTTATAGAAATATCTACATAAAAATGGACTTTTATAAAAAAAAATTTACAATTTTGAAGGAAAAATATTACCAACAATATATTCTTGAAAAAAAAAAAGAATTATTCTCAACAAAACATTTTTAAATACAAAACTAGAAGACATTTTCTGTTTTCTAAAATAAAAAAGAATAAAAACAAAAAAATCATTAAAGTCTGGTTAAATCAACCTTCTTGCATAACAAAACATGAAAAAATAATACCTTAAAACCCCACCTTTTTGGCATTAAATAACCCACAGAGGTTGATAAACAATACTCGTTAAATAAAACTCGAAATCAAACTCAAATTCATCAAGTCTAAGCCAAAGAAGAAAGTTAATGAGAACAATCACCATGAAAATACTAATAGAAAAAGTACTGCAAGCTTTGGTACGGCAGTGGGAAAGGGATTAGACCCGAAATGCCAGGTCAGAACCAATTACTTTGCAGATTATTTTTGGATCCTATTAAGAATCTCTAAATATATAACGAAAGAAGCAAACTAGATTATGCCAACAATATTTTAAACATGAACGAATGATAGACCTATAAATATTTAAGATAGATTCTGGCGAGAAAATTGTCTAGAATGACACAATGAGCCAAATTTCCTAGCAGCAAACTGAGCAACATAATCTTTCCACTTCATGTCAGCTGAAATCTCCTGGAGATTATCATTGATGGTAAGGTTGTTGTAGGTGTAATCACGTGTCGAGAATGGTTTCCGAAATTTATAAAAATGGTTTCAAGCAGCTTGCGAAAAGAACAAAAAAAGCTAAGAAAAGAAAAAAAGAAAGAAAGAAAGCGTATAACAGAAAGGAAAAAGCAATGAAGAACGTATAACAGAAAGAAAGAAATAAATAAAACGTATAACAGAAAGAAAAAAGGAAAGATGAAGAGCGTATAACAGAAAGAAAGAAAGAAAGAAAGAAAGAAAGAAGAGCATAAAATAGCAAGAAAGAAAGAAAGAAAGAAAGAAAGAAAGAAAGAAAGAAAAAATTCACCTGAGAAAAAACGGCAATGAAGAAAATGACAAAAAGCAAATCAGAACATTTTTGATAAAGAAAGTCGACCGACATTATTAAAACTTCTGTTTGAAAAAAGGAGACAAGTGACAACCAAAAGAGAAAATAGCTGCAAAGGTCAAAAGTCCCTGGACTTGACGTGTTAAAGACCAAGTGAGATTTTCCCAACTCTCTGTCCGTTCTATTAAGTTTGAACAAAAAGAAAGATGTCAATGGAGTGAAATTATAACAGGCAAATGAAAGCGGGAAAGTCGAATTGGGAAGGGGGGAAAGTAAGATAAAAAAATAAGTCCCGAATTTAGTAAAAGAAAAAATAAGGGAAATTTGTCTCGTATACTTGCTCGTCGGAAAGAACGGATGACCTTCTTCTTTCCCCATCGATCAGAAAAAACAAAAAAAATAAAGAAAGATAAGAGTAAAAAACAAAACAGATAGATAGATAGATAGATAGATAGATAGATAGATAGATAGATAGATAGATAGATAGATAATGGGACTTAAACACGGAAGAAAGAGAGAGATAGAATGAAACGAGAAAAAATAAAGACGTATTTACAAAAAAGAAAGACAGTTTAAAGTAAAACAAAGCCAAACAGAAAGAAAATGAAACAAAAATGAAAAATATACGAAAGAAATTAACATAAAAAGAATATAAAAATTATTGAAACAGGAATAAATAACGAAAGAAAATAAATAAAAAAGAATGAAAATGAAATAATGAAAGAAAGAAAAATGAGAAAGATATGACAAAGGAACCCGAAAGAATGACATAAAGAGAGTAAAAAACAAGAAAAAAGAAAAAAGAAAAGAAAAATAAACAAGAGATCGCAAAAAATGACAACAAAAAGTAAGAAATAACAAAATATAGAAGGAAAAGGGAAAAGAAAAAAAAGACGGAAAAGAAATTTTAATTAAAATATACATAAAAGAAAGAAAAAAGAAAGGAAATATGAATAAATAAATATTAAGCCCAAAAAAGAGATGAATAGATTGAAATATAATAGACGAGAAAAATTAAAACGAAAAAGAAAAAATATAAATTAAGAAAACTGGAGAAACTGAAGGAAAGAGAGGAAAAAAAATTAATAAACAAAAACAACAGAAAGAAAGAAAGAAAACCCGAATGAAACCAAATAAACAAAAGAAAGAAAATAACTACCGTCAGTACAAATAATGAAGAAAGAAACCCATAAAAGTGAATAAAGATAAAAGAATAAAGTAATAAAATAAAGAAAGAAGGAAAATAGAAGGAAAGCAGACGACAAAGTTTTCAGGATAAGCTAAAAGTCTAAAATCAAGGAAGCTAATAACATTACATGACCGCCATTTTGCTGACTGACTAGTGTCGTGTGCCAACCATCGGAAATGTTTCCTGTCTTGTATTCGTGTAGGGACCAGTCTGTCTCTGGCCAGGCTTGCAGGAAGGAAAGGCTCGCGTCCTGTAAAGAGTGAATGACTCCAGTGGTCATATCTCGGATACGTCCAAGAGTAACGGTCCTGTTAATCAGCATTAGTCAAGCTTCGCTTCAAGAGTTGGAATCTAAAACAGTTTATTCGATCAAAGGAAGGAAATGTTTTCGAAAATATTTGTATCTAGTAAATTGTTAACATTGAAAAGATTCACCTTGTTTATGTACAAAACAGGCATGTGACATCGAATAACATTTGCTAATACGTATTTCTGGTTGATATTTCAATGATTACTCTCACCCTATTCACAAAAATATTAAATATAAGAAAAATATGAAGAGGTGAAAAAAGGAAAATATTTAATCTTTAAATTTAATAGTTGTTTTATTATATATATATATATATATATATATATATATATATATATATATATACTAGCATCATAGCCCGGTGTAGCCCGTGCAACTCAGAACATTTTTTTAATTAGATGATTAATGCACGTGTTGCGATTTCCGAGCAACACTTTAAAACTCAGTTATATAAAAAATAATGTCAAAAGTTGTTGTTTAAAAATTGTTCAAAATTTCCATTTAAAAAGATCTATTTTCTTTTGTTTTGCGTAAACGTGAGTTGGTGTTTTGTCTGACATTGTAAACAACATTACGTTTGTTTTTGTTTCAAAATTAAGGGAGAAAATATTTACATTTTTTGTTGATTAAATGAATTTCAGAAATTTTCGAAGAATATTTAAAAATGTAGATATTTAATTTTAGAGGAAAAAGTTACATTAATGCCACACGAATTACAGACTCTTGATTTCCTGCATGAAATATTTAGCGAAAAAAAACTTTATTCTTTTTTTAAATTTTATTTTCTGAAGTATGAAATATTAAATCTAAAAAAAAAAGACTTAAATAATTAAATTGCTTCAAAATTACGGAGTAAAATATTTCCATTTTTTGTTGACTAAATGAATTTCAGAATATTTTCTAAGAATATTTAAAAATGTAGACATTTAATTTTAGAGGAAAAGTTACATTAATGTCACACGAATTACAGACTGTTGATTTCCCACATGAAATATTTAGCGAAAAAAGCTTTATTTTTTTAAATTTTATTTTCTGAAGTATGAAATATTAAATCTGAAAAAAAAAGACTTCAATAATTAAATTAACCACTGGCACTTTTTTTTTTACATATTTTTGTTTGAAAACACACTTTTTTAAAAATATTTTTTGTTTCAAAATTACGGGAAAAATATTCACATTTTTTTGTTGACCAAATGAATTTTTAAAACGTCGGAATGAAAATTAAATACAATTTTTTTAGTCGCGTTTGACTCGTGTGATTTGATTTCTATGACGTAATCTATCAACCATATTAGATCTTAGATGTTTTACGGAGCGAAGGTAAACAATCGGCTCCATTAGCCAAAAATTGCGAAAAGGAAAATTGCTGAACTTAAACTCTAAAAGTATGTGTCGACCTGGCTTCCCTGTAGATATGTGTCCCTAGAAAGTCTGAATCGAGTAGCTTAAAAAATGTAGGCGTGCATAGATTAAAGTCACACACAGACTCATAGATTGCCTTATATATATATATATATATATATATATATAGATAGATAGATAGATAGATACCACTCAAGTATATGCACATACATAAAAATATTATTCAGGTGTTAAAAACAGTGCTCAATGTAGTATAAACAAAGCTATTAATTTTCCTCTCGAATAAAATAAAGACTGTTATATATATATATATTTTAATCATTTCACCCCGAGCAAGGCGGAAACGCCACTGATGTGCAGGGGGTTACATAAATGTAAAAAGATTAATTAGAAAAGAGTGAGGAGTACAAACTAGTTAGAAAGGAACAATAGAAAGCAGGTGCGATGACAGATACATAGGTGGAGAGAAAGGGAAGGTTATACAGGGGTGGGGAGGGAGCTAGAGTCCAGTGGTTAGTAGATGAGTATTGACTTTGCATTTAAATTTCTGGAGGTTGTAGCCGTCAGGAAAGCAAGAATACGGGAGCGAGTTCCACAGGCGGGAAGTGCGAGAGAAGAAGCTGCAGGAGTAAAATTGTCGTCTGCATTTGGCTAACCTGACTGTGAATGGGTGGGACCCAGTTGCCAGTCTGGTTGCACGAGTAAACACCTGTTGAGGAGGCATCAGTGACTTAAGCTTGTCCGAGCAGAAGCCATGAAAGTATTTATAGAATAGACAAAGAGAAGCCACATTTCGCCGATGGGAAAGTGGCTGCAGTCGAGTCGCCAGATCAGTACCTATCACATTACAGACTCTCTTTTGGAGCTTGTCAAGAACACTGAGGAGAACGGCAGGGGCACCTAACCATAAATGGCAGCAGTACTCCATGCACGGACGGATGGTTGACTTGTATATATGCAGGATGGATTCAGGTGGAAAAAACATCCTGGATCGACATAGTGACCCAACCTTCTTAGCAGTAGATTTTGCTATGGATTCAGTATAGTGGTTCCATTTGAGGTCTGAGGATAGGGTAAGTCCGAGGAGGCGTAGTGGATTACTCTCAGGGAGAATCACTTGATCCATGCTTATGGGAGGCAGGAGAGGTTGCCTGTAATGGTTGACAGACAACAGCTTGGTCTTAGATGAATTGAAGTTGACAAGCCACTTCTTGCCCCAATTCACCACAAAGTGTAGATCCCGCTCAAGGTCAGCAGCGAGATTATGTCTGTCCGCCACGACAGGTTTCTTACTGGAGTGGGAGTATATTGTAGTGTCATCTGCGTAGCTGCCTACTTGGGACTTGATCTCATCTGGGAGTTCATTGATGAAAATAAGGAAGAGTCTCGGGCCCAGGATAGATCCCTGTGGGACACCAGCATTTGTGCTGTAGGATAAAGAGGCATGCCCATTCAAAACGACCGTCATTTTGCGGTTATTTAAAAAAGATTGGATTAGATCAAGCTAGCGTCCGATAATACCGTAACCTCGTAGCTTGCATAGAAGGCCAGTGTGCCAAACCCTGTCAAAAACCTTGGAGATGTCCAGAGCAACAGCACGAGCCTTGCCTGACTCATCAAGGGCCTGGAGCATGTACTCCATCACGTTTACTCCTGTTCAAAAGACAGGAGAGCAATGTGGTCCGGACAATAGGCGACCCTATCTACTCCTGGTAAGGAAAAGTAGATAGATAGTAAATAACATTTCAAGGTCAAGCAGCGAGATTATGTCTGTCCGCCACGACAGGTTTCTTACTGGAGTGGGAGTATATTGTAGTGTAATCTGCGTAGCTGCCTACTTGGGACTTGATCTCATCTTGGAGGTCGTTGATGAAAATAAGGAAGAGCGTTGGGCCCAGGATAGAGCCCTGTGGGACACCAGCATTCGTGCTGTAGGACGAAGAGGCACGCCCATTCAGAACGACCTTCATTTTTCGGTTATTTAAGAAAGATTGGATTAGGTCAAGCAGGCGACCGGTAATACCATAACCGCGTAGTTTGCATAGAAGGCCAGTGTGCCAAACCCTGTCGAAAGCCTTGGAGATGTCCAGAGCAACCGCGCGAGCCTCGTCAGACTCATCAAGGGCCTGTAGCATGTACTCCGTTACGGTTGTTAGCAGGTCGGCCGTGGACCTGGCAAAGCGGAATCCATATTGCCTGTCGGAGAACAGTTTGTGGGTGCTGAGATGATGAACTATTTCAGCATTGATTATAGCCTCGAATACTTTCCCGAATATCGGTAGAAATCTGATAGGTCGATACTTGGATGGATCCGAGGGTTCACCACAATTCTTAAATACAGGAACGACTGAAGAGAATTTCCAGCATGCAGGAAAGCAGGAAGCAGAAAGGCAGTAGTTAAATAGTTTAGAGAGGACAAGGGGAAAGTTCAGGAGCACACCTCTTAAGGACTATCACCGGGATTCCATCGTCTCCACACGCCTTATGGGGGTCAAGTTTTGAAATTACTCTGGATATTACTGTCGGGGTAATATATACGTCGCGCAGTTTGGCCTCAGTTCTAATAGGGAAGTCGGGTGGGTGTACTCCGGACGAGTCGAATGTGGAGTTGGATGAGAATCTGTGGGCAAAGCACTCGGCTCTGTCCGCAGATGACGTGAGAACCTCAAATCCATGGATTAAAGGAGGTATTGAGGATTTCTTATTGTTGAGCACTCGTTTACAAATCCTCCAATAGTCCTTGGAGCCGAACTTGCGGTCAGCTATGTGCTGTCGCATTCTCTCAGCAAACAACTGTTTGGCGTCATTTAGGGTTCTCTTGCTCTCATTGCGAGCAGATGTAAATGCCTGTGGTCAATGGCGGCTGAGCAGGCCGGAGAGAACCACGGAGAGGAATGAGGTTTTAAGCAATACTTCCTGGTGGGTTTGAAGGCATCAATGCCAGCTTTCACCCATGACGAGACCTCAGAGGCACAGTCATCAACTGATAGGTCGAACACTTTTCCCCAAGGGACATCGCAGAGGAAATCGCGAAAGGCATCCCAGTCAGCTTTTTGGTAGAGGTAGGAGGTCCTATAAGTAGGGGGCTCCTGTGGGGAGTGAGATTGGAAAGAGATACCGAGAGAGACTACAGCGTGGTCGGAGTTACCGAGAGGGCATATATATATATCCTGTCACGCTTATGGAGAGAGAGACAATAGAGTGGCAGCGTCGGGTCAATTCATTTTCTTTACTGCCAGTTATTAAACTTTGCTACCAGATGTGGAAGCGCTTGCCACATGTTTTCTCTTTAACAGTGCTTTATTATTCTATTTTTTTACTATAATTATGTCGTCGAGTAGCGATATATATATATATATATATATATATATATATATATATATATATATATATATATATATTCAACCGGTCGACTAGCTGTTGTATGATACACTTGCATGTCTACCAATAATACTTTGAAATGTTGTTTTAAAGAAAAAAAATTTAAGTGTATCTAAAAAATGTTTAACTATTGAAATATTTATAAAGATTCAAAATACCTAAGTCCCTATTTAACCCTAGCCTATATGTATTTAATTTTAAAATCTAGTATTTTTTTAAAACAACATTTAAAAGTTTAATACAGTTAGGTTTACGTTTTTTTTTAAAATATCCCAAAACTCTATCGCTTTCTACGTCACGTGATGTAAACATCTCGCGAAAGACGCTCCTCACGACGAAAGTTCCTAGTTTAAATTTTAAAACCATTTGTTTCTGATGAAAGGCCGAGGCCGGTCTGAAATATCAAATATATATATATAATAATAGAAATAAATAAATACTGTCAAAAAAATACATTTTTAAACTTACAACTTTTTAGTAGTTTTTCTTATACACATTAAGACAGTATACGTGGATCATATATTATGCTATACATATATATATATATATATATATATATATATATATATATATATATATATGTGTATGTGTGTGTGTGTGTATCTCCAAGTGCAGAGGACTCAAGGTTTTATTAATTTGATTGCCCCGGCATTTATTTTATTATAAACAATGCTCAATATAATCATATATTATCATATATTATCATATATTATTAGATAGATAGATAGATAGATAGACAGATGTGTGTGTGTGTGTGTGTGTGTGTGTGTGTGTGTGTGTGTGTGTGTGTGTGTGTGTGCTTTTATGCATATATATTTATATTTATCGCCTATGCACATTTACATGCGTGGATGCCTCTGTGTCAATATTCCTGCGCTTATTTGCGTATATTTATACCAGAAGTTGTGTATAAGTAGTTTCATTTATGTGGTTATGATGATCTGTGGAGTTTTCGTTGTGTATGTTTTTGTTTTTAGCTTGTGTATTTGCGTGAGTATATATGTAATCATGTTTATTTGTCCATACACTAAAATACGGCTGCGTCTGAATTTACCTCGTTGATTCTAGGCTCATGTCATCTTGCGAGTTCGCTCTTACATGCATCCAGTATTGTAGTCTTTACAGGCGATTTCCAAATCTGGCTTTGAAATTTAACAGATATATTGACACGATAAAAACAAAATTTTAAAATTTGATTTGTACATGTGTGTGCGTATATACGTCTGTACATGTGCATTTGTACCAGTGTGCGTTCGTGTGTGTATATACTCGTCTATTTGTTCATATGTCGTTGTCTATAGAGTCGAATATGTGTACACCCACGTCTATCACTCGTTTAATATCTAAATAACATTATAACCTAAATCTAATGCTTTTGTTAAACTTAAAATTTAAAATTTGTAATAAAAATAAAGTGAATCTAATAATCAATTAATGATGTTGATTTCTATTTTAATCAAATATTAATATTAATCCACCAATACATTATTTTTAATGTCTGTTCTTCAAATTGGAAATTGCTTTGTTTTGATTGATCCACTCTGTCTATGGAACAACATCTCCCTGATTAAGGAGGTTTGGCTAGTCTTTAATCTTTTAAAACTCTCCAACTTGAAATAAACTTCATCACTTGATAAGATACAGATTGTGTCGAAACAAAATGACTACTTTTGTAGTGATATTATAACATATTTATGTTAAAAACTGGAGGCAGATGGAATTCGTTTAAAAATAGGACAACCTTCCTTCAGTAAAGATAGGTTATCCTATTTTCGTAAAAATTCCGTTGTTTATAGATTTAAATGCCGCTGCGATGCGATATATATAAGACGAACTAATCTGAGGTAGGAGACGCGGGTTGCACAACACGTCCCCGCAAATATACGTTCGGGTAGCCCTCTTAGACCTATAAGAACAACCTAGGCTGTTCTGGATTCAGCTATTGGTCAACACCTGCTGGACAGCCGGGCATGTGCCTGTTTGTAAGAGTACAATTGGTTTACTGTTCTGCACAGTGCTCGATCGGTCCATCATCTTTGCGTTTTGGAGGCTGTTTGCCTAAAACTCCAGCGGCCGAGCCTGTGCAGAGCGATTCATTCGCTCCTTACAATTACTGGAGGGTTTCTGAGTGTAACAGTTTTTCTTTTTTATTCACTTTTGTGGAATTGTATGCTTACACCCCGCTTACCTTTTAATATTTACTGATTAAAATTTATTTTTAAACGAATTCCATCTACCTCCAGTTTTGTAAGTCATCCTTTGTTTTTGTCCTTTATTAACCATTTGTAATAAAGCCAACGTAAGCCCTTGAAGAGTGTTAGCCGAAAAGTTCCTCGAGTTAGGATAATTATAATGACGTCTATCTTATTTAAAGATATATATATATATATATATATATATATATATATATATCTTTAAATAAGATATATATATATAAGATAAATAAGATAATATATATATATATATATATATATATATATATATATATATATATATATATATACCTCCTGTTAAGCTGCTTAGTAGTTTGGATTATTTATTTTATGTCTTAATATAAATAATAAATATACATATTATCCTACGTCGATGAGACCTCTCGGAGTTTCATGTACTACACAATCATCAGATGCATATTACAAACTGACTGTTTAAGAGACTTGGATTTAAGTTCAGTCGATGTTCGTAAAAGCTAAATCTTACAATGTTAGGGTACTATTCTTTAAATTGTGAAGAATGTAATATTAATAGACAAAAATTACGGGAAAATAAAAAAATTAAATTAAAATTGTGAAAAAAATTAAAAATTAAATGCTGGGAGATGAATTCAAAGAATGGTTATTCATAATTATTATTAATAATATATATTTGCAGACAAAAAATAAAGAAACAAACGTATTGGGAAATTTATGTTTATCTGAGTATAAGTGCTTGAGTAAGTATTTTTATACTAACATGTGTTCATCAATTCATTTTTTGTTTCATAAATTATGTTTCTTTATTTGATTTAAGGTGAAAGTTTTTCTAAAAGTCATAAGTTACATCGTTTTTTTTTTCATTTTTTAACAATTTTTAGTTCTAATTTTGTTAAATTACCATGTTTTCAACCTTTCAGTATTGTCAGGCGTTATAAACTAATTTCCTAATGCTTTATTTTGAACACACAACAGGAAGTTTAAAACTAATGTATCGAAAGCAATTTAAAAAAATAATGATATAACCATAAATCTTCATTTAAGCTGGAAAGACTTAGAAATTGTGTCAAACTAGCAACTATGAGTAAAAATTAAAAGAAAAATATAAAATAAATGCTAATGTAAGCTGGAGCATATTGAGAAGAGCCAAACCTTACAGAAATAATGATGTCTGCTGATTGTTGTAGAAGGAAAAATTGGCTATAATATCATTTTCAGAACGAAAAGGATTACTAAATGAAAGCTCTAAAATGATGTCCGGATGTATATACATTAGAAAGTACATTTTGGGTTCGTAACAAACCCGAATAAAAGTATGTACAATACTGTTTTGTTGGCTTTCACTGACCTCTCTCCGTATTTTGGTCTTCCTGCTATGCGTTTTCAATGTCCTGTTATGCGTTCAAAATAAAGCGTTAGGAAACCATTTAGTCTATAACCTGGTGATACCGAAAGTTTGAAGCCATAGTAGCGTAATTTGCTGATCCTTCTAATTTTAATATATATATATATATATATATATATGAATGCATTGTGGGTGTATGTCTTTGTTATTGCTATTAGAACATATCTGATGGTTTACAAATTTTTTGTAGTAGATATCAATGTTCTTTTCCTAGAAAACTAAATTTTTCGAGTTGCCTGCTTTAAAATGATATTTACGAAGTTAATCCTGTTGACCCATATGTAGTAAATCTGTCATCAGCCCATTATCAACTCTTTCGTCCAAACTGTCTCTAAAAAATATTAAGGATGTAGGGCAAAGGCTATTATAATTATAGGACAATGCTAGGTTAGTCTCTTCCACCATTACTGAATCTTTTAGCCTTGTGTCAGACTATGCTATGTAAGACAACAATGATTAGAAACAATGCAACACTGATCAGAAAAATAGTCGCGCAACATTGAAACAAGTTTCATCCTGGCTAGTTATTGTGGGCAGTGGATATCAGCTTGGTACGAGAAATCGGAGAGCCAAGTTCGAATTTCATTTGAATTTGTTGCATTCACATACGCGAAAATACTCTTGGAAAAGATATTAATCCGTCACTTCCCCCTCCAGTAATAGGTTAAATAGAAGGAAAGATTGGCTTCTATAACCTTGCTTGGCAACCAGTCTACCGCAGTAAGTAATGGCAACATACTGCAGGAAAATCTTCTGCCCAGTCAGTCATGTCTCTTTCGAGACATGAACGCCCAAGCGTGTATCATGTATGCCACTTACCTGACAGAACCTTCTACAAGGTGAAGTGATTCTACGTAACTGGGGAAAATGTTTGATTTCCAGTAACATCAAAGTTCGAACCTCGGTAAAAACAAAAACAAAAACTGAAGAAACGCAATCTTTCCCACCAAAATTTCCTCTCGATTGAATTTGTTATATTTTCAGTTCAGCTTAGCAAATATCAATGGTAGGATGCTACTATCAAATTCCAAATAAATGGTCATGATTTGGAAAGGGTTTTTAAAGTCAGGAGTTTGGCGCAACACAATCTACCTACCCGTATTTTTCTTGACCCTGTGTTGTACAAAGCTCAAGTAATGTCTATTTTAGTCGACTCGTCCTAATATTTTACAAAGTTCATTTTAGCATAACAGAAAGATCTTTAACCTAAGAAGTTGGAATGATAAACTTGAAATCTGAACAATAAGAAAGTCCAAAAAATCTACAGAAAAAATAACAGAAAGACGAAGAGGAAAATTCTAAATCTTGTCAGAGAAAGGAAAAAAAAACTTAATGGACTGAAATGGAATAAGATTATATTAATAAAAATAGCAAAACGAAAGAATGAAAAGTCAAATGAAACAAAACTGGAACAAACCAAACGAAACCGGAACAAATAATAAAATCTGAAACGAAAACAACAAAACGAGAAAAAAATTGGAAGCAAACCATAAAAAATGCATAAATACAAAATTAGAAATGGTTTAAAAAAACACAAACAACGAGAAGCGTTCGTTGTAGTCGTAAAATCGAGCTATAAAAACGAAATATTAAAATGCAGTAAAAAATAAATTTATTTATTTAATTTGTGCTGGGAGAGAGAGAGAGAAAGAGAGAGAGAGGGCACATTTTGTAAAGCAGAGAACTAGAGAAATTTATGACATAAAACTCTATTATAGCCATTGCTTAGAAAGCAATAAGCAACAAGATCCAGCAAAGTAATAGGTATTAATTAATAACCAAATGTTAGCTTTAATACTGATTCAGATTATTAATAATAGTAATAATAATCTATACTATAATAAGAGCCGCTTCCGTCCGGCTGGCTGGCCGGCCAGCCGTCCGTTCATCAGTCCGTCACAATTTTATATCTATACTTTTTTTTTACTAACAAAATATAAGTATTTCTTTCAGTAATAATTTAATTTAAACTAAAACTAAAACATAGAATTGAAAAGTAAATTCTTAGAAATTGAATTTAGAGGTAGAATATTTTTAGGCCAGGGGGAATACGTTTTGTGCCTCTGGGTCAAGAGGGATTACTTGTAGAATAATAATAATTAAGATAGATTTCAGTAAGTATTCCCTTCAGTAGCACAGATTTACTGCCTAGTTACTTGGCTTAAACCAGTTGGATATCTTCTCTAAGAACTGAGGCACTAAGCATTTCTTATTCATGAGTGGAAGTGGTGAATATCACCTTGATCAAGTATCGATTTGGATTTTTTTAAAGCTTGATGGATGAGGCAGCCAAGGCGACTTTAGAGTTACTTCTTGATATTTGGGAACACCTTCAATTGGAGACCCTCGGTGAGGACCAGGTTACGCAAGCCGAAGGTATTTTTAAGTGGGTCTCAACTGCAAGTTTTATCAAAACCTGTTACCATATAATGTATAATTAGCTTTGATTCATGTGCCTGGTATGCGTTTAGCAGATTCGGTGGCCTGATTGACATATTGGGTTTAGTTTATTCGTACGACAGTGTCCTCATGTGCGTGTCTTACGTTTTCAGTCAACAATAATATTATGAATAATATATTCGAATATGACACAAAATCCATTAATTCTTTATATATATATTTAATTCTATATTAATATGTATATATTATATATATTTATATATATATATATAATTAATATATATATATATATATATTACATCACTATATATATTTTTAATATATATATATAGTGATGTAAATTAACAAATATACATATGAGGAGGATATTCATGTGTATAGTATTTTTATTCAGGTGTTAATAAAACAGTGCTCATTATATGGACAGAGCTGTATTATACATATATTAATAAATATATATATATTATCCTACGTCTATGGCACGACTCGGAGTTTCATGCGTTATGCAATCATCAAGTGCATATTTCAAACTGACAGTTTAATAGATTTTAATTTAAGTTCACTTGATGTTCATGGGAATTAAATATTATAAAGTTAAGTTACTGCTTTTTTAATATTAAGATTAAAAATTTAAATATTCTACAGTTACATATGGATAAAGCTTTAAAATTTAAATTTAAAATTTAAAATTAAACTGAAACTTAAAATAAAAAAAAAATAATAAAATGCAGGGAGAAGAAATCAAAGGGGCGTAAATAATGAGTCTTAAAATTTTAAATATTCAAATATTACATAAAAAATGTTGGGAAAATTAAAATTTTACAATTAAAAATAAAATAAGATGAAATAAAATATTTTACTCCGTTAAATACAAAGCAGGCAGAAATAAGCAGAAATCACGTAAAGGTAACATTAATTGGTTTAATCCACCCTTCAGTTGTAACGTCCAAACTAACTATTTCTTAACTTAGTTCATAAACATGTTTCTACCATTCACCCACACTAAAAAAACATCTTCAACAAAAACAATGTCAAAACAATGTCAAATAAATATTTGTCTCACATAAGCAACATCTCTTACCTAACTAATAGCAAAAATGACCCTTCTAAAAATAATAGCAACTGCCAAAAAGAAAAAAAAAATCTGCCCATTGAATGGCCAGTGAATGCCCCAAAATACTGTTTATATAGCTTGAATTCATTCGGATGATACTGATGTTAAATTTTACTTTGAAAGTAGTTCTAACAGGTAGAAGATAGGATTTAACAACCATGTTGTCTTTAAACAACAGTATATACAGCAAAAGTACTGCTTTATCCATACATTTTTGGAAATTAAAAAACAGCAGTAAGAACCCAAATATTACCTAGAATATTGTAGCTAAATCCAAACATTACAATAGAAAAGGAGATAAATGTAATATATGCTTTTTAGAAAAACTTGTCATCTTAAACCACATCAAGAATCTAAATGTGCTTAATAAGAAAAGTTATTTAATGACAACATGCAGTCATAGAAAAAATACTTACTTAAATTCTTAGACCCAGATTGATTACGTTTGCCTCTTTCTTTCTTTCTTTCTTTCTTTCTTTCTTTCTTCCGAAATATTACTTTTAACAATTATGAATAAAATCCCTTCTATTTTTGCTCCTTACACATTTAATTCTTAATTCTAAATTTTACCTCTTAATTTTTCTTCTCATTTTCTTAATTTTTTTTTTTTTGTTTTATCTTATTTTTATTTATGGTTAAAATTTTAATTTTTCACTACATTTTTTCTGTACATTAAATATTTGTCATAGATGTAGGATAATATGTATATATATATATATCCGTAGCCCAGTGGTAAAGTCACCGAGTGACGCCAATTCGGTCGGGTTTCGAGCCTGGGTTATGTAGCAAACAGAGTCTAACCGTACTGATGAGCTGTGATACAGCGAAACAGATCTGTCTGCGGATGACAATAATATATATATATATATATATATATATATATATATGAAGAGAGAGAATTTATTTCTGGTAAAGTTTAGCGCCAAAATTGTTGTCTTTTCAATAGTTTTACTGATAAAAGAGATTTTGGCAAGCAGGTTTTTGATCGTAAAGTGCTCGATATTGGGTAGAGATAGAGCGTTAATAGGATTAATATGGAGAGGTTTACCACTTAACTGAGCAGGTTTATGCCGACCTAAAAATTTCATAAAGACACCGTTATAGTGACGTCACTTGCCAGGGGTATGTTTTTTTATCTTCATGAAGTCGCCATAAACCAGCTCAGTTTAGTAACAATTTTTTCTCTACTTATCTAAACTTATTTATAAATGGAACTTTGTCTTTGTGTGTATGTGTGTGTGTCCGTTACCTATAGACTCCGAAACGGCTGAACCGATTTTCTTGAAAATTTACACAGTTGTACTATAAGCATCTGCGAATGTTCTTAGCTAGATTTGTGTCGAGGTACCCCCGATAAATATCGAAAGTCGATAATCGAAAAAATCGGGTTATAGAAGGAGTGGTCCGATTTTAATCAAATTTGATACACTCATAGACAAAGACATAAGAAACGATATTCAGAAGTTTCAAGGTTGCAGTTCTAAACAATAGTGCAGAAAATCGATAATATATATATATACATAAAAGGCAAGATGTTTATGTGTGTGTGTGTCTGTTTATCTGCCTTGTGTCTGTATTTTTTCAGCCCTTTTATTTTAGTTTTTGCTTCGGGTTTGGCTCTAAGTAGTTATAATTGTAGTTCTTAGTCTCAACCATGATACCATTTACTCAGAGGACTTATTTAGACTTCAAAATTCAGTTTACGACGAAAAAACTTATTTGATATCGATACCAGGAAATCAAAATTTGACTTACATCCATTCATTTTTCTTTCAGCCTACAGTTTCGCTTTAACTAGAAACAACTGTTGCTTTTTAGTCTTTCGTGCCAACGTCCAAAGAGGACCACGGATTAGTTTTAAAGCTTTCATTACACCCAAGCAACGCCGGGCTATACTGCTAATATATATATATATATATATATATATATATATATATATAATATTAAATAAATAACTGCTCTGCAAATTAAAATTACATCGAGCTCTCTCGTGGATTAGTTTTAATATTTAATCTAATATTACTAGGATCCATTGGGAGTATTTATTAAATCTTTTGATGGATTTTTTACTGCTATATAGCAGTAATAAATTCAGGAAAAGATTTGACAAATGCTCCCAATGGATCCTATTTATCTTATCACATATATATATATATATATATATATATATATATATATATATATATATATATAGCAAATAGGAATCAATTATCAATCAAACAGGTTTCACTTATGTTAATGCGTTAATAAAAGTTAAACATTGTAGATCAACATATCCTTCTGTCAAATTCCGATATATATTTGATATATATTTGTTTCCAACACACACACACACACACACACACACACACACACACACACACACACATACACACACACACACACATATATATATATATATATATATATATATATATATAATTGTGTATTTTGGCAGCATCCTTCTTTTACAAAGTCAGTTGAGTGCCATACGTGATACACGCTGGGTCGATCATCTCTCAGTGATGACTAAGTGGGCAGAAGATTATTCCGCAGTAGGTTGCCATTACTTTTTGCGGTAGACTGGTTGCCAGCCAAAGCTGTAGAACTCAATCTTTCCTATTATTTAACCCATAACTGGAAGGAAGAGACGGATTAATACCTTTCCCAGGTGTATTTGCGTGCAAGTGAATGCAAAGAATTTAACTGGAATTCAAACTCAGCCGATATCCTCTGCAGCACTACACATATCTTTTATTCAAGTTTCGTTAAAAAATTTTAAAAAATGTAATAATTGCGCATTCGTATAAAAGAGTGACTATTGCCCTAATACAAAATTACACTTGCTGTCACTTGAACCCCGTAAAGTTTTATTACTAAAAATCATGCTATATAAAGGCATGGATTGTCTCTCTTTTCATTAGAATTGTCTCAATTCTTTTGAAAAATCGTTGTAAAATGATTGGAAGTATTCATTTTAATAAAATTGAAACCAGTACCAACAGCCGCGCTATAAAATCTGAAGCACGTTTATGAAATTAGGTCTGTTCAAATGTCATTGGAACACAAACTAATCACGGTTTGGTGCCAGTCCTTCAGAAATATATTCCGTTCAGTGATCTTTTGTTCATTTTAATATTTCTCTCTGGTTCACTTAAACATTATAAGTATTGATACATGTCTTATGCATATTCAGTAGTTCCAAAGGTAAGACAATTGTCGGTCGTCGCGCATACAGCTACTCAACATGCAATATTCATTGCAATGCGTTCCCTTAACCTGACATTACAGACATCACGTCACATCACCTTATCTAAGGTTACAGCACTCTGTGACGTACTTTGAATTAGAGGATTTTGTTCCCGCCAAAATGTAGCCATCTAAACTGGACTACTTCAAACAGCAAACTACAGTAATAGTTGTCTTGTTTTTGATGTTGCTATTTATTTATTTATTTATTGTTTTCCAATGCCATATTTCCTTCAGGACGTAATCGACTATGTTTCTATACTGATTATCTGGAGATAGGGAAATCTTTTTTATCATTGCCTTCCTCACATTTTTAAATTGAAAATAATCCTTTTTTTTTTCGATGGATTTCCTTTGTTAGAGCTCAGTCTACACTCCTGTTTAACCCATAGCGGGAGGAGGAAAGAAATAGATTCACGCTTTTCCGAAAGCCATTAGTGCGAAAGAGAATGCTTAGATATTTGCGGAAATAACGCCGTACATAAAGGTTAGTAGAGTGAAACTACATAACAAAGGTTTCCTGTGATTGACGTTTTAGGCAATAAGCAGTCAAAATTGATTGACGCTGCACTATCCCTTCGCTCCAGTTGGACTTGTGTTAATACAAGTCAATAAATATCGATAAAAATATTTTAATATATTGAACGTATTGTCAATAACTTTGCGCTGGCCGGAATTTAAATACGGTTTTCAAATCCGACTTTCTGTGCAGAGAGCAGTAATGCTATGCGAGCCTCGACTTTTATCATAATTAGGTGCTTATGTATTAATCAAACATATGGAGCTATAATTTCCTTTTAAGGAAAACATTTTATCGTGACATGAGAAATTACAAAACAAAAATTGAAACATTTATCGCAAAAAATTACCGTCAAAATAATGCAATTATTTGCATCACAAAATCACTTTACTGAACTTTTGTTTTCTATAGAAAAGCAGTGAAAAAAAAACTAAAAGAAAGAGATTTCCTGCAATTCATGCATTGTTCTTTTTTATGGGTTAGACTTACGGTCACATCTGGCCAGTACCTAGGTGGGTGACCGCTTGGGGATAACAGGTGCAGTAAGCTTGGACGTGTGAATGGTGTAAATAGGCTAACGACTACTTCATGTGAAACACTGATTCGCTTAAGATCACCGTCGAGACTGGTCAGTACCTAGATGGGTGACCGCTTGGGGATAACAGGTGCAGTAAGCTTGGACGTGTGAATGGTGTAAATAGGCTAACGACTACTTCATGTGAAACACTGATTCGCTTAAGATCACCGTCGAGACTGGTCAGTACCTAGATGGGTGACCGCTTGGGGATAACAGGTGCAGTAAGCTTGGATTTGCGGTGTAATGAGCTTATGGACACTTCACGTTGAAAGGTAAGCAACGTCGACCCTGGTCAGTTGCTAGATAGGTGACTGCTTAGAAATAACAGGTACAGGAATCTTCGATGTGCTGGGCGCGTAATGGACTTACTGACACTTCACGTGGAAACATTGGTTCCCGTAAGATCACCGAGATTAAACAACGTCGAGCCTGGTCACTATCTAGATAGGTGACTGCTTAGAATACCAGGTGCTGCAAACTTGGATGTGTGAGTGGTTTAATGGGCATTACATCCGCTTCATGTTGAAACACTAGTTCTCGTACGAACATCAATATTAAGCAACATCGAACCTGGTCATTATCAAGATGGGTGACCGTTTGGAAATACCAGGTACTGTAAACTTAGATGTGAGGGTGGTGTAATAGATAATAAATTCTTAATCGAAGAGCCGAGTTCTAATTCTTGTTGGGTTCGTTATATTCCCTTACATACAAATGCCCATGGGAGAAGTATGAATTCAACACTTCTCTCTCAAGTTATGGGCTAAATAGTAATACTAGTATCACTAAACCGTTATTGTTTGTAAAAAAAATCTTACGATGTAAAAATATTTTCTGGCTTTAAATAACTTACAAAGCTATCAATCTTTTATGTGCTATGTCTTTCCAAGACGTGGGTGATTATGATTCTTCTACAATATTTTTGTATTCAGTTGCTTATAAATAACTTTTAACCGTTGTCATTCTCGTTTCAATCTTTTTAATCTAGTTTTTATCTCTGTTCTGTCGCACATTATTTTCCTTATTCGCACAAAATCATTATGAATATCACTAACAGCATATTACAATAGCAGCAACCGAAACTGAAAAAAATCAAAGTTATTGACAATATGTTCAATATATTCGAATAATTTCATCAATATTTATTGACTTGTATTAGTACAAATCCAACTGAAGCGAAGGATTGTGCAGCGTCAACCAATCTGACATCGCCTAAAATGTCAATCACAGAAATACTGTTTGTTATGCAGTTTCAGTCTACCAGCCTCTGTCTAAGGCAGTATGTACGCAACTATCTCAGCTATCTGGCATCCACAAATCGATGTCTTACCAAATTGAAATATGACGCATTAAAACATTATTAAAGAGTAATTGATTGGTTCACGGTCGCCATTCTCTCCTCGGTTAGACTCCAAAATCAACAAACGGAAAACAATTGGAATCCCCCTTCCCATAACTTAAAATGGTTTTTGAGGGACGAAAAGCAGTGGGTAGAATTTACGGGTGGCTTGGTTGTTTGTTTAAGAGTTCAAAGGTTGAGAGCGTTTGTTTGTTGATTTCGGGTGGCATTTAAAAAAATGAATCAAATTGAGAGAAACGTTGGCATATTCGAGGTGTAGAGGAAAGAGATGTTTGAAAGAAAAAATATAAGAAAATTCGTTCTAAAGAAATGAAAATAAAAAAGGAAATTAAGAATGAGAAAAAAGAATATTAATTCCAAAAAATAAAAAAATGGGAATTTTTATTAAAAATATTAATAAATTTCCATGCTTTATAGAAAAACACGATAGTTTATTAAAAACGAAGCGATTAAATCTTAAGTCTCGTGTTAACGAGACAATATTAGAAGGAACGCTGCAAACTGACTCTTCAACAAGAATGATATTCTTTGGTGAGATTTAAAACGACAAAAGGAATGAAAAATGAATATACGAAGAGGATGCTAAAGGCTTTATGCTGAATACACTACAGCAGTATTTCTCACTCTTTTTACTTCAGGGTGCTCTTTTAAAATAACGAAAACTTTGGGGCACACTTTAAAATTCAATGAAGAAAAATCATTCATAAAATTTGAAAATAGGAAAATAATAAAGAAGTCTTCTGAAATAAGCATTTATTTTTGAGACATTATATTGCTTTGTGTCTCAACACCCGTGTACAAATTAATTGAAACAAAACGAAATGTCTTCCGAGAATTTTTCAAACGTTTTAAAATGGCTATTACCCAGCCCCAGGGTTCGATAAGTACCATTCGGCCCATGGTGTCTTCGCATATTTTTCCTTTTCTGTTAAAGCCATGACACTGTGGACAATATAACACTGCATGTCCGCCTACAACAGATTGTTGACACAACCTGGACCCCTGATTTGTTCATGTGTGATTATTTCTTGTTGGGAAACCTCAAGGCACGTGTGTATGAGCATAAACCCTGTACATTCAAATGCATTCAAGATATCTTCACCAATCTTGATAGACTCTTTCAACCATAATCGTTTATACATCAGGAGTTGACATAAAGAAGCGAGAACCCTATTGCTTATATAATAACAAAATAAGATCCTTAACTACACCCAGTCTGAAGTTATTGCGCAAATCAAATAAATCTCAATAACTTAAAAAGTTCTGAGCCAATATTTGTCAAATTCAATCTCGTCCATTTCTACCCTTATGGTAGTGGGTGTGTAAAATTAGGTAGGTTCCAACCATCTTTGACAAGCTATGACGACCTAAGACAACCTAAGACAAGAAAAGCTGATACAGCACAAAAGTATTCAACTGCAAGAGCAGCAAAAGCAACCGCGGCACCCACAGTAGCAGCCTGAAAGTATGGAGGGCATGAGTATGCCTCCACGAAATCTTCAATAAAAAGGGAAGCGAAGAAGGAAAGAACAAGGGTTTGTTTTTTTAAAGAAAACAATGTTCAGTCGAAGTAGGGCGGAGAAGGCCCTGCAACATCCCAAATTTCAATCAGCCTCTGTTTTGCCCAGAAAAGTTGAACTTTCTTACGCCGATAAGACAAAGAGCCTCCCTACTTGCTCTAGTAAGAACTTAGCATCACTGTTCCCCATTCCAACTTCTAAAAGTAATCCCTCGTGCGAAAAACAAACTGCACTCAAAGGGGAAGGTGATCTGTCAGGTCAACAGAAAGTTTCTCGAGAGGAACCTTTCTATGCCAAAGAAGGTCTTCTTGAGGCCGTTATTTAAGTGTACCTCCATCGACGAGAATTCGAGGGAAGTACACCAGAAATTTTCTCTACGCTCCAAGGGTAATGTCCCTAATCAGAAACAAAGAGAAAAAACTGAAAGTATGGGGTCAATTGGCAGGAACCAAAGATTATTTTTCAGACATCAGGATTGACAAAATAGGGTCTTTTGAATTTGAAAAGTTATTAAAGATGTGTACAGGGAAGGTCCCAGTTATACTCTATTTCTCTTTATACAGAGCCTTAAAATCTCATCATGCCGACGGACGTCGGCAGCCTTGTCAAAGACAGAGAAATTACATCTGACATTGGCATCGGTAATCTGAAAGTATAGTAATTCCAGGTTACTAGATGTAGCTCTTTTTCATATATCTAATCTTACCCGTGAATTCTTTGAATATAAAATATTTAAAAATAGTTAGTGTCGACCAGCCTCTTCTCACATCTCCCTATGTTGAAACACGGTTAAAGGGGAGAATATGACAACTGCTGAAAAACAAAAAATAACAAAATTATCGGGTGTAGAAATGTCCACATTGGAGATATGAAAGGAGCTTTTCAAAGATCATCGAACGATGAAGAAGGCTTTTGAAATTAGAACTAAGTTGAGTAACCGAAGTAAAAAAAGAGGCATTAAGAAATAGCTTCTTCAAGATAAATGTAATCTGAAGCGTGTTACAGCAAAACTGCCATTTTAGACCAGCGTTCAGATCTCAGAAAAGGTTGGAATTGAAGGAGTGAAGAATTGTGAATTGTGAATTTGGGATCCGTTAAAAATATCTCCTAGGTAACCTTCTCTCAAATGTTTTAAGGCCTCAAAGTCGGGCCAAGAAATACATGAAAATTGTCTTTTCTAAAGTAATTTTCACGGTTGAATCTCGAGTGACATGTGATGGAATTCTAATGGATGGGTATATATATTTTTTTCAATTAAGACTTACCTGTGGCTAAAAGAAGTCAACAAGGAGGTGGTAGTATTCTGATATTGGCTGAAATTGTCAATCATACTATTATTGCACAAGTCAATGTCGATAGAGTTAAACTGAAAAGTGCTAACTCTTGCGATTTAATGTACAAAACTTTCTTTACATGGTGCAAGTCCCATTCTCGCAGTTTCAAAATGATGTATTTATGCACGACAATGCTCCTTACCCATGAATTCTTTGAGCATAAAAAGATTTGCAGGAGAGAAGATAATGGAATAGCCACCATCAAGTCTTGATCTGATTCCCATAAAAAATCTACGGTCAATTGTGAAGATGAAATTATATGAAGATAACAAACAAGATAACAGCAAAGCTGAGTTATGAGAAGCAATTTAAACTACCATGTCGGAAAATGAACCTGCTGAAATAAAAAAAAAATAACAAAATCAACAGATACTAGATTCGTGGCTGTTATTGATTATTAAGAAGAAGAGTCGCTATATTAAAATGTAAAAGATTCAAAGACTTCTCATACGTTTTTGTTATTTGTTCAGTTATAGATGTTGATCAATTTTTGATTATAACTAGTCTTCTTGACTGTTGACGTTTATCTAACATTCATCATCACCGATCAGATTTTTACTTTTTCTCAGTCATGATGAGCGGTTCGAATCTAAATGAGGATCCTTGACTTGCATGCCTGTTGGGACAAAATCTCACCCCAGATACAAACTCATGTATGCGATCAACCTCTAAAGATGCTGGAAAAAGGATCAGATCCTTGTGCCACACCAAGAAGTACCTGCCTCTTTTTGCCATGCTTTATCTTTAGAAGTGTCATATCTGGTCTAGAACTGCTCAGTCTTTGACAATGTTGAAATGCGTGTACTTGGCCTTTTGGTGATGAACAATTTTCTATTCTACATCTTCTTTCCCAGAGGTGAAACGTCGCAAGTTTATTGCTTCTCTATTACTATTTGTATGATAGATGTTCAGACGAACTATATTCCTGTCTCCCCACGGCTAGGGTTGAATCATCCCCATTCTCTTCTTAGTTCATTGGTAAGAATAAATTTCAGCTAGATTTGCTAAACCCTCATTTTTAAACCTCGGCAGATTTCAAAAGCATATATGTAGCCTTGTGAGCAATTAATTATTTTCAAATCCACAGCTCCTTTCCAACAGGGGAATCGTCGAAAGTCTATCGCTACTGTAACGCTATTTACATTCCTCGTTCCTCTACTTCAGACATTTACAGCTAGAACCTTCCATCCCGTGTAACGGTGTAGAATCATCTTCATTTTCACTCAGCTTCTTCTAGAGAACTGCTACTTTATAAAACAAACACCCGAGATGATGCTTTCCTGATTACAACAAACTTAATCTCTTCAAATCTAGGGTCAGCTGTTATCTATCTTACATATTCTCATAATCTGCAATTACTTTATTTCCTCCTCTTATCTCCGTGCAACAGCATTCGGTAACACTTGAGCTTTGAATTGTGTGAACACCTGGTAAAAAATTACGGTTTCCATATTGTTATGTTCATTCTTAATTGCTAAATAAGCTGAATGAATATCTAAATTACGCTTAACGTACTTGGGTACTCCGATATTGTATTCCTTGTGCCAGACTAAGTTAGTCTTTTTAAATAAATACAATTACACACTGTAGACAAATCAAATGTAAAAGATAGTTTTGCCTCGAGGACTGCTGTCAAAGAATCCCCCCTTCTACCTCATTTGAACTGACATTTTGGATTTTTAAGAGAAACGTCCTGCTCCACTCTTGTGGCCTTTCTTTTCCCACCACATTTGTGTTTTTGGAAGGGGCGCGTAAACAGCTTTGGCAACATTTTACTATTGAATTTTCTTCCCACAATGTCCAATTGAAGAGCAATTTTGGAACCATTACCTACTATCTTAAGCCGACAATAAACCCGAAAGACACAGAAATTGGGTCATATGTCTACCATAGGTTTTGATAGCTCGGCGATTAAGGTCTTTTTTTGTCTGACTTATGAAGACCACGTCCTTAACTTTCCAACAACTGACAGTCTCTCGATATCCGGAACGCGCGAGGTGTCGTTTTCAGCACTAATATTCATGGGAGAGAGATTAGTAGGAGAGTATAGTTTTAACTAGGTACTGCCACTAATTCGTTAAAAGAACAGCATAGCATTAAGAAAAAGTCCCAAAACTTAATAAAACAAATTTTTTCTGTCAATTTTTTTCCATCAAATTTTTTCTGTTTGTTATTATTAAGAGGAGTATTTAAATACTAATAATAATTTCAAAGTATTTTAATTATTTTTTTAAAATTCGAAAATTTGGTTAAAAATTTTCTACAGAGTTTACTATGATAAATTTAATCATAGTTAAACTTCTTTGTTTCCGGTAAAGATACATTAATTTGAAAATGCCTAAAAAAAATCAAACAATTGTAGGACTTTAATGAAACTTTCAGTAATAATTCACAAATAAACGAAATTATTTGTTTAATTATTACTTTTAGAAAATCATGGCAAAAATACATGTTTTTTTACATCTGTACCGCAGTTAATTAATTGAAATTTCTAGAAATTGTATTCTTTCTGGAAACTTTGCTTTATTAGTTTAACGCAGAATCCTTTGAGAAATATAAATCATTTACTTTTTTCATTTTTTTCAAACAAATATACTCTTTCCCGAGAATCCGCTCCGAATAGTAAAATAAAAAATGCAACAAAACTATGGCACCATTTAATTAGGGAAGCTTTCAATTGCTTTTATAAATAATATATATTAAGGACAAGAATTATAAGGACAATTATTCTAAAGAATTTTTTTAATGCATAATGAATTTTTAGAGAAATTGTTTTCAGTTTTTCTTTTTATTAATTAAAATAATTTATAAATTTTTAACATTTTTTAAAAAAATTTTCAAAGCCGTGATCCCATTAGGTTATTAAGTTATTCAGCGAAGACTATATTTACTAATCAAAAATTGAAAAGTTTAATACAAATCTTGATGCACTAAGATTTATAAAATAATGTTTATTTTATTTTTTTTATGTATAGAAATGTTCTTTAGTTTTAAATATGGTATTTCATACGCTTCAAAATTCAACAGTCTTTGTAAATCATCCCTTTCAAAATTTAAAGTAAGTTACATTTTTTAATTCCTAGTTTCCTCATTTCTAAAATTAATTGTGAATGTATGTACCACCACTAATTACTGATACTGAACGTTTAAAATAATTAATTTAAGAAAATATTGATAAAACTTTCATTTTAGCTATAACTAAGCTTAAATCTATTCACGATAAAACTGTGTTTTTATTAAATTTGGATATTTTTTACATGTAGGATCATTTTTATCGAATGTTTGGGAAGTACTTAATATAAATGACCAATAAAATAGTTCTTCTTTAAATTTTTCGGACAAATCAGAATTAGTAAAATTTAAAGAATTAACATAAAGCTAAAGTATTAATGTTATAACCATCAGGATAATAATTATTAATGATAAAAAATAAAATGAAAAATAAGATATTCAAAAATATAAATTAATAAATAAAATAGCATAAACTTTCATAAATTATTGAGTTACCTCTATCATAGTAGTTCAATTTATTATTACCTCAGTTATTAAATTTTTAAATTAATTTAAGAATATGTTATTTTATTTTAAATTTTATATATTCAGAAACCATCCTTAAGCGTAAGGAGATCAAGACAAAGTAACTAAAATTCTATAAAATATTAGATAATTGCTGAAAATATTATATTACTTTTTTCTTAATAACTAGGTAGTTAAAAACTAAAAACAAAGCGTTCATTTAGGTTTCGTAAATTTATGTCAATTCTGGTCAAACATATTTAGCTTTTCAATACATCTGGTTGTCAGTAATCAATCAACACGTCAGAAAAACAAGACCTCCATGATTAAGAAATGTTTGTATACTACATTTCCTGCTATAAGTAAGTAATAGTTGTTTAAACAAAGATTAATTTAAGTTGAAATTTGCTACTTTTTCTCAAATAATTAACTTGTGTCTACAAACGTGTCAATATGCCAAAACTGACCGATAAACTAAAACACTCATAAAGTTGAGATCCCAATCAGTATAATTTTTATTTGAAATACACTAGAGTATTTTACTTAATGGAAATAGTAAATTAAATCATTTAATTTTTAAGTAAAGCTAAAATGAGGGCTTCAAGAAAGATTTTTAATTTTTTACCCTCTAGGGCCATTCGTATCATATTTGATACAGTATGAAAACAAGCCTTGAAAGAAATATTTTCCTGAAAAATTTTTTAAGAGAAATATTTTATAAATTTTAAATGAAAGCAGTACTGACTGCTCAGTCAATGAATACCAAATGTTTCCTTATAGGGAAATACCAAATGTTTCCTTATAGGGAAATACTGTATCAAATATGATACGAATGGCCCTAGAGGGTTAAACTTCATTTTGAAATTTTGGTATTGAAAACTAGTGAGGGTACCTAGTTTTAGATTATTCAAAATTAATCGCTCCTAATGATATCTCACAACAAAAGGATTTTTGGTTGACATTAGTGCATGTTCTGAATATTATTGGAATTTCATACATGAGGAATTCTTTTATTGATTTTGTACTTTTTTTATCTTATTATTTCTGCTTTTATCGCAAAAGGAATCTTGTTATATTACAAAATATAAATGCTGTCTGAAGATGTTAGTATTTGAGCTTAATAACTACAGCGTTATTTAAGCGAGATAAATTCCTATAGCAAAGGAATTTCTGAGTTAAATCTCGTCAGAATTTTATATTTATTACAGTTGCTTACTCAACAGTCTTAGTATTAAAAAACACATGAATGATACAAATAAAAATAAGATGTTGTAAAAGTAGTCACAATTAAATAAAATAGCATCCACTAAGCTCGACGTTGCTTCATTGCGGGGATTGTACGGAAGCCGATGTTTCGACGTGATTTGGCCGTACACAAAGAATGAGAAACAGATATATGGGACGCTAGTTCATGTCACGTCATTTAATTTTTATTTTTTATTTACTAATGGAGATTGAAATTTCCATCTCATATGCAGAGACTTTAAAAAACAGAATGAAACCTGCTTTTATACTAACAAATATTAATATTTCTTTTTTATATAATTTAATTTCGACACATTTAGGCATTCTGTAGGCAAAATGGGAAAAGTATTTTTGCGTTGTAATTGATATTTGCTCAGAATGAGAAATCGGAGAACCGAGTTCGAATTCCAGTTGAATTCGTTGCATTCACTTATGCACAAATACCCTTAGAAAACGTATTAATCCATATCTACTCCCTCCAGCTATGGGTTGAATAGCAGGACAAATTGGGTTCTGTAGCCTTGGTTGGCAACCGGTCTACCGCAGAAAGTAATGAAATAGCAACCTACTCCGAGAAAATTTTCTGCCTAGTTAGTCATGTCTCTTTTGAGATATGATCACCACAGGGTGTATCATTTATGGCAGTTAACTGAATAACACTTAGATATGAGCGATGACAAAGAATGATATGTTTTGCACATTATAAAACAACGGACACTGGCTTGTGTGTTTATGAAAAAGAGATGTTATGTAAGAAATCTTGAAACTCAGCATTCAACAGGTTAATAATATTGTTCTTAATATTTTCTCCAAATTAAAGTAACCTTTCATCCCAGTGGGTTTATTGCCTTGCTTCGCGTGATTTTTTTTTTGTTTAAGTGAAAAAGCAGAAATTAATTAGTAGAACTTAAATTGTATAAAAGCAAAGATTGAAAACAGTCAAAAATTCATTTCATATGTGCATAAGTAATGATGAAATTAAAACCATAAAGATATTTGAAATATTGCAATATCATTTTGAATTTTTAATAAAAAATCTGTTATCATATGTTTAATTAATAGCAATAGAAACCCAACACCAAATTTCATTTAAGCTACACTTAAAAAATCATCGACGTGGTATAATGTTTAACAAGATAATTACGCTAGACCGATTACGGCTGAATAGTGAGTTCGAACCTCACTCGGTGCCCCATACTTTCGGCTTTGTGCCACAACTAAGTTTCGCGTAGTAAATCACTATATAAAAAATGACACGGCAATACAGACTGTCGTGTGAAAAGGCGATATTTTTAGAAATCGACATGCACAAACTCCCAAGAAGATGTTTCCTCGATCACTACAATCTTAGCCTGTTCAAAATAGTTACTATTTTTTTAAAACTTGTTCCTAATATGTTCAGTCCTTCATATGCTCAAGACAAGATTTGTCGGCAGATTCACATCAGTGTTGTCTCAAGTCTATTCTCCATATTTGAAGAGATTGTTCAGCAGATACAATTGCACTGAAAATTCATATAACATTTCTCATAGCAATGCAGAGGAGAAGGCTGTAAAATAATAAGTACGTCTCCAAAGACAGTTACAAGAAGCGTGGAAGAAATGGAATTCTAGAAAGAAATAAAATAATTCAAATCTATTGAAGAAACGAACAAGACTAGTGTTGAAATTTTAAGAAAACTTGGTATTCTAAACTTGGATAAATAAAAAACTGTAGTCCAAATATAAACTGAAATAAACAAAATCTTCAATAGGAATGGTATGGCTGATGAAAATGTTATAACTTATTCTAATTTTGAAAATTGCACGTCAAAAAAAAAAATACCCGTTACGTGAGCGTTCTTAAAAAATGTTAAAAATTGCAAATCGACTGAAGACATCACATGATAAAAACCTAACTCGTTTACAAATTTAAAATATTCAAAAGGTCTACAATATAATTGTATTGAGCACTTTTTAATATAACTGTACACTGGTTTAATTTTATTATGACCAAAAACTAATTATATATATATATATATATATATATATATATATATATATATATGATCAGAGATAAGCCGTCTACGCTACATGGTTTCAAACTTTTCCATTTCGTCAGGTGATTTGCATTGACTGATTGTTTAACGGTTAAGGGTTTCATAAAATGAAGTTCAAAATAAGAGAGAGGTTTCTTATTGGAAATCTTTTCATCTGGGTTTGTACGAGATTAATAAATATTTTCTAATTGTGTCTACATCCGGACATTATTCCGTGTATATATCAAAAGTTTAAATCTAAAAGTAAGAATCAACATAAATTTAAAAGTAGTAAACTTCCTTGATGTAAGACTTGACTTAGTAAATAACACTTACTAGACATACATAAAACCTAAAGAATATCCACTACACATCCACCCAAAGTCAAATCACCCACAAGTATGATCAAACGTATACCCTCCTCCATAGAATATAGAATTTGTAAAAATTCTTCCAGTGAATAAATATTTAATAAACATAAAATGTTTTACAATAAGTCCCTAAAAAATAGTGGCTACAAAAACCAGGATATCAATTACAAAACAAGTTATAACCATAACAAGAAAAATAGAAATAGAAAGATCATTTGATATACACCCTCTTTCAACCAAACGGTCAACCCAAAGTTAGGGCTGAAGTTCATCAATTTAATTAAGAAACATTTCCTTACTAACAACACTTTAAGTCAAATTTTTAACAAAATTGCACTTAAACTAAGTTATAGATGCACAAATAACCTTGAAAGAATCATTACAAATCGTAATAAATATATCTTAAATCAGCATGTTAATCAAAGTAACAATAACTATCAAAATAATAAAAAGAACAATAACTTCAACTTATGCAATTGTCAAAACCCCAATCATTACCCACTACAAAATAGGTGTAAAATAAATTCGAATGTATATCAATATAATATAGCAACGATAGAAAACCAAACTGTTAATAAAGTCTACATCGGATTTACAAAGAATACTTTTAAGCAACGCTGGTGTATGCACTTAATTCCCTTAAAAACAACATGTATCGAAACCAAACAATCCTTTCTGCGCATTTTTGAAAATTAAAGGACACAAATAAGACACCCAAAGTAAAATGGAAAATCCTGGAAAAAACTAGAATCTGTAACTCGTTCAACAACATCTGCCCTTTGTGTCTGAGTGAAAAGCTGCATGTTCTAAGGTTCCTTAACAATGGCGAACTTTTAAACCGTAGGAATGAATTAACAGTTTTATATTAACATCGAAAATATTTTTCGTTAAAATTTACTTAATCAAAAGGTCGCAGTTATAAATCGTGCTCTAATATAAAAAAATTCAAATTACAGTTAAAAATTATTTACCTACTTTTAAGTATTATGTAGCCACACTAGATACCTTACTCAGACACAATAATCCTCTCCAAAATTTAATTAATATCTGTTTCAACCACAAAATAAACAAATTAATATAATAGTAATAAAATAAAAAAAAAACATACAATACTAAAATTTTACTCTATCTCATGTACTCATAGATAGTACTCAAATAGAAATTGTCTACCCATTTAAAAATCTAAGATCCCATTATGCGATTTACCCAGAGAAAACTAAGACCTGTCCAAAGCTAAGCCACCTTGCCCCGCTCTCCTAACCCAAATGTGTATCTCTATGGTTACAAACTGCTGATGGACTAGTTTAGACACATCAAATTCAAATCCCCTTCAACAACAACTTACACCTCACATTCCCAAAAATAAATCGTTTCCATCATTTATTTTCAGTTACACATATCACCCGAAGAGGAGCAGTTTGTCTCCGAAACATGAAAATTTTTATGTAGTGATACTATGCTTTTATAAACCATTGTAACAACTATTAAAATATATATATATGTGGGCGGAAATCCACTTTTATACAAGTTTGGTTAAAAATTTAATAATTTTTATTGTATTCAAATACATAATTATTAATTTACAAGGTAAGTACGAGAACAGAAGAAAAGATTAAATAAAAGCTACATATATATATATATAGTGGATCGAGGCAGCAGATAATGGTCTAACATATATTGTTAAATACAACAGACAATCAATGTCTATTATGCTTAATCAATAACCGTTCTAGACATCGTATTTTGGCTTTAATTTCAGGTGAAAATAAAGACAAAAGCACAATAATACTCACACATACACACAGCAAAAAAGAACCTTCAGATATTGGAGGCCATCTACATTAAATCAAAGCAACCCACACTCAATAAAATCACATTTCAATCTAGTCACAACACGTTACATTGCATTTAGACATATGATTCTGTTGTTAACATTTCAGTCTCTCACGTGATGCGACGTCATAGAACCGTATTACTAATTTACGACCCGCGTCTGCTATTCGGAGAGTGTTATCGTCGCATAGTAATGTTTTATATCAATACAAGATAAAATCATCTTTGATGGTGGATGTCTTTATGTTAACGTCCCTGTAACTACTCAAAAGATGGCTCATGTGAGCTTTCTACAGTTGGTAATACAATCCAGGTTGAATAGTATTGCCAATGTAATAAAAAATATCCAAATGTTGGACAATTTTTGTCTTTATTTTGACCTGTAATTAAAGCCAAAATAGAACGGCTTGTGATTAAACATAATAGACATTCATTGTCTGTTATATTTAACAATATATGTTTGGAAAATTATATGCTGCCTCGATACACAATATATATACATAAACAGAGAGAGAAAAAGAGAGAAAGAGATTGTATTCGTGTAGTAATTCCTCTTTTATACAAGTTTCGTTAGACCTAACCGACCATAGCACAATTAAAACTCATTTAGACACACATGCAAACGTAACGAAATCTGTTCTAAACATATTAGTAGAAATACCAGCATAATAGCGTCATTCGCATGTAAAACAGATTAAAAGTAATGGAAACCCTAATAATAAAAAATGAGAAGCCAACTCTCAATAACATTAACTACGAGCACGGCCACCATATGCTGATCGTGTTTAGAAAATAAAACTTTCTTTTAACTTCAGACACATATATAAAGACAAGTACGTTCATTTAAAAATAAATAAATTAAGATAAAACTCGTCTTTGATAATGGCTAAAAGAATAGCCAAGATTTGTCGGACAGTTTTTACATACTGTGACCAGAAAAGAAAACACTTTTACGAACAAAAGAAAAAAATTAATAAAGTGCTTAATCGCAGTAGCTTGTCAGTCGTCTTTAACGAAACTTTATACATATATATATATATATATATATATATATGTATATATATATATATATACAGATGCACATTACGATATATATACGTGTGTTTGTGTTTGTTATTTTAATTTATTGCTTACTTTCGAAACACACACACACACACACGCAAATGCGCGAACACGCACAAGCAAATGCACGCACTCACACGCGCGCTTGCACATACACACACATCTAACTCCTCGAAAACCTGCTAACCTTTTCACTGATTCTTTCATTCTTTATAGTCACGACTAAAATATTCACAAGTTAGACGACCATCCTTTACCTAATGACCAATCGTCTAGACTAATTTCGCCAAATACGCTTGCATTTATTGCTTTTTAAATAGTAGATGACCATCAGGTTGTCCCATCCTTAGCGCTGCTGAGACTACGCAACGAAATCGTTCTGTTGTTACCGTGATTCGCCAAAGATGAGGTCACGGTCCTGGGGTCTCGATAGGAACACTGGATAAATATGATTCCGGACAGGGTGAGAAAGGTGAACGAAAATTGGTGTGTGCGCGAGCTGAGTGGGACATTTGAATGGTTTTCGCTCGGACGATCGGTCGCCTAACCGAGCAAATGACGGACAAGGCGAGGCTCTGAAATGACCAACTAATTCTGATGATTATAAATGATATGCCCTTATCTTTCGTTCGCCGAGGTTTGCTTTTGATTGTTTATTGTTTTTTTTTCTTTTAATTCACCAGCTTCTTCCTCTTCTTTTCGATTTCTCCATTTTCTTCGCCATTTTTTTTTACTTGTTTTTTTCTTTTCACTGTTCTTCTACTTTTATTTTGCGTCACGTTTTCACTTATAGTCTTTTCTTTTTCTCCTTTTTCTTTTTCTTTTTCGATACCTTTTTCGTGTTCTTTTCTTTTTTCTCTTTTTTCTTCTTTCATTTACTTTTCCCTGTTCTTTTTAGCATTTTTCATCTTTTTTCTACTTCTCTTTTCGTTTTCTTTTCCTCTTTTTCGTTTTCTCTTCTTTTTCCTTTTTCCTTTTTTGTATATTTTTCTTTTTTCTTTTATAATAAAGTGCTTAATCAATAATAATTAATTATTATTTTATAATAAAGTGCTTAATCAATAAAGTAGCTTGTCAACCGTCTTTAACGAAACTTCATATATATATATATATATATATATATATATATATATATATACGGATGCACATGACGATATCTATGTGTGTTTGTATGTGTTTGTGTGTTTTCCAACTTTTCCTTTTTTTTCACTTTTTCTTCTTTTTGCCTTAAACTAAAAAAAAGAACACTTTTACTTAGAATCAGAAAGTGACATTTGACATTTCTGGGACGTATAAAGAAAAAAGAAGGCCTAGACAATTTGACACTCACAAGACATACAGAAGAAAACTACTAGAAACCTACGTAATTATTTTTGGTGAATGAATAAAAGATTAGATGACTAAAAGAAATAGTACGAGTTCAAAATTTGCCTAGAGTTAAAAAAGATAGGAAGCTGTGGAGAGTAAAGACCTTTTACGGAGTGCGTGGAGAGTTATGTGACGTGTAGAGAGATATGATCTAAAAGAAGAAAGATGTAGCATATTTCAGGGTTCTGATATTTATTTTTACCTGTCTTGTGATCTTCGATTTGGGAGGAAGGATTTTCTCCAGTGACTGTCTCACTCTCCATCTGAATTCATCAGTCTGCGTCTTTGGTCTTTTCAAGATGATTTTCTCAATTTGGATAACAATCAGGTTGACCCCTTTTTAGAGCTGCTGAGATGACGCAACGGAATCGTACTGTGATTCACCTAAGATGAGGTCACGTTCAAGGGTCTCGACAGGAGTGTTCCTCAACCATCCGTCCGTGCATGGAGTACTGCTGCCATTTATGGTCAGGTGCCCCTGCCGTTCTCCTCAGTGTTCTTGACAAGCTCCAAAGGAGAGTCTGTAATGTGATAGGTACTGATCTGGCGACTCGACTGCAGCCACTTTCCCATCGGCGAAATGTGGCCTCCCTCTGTCTCTTCTATAAATACTTTCATGGCTTGTGCTCGGATGAGCTTAAGTCACTGATGCCTCCTCAACAGGTGTTTACTCGTGCAACCAGACTGGCAACTGGGTCCCACCCATTCACAGTCAGGTTAGCCAAATGCAGACGACAATTCTACTCCTGCAGCTTCCTCTCTCGCACTTCCCGCCTGTGGAACTCACTCCCGTATTCTTGCTTTCCTGACGGCTACGACCTCCAGAAATTTAAAAGCAAAGTTAATACTCACCTACTAACCACTGGACTCTAGCTCTCTCCCCTCCCCTGTATAATCTTCACTTTCTCTCCGCCCATGTATCTGTCATTGCACCTGCTTTCTCAGCTTTCTATTGTTCCTTTCTAACTAGCTTGTACTCCTCACTCTTTTCTAATTAATCTTTCTACATTTATGTAACCCCCTGCACATCAGTGGCGTTTCTGCTTTGCTCGGGGTGAAATGATTAAAAAAAAAACAAACTCTAGGACCGAAAGTCATGTTTTGGTGGGTTTCAACTGCTTTAGCTTCCACGTTGAATCCTCATGCCTGGATCTTATTGAATTATTTAACGTGGAACCTACCCATATCTCGTTAGATTTTGCTTTTATGCAACTTCAATGTTATAGAGAACTTACCTTGTAACTGATATTTCATCTTGGGATTATAACGAACCAACTCTCTAACGAGGGCGTGCCTTATTCATTCCGCAGCCGTCCATGATCTTTTGGAACTGGGCAATGTTTTCATAGTTAAGCCGTGTGAGATTAACTTTAGATCATTTATCTCTGGAAAAATGTTAGATTCGTACAAGTTTTGGGTGGAGCTCTTTTACCCATCTTCATTTGTGTACCCTATTGACTTACTCTGTTACTATAACAACCATGATGAAGATACTAGTTCAAGTAAAAAACTATATAATAATGTCTTTTATTTGTTCAGTATTTGACATTCTTTTTTTATCTTTGTTTATCATGCTTAGATTCGATTATTTAAATCCGTAAGATTCGCTAATTTCAAAAGAATTAACTTTTCTATTTCCAGGCTGGATTGTATGTTATTTGCTCAAATAAATCCAAAGCTTTTACATAATTCCTAGTTTCTCATAATTCCTCCTCATTCACAAGGCCTATGAATTAGGAAAGGTAGCATTGGCTGTTTTTTTCTATTTATTTAATGCATTTTTTTATTATTATTTATTTATTTATTATTAACATTTCATTTCAAGATGTCATTTGGTATTTCTTGCGAGCCAGTAACACGTATCGTCATTCTCGAACTTCCTTCTCAGAATTCTCTCAGATCACAGCGCTGTTCAGCCGCCTTTGAATCTTCAATTTATTCAATCTTGCTTCTTGTCTTCCTGGTCCAGTTCCAAATACGTCACTTATTATAGGCACCCCATGTTTAAAGTATTCATTTTCCAGTTTCTTCAATACATCTGGCTTCACACACACACACACACACACACACACACATATATATATATATATATATATATATATCGTATTCTTGTTGTGGTCGTCTAATATAGCCATACCATCACCTTCTTTCTTCACAGCTATCAGATCTAGTGTTTTCGTTTAAATTAGGTGGTCTTATTGAATCTCGCAATACAAGTGTCGTTTACTGTTTTTATTTCTTTAGTTTCTATTTTCTCTAATTTGCTCTATGATATATTTGTTTATATGATCGAATTTAAATAATTTGCACAGTTCTCAGTGTATAGATGTTTCTACTCTGACGGGCTTGCTTTTATAATACATTTGTGCCAGTTTTTTTTGTGGTTTACACTTTCAATTTTTCCTACAAAATCTTCATTTTCCCTCTTTTTTTGTTCCTTTTTAAAAATTATATTTCTGTCAATCATTTCCGATGTTTCTGTTTAGGATTTCAAGTATGAGTGATTGTGTTTCGGTTTTTAAGTATCCTCCACATATTATTATTATTGTGTCATTTTTCATCATATTTTGATTTCTGCTTTGGTCTCACTACCAACCAAGTCTGCGGGGAGACCTAAGGCAGGTCGTGGCGTGTTGTTATGGCTCCATTTCATGTTTTTCTATCTTCCCTATCATCCCTAGCGTTACATTGATAAAGTTTTCCTTAGTGTGTGGGCTGTACTTAATAAGACAATTTTTTGTATATATCTTAAGCTAGGGTTTCCAGGGATTCTTTGAATGTGTTGTTTTGTTCCATTTTTTATCATTCCAAGTGCACCTACTATCACTGGCACAACTCTTGTTTTCAATTTCCACATATTTTCTATTTCAATTTCCAGGTCTTTATATTTTGACAGTTTTTCAAATTCCTTGATTGCTATGTTACAATCCGCTGGACAAGCCATATCAATTAATAGACAAGTTTTCTCTTTCTGGTTTTTAACAATAATGTCTGGCCTGTTTGCTTCAATTTTTCTGTCTGTGTAGATGGTGTAATCCCATAGAATGGTTACATCTTCTATTTCTGTAACCGGTGCTGGGTGATGTTCATACCAGTGTTTGTTTACAGCTTTTCCATAATGTTTGCACATTGTCCAATGTAAATATTGCCCAACTCTATCGTGGCGATTTTTATGTTCATTTGGGGCAAGCACAGAACAGCCTGAGATTAGGTGGTCTATTATTATTATTATTATTATTATTATTATTATTATTATTATTATTCTGCCGTTATTGTTTTATATATTAATTATTGCTAATTTGGTCATCACTATTGTCATTAATTTTCTCCCAACCAATTACTGATACTAGTAAAAGTTGTTGGTAAGGTCAAGTGAGAGCATGTCGTTTAAGCAGTTCGTCGTAATCTAATGGTTATTATTAGTAATAATAGTTTACTCGTTATTTGTCTATACTTTTGAGATGAAGTAGTATTTACATTATTTACATTGTTTGGACTGTTATCCTCATCTTTATTGCCATATTTACAACGTTTTGGCTGTTGTATGCTCCGGTCTTCTTCAACTGATTAGAATTTCGAGCCGAACCCCTTATTTCGTTCACTGGAGTTTATCATTCTCGTTCCATGAGCCATGCCACTTCCAGATTTATTTTATCTCTCTTTAATTCGATTCTCTAAGTTATTTATTCACCACTGTTTTTGGCAAGTATCGAACTCACGGTTCAGTGACTTGACCCAAAGAGTTGTGAGTTCAATACCTGGCTACAGCAATAGTGAACAAATAACTTAGCGAGTTGAGCTAAAAGGAGGAAAAGACACCCGGAAGTGACATGGTTATTGAAAATAGAATGATATACTCCAGTGATCGAAGGTCGGAGAGTACAACGGTCGAAACGTCGTAAAGATAGCAATAAAGAGGAGGACAGCAGTCCGAACAATCTGAAATAATAAAGTTTACGCGTGGCGTCAAAAATGACGTCGTTTAATGACATGTTATATGTGCAATTAAAAATTTTAATTACATCTTTCTTCGAAAATTCTAAATATCTGAGCTAAATGTAAATTAAACATATTTATATATATTATAATTAATAGACAAGTTTTCTCCGTCTGGTTTTTAACAATAATGTCGGGCCTGTTTGCTTCAATTTTTCTGTCTGTGTAGATGGTGTAATCCCATAGAATGGTGACATCTTCTATTTCTGCAACCGGTGCTGGGTGATGTTCATACAAGTGTTTGTTTACAGCTTTTCCATAATGTTTGCACATTGCCCAATGTAAATATTCCCCAACACTATCGTGGCGATTTTTATATTCATTTGGAGCAAGCACAAAACAGCCTGAGATTAGGTGGTCTATTGTTTCTTGGTGTTTATCACAAAACCTGCATTTTGGATCCATATTATTATGCATAATATTTGCCTGAAAGTTTCTAGTGAAAAGACTTTGGTCTTGTGCTGCAAGAATAAAGCCTTCAGTTTCAGACTTTAATCCAGATGCACGTAACCATCGATGAGTATTAACTTTGTCAACATTGGATTTATTGGCACGTTCTGGATATTGGCCATGCAGAGGTTTGTCTTGCCAGCGCTGTTTCATCTGTTCAAGAGCTTTATCTTTGGCTTTCATTTTCATATTCTTTGCCGCAATAGCCGGCTCTTGGCTTCCGTTCTGCTTTTCTACAGAATCTACTAACTGTAAATCTTGTTTGAATTTACTGCCTTCTTTTATTATTGAATATTTTTTCTTTCTTTCTTCATGTTGCCTTACTAATTGTATCATCCAATCCTTTGTTGTTTCTATGTATGTTAGTAAGCCAATAGTTGTTGCCTTGTATGACAATTCCAGCTGAATAAGACCTCTTCCACCTTCTTTACGGGGTATGTATAGACGGTCTACATCAGCCTTTGGATGATGCATCTTATGCTTAGAAAGAAGCTTTCTTGTTTTAGCATCCATTCGCCTGATGTCGTTTAGAGTCCAGTTTAAGATGTTAAAGCTATATTGGACAACTGGGATTGCAAGGCTATTAATGGCCATAACTCTGTTCTGTGAATTTAATTCAGTTTTTAATATCATTCGTAGCCTTCTATAGTACTCTTTACGCACTATTTCTGTCATTTTTTATGGTGAATGTTTTCGCTCTCATTTACACCTAGGTATTTATAAGCTTCTTCTGGTTTCAATTCTTTTATTGTTACAGTAGGATCTAAGCTAATTGAGGATGTTTCTTGTATTGATCCACGTAAAACTGTAGCTTTAGCACATTTATTCAAATTAAATTTCATTCCAACGTCTTCGCTGAAGCATTTTACAGCTCATTATCATTCTTAGCATATAACTTTAAGTCATCCATGTAAAATAGATGGCTTATTTTCTTTTGGCCTATTTTATAACCACATTCTGTCTTATTAAGTTGACTGGTTAGTGCTATTAATGATAAGCAGAATAGTAAGGGAGATAAAGAATCACCTTAAAATATACCTCTTTTGATGTTTATTTCATCAGACTTATAGGTTCCATTTATATGATTGAGGTAAAGGGTTGTTTTCCATATAGACATGCACTGTTTGATGAAATTGATGATGACGGGCGATATCTTGTATATATTTAAAGTCTTTAAAATCCAGGAATGTGGCACACTATCGAATGCCTTTCGATAATCTATCCAGGCAGTACTAAGATTTTTCTTTGTACTGTAGCAGTTTTCCAGGATCATTTTGTTAATTAGCAATTGGTCTTTACATCCATAACAGCCACGTTTGCACCCTTTTTGTTCAAGCGGTATCATGTCATTTCTTTCTAAGAATAAATATGTCTGTTTTGTTAAAATAGATGTTAATAGTTTATATGTTGTCAGAAGACATGTAATTGGTCTGTAGTTTTTCGGGTTGTTTGTGTCACCATTCTTGGGTAGAAGAAATGTAATTCCTTTGGTCATCCATGCAGGAATTTTAGTGGGATCGTCAACCATTTCTTGAAGTACTTTGGCTAGTTTTTTTATGTGCTGTATTTAAATAATACAGCCAAAAGTTAGGAATTTTATCTATACCTGGGAATTTCCAATTGTGTGCTTTTTTTAGTGCAAATTTAACATCATCTTCTGTAATTCCAGACCATGTCTGTTCTGGTTTATTTTTCATTCGTTCTATCTCTTGCGCAATCCAATGTACTTCCTTGCTATGTTCTTTAGGGCAAGCCCATATCTTTTCCCAGAACTGTGTGACTTCTTCCATTCTGGGGGGGACTGTCACTTCAATTCTTTTTTTACCTATTTCCCTGTAAAATCTCTTTGTATCAGTTTGAAAAATCTTGTTTTGTCTGTAAAATCTTGCTCTTTTCTCATAGCGTCTTATTCTTTGAGCCTTCAGTTGGATTTTTTGCTTTATTTTTTCTTTATTTGATAAGACTTCATTTTCATTCCTGATGTTATATTTTCTTTCGGCTCTTCTGCTTTTCCTAGTTCTTACATTTATTCCTCTACTCAGTTCATCCAGTACTGATAGTTCACTTCTAAGTTGTTTGATTTCTTTTTCTATTTTTCTTTTCCAAGGTGGATCTTCATGTCTGCGAGACTGCCTTGTTTTTATTTTGATATTCAATTTTTTGTTGCTGCTATTGCTTTATTATTATTATTATTATTATTATTATTATTCATTTGATTGCTATGAATTTAATTCTTGTTTTTCTTTCTTTTATCAGGCCATATTCCTCTTTATATCTTCACATTATTGTTAGTTTTGAGGCTTTTAATTCATACTTCCTTTTTTCTTTCTTTCTTTTTCTTTCTTTAATTCTTTCTTCTTCTTCTTCTTCACATTATTACTATTAATTATTGCGACTTTTAATTATTTTCTTTACCCTTTATTTATTTTTTAATCGAGCCACATTCCATTCTTCTTCTTCTTCTTATTGTTGTTGTTGTTGTTTTTTTGTTTTTTTTAGTTTTGTTGTTTTAAATTATTTCTTTTCCATTTCTTCTTTTTTTCGGGTTACATTCTTTTTCAAATCTCTTTCTTCTTCTTCTTCTTCTTCTTCTTCACATTATTGTAAGTGTTGACGCTTCTAATTATTGCTCTTCTTTTTCCTTTCTTTTTTTCTTTATTTCTTTTCCTCTTACTGCATCCCTCTTTATATCTTCTTCTTCTTCTTCTTCTTCTTCTTCTTCTTCTTCTCGACCTAATCTTATCTCTAATACTGCTGCGGTTGTTACCTTTTAATTTCCAATTTCCCATTTCCTTTCCGTTTCTACGTTTTATTTATATACTTTTCCCTTTCCTCCATCTTTTTCAAGTTTTCTTCTCCATTAGTTTTCTTTTTTTCTACTTCGTCTTTGCTTAGTTCTTCTCCCTCTCTCCCTCCTGTCCAACCAAGAGAACCTGAACATAAATCATAATTCAGAAATTGAAATGAAGGCCTGGACGAAGTGAATGTAATAAGAGGAGTTGGCGCAGGGTAGAAGAAATCCAACCCCTCAACTTTCTGTTCACTTTCTTATCTTTCTCTTCAAGCGTCTCTATCATGACTTCACTCGCACGCAAAGTGGCTTCTTCAACACGCACAGGGAAGCATATTAGTTTATACTTGTCAATACAGGTATGATATACACCATTTACTGATATGAAATTATATATATATAACCAGAGAAGACATGAAATCTTCTTTAAATATATCTGTCGTTGTGAAAGAGCGCAGTGATGTAGATTCATGACATTCTGAAGGAGATTTGTATCGATTCGAGTTGAACTAACTCAGGCATAATTCGAAATCGGTTCGTCGTTTTTGTTTTCCTTCATAAGAATCATTTCACTATCGTGAATTTGATCCACACACACACACACACACACACACACACACACACACACATATATATATATATATATATATATATATGAGATTAATGTGGAGAAGTTTGTCATTTAACTGAGCAAAGTCATAGTTTTTTATTGATAGAAAGATATTTTAGCAAGCAGATTTTTATTGATTTTTGTCGTAAAGTGCTCAATATATTGAGTGCTCATAGAATTAATGTGGAGAAGTTTGTCATTTAACTGAGCAAAGTCATAGTGTTTTATTGATAGAAAGATATTTTAACAAGCAGATTTTTATTGATTTTTGTCGTAAAGTGCTCAATATATTGAGTGCTCATAGAATTAATGTGGAGAAGTTTGTCATTTAACTGAGCAAAGTCATAGTGTTTTATTGATAGAAAGATATTTTAGCAAGCAGATTTTTATTGATTTTTGTCGTAAAGTGCTCAATATATTGCGTGCATATAGAATTAATGTGGAGAAGTTTGTCACTTAACTGAGTAGAGTCATGCCGACTTCGAAGTTTCGTGAAAGCAGCGCTACGCTATAATGTTTAGTACTTACTGATAATACACGTATATTTAAAGGATATATATATATATATATATATATATACACACACACACATATATATAAATATATATATATAGAGAGAGAGAGAGACAGAGAGACAGAGAGACTTCAAATCTTGTCTGGAAAATATATATCTCCTGGCAGGATTCAAAACTGCATCTTCCGTATATCGAGGAAATGCCGTCATTAGATTTGACGTGTCCTACCAAACGACCACAGATATTTTGCAAACAAGATTTCTCGAATATTCAAGCCGATGCATATTGAAAATATACTGTTTAATTATAGAAGAAAACAGACTATCCATTCAAATACGAGTATTGATTAAAAATAATGTTCAAATGAATAAAATTAAATAAATATGTCAGTTTGTAGCATTTTTTTTTAATTCTGTACTATATATATATATATATAATTGTAATGTTGTCTGGTAAGTTGCCAGAATTCAATTATATATATATGTTGCGATACTTCTTACTTACCGACCGAGTTCCGTGTCAACGAAACAATTTGATTGCTAAACAAGTTGATCGCTAATTGAGAAAATGTCAATAATGTCACTTTTAAACAATTTTTAACATTTCTAACTTATTTCTAAATGTTTCTAAAGTACAGTAATATTCTGAATAGTTAATGTAATGAACAAATTCTAAAATCAGTTTTATATTCTGTACATGACATCGGTTTGCATATTTTGTCAGTGGTCAGTGTCATTTCGTTTACACTTTATTTATATGAACATATTCAAATTAGGATTTACGGAAAATATTCCAGCTATTTAATATTAACGAAAGTAAATGATAGCTTGAATTTGTGTTTCCTTCAAAATTTCCTGGTCACTTGGTGCGTTACACACTTATAACAGCGTCCTAAATACTTCCACTGACCAGTCTGAAAATATCTCTTTCGCAATTGCTATCAGTTTTGTTATTATGAATTTCCACCCCTTTCTAAGGCGATTTTTACTTTTCCAGACGGCAGAATTTACCCGGAGCCAAATGTTAATGCTAGAGGAATTTACTGACTGCTAAGAGCGACGGGGAAGTTACAAGTCGCCACGATTCAAAAGTGGATACTCGGGGGACTAATTGATATATAAGTCCGTTGTAGATGAGAGAAGTCACCGAGAGCAGAACAGATGTAGACAGTAGAGGGTCTGACTGGTGCACAAAGAAGATGTAACAGACCGACATCGCTTGGAGTCGAATATGAACAATAAAGAAATTAACAGACAAGAAGAATGGAGGTGGCGAATACTGGAGAGATTGATTGACAGACAAAGGCGGAGAAGGATGGAGAAGCCAATTATTGCTTGGAGAAATATGTAGACAGTCAGTTAGTCAGTTAAGTGCCATACGTTAAACACGCTTGGGCGATCATGTCTCGAAAGAGACATGACTGACTGGGCAGAAGATTATCCCGCAGTAGGTTGCCATTGCTTTCTGCGGTAGGCTGGTTGCCAGCCAAGGCTATAGAACCCAATCTGTCCTGTTATTTAACCCATAACTGGAAGGAAGAGACGGATTAATACCTTTCCCAAGGGTATTTCCGCGTAAGTGAATGCAATGAATTCAACTGGAATTCGAACTCGGCTAGCGGGATAAAATTGACAGACAGAGGAGTTAAAAACATAGATTGGGGCCAAATGTGGACACTAGAGGGACTTGTTAACTGACAAAGATGATGAAGAATGCAGAAGTCTCTTGGAGTCAAATGTGTACACTAAAGAGACAGACAATGGCAATGAGGAAGGCAGACGTCGTTTAATACCCAATGTGGACTATAGTGGGGCTAATTAACAGTAAAAGGCAATGTAGAAGATAGACGTCGATTGGGGCCAAATGTTCACACAAGAAGGACTGACTGACAGACAAAGTTGATGGAAAAGTTAGCCGTTGCTTAGAGCGAAATGCGGATTCTGGATGAATGGATTGACAGTAAAAGACAGAGAAGACATACATTGTTTGGAATCAAATGTGATTATTAGACAGACTGATTAACGGACAATGGCGGTGATGAAGATAGACATCATTTAGAACCAAATTTAGACACAACAGGGACTGATAAAAAAACGCTATGGAGAATGACGACGCTACTTTAAACCAAATATGGATATTCCAGGCATTGAGACGAACACAAATTCGACGACGAAGGCGAACGTCGTCTGAGGTCAAATGTGGACGCTAGTTAGACTGACTGACAGACAGACCAGCATTATATAAAAAAACAGCTGCACAATCTTTTTTTATGCTCCGTTAAAAAAAAAAAACAGTAAAATCTTTCATCCGTTTCTGCGAAAACGTTTCTCTAAAATTCATATTCCCTTTCCATTAGATAAATCTACTTAACTTCAAAACTGCTCACGTCTCTTCGGGTCTGCAGTTTTCACATTCACTTTATTTCTACGATTTCACGAAAGTTTCACGACTAATTGATTTTCCAAAAGCTGTCTGGCAAAAGAAACCAATCTTAAACCAACCAGCATCGGAAATAAGTAACTTAACATTGGCTGTAGTTCTAAACACTAAAATAAAAACCTGGAAATTACAATCTGTTTCATCATATATATATATATATATATATATATATGTATGTGTGTGTGTGTGTGTGTGTGTGTGTGTGTGTGTGTTTATGTATTGAGGTGCATGTATGTATGGTAAATAAAAGGTACAAGTGATTGAGAAAAAGATCAAGGAAGTATCGACGATTGAAAAGAGAGAATCAGAGAGAGAGAGAGAGTATCAAAGAGAGACGTAGAGAAGAGAAAAGAGAGATGAGTTGTTTTAGTATGAAGCCTTTGCAGAGTCTTGATTACCGGTTCAGTGCAGTTGGCCGGATCAGTTGGCACACGGAAAAAGAGAACTGTCAGAAGAAATCACTCCTGGCTTGCATCTATAAACTCCCCGGGGATGTACTATGAAACTCAGACAATATACATGTGCATATATACACATATATATATATATATTGATGTGTATGCATATGCCTGTTTACACACACACACACACACACACACACACACATATATATATATATATATATATATATATATTGCGCATTTGATACCTATTAAAATATGCCTAAATGTTAATGAACATCACACACTCGTATGCACGTATATTTATGCATGTATTTATACATATATTCACATATGCAAGTATAAAACACTAACACACACATGTCTACACATTCGCATACAAACACATATATATAATTGCATGAATAAAAACGCATATTTTCTACAAATGCATCCATTTACATATATATATATATATGTGTGTGTGTGTGTGTATACACATATATATATATATATTTATATTTATATATATATTATATATAAATACAATAGTGTATATTCATGTAAATATTTATCACTAGTACGCGTGTAGCCACGCACATATACATTAATGCATATACGGACACAGATGTACACACGCATATACGTACACATGCGCACATCCATGTATATGTTTGCGTGTGTGTACATCAAATAGTAACTATTAAATGATTGCTAATTTACAGATCCGAATAGTTTGAGTTGAAGTTAATTATCAAAACAACAAAGATGAAGATGCTCGTCCGAATATTTCCTGCCATAATAAATCCGTTTGTCGTTTGTTGCGTTCAGGGATTTCTTTCTCTCTCAGCTATTTTCTCTCGAGTCAATTGACTAATGCGATTTGCGGGGCTAATGGCGCGATAAATGGACGGCGAGTCCCTTTTGAAAATGCGGGAAAACTGCCGAGGACGCACATTTAGAATGAGAAACATTTGATGAAGAAAAAGAAAGTTGAAGTCACAGGCGAGAAATAGTGAGTGAGAAGGATGGAAAGAGAAGAGAGGCGAAAAAGAAAAGATAAAGGAGTTCTGAATAGGAGAGGAGCGAATTAGAGGAATGATGAGGAGTACCAGAAGAAAGTAAAGAAAGAAAAATAAATGAAAAATGGTCAAAAGGAAGAACCAATGAATGAATGACTGAATAAAAAGCCAATAGTGACGAAAACCTTGAAAAGCGAAGAAAAACAATCTTAAAAACGGAAAAATAAAAAAGGAAGAAAAGCAGACAAATAAAAAAAAGACAGAGAGAAAGAAAATTAAATTAAAGAAAAGAAACATGTTTGAAGGACAAACTATTAAAAGGAAAAATAGAAAGAAAGATAAAATAAAAGAAAGTAAAAGGAATTAAGAATAGAATGAATAAAAATGTGAGAATGGATGATTAGATTGAAGGAAAGAAAAGGAAAGGAAAAAAACGTATGAAAAAATGATTTTGTCGTTTTTCCAATCTTAACATTTTTACGTTTATTCTGAAATTTTCACACACACACACACACACACACACACACACACACACACACACACACACACACACACACACACACACACATACACACACACACACATATATATATATATATATATATGAAATGCGATGCATAAACTGTGGTTTAAATTGCACAAAAATTGAAATAACACTGATGTCTCATTTTAAGAGATTTATTTACCAAAATTACACCGAAATATCTTTAAATACTAATGAGTAAATGTATTCAATAAAATCACCATAGGCTTCAACCTCGACTTTCAGATTTCGGAATCTTCTGGAACTTTTCTTCCGGATGGTCCCCTTGATTAAGTTGGTGAATGCTGCCATAATCCTTGCTTTTAATTCATCTTTGGTATTGCAAGTAGTTTTTTCGTCTCTCACTCAACTCTGCCCATGCATAATAATCAAGAGTGGGGAGTTAGGTTACCTGATTTAAAGAGTGATGTGGTTGCAGAAATTGTCTGACAGCTATGACTGAGTTCTCTTCTTTGCGTGGCAGGGTTCAGAGCCCTGTTCATAGAGTCTTCCAGCAGCCACCCTCTTGCCCCAGGCAGCGCTATCTTCTCAAAGCACTTGGTGTAGGCTACCGTGTTGAGTCTGAAGTCTTGTGGGAAAACGAATGGAAGCATAACTTCACCATCATAAGTGATCACTCCAAACGCCTTCGTAATCACTATTAGACTCCTTTTTTGAATTATCTACACTCACCTTAGATTGACACCCAAACACTCTGAAAAGTCCGTATTGGAGATTCCGGTGCTAATAGTAATCAGTACAGTATGTCGACGCTAAATTTATGGGAGAGCGAATTGCGTCATGGAATTTTTTTGTTTTTATGTATTATTTTTATTTTTTATTTTTTTGTCTCAGACGGGTTCCAGTTGACACTGTCATAATGAGCAGTCGACAAAATCGCAGACAAAAAATGCGCATGCACGAAAGTAAAAATATGCAATGGCGACAATTTACTGATCGCAGCATGTGTGTGTATGCGTGTGTGCGTGTGCGTGTGCGTGTGCGTGGAAGGACGAGGTGAAAGCCCAATACACTTTCAAGAACATGACTAAATGAAAAAATCAGTAGAATTTGGCTCTTCTCAGTCGAGCCAAGAACTTCTTTGCACACACCGAATATATATATATGTGTATATGTATATATGTATGTGTGTTTGTGCGTGCGCGTGTGTATGTGCGTTTGCATATATATATATATATATATATATATATATATATATATATATATGCACGCATAGACAAAGATTTTTTTATAGAGAATGTGTAAATAGTAATATAATATCAAAATTAGCATACATACACAAAGACACACACACACACACATATATATATATATGTATACGTACATATGCATGCTTATATATTTATATATAGACTTAATATAAAAAGTATAGTAAGAAATAATGACATACATATGTATACACACACACATACACACACACACACACACACATATATATGTGTGTGTGTGTGTGTGTGTGTGTGAATTATATCCTTGTATATTCTAGATGGTCCGTAATTTTTTCCCCAGTGGTTATTTCGATAAAATTTCTGCCGTTTCATCTCTGACGAGAATCATCGAATCGGAACGGATAGAAATAGGGCTTCATTTACGTCTGGTTCCCGTGGAAGAGTTGGACTGTTACGCCGTTAAAATGGAAGCAGTGGGAAACTCAGCCCATAACGGTCAATACAACAGCCAAAAAAGAAAAAAAAATAAAGGAAAGGGTAGCAAATACAAATCGAACGGATGATGAAGGCTGGGTCACACCAAAAGATGAATTTCAATAGTTACTTTCAGAGATTTGTTCTTTTCGCTGTTCAAGCTTTTATTGATTTCTTACACACACACAGACATATATATATATATATATATATATATATATATATATATATCCGTACATTTGTATGCATATATATTTATATAAAATATATATACAATATATATATACAATATACATATATACAATATATATATATATATACAAAGAAATTTTATATCGAGTCAAAGCATTATTTTGCATCGTAACATTCAACATGCAAATATATATACGCATACAGAAACATATAAATGTGATTACATCAATAGTTCAGCAGGCAAATCAAGGAAAAAAATAATATAACTTTCAACATAGCCACTTACTTTGTCAATGCACTTGATTCTATCTAATCTATGTTAATCTCTTAGATCGAGCTTTACACATTTAAATATTAAGATAAAAATCTCTCTAATTATTACGTGTTGCAGACATTGGTTCAAGTTATACACAGATTAAGTAAAACATTACGGACATTGATGACTTTGCAAGAATGACAGCTACAGTCTCGTAACAACTTCGCTTATCAGATTCAGTGGAGTAGAAACAGATAAATTGAAATGCATTACATTATGCATTTATGAACAAGAAGGAAAATGTGAGCTAATTTTCTCCAGACTAGGAGTTCGGAGCATTTTTGCAACAAATCACTAAGCCATCGTATTTTTTAAATAATTTTCAATTTTTTGTGTGTGTGTGTGCATTTGATGTTCTTTTTTGTATGGTAATTTCTATGTGTAAATTATAAGGTCATTGGTTTCAGGGCTACTACCCTTTACCGGAAAACATTGTACAATTGTGGCACTTGTGATCGCCATACGCTTATCATATATCGATTTCTCAACACATTTTAAATACGGTGTATAGGTTAAAAAGGTCAACTTTGTGTTTCAAAGTAGTTTTCTTCTAAATTTCATGCTAAGTAATAAGTAATACTTGTGTAAATCAAATTAATTTAATATTACATTTCCTAATTTTCCAAAATTTATGTATCACAGATGTATACTTTATTTTTGCAAGAATTTTAAAACCGAAAATTAACTCTTGTTTACAAATCTGTCAATCTCTCAAAAATGACCGAAAAATTGAAAATTGTTTTTTAAATCTCAAAATTTTATATTTCAATCAATATAATTTCTGTTTGAAATAAACAAGATTTAGCGTTCAATTAAAACTAAAATAAAATTTTCAAGAAAACTATATTTTATTTTTAAAAATTCAACTTAAAATGTAGATATCGAAAACGAGTAGAGGTATCTATTTATAAATGATCGGGTATATTATTAGGCAGATTATTTATGTAAATCAGAAAGAGAGTTCTTCCGAGAAGAGGCCTCTGGGGGAATGTCTGCTTTGACCTCGAGGGCCCCAGAGAACTGGCCATTAATAACTACCTTCAGGGATCTACCTGTTAGGAAGGTATTTTTAAATAACTGGAGAGCCTGTGTAGCAAACTTTTGTGCCACACCCTGTCGAAGGCCTTCAAGATATCTAATGCTATGGTCCCTGCGGTATGTGCGTTGTCAAGAGCCTCACTAATTCTGTTTGTAATGATAGAACGCCAGCAGTAGATCGGCTTGATCAAAACTCATAATTCTCATTGCACAAAAAGTTGTTCTTATCCAGGTGTTTGATAACCTGTCTGATTTTGTTGCTGTAATAAATAAACTTTAATGTAATCGGTATAATGTGCTGTCATCTTATTGGATAGTGTTAAAAATATAATTTGATTAAAATATCAGTTGCTATCGTCGGCGCAATGATAGAAGCCTATTCTAAAAAACGGTGATTTCAAAAGAACACTAATATAACTTTTCCGTGACTAATCCAAAATTCTTTACAGTCTGTTTATAACAGTCAGTTCAGTTCGAACCTTAAAATTATTATAATTGCGTTGCCTCTTCAGAAATAAATAAGAAAAACTAATTTCGTTTGAGTTGTTAAATTACATGTGAGCCCAGAGTTGTCGTTCGTTCAGTCTTGTCCTTTGAGATTTGGTGAAATGGCTTTCTGATGCCGAAGAAACATTGACATCAATAATCTCAAAAAACACAACTTGTGCACTAAATAGGCTCCGATTTGATTTTCCATATTCGGATACATTAACCAATCAGCAACGTTATTTTTAGATGCGCTGATACCTTTGCAATTTCAAACAAATGTGTTTATCATGTGCTACAATATTTATTAGATCACTCCAAAAAATGATAAACAATGTTTTTCCTCTTAAAAATAGATATTATTGGGAAACTGTTTTTTAACCTGAACTTCAGAAGCTAAATCTTTTGCTTCTTCGAGCATATTTATTTCTTATAAATATTTGTGATGTTAACTTAGTTAAGTTTTTCCGTCAATCTTTTACTAGGGTCAGTTGTTGTGGACTGGCTGATTTCTCAAAACATTTCGTATAATTTATTACTTAACATTTTACATATTTTATTCGAATAACTACGCACAAATCCTAGCGATTTTAATTCAAATTAAGCATACTTGAAACATACGAATTAGGTTTGTAAACAAACCTTAGTAGAAACTATATCTTCCCGTCCGCTGACATGCTACTAGAAAGTTACGCATAAAACAACTTAAATACGTGACTTTCTCTCTATATAAACATATTCTGTTTCTTCTATTATACTAACACAATTGATTCGGCTGTATTTAAAGAACAAAAAGCAAAATATTTTTGTGTGATGTTTCGAAAGAATCTTTGTAGTGGGTTTCTTTCAATTTGAAAGAAAACAAATACTCTACAATAAAATGTATTTAAATTTGTAGAGCGTGCTTAAAAATCGTTTATTTTTTCGTTTTCACACACTTTAAACGTTACATATGTGTCTATGGCAAGATGGTCTGACGGCGCCCATCTCTCTTTAAATTAGTTTTGTATTCAGATTTTTCTCCTAGACTGGACTAAAGATTCCTGTCTACCTTTAGATTAACTTCTAGATGAAGGACATAAAACAGATACGTACATTTCCCAAAAGTATTTGTGCGAAAGCGAATGTAACAGCCGTGTCTGGAATTTGAATTCGGTGCACCGATTCCATTTTTCCACGTCGATAACCATCACGCCATGCGATTTCTGAAATTGAACTTCCATTAGTGAACGATGTTCGTTTTGTATAAGTTCCTCCCCAAGTCTGATGTGGGACGTTGTGTAAGTGTTCGCCATTATTATGGGGAATTGGCGGCACCAGAATACACTCTGGGGAAACAAGAAACCTGTACTTAGGACAACATTCTGCTGGGAAACAGTGGGTTTTAGCATTCAAGTTAAAGGCAGCATGCCCTTTGAGAATGTCAGTTTTCTATATTGATCGTTCAGCAGGAAAATAAACCTTGGTAATTTTGTAAGGGGATAATTTCAAAAGTATGAAGACTGCACTGAGCCACCAACAAACTTACCAGATCATAAAAACATTTCTTCTTCTTCTTCTTCTTCTTCTTCTTCTTCTTCTTCTTCTTCTTCTTCAATTTAAACAAATACTCATTAATAAAATGTATTTAAATTTGTAGAACGTGTTTCAAGATTGTTTATTTTTTCCGTTTGCACACGCTTAAACTGCTACGTCTGTGTCTTGGATACGATGGCTCGACTGCGCCCATTCCTTTTTGAATTAGTTTTGCATTCAGTTTTTTTCTTCTTCTAGACTGAATTTTGGATTAACCCATAACACAAGGACGAAAAATGGATTTTCTTCTTCTTCTTCTTCTTCTTCTATGTGCTGAATCTCTTCAGGATAATGACTCTCCACAAGTTCCTTAACGACGAAGGAGATCATGGGTCTCCATAATTTTCTGTCATTTATAACTCTTAGAAATTTCCCTCTTTTTACTATCGCTTCTTATTCCTGTTCTGCCAACCATTTACAGAAGCTTGTTAGGTAGTTTATTTGCTACTTTCTTTTGCCCTGTAAGTTTCAGATTTTCTAAGCCGTCTTTCCTCAATATGTACCCCAGTGATTTCAAATAAATCTTTCTGATGTAAAATATAAATGTACTTTTTCTTTCTATTTTCTTAAAACTTCGTCGTCGTTTGCGTGTTCAGTGTTCACTTATCATCCTTTCTTCTTCTTTTTTTTTTTTGCCTTCTTGCTTCGTCTCTTCTTCATCTGCCAGATTGTAATTCTCCTAAATGATGTGTTGGATTTAAACGTTTTTTTCTGCAAGACCATTATACTACAACTCGCTTTCTATTAATATCCAGGTGCACCAGATAAACGAAAACTATAGCCTAAGAAAAACTAAGATATTCATAAATAAAAATGAGTATATCTTCAACAGTTGCACATAAATTCAAATTATGAAAAAAAAAAGAGCCGATTATTCTATAAAACCGTCTCAGCCACAGCCTCGGAAGCGACTACATGTCTGGATTGGTCATGTTGGCCATCTCATCCACAATGATAGTCTTCAACCAGTCCTTGGCATAGAAAGGCTGCAAGTCTCTCTCTCTCTCTCTCTCTCTCTCTCTCTCTCTCTCTCTCTCTCTGTGTGTGTGTGTGTGTGTAGAACGTGTACGGCCTACTCTGGGTTACTGTTTGATTCAGAACTTGACTGTCGTGTGAAGTATCGCGATATAGGCGACAGTATTGAATCTGAGGTTTTGTAGGAAGACGTGATGCGGTATAACATACCCTCATTGCTCGCAGCTATCACAGATGACATAAGCTCCTGTTCACCTTCTGATGTTCGTCGAATAAGATCATATTGTCTGCAATAGTTACGGGCTCCTGTTTTAGCAAATATTTCGAGCAGATCCCACGGCTGTCGCTAATGTTTTTAAACATAAATCCCCATACTCTCGACGTAGAATTTGTATTTGATGTTCTCTGACAGGAGAGTTTGTAACATTAACCTGCTTGATGAAGGTCGTAGTTGATTGTTGATGTAGTGGTTCTAGATTTACTAGACTACATGTGGCCATTTAAAACGTTTTTTCTGCTGGCTAGTAATTGCACATCTATCAGCCCTTTCCTGATTTGTACTTCAAGGATCGAGAAAATTTTTAAAAGCTGGCCATTTACGAGTGTCTGTGATTTACAGCTAGTACCTATGAACATGGCGTTCCTTTTCAATCTATGCCATATTAATGGCAAGGAATAAAAAAGACACGCCGAAAGAAGGAATTGAAAAGGCACGTCTCTATATGACAGAGAAATGCGTACGTTCAAACTTAACAAAAAAAAAAACATTACTTTAGGTTATCTTTTATTTATGGCCCGCAAGAAATATGTTATCAAATCTATTCTGCACTCTTTACTCGCAACAGATGATTGAGTTAACCTTTAAAGAACTTTCGAGTTAATGCTCTGTCGAGTCCAAGTTCTGTGGAAGAAATAAGAACAGAAACATTACAAATGAGCGGGAAGATAAAAGACTGATCAGGGGGTCAGTATATCGGTGAAATGGGTACGGAATTCCGTCAGTTTGATAAGAAAACTATACATGACGACAAAATCAATTTCATTGTAGCTGCACATTTCAACCGTAGCTTAGTACTCATAATTATAGGTGAGACCTTTTAGCGTCTTCATTACATGCCCGAAGTCCGAGTTAAAAAATAAAAGTTTAATAAATTAATTTTCTATATTGAAATAATTAATAAATTTTCCGCAAAACGCTTTCTACAAACATTCTATCTCACTAATCGAGACAAACATCTAGCATAAAACTACCAAATTTAATCAGTAATATAACATACACAGAAATAATTCCTCCACAAAGTCCCACTGCAATATTATTTTTGAAAAGGACACAGGTATATCGAAAATTCTGATTAAGATTTTTCTCATTATGCTTCAATTTATACTTCAACTGGGTCAAAAAGTCTACTACTATACTAATATACAATAAATATCATTAATATGATCAATATCATTATTTTCATTGTTTTTATCTTTTCAATTTATTTCTTACTATAGAAAATATACTGAAGCAGCATGACACTTGTGCTAGTTTAAATTAATTGACCTGCTGTCTTTGGTAAATAGCATTTCTATATTCATATTCAAATTATATTACGGTTAATATGTTATTTTACGAGAAAATAGGTGCTAACTCTCGGTGATCATCTCATTTCAACTAACATGAGAGCGGTTGTACCTGGTTACAGCATACCAGTCTTAAGGGGAAGTAATCCCTGATCTGAACCAATGGAGGCAAAGGATTTAAGCAAAGGAATCATAATCGACTGACGCCACTTTTTCACCTGTTTTCGACGATTCTATTTTCCATACTTTTAACCGACAGACTAACGTCACACCACTGTAGATATTATTATTATCATTATTAATATTATTATTATTATTATTTTGCTCCTCCTCCTCCTCCTCCTTCTTCTTCTTCTTCTTCTTCTTCTTCTTCTTCTTCTTCTTATCACGTTTCTTCACGACATTCATGGTTCTTCCTATTCATGGAGTAAAATTTCCTAAGCGCTCTTTTCTTATTTTATGCCCTGAAAATTTCAACTGTCTGTTCCTGGTTCTAAGTATAAGTATGCTTCTTCTATGTGCTATGTTCCTTCAGGACAGAGGTGATCATGGCCTTCCACCTCTCCCTATCCCTGGTAGCTCCAAGCTCGCTTTCTCCATCCAAACCCCGCCTTGCCATCCAGCTGCTCAGGTTCTTCAAATATTGTTATCCGCTGATTTCCCTTGTCTCTCTTTCCCTTTATCGGACCTGTGAGTATCAGATTCTCTAAGCCTTCCTTCCTCATTACGTCGCAAGAACTTCAGCTGTCTCTTCCTGATGCTCAATATTAATTTCTTTTTCATTTACATCCTTTTCTAAAACTTCATCATTGTTGACATACTCGATCCGTGATATCGATCCGTGATATCGATCCGTGATATCGATTTGCAGTATCATTCGCAGTATCATTTCAGTGGCTGCAAGTTTTTTCCTTCATCTTTGATTACATTGTCCAGCTTTCACTGCCATATTAAAGAACAGGCATCACGTAGCAATCCAGAACTCTTTTCTTTGTTTCTTGCGAAATTTTCTGTCTCTTAATACCCTGCTCAGCTTCTGAAATGCGTGTTTGTCCATTCCAATTCGCCTTCGGATCTCAGTGACGCAATTTCCTTCTTCTCTTAGAACACTTTCCAAGTACTTAAATTTTTGTACTTGCTTGATTTTAGTCTCCCCAACCTGTAATTGGCGTTTTGGGCTCATCCGTTTGCTGATGACCATACATTCAGTTTTCTCCTTAAAACGTCTCATCGTTATGTTCGATTCATAGTATTCTCATTCTCAGCATCATTCTGTAGAACCTCATTTCTGTTGCCTCAAGTCTCTTCTTCATATGTGAAAAGATTGTTCAGCATTCACTACCAAATAGGAAAAAAAGATATTACAAAAGTGTTCTGTACTCTTTTCTTTGTTTCTAACGAATTTTCTACTTTTTTATACTTTTCTTAGCATCTTTCGCGATATCGATGTGCCTTCGGATTTCAGTGTCGCATTACCCACCCCCAGTTAAAACATTTCTCAGCTATTTCAATTGTTGTTCTTGATTGGTTGTCTTGTCTCCAATCTAGTTCGCATCTTGAGTTCGTCCTTTTAATGACAACCATATATTGCGTCTTTTTATAATTAATGTTTGGTCCTTTCTTCTCGCTTCCCTTTACTATCTTCTTGAAGTTTCTTTTCCGTGTCTTCCATTAACACTGTGTCATCTGGATAGCTTATGTTCATGGCCGTCAATAATTCTTTCAGGAACTCTTCACTCTAACGTTTGTATAAGTCTGGTGATATGGCAAATCCTTATCTAATGCCCCACCCTTTTTTGTATATTTATTGAATTCCTCGTCCAAGAAATGCCAGCTGTCTTTTTCTGTTGCCAAGTATAAGTTTCCTTTCCGTTTCATCCTCTCCAAAACCTCCTTGTTGCTCACGTATTTGGTTCACGGTACTCTCAGCATCCTTCTGTATAACTACATGTCTCTTGCCTCAAGTTTCTCTATCTTTGAGGAGATCGTCCAGTATTCGCTGCCATATAGAAGGACAGATATCACATAACAGTTCAGAACTGTTTTCTTTGACTACGTTGAAATCTTCCTGTCTCCCAATACTGTGGTTAGCTTTTGAAATGCGTTCTAGGTCACACCAATCCGCCTTCGGATCTCAGTGTCGCACTTTCCATCCTCTGTCAGAATGCTTCCAAGGTATTTAAATTTCTGTAGCTGTTTTATTTTGGGGACCTAAATGCTCAAACTGTTCTTTGTGACGTACTTTATCAAACGCTTTTGCGTCACCTAAAAAACATAGTTATACTTCTTTTCGTATCGTTCTTTCTGATATCATTCTGAACGCAAATATCACATTCCTTGTTCAAGTTTATTTAACGATTTTTATATTTCCAGTTTGATTCTATTACGCGCTCTAATCATCAGAATTCATATGATAGGTTTTGTTATGTGGTTCATGGAGCTATGCCTTCCTGTAGATCACCACTGTCGTATATTAAATTTAATATGTCTATAATTTTGTCAATGCTGAAATTATCTCAAAATTGTCAGCATTCAATCTGGTCTTGTTGGTTTATTTTTCCTGTCCAATTTGGTCTGTGTTGACTTGATTTTAATATTTATGGTCCTTTGATATTTCTGTATATTGCAGGTTTTACTCTTTCATTACGGAAGAGTCGCTGATGTAATCGTTTCATTTTAAAAGTATTCTTCTTTATCTATTATTAGTGTTTCCTTTGTAGATTTTATGCATCCGATTGACGAATACATCTTTGTTCCTGTTATTAAATTTATTTGTTTTTTGTTTCTGTTTTTTCATATCTGCCTTATCTCTAATGTTCATTCTTTTTGTTTCTATATATTTTTTGTTTAGCGATTCCGCATTTGTCTGCCTAAATTTGTTACCAACTTATTTGGGCAAGATTCTATATTCTGTGCCATACATTGCCATTGTTTGCTGTCTTCTTTTCATCATGTCGAGAATTTCATTTTGTCCCTTAATTTTTTCTAAAAACTGTTTTTTTTTTTTGCGAAAGTATTTTTGCTGATGTTAATGCGTGACACTTTCAATCTTATTTAGTTCATTTGTATTCGTAGTTTCACTCTAAGGTTACATAAAACTGGAAGGCTGTCACTCCTGGAGTTGATACTTGGGTATGTTTTACAGTAAAAAACTACACTTCTGAAAATCTTATTGATAGTTTTTTACTTGATTTGGTTTATTGTTCTCCCTCCACTGCGCTTCTTCATGTCCATAAACAAGTTTGGGTGTTCTTGAAACTAGTTATTGTCTGTTAGCTGTTCGTTCTCTAGGTACTACAGGAAACATTTTGTACGCCTTCACTACGAGTATCTAATCCGAATATGCCAACTAGTTTATCATCTGCCTTCCTACTTTGGCATTGCCTTCTACTATGACAGTTGTAATTTACTGTGAATTACATTGAGTCTTGGCGTTGTCTTACAATAGAAATTTTCAGTGTCTATTTACGTACTTCGTTCTGTCGGTGCGTACACGACTATAGATATATTAAAAGGTTTCTCTCTCAGTTTAACGACAAGAATTCTGTTATATCCAAGAATACTTTTAGTCATGTCTTGGTCTAATATGAGATCTACGCTCCTCGCATTTTCCTCCTTCTGCATAGATGGCCTCGTGTCTCTCACTAACGAAATGACCATGGTTTACCCAGCTAGCTTCACATACGCCCAAAATATTAACTTTCAATCGATTCATTTTTAACTTTAAATTTTCTAACATGGCCCCATTTATTTAGTATTCTAATGTTCTAAAATTCACATGATTAAATGTATTTTTATAAACCTGTCTTCTTCAGTACATATACATATATTCACACATACAAACACAGACACACACACACATAGATAGATAGATAGATAGATAGATAGATAGATAGATAGATAGATAGATAGATAGAAGCCTGTTTCGCTGTATCACAGCTCATCAGTTTGGCAGAAAACCACTTGCTTCCAGCCGGGATCGAATCTCGAATGATTTGGTGTCAGTCGCAGTACCTAACCCTAAGCTATCGTGTTATATATACGTGGTGTATAAACACGCCAGCAGCTGGGAGAACATACATGACTGGAAAATGCGTATATATATATATATATATATATATATATATATATATATATGTGTGTGTGTGTGTGTGTGTGTGTGTGTGTGTGTGTGTGTGTGTTCCAATTTCATTTGCAATGACCTATCAAATCATGGTGATGATCGTGACTCTCTGCAACTTCCGACCATTTGGTTGCTCTAAATAACTTCTGACTCTTCATCATCCCTCATAATGAATAATGAGGGATGCTGAAGAGTCAGCTATCTATTTACACAAATTAAGTAGTTTACTCACTGTTTCCACTTGCTTCACTTGCCTTTAATGGGCGTGTTAAATTCGCTAAACCTTCAGTCCTTATTATATGTCCCTGAAATTTCAGTTGTCTCTTCGTAATTTTACGCTTTTCTTATTTGAATTATTTTATTAATCTTAATTATTTAGTAAATGATTGAATATGCTTCTTGCGAGTTCTATGACTATCAAATAATTATAAAAATTCCCATGTTGTCTCGTTACATATTTGTACTTAACTTTAACAAAATACTGTAATAGCAATCATAAATATGAATGGAAGTCTTTATATTATTTAAAGAAATAAGGGTGGACAAATGAAAATTTTCTTAATGTTACCATTCCACTGAGCCAAACGTTAAACTCACGTGTGTCTCCACTAGTTTTAGTTTTATTTATTTGTTTTTTTATTTCTTTATTTCTTTCTTTTTTTTCTTAAACCAAACAGCATCTCTGATATGTCTTTTCCGATTTTCTTTGTGATCAAAACAGAATAGTCTGTTATTTAGAGGTAGTGTACTTGCATAACTAACTGAGGAACTAGGGACTAAACAGAATCCTAATATGATGTCTTATTTTGGCATCTTCCCTGATATATTCTTATCTATCTATCTATATATATATATATATATATATATGTGTGTGTGTGTGTGTGTGTGTCTGTGTGTGTGTGTGTGTGTGTGTGTGTGTGTGTGTGTGTGTGTGTGTGTGTGTGTGTGTGTGTGTATGAATAAAATATATTTAAGCAGCAAATATTTATCAAAATTGACATGAACTGTCTTTAATTTTTTTTTTTTAATGTATTGTTATCAATTCCTGGAAACGCTGTTAAGTATTGTGGATAAACTGTCCAAAGTTCATATTTCGTTAATTTTGTGCAAGTACTTTCGACTTTTGCAGTCATTATCAGGAACCGATGTTGTGATTGTCCCGTAGTTAGATTTCCTTTGTCTGCATCCTAGTATTTTTCGTTTTTTTTTAATCAAACCTGCATATATATATTTTCTGTTTAGAAGGGGTCGAAGAATGCATTCCTTAAAATGACATGTTGAAAATGGCTATTTCTCTACTAAGTTTTATCGAAATTTATATATATATATATATATATATATATATGGCTATTCATTGCTAAAGCGGCTAACCAGTCCCTGTTGTAGACACAATTCATTCACTTTTCTTTTTTCTTCTCTTTCTTTCTTTTCCCTTCTCTTTCTTTCCCTAAAATCAAACAGAGCCTTTTATATATGCATTATTTTATCTATCCTCGAAATGAAACATTAATAATTCATTGTTTATCTGAGGCACTCGCAAGGCGTAACATACATAAGTAACTAAGAAGCGAAGCAACAAGCACAATGATCCGGGAATATGTGTATGCGTAGTTCTTACTTGGGTGTTAGTTTGATTAGTGTTTCAAGATGAGCACGACTGGAGCTTTGACCAGATAATTAATCTACCGAATAGGACAGTAATTTTATGACCGACATATGAATTTAGTTTTATATTAATTAATCACCACACACGCACAAATACACACGCGTGGACAAAAGTGTAGTTCAAAAATATTTTACCAGACCAGTAACCACACAAAAATACCATTTTGTCACAGGCACTCTTGAATAGTATGGAAACGGACGCCTGTATGCAGGTATGCTATTGACCTGACTGAATAGCAAACAGCATGAAACTGATGAGAAAGGAAGCGAGACGAGTTCGAGTGACATTATGAAATTACGCTCAATCAGTGAGACAAATTAATACTTGTAATAAGACAGACGTTATATATCGCTTGCGTAAATGAAATAAAAAAATTCTCTAAATGCGTTTTCAAAGCGAGCAGGTCAATGTAATGCAGCGAATGAGAAAATAAAAAAGAACTCAGTGGAAATCGAACATGCCGAGTGGAACTATTGTGCGTGCAAATGAAATAATTTCATTTGTCAGCATTTTATTTATTCATTTGCCTTCGCAACGGACAAAGATGTCGACACAAAAATGATATAAGTCAATTTTTAGTACAATGTAAATTATTGAAGTAAATCGAGTAAAATCGTTATATATATATTAGTATATATTTATTATGTATATCTTACTAATAGTAACAACAGATGTAGTAACGATCGACAATTTGTAACATTTACTTTTTATTGCTCAATACAAAGCAGGTCAATATTATTGTAATAATTAGAATTAAGAATGTTCTTGTGATAATGTTTTTAACTCTGTCCTTATGCTCCTTAACTGTCTGAAAAAGGGTAACGAATTGTTTTTTAATTTACCTAAAAATCATTCCTATTAACACCGACAACCACCACCTAAGTACAATTAATAGTACTGAAACACTATAGCTTTTTTGTAACGAGATAAAATGTTTTTATTATAACTAATTATAATAAAAAAATTCATACATTTTTACAACATTTTCATCCATGTTTGTATAATCCAGATGTTTGTATGATCCACGATTATACAATCGTGGATCATACAAATGTAATCACACATTTAAATACATACTAAGATCATATTTACTTTCATAGATGTATATTTGCATATATATATATATATGAATATGTGTGTGTGTCAGTGAAGTGTCATACCTGATACACGCTTTAAGCGATCATTTCTCGAATGAGACATGACTGACTGGGCAGAAGATTATTCCGCAGTAGGTTGCCATTGCTTTCTGTAGTAGACTGGTTGCCAGCCAAGATTACAGAACCCAATCTGTTCTACTTTTTAACCAAAAACTGAAAAGAAGAGACGGATTAATACCTTTCCCAAGGGTATTTGTGCGTAAGTGACTGCAAGGAATTCAACTGGAATTCGAACTCGGCTTCCCTATTTATCGTTCCGAGTCGATATCCACTCCACCACAACGCACATACATATATATATATATATATATATATATATATATATATATTATTTATTCATCAATTATAACATAGATATGTTACAATATCACTACAATTTATAATTTACAATGTTATAATTTATGAATAAATAATATTATTAGCTCTACTTTTGTATTGAGCACTTTCTTAAAAATAGTGTTTCTCTTGACAAGGAATATTATTCCGACAATACTTATATATATATATATATATATATATATATATATATACAAAAGACTTTACACGAACCTCGTGTAAAATCTTTTGTACAATAAAGACAGAAGCTGACAATGGTTCACCTGAAATTGGCCTATATTTCTGATTTACCATGAAATAACGTGTCTGCCTTAATTTTTCTTATATTTGTTTCATATGTATTTATATACATATATATTTAGAGTTTTCTTAGAGAGTTATCCTACCACTGTATGTACATGATACTCTTTTGGATTCTTCTATATCTACACTATAAAATTGTACGGTTAGCTCTACCACTGTGCCGCTTTTTGCTCACATTGAAATTGAGCATTTTTTCCGTACTTGAAAAGTCATTCCTATAGTGTTTGTTTTGGTGGGTGGCGTTATTTTCAATCTTGGATTTCTCAGATAACCCTTCCCCTAGGTTAGTTCTGTGGAACAATTTTTTACCGTTTTAAGCTCGCCCAGGTGGATAAATAAATTTTGTAACATTTACCGACTTATTAGTGATTGCACTGATGTGCATGAAACTGTAGCTTTAGTTGGTCATATATATATATATATATATATATATATATATATATATATATATATATATATGTATGTATGTATGTATATATATGTGTGTGTGTGTGTGTGTGTGTGTATGTGCAGGTAAATATGCAATTACAAAAATAAATATGCATATATATATTCTATACATGTTTGTTGATAGATAGATAGATAGATAGATAGATAGATAGATAGATAGATAGAAATGGATAATAATAATAAAGGGGATTTTTTCCCTAGAAAAATGTTGACCATTGTATTTCTTGCCAAATAAGTTTGAACATTCATTTTAAATTCTTACATGATACTGAGTGTGAGAGAGTAGGAAAGAAAGAGAGTAAAAACGAGAAACAAAAAAGAGTCGAAAAACAAACTCTTTATTATGACTTGTTATTGAAAAAATCTCGGCCTAACCAACTTCCGAAAATCATACCAAAGCATCAGATCTTTTTCAGAAGAGTTTCATCAGGCGATGTTGTTTTAACGACCTATCGAATATATATTGCATATTTGTTGTATACCAATATGAATTCGAACCCAAAATGAATATCGTCTCTCTTCTAAAAATATTGTCACTTTCACTCTGATAGAATGACGATATTCCCACTTAATAAAATGACGACCATAACACGTACATATTAATAGAAGCAAATGACATCTTCTTTATTCACTTTTTAGTGATGTAGCTGTGAAGTGGGCGTGATTCGAGTAGGGGCGCAAACACACACGCATCGAGCCAGCCAGAGCAGGCAGACTCGTTCACCATTCTCCCAGTGCCTCTCCCGTCTCTCTTCCGATCTTAACCACTGCCCGAATGACTTCATACTGCCAACTCAACTGTTTTATATATATATATATATATATATATATATATTAATCCTATCACCCCGAGCAAGGCGGTAACGCCACTGATGTGCAGGGAGCTATGTAATAGTGAAAAGATTGGAGAAGAGAAAGCCGGAAACCACATCCTAAACAGGGAACAAGGGATGAGCCTCTTAACCTGTTCAATAGACGTGGGTGGAGTGTGAACCGGGAGAACGCGAATCTCGTTTTGCCACGTAACGTTTTTGGCACTTTGTTTACACAACTATTCGGAGTTTACATTATCAGACTTTGACTACGCTGGTTACCAAAGCATAACTTTACAAGTCGCCCAATGTCCGCATTTTTTAACTTTCTAAGCAATCAAATATCTTCAAAAATTGCTATTTTCTTTTGCCAGCTGGTTTGCATATTTTTGCTGTTTCATAAAAATAAACTTCAGCGCGAAATAATATATTACATTGATATATACAAAAATAATATAATAAAATAATATATTACATTGATATATACAAAAAGCATTTTTTTAGTCTTTAAGGTACGCACATTATTCAGTACAAAGATGACGCAAACTGTTATCTTTCATCTAACATGCTAGCTTTATAAAAAGACAAGCAAACATCGAATGTTTGAACTGTTCAACCCAGAGAATCAACATTAATTGCAAACAGTAGTGCAAGTAAGTTCTTATCAATAATGCATCTATCAGTAACACACTGGTCTTAGTAATTTCATAATATAAAACATCTGTGTTTACGACACACCCTTATTTTGAAAGTAATATTTTGGGTAAAAAAGTTACAATTGAATTTACAACCGTAAATCAAAAGAAAGTTTAATGTTGTTTAGTTTGGTTCAAGACCTACAAGACATTCATTGCTTTACCAGTTACTTAGAAAAGAATAAAGAATTTCATTGTTGGATGTAATGATACAATCCAAGAAATTGTCATCCTCGATCCCTTTCATTGCGTTATTGTTACTAGATTTCTTAAACGATTAATCACGCTAATAATGTGTGGCTCAGTTGTATCTCTGTCCGGGACAGGCATACAATTGAGAAAAATATACTGTTAGATGCCCGGTCCCGGGGAACAATGTCCCGAAGCCTCTCCATCCCATTGCATCAGAGTGGTGCACCAGGTGCTCGTCACCGGAGCCAGCGCGACCGGCGGTTTCGGGGACTGGGCAATTTTTGTGCCTTGCCAGCTCGTACGCGTCCGAGCTCCCCACATTAAACTTTGACCTTGTGTCACATCCACTTTGTAGTGGGTGTAAGAGGTAAATATCTACTTCTAATTTTTCCTACGAATCCTTTATCCTAATAAACACCTGAACAAGCGACGTCATTAAAATCTCCCTTCTGCATTCAGTTGATTCATTCGTTCCACATGTAAAATTGAGCAAGCGTCAGTCTTTTTCCTCGTTCGGTTTTAGTCCCCGATTTATAAGGTTTTTGCTTTTATGAATCAATAATGCAATGTTGTATAACCAGTTTCATTTTCTAAAATATCATCGCATTTGATTATAATTTCTTTAAAAATTATCATATTTGTAGAAGACGATACTCACTGTTACTTAGAAAACAATCACTATTACTTAGAAAGAAATCATTGTTGGATGCAATGTTACAATCCAAGAGACTGTCACTCTCAGTTAAAATCTATTGCGTTACTGATCATCTCCAAATTAAAAGTGAAACTCCAGAGATTGAAGAAGCCTAATGCAGCACCAAATCTTATATACAACGCACTCGTGAATGACCTCAAACTACAGAAAGAATACACTAACAGCGTGTAAACCAAATACGACGAACAAACTAGGAAAGGACACTCAAAATGGGACTCGCTAAAGAAAACAATACTGACATCAGCAAACAACACTGCCTAAAAGAAAAATAGGCGCAGAAAGAAGAACGAATGGATGACGGAAGAGATTCTGGACATGATGCAAAGGAGGCAGAAAATTATATCAAGGCATGGAACGGAGTACAGGGAACTACACAAGGAAATAAGAAGAAAATGTAGACAGGCTAAAGAGGAATGGCTCAATAACAAATGTGTCGAAGTAGAGAGATTGATTCCACGACAAGAGAGAGCAACCAATATTACGCAAAAGTGAGGACGGACCAGAAATATTAAAGTCTGAAGTGGAATCTGCAGTAGCCAAACTGAATAGAAACAAAGCAGCGGGACCAGATGGCATAGTCATAGAGCTGCTGATAGCCCTGGAAGAATTTGGTATAGAAAAAATTACTGAAATAATAAATGAAATATATAATAGTGGGGTTACACCAGATGATCTCAGTAAGTCTATCTTCATAGCACTACCTAAGAAGCCAGGAGCAAACGAGTGCGAACTCCACAGAATCATCAGTTTAATGAGCCATATAACACAACTGATCGTCCGAATCCTGATGAATAGAGAAAGAAGCAGAATGAGGTCAGAGATAGGACAAGAACAGTGTGGTTTCGTTAAAGACACGGGAACAACGAATGTCATATTTATGATTAGGATGCTCTCCGAAAGGGTAATACAAATGAAGAAGGACTTATACCTGTGCTTTCATCGAAGGCGTTTGACAAAATACGCCACAAAGAACTGATGGAGATGCTCGGCAGCCTGGACATATTTGGGAAAGACTTGAGAGTAATAACGGACAGGTAATGAATTGAGTATATATACAAAGATAGAAAGGGGCGTAAGACAAGGATGTGTCTTTTCACCGGATCTGTTCAACTTGTACAGCGAGAATATTTTGAGGACCCTAGAAGTTATGCCTGGATTCGTAATCGGAGGCCACAATTTAAACAACCTAAGGTACGCAGATGATACAGTGCTGATAGCAGACACAGAAAGGAAACTACAAGACCTCTTACAGAAGGTAGCAGAAGAAAGTAACAAGAAAGGACTAGAAATAAACTACACGAAAACTGAATGATCATCAGTAAAAAGGGCAGCCTAAAATGCCAAATACAGGTCGTGGGTACCAGAATCAAGCAGGTACAAAATTTAAATACCTGGGAAGCGTTATAACAGAAGACGGAAAGTGCGACACAGAGGTCTGAAGGCGAATTGGCATGACGAAGGAAGCAATCCAGAAGTTGAGAAAGGTATTAAGAACTAGGACAATTTCGCTAGAAACTAGGAAGAGATTACTGGATTGCTACGTGATGTCCGTCCTTCAATATGACAGTGAATGCTGGACAATACCATCAAAGGTGAAGGAAAAATTTGAAGCAATTGAAATGTGGTTCTACTGAAGGATGCTGCGAATATCATGGATCGAGCATGTGAGCAATGATGAAGTCTTGGAAATTAATACTGAGCATCAGGAAGAGATAGCTGAAGTTCCTGGGACACGCACTGAAGGAGGGCCTGGAGAATCTGATACTAACAGGCCAGATAGAGGGGAAAAGAGACAGGGGAAAGCAACGGATAACATATTTGAAGGTCCTAATCAAGTGGATGACAGAACGAGGAATGCACGGGGTAACAGAAGAAAGCGTGCTCAGAGCCACCAAGGATAGGAAAACGTGGAAAACCATGATCGTCTACGTCCTGAGGGGACAGGGCACATAGAAGAAGAATCACGCTAACACTTCTTATTTTTTTCCCATGAATCCTTTACCCTTGTAAACATCTGATCAAACGACATAGTAAAAATTTTCCTGCTTTGTCCACTAGTTTCATCCATTCTACATTAAACTTTTATTTGGTTTGTCAATAAAAACATCATGCGCTACAATTGTTATAAATGATAAAGTCAAACGAACTTCTAAGAAGGTTGGGTCTCTGTGTCAGACCAGAAAGTTTTTCTCGTCAGAATCCATCTTGCACATTTATAAATCTACTATTCGTCTGTGCATGGAATGCTGTTGTCATATCTGATCGGGTGCTCCTGCTTTTTATTTTTGGGTTCTCGACATAATCTACAGTGGTGTTTAGGGTTTTCCAAGTACATATGAAACACACTTCTAAGGGCTGAATTTATTTTCTTTAAAAATGGTGATCCTTTTGTATTAAAGAAGTTATTTCATTAAATATTCACTGCGTTTTTACACATTATTGCTGTCTTTTTTCTTTCATTTTTCCTTAGCCTCACTTTTTCAACCGACCTGGAGTGGAACGACTACATCGAATCTATAGTTGCGTTTACTGCTATAAAGGTTGGGTCACTGTGCCGTGCCAGTAAGTTTTTCTCTTCAGAATCCATTTTGAAAATTTATAAATCTGCCATTCATCTGTGAATTAAATACTGTGGTCATATCTAGTCAGATGATCCTGCTATTCGTCTCGAGGTTCTCTACAAAATCCAAAGAGGGATTTGCAGTGTAACTGATCCTGACTTGGCATCTCGATTGCAGTCGCTTATACATCGCCTTGACGTGGCTTTCCTCTTCCTTTTCTACAACTATTTTCATGGTAACTGCTCCGACGAGCTTTTTCTCCTGTGTTCCGTTCACGTGAATTTAAACATTTTACTAGATTGGCATCTAGGTCCCACTGTTTTACCATTGAAATAGTTTAATGTAATCACTACATCTACTTTATATTTCTTTTCTCGCACTTCCTGCCTGTCGATTTCCCTTCCGTTTACTTGTTCTGCTGATGGTTACAATTTCTAAAACTTTAAATTCAACGTCAGTTCCTATCTTCTATCTTCTTGAATCTCACTCATCTTTTAAACCCTTCCTCAATACCCAGTGTACCCAGTCTTTGCTCTCACTGCAACTCCCTGCACGTTAATGGCGGTCCTACTTTGCATGGAGTGAAATGATTATAGACAATTAGATATATTTATATATATTTACATATATAAGGTGATTGAAAATTAACTTCCTATTTTACGATACATATCATTTACTTATTGACTATAATTTTCACAAGAAATGGATATGAGAAGAAAGCGTTTAGCATGAAGTTTTATTTAAAATTCGATGTGGAAACCAGATTTTACTACGAAATTCTCGAGCCACTCAGGAATTGCGTCAATAGATTTCACCAGAAATTCATGTGGTACGGAAGGCATAACTTCTTGTATTCACCCTTCAAGTCCTTCCAGAGCCTTGATTTGGTATAGTAGATTTACTGTTTTAAACATCTCGAAAGATATAGTCACAGGCTGTTAAGTCAGGATTCATGGATATTTTTTATCGATTCAACCCAAGCAAAGCAAAAATTCTACTATTATATTTGTAGAAGAGGCTAATGAGAGTGAAAGAGAATGAAAATTCTTTACATGGAACCAGAAACACAATCCTAAACAGGATAAATAAATCTCTACTTTTGATGAAAAGACAGGGGAGGCGAGTAAACCTGGTTACAGGCTAATATAAAACGCATAGGATTCAAGCAGATTTCAACATCAAACTTTGGAGTAAAAAAGTATTTCTTATGCTGAGAAAAAATACGGTAGTTTCGCTGATACTCCTGAGACTATTAAGTCTTTATTTACTGATATTTTAGCTTTGTGTCAGACTAGACTACGATTATTAAATACAAATTGACAAGAACACTTGTATAGTAACAACTGATCCTGAAGTTTGTTAACAACTTGACTCGTTTCAAGCTCATACGAGCATAAAAAGGTTAACAGCGAGTTTTCGAAAGTTATGTTTTGGACGCGTTTATCAGTTAGTGTTTATAAAATGCACTTTCGTTAAAAACCACATATACACATCTAAGCCATGGAAGTGACCCTGTTGTAAGTGACTACTGAGCTTTATATTAGTTGAACTGTTTATAGAACAACTCAGCTAGGTTTAATAAATATCTACTAGCGACGCCAATGAGCTCGATCCTCACTTTGTGTGCTTTTATCTTGTTCTTGTGTCAGACTTAGCTAAGTAAAGATACGATAGGTACAGAAGTGGGAATTCGTGTCGGAACGGATGATTTAGAAAAATGAATGCATACCTCAAGTATGTGTTCCTCAAGGGAGAGAACTGTGGCAGCGTCTTGTTACTCGCTGGCGTGAACAGGAAGATAAAGAAAATTAATACTGACGGAGAAATTAAAGAATGAATGTGAGATGAGAAAATGAGTTGCAGAAGAAAAATATTGATGAGGATTAATGACGTAAAGAAAGAAAGAAAGAAAGAAAGAAAGAAAGAAAGAAAGAAAATGAATGGATAAAAACAGTAAAAAATAAAGAAAGGCTGGTTAAAAAGGAAGAATACAAGGAAACAAGAAGAAATGAATAGTAAGTGAAAAAGAAAACAAGAAATTAATGCAAGAATTAAAAACAATGAAAGAATAAAAAAAAAGAACCGCTGGTAAAAGAAAAACGTAAGAATGCAATCAAACAGAAAGAAAGAAAGAAAGAAAGAAAGAAAGAAAGACGTGAAAAGGTGAGTAGAAAATAGAAAGTAAAAAATAAAACATGATGGTTAGAAAGAAAGCAACAAAAAAGAAAAATAAAGCAAAACAGTTGTGGCTAAAAAAGAAAGAAAGAAAGAAAGAAAGAAAGAAAGAAAGAAAGAAAGAAGAATAAATGAAAACCAAGAAATAAATGCCCTGAAAGAGAAAAAAATTAAGAAGGAATCAAAGTGGGTGGATTGAAGACAAAAAAAGAATTCTCTGTGCAAGACGATTTACCAGTGAAAAGGTGGAATGAAATGAGATGTAGAAGAAAGAAAATCAAAATCAAAGAATTCCAGAAAAGAAAGTATAGCACGAGATATTCGTGAGCAAAACAGTTACGAAAAAGAATTAAAACAAAATAAAATAGAGCTAATAAAAGAATTAAAAAGTAAAATCCCAAAACAAAACTAAAAATAAAAAAGCAAATTAAAAATAAGAAAAAGGCTAAAATAAAATTAATACGTATATATATATATATATATATTTGTAAAAATGGAAAGAAGGAAGAAATATTCATAAAAGACGAATTCATTCACCCTCAGAAAAAGAATAAAAAACAGAAACAGAACAAAAAGAAATCGAAGTAAATAAATAAATACCATTTCTTTTTCGTCTAAGAGTCGGATTATTCCCAGTTCAGTGGCGTCCTTCCCTTCCCCTGATGCCTGTCCAAGCAACAGTATCTCTTGCTTGCAAATATTCCCATCATATTTATACGATCAACTGCATGTCTGCGATAAGCGAATCTTTCTATGCAATTTTCATGGCTCCTGTATCGAGAGATAGACACGAGTCTGTGGCTCAAGACAGATTAGCCTAGACTGGCACAAGACAATAACCATTGTGCTTTCTGTAAAGAACCAGCCAATTTCTTAAATTTCCATTACAGCAGATGTTTAAAATAAACATTTTTTACGAGTTACTATAAAGAAACCTTCATTAAAACAAGCGAAGTTAGGTGAGGTAAATCTTTCTGTAAGGTAATTCTTTCTGGTCCAAGAGATGACATAAAGAACCCATTATGGCATAAAGCGTGATTAAGTGCCTAATTAGAGGTAGAGGCTTTAACTTTCTGACACCTATCAGATGTTCCGCCAGATCTGAGGTTAGCTGAACGGTTATCAGTGGGGAAAGAGTTATAGACGAAGCAAGTTCAAATTCCAGCTAAATTTTTTGCATCTACTTCCGCACAAATACCCTTCAAAAAGACATGAATCTGCTTTTTACTTTCCTAGCTATAGATTAAATAGCAGGTTAAGCGGATCTCTCTGGCCTTGGACGGCTATCAGTTTAAGACAAAGATTATTGAATTTAAAACAGTAGAGAAATCAATGAGAAACCACTCCATTGTTTTTCCCAAGAAAAACATTGCAAATCAAAGTTAAGAAAGAAAAGAAATCAATGAAGAAGCGAGATCAAATTATGCCATGAAGGGACACGGAGATTTAAAAGTAATTGACGCCATGAAGGGACACGGATTTTTAAAAATAATTGACGCCATGAAGAGACACAGAGTTTTAAAAATAATTGACACCATGAAGAGACACAGAGTTTTAAAAATAATTGACACCGTGAAAGGACACGGAGTTTTAAAAATAATTGACCCCATGAAGGGACACGGAGTTTTAAAAATAATTGACACCGTGAAGGGACACAGAGTTTTAAAATAATTGACGCCATGAAGGGACACAGAGTTTTAAAATAATTGACGCCATGAAAGGACATGGAGTTTTAAAAATAATTGACGCCATGAAGGAACACGGAGTTTTAAAATTAAATGACGCCATGAAGGGACACGAAGTTTTAAAAATAATTGACACCGTGAATTGACACGGAGTTTTAAAAATAATTGACGCCATGTAGGGACACAGAGTTTTTAAAATAATTGACGCCATGTAGGGACACAGAGATTTAAAAATAATTGACACCGTGAAGGGACACGGAGTTTTAAAAATAATTGACGCCATGAAGGGAGACAGAGTTTTAAAAATAATTGACGCCATGAAGGGGCACGGAGTTTTAAAAATAATTGACACCATGAAGGGACACAGAGTTTTAAAAATAATTGACGCCATGAAGGACACGGAGTTTTAAAAATAATTAACGCCATGAAGGGACACGGAGTTTTAAAAATAATTGACGTCATGAAGGGACACAGAGTTTTAAAAATAATTGAATGAAATAAAAGAAAAGGCACGTCAACTCTTGTAAGATAGAACTTGGAAAAACGGTATATAACATTTTATGTATCAATTTTTGGAAAAAAACTATGACAATAAGGGAAAAAGTCTACTTGACGAAGAAGTTGGTTTTCTAAGCGCTACTTAGATGTGGCACAAGGCCGAAAGTATGTGGTATCCACTGAAGATCAAACTCACTACTTCGTTGTTTTACCTCAACAACATTACACCACATCGGGAATCAGAAGTTTTTTTTCATGCGCAGAAGTAATTGCATGGACGTAAACATCACTTTCGTCCGATGATGTATTAAAAAACAAAGCACGTTACTCAAATATTTTGCCATAGCCTTTTCTCTTCTTCTAAAATAATTTACATAATAGCTGTATTATGATGCTTTATTTATATATAAAATTTATTGTCTAAACATATGCTTTTTATGCCTAAAATGCGATTACAATTTCGATTCGGCGACAATGTAGTTAAGACTTATTCACAAGTGATGTCTGAGAACTAACAATTTCGGCCATACTTTTAGCCATTATGGAATTAGAGACAAATGATGAAAGTTACACACATATTTTAAGTTTAAATTATTTTAAATTCGGCATTCATACTTCAAATGAGACAGACTAACAAGCCTTCTGGGACACATGATAAGGTCTCAAAAAAAAAAAACAGATTAAGAGAATAAAACATTAAAGAACCTAATTAACAAGTTTGAGTGACAGAAGAGAAAAACAAAGATAAAAGGTCAAAGTTACTTGGAGCAACACTAGACAAGAAAAAGTGGAGGGCCATGATCCCCGACGTATAGAGTTTGTTCGTTATTTGGACGCGCAATATTGATGCAAACGATCAGTCAGGCAGTGCCATACGTGATACACGATCATTTCACGAAAGAGACATGACTGGCTGGGCAGAAGATTTTCTCGTAGTAGATTGCCATTACTTTCTGCTGTAGACTGGCTGCCAACAAAGTCTATAGGATTCAATCTGCTCTGATAGCTGTAGGGAGGAGCGACTGATTTATACCTTTCTCAAGGGTATTTGCGCGCATGTGAATGCAACGAATTTGACTGGATTTCGGACTCAGTACTCCCATTTCTCATTCCAAGCCGATATCTACTGAACCACAATGCACGTCTTACATAAACAATACGCGTCTACTATACAGAATTCAAATTAAATGTTCAGAAATCAGAAGCTAAACAAGTTCTTCAGTTTGGGAACAAGAACTTTACTTGTATTAATAAATAAAGTTGAACAAAGTAATACAGATGTACGCCGCTTCGTACATAAAGGTATGTGCGTGTGTTATGGATCAGAATGAGAACTCGAGAGACGAGTTCAAATTTCACTCAAGTACATTAGATTCACTTATGTGTAAATACCAGTGGGAAAAGCATGAATTAGTTTACCTCCCTTCAGCTATAGGTTAGATAATAAGACTTGTACTTGGAAAATAATTGTTATTCTCAAAAAATTGTTAATGCAATATTCACTTGAAAGAATATCTTTCGGCTTGAAATAATCTACAATATTATAACAAGTTTTAAAAAACAGATCGATGAATCAATATTACATAAAATGTGAAAAACGTATAAATGTGTTATAAGTTTTTCCCTAAATTTGACAATGGCCAGAAAAAATTAGACAATATTTACACTAATTACATTCAGACATGCGCACTCTTACGTCAGAATAATCCTCCCCGGCCGTTTGAATTGGTTTAGTACGCAAACCGAGTCAAGAGAATTGTCAATGATTTTATCTCGATCGGATTTTATGAGTGCATAGAGAGTCAAAATTAAATACACTCTAATTAGTAGATTGCTGGAAAGAACAAATAAATGAAAATTTTAGGAATCAAGTGCCACTTCGCCGTAAGTTAAGGAATTCCAATCATAAGCTTATTAACATAAGTCGATTTTTAAATCAGATACTTGGACAGGTCTAGATAGTTGGAGTATAATAAAACCACACACAAAATATTTTGTGTTAAATTTCGATTCCATTTGAGGAAATGCAATTAAAATTAAATTAATTAATATCTCAGAGATTGTTGCAGTGTTAAAAGCCTGATTATTTGATACTAAGAAATAAAGTGAATATAAACGATTTTAAAACTGAGATTAATATTTATTTAAAATACTGAAAAAAAGTAAAAGTACACATATACAGGGTTCGATGGGTAAATTGTCGCCAGTTTATTTTTTTAAATTTCGTGCATGTGAGGTTTTTGTCGTTGATTGTGTCTACTGAAAAGTATAATAGAATCAGGTGAGCACCGTCTGTGAGAAAAAAATCACTGTGACGCAATTCATTCCGCCAGAAATTTGGAAACAGCATGTTTTACTGCTTGGCATTCGCGCCGGAAGCTCCAATACAAACTCCTCAAATTGTTTGGGTGTCATTCCATGGATAGTGCAGGGGATTCGGAAAGAGTTAGGTGAATCTAATGGTGATTACGAAGGTACGGCAACTCGGAAAACTTGCTCAGACTCAGCTATGTTTTCTAAAAGAATTTTGTGCCTTGCCACACAAGCAGAAGAATCCAGTCATCGCTGTGAGACAATTTCTGCGACCACGTCAACCCTTACATATGGCCACCTAATTCCTCAGTTTGCAAACCTCTAGATTATTATGTGTGGAATGCATTTGAGCAAAAGACCCTCAAAACTCCTTGTAACTCCAAAGATGAACTGAAGGTAAGGAACTGAAGGTCAGCACTTACCAACTTAAATAGGGAGACCGCCCAAAGGAGATGCAGGAGATTTCGAAGTCGTCTGGAGGCCATGGTTAAAGCCAATTGCGATTTTATTGAATTTAATTTCCTCTCTAGTATATCAAGATATTTTTGTGTAATTTTGGTAAACATGTCTGTTAAGACGAGTGTTAGTGTTATTTTCATTTCTGTGTAATTTAGCCGAAAGTTTATCTATTGCATCCTGTAAGTGTTATAAGAAATAACATGCTTTATAAATTCTACTTTAAAATAAATTGTCTACGTGGAGTTAAGAAAGCCAATATCGATGCATTCAAATCAAAGTTATGTTAAGATCAATTAAAATCTATTTTTTTAGTTTCTTTTTTTTTCTAAATGAAATTTTTTCATAATGAAATCAGTAAAACCATTTAGGAATCATAACCATTTCCTAATTAATTTTAACCCATAGTTTTATTTCGAAGAAAAACTAAGAAAGGGCAAAAACCAACGATTTCACGTTTATCTTGAATGAACCGGAATTAAATTTCATGGGTAATTATTTGCCTTTAAACCGTTATATGAGTATGCGTTTTGTTTTTATTTACATAGGAATGTTTTATGAAATATAAGGTTAAAGATAAGATATTAATTGTAAATATTTTAATAAGTAAGATATAAGTTGAAAATGTAGTTTAATTTATTACTATTTCCTAGAGTAATATTTTTTCAAACGTTTTATTCAAATGTTTGAAGAAAAACGTAATACAGTTGAGTAAAGTAAAGATGCTTGCTCTCATCTTGGATCATCTCGTGCTAATTTGTTTTCTTGTATTTATAGACTATGGGGATTTTAAACCCAGGATTAGATTTTACAAACATAATTGTTAAGTCAAAAATAGATAGAGATAACGCTAAAATAAAACACATGACACATAAAAGACACACTGAAGGTATTAAAAAGCTTGTCTCTTTAGGAGTTGATGACAAGAAAGGCGCCCAGAATACCATATAATATTTTTTCAAGCGATAGAAACTGAGACTAGAAAGTACCTGATTCATAAAGCAGTTCCAACTACAGGTGACAGAAGTGTTGTTTTAACAGAAGAAGCTTTTAGTATTTTGGAAGAATTTGACTGCATATACAACTTTAAAACTGTTCTTCTGGAAAACATAAATATAAACACTTGTCTTGTAACTGCTGTGGAGAAAAAGCTTAATTGAAAACTACATACAAGTGACTCTTCGTTACATTTCATTCTACCAATCAGAGCTGTTTTTAAATATGTTGATGGTACAACAGAAAGCACGACTGCTTATAAAAGCACTAGAGAGATTGAGCGAGACATAAAAGCAGACATAAGAGAACTGACAAGACAAAACACCTGATCTTCAACAGGATGTATAAAATCCAAGAATGGAACAATCATATTGGAGAAAGAAGAAATACTGCAACGATGGGAAGCATATATAAAAGATCTTTTCTACTACAAAAGAGGCCAACCGATAATACACAAAGATGAGGACGGACCGGAAATATTAAAGTGGAAGCTGCAATGGCCAAACTAAATAGAAACAAAGCAGCTGAATCAGACAGCATTGTAATAGAGCTGCTGATATCCTTGGAAGAATTCAGCATAGAGAAAATTACAGAAATAATGAATGAAATGGATAATATTGGTGAAATATCAGAAGACCTAAGCAAGTCAATTTTCATAGCACTTCCTAAGAAGCCAGGTACAAACGAGTGTGAACGCCACCGAACAATTAATTTGATGAGCCACATTACAAAACTGATCGTCCAAATCCTGATGAATAGAGCGAGAAGCAGAATCAGGCCAGAGATAGGACAAGAACAGTGCGGTTTCGTCAAAAACAGGAACAAGGAACGCCATATTCATGATTAGGATGCTCTCTGAAAGGGCAATACAAATGAAGAAGGACGTGTTCCTATGTTTTACCGAGTATGCAAAGGCGTTCGACAAAATACACCACAAAGAATTGATGAAGATGCTCAGCAGCCTCGTCATATTTGGGAAAGGCATAAGAGTAATCAAGAATCTCTACTGACTGCAAACCGCCTGCATACGGACAGGTAACGAATTCACAAGATATACAAAGATGAAAAGGGGCGTATGACAAGGATGTGTCTTTTCACTGGATCTATACAACTTGTCTACCGAAATTATTCTGATATGTTATGAGAGGATTCGTCATCGGAGGCCACAATTTGAACAACATAAGGTATGCAGGTGATACAGTGCTGATAACAGACACGGAAAAGAAATTACAAGACCTCCTACAGAAGATAGCTGAAGAGAATGGCAAGAAAGAACAAAAAAAAACTGCAAGAAAATCGAATGCATGGTCATCAGCAGAAAGTGCACCTCAAAATGCCAAATACAGGTGGGAATACTAAATTCAAGCAGGTACAGAAGTTTCAATATCTGGGAAGTATTATAACAGAAGACGGAAAGTGCAATACAGAGATCCGAAGACAAATTGGCATGGCAAAGGACGCGTTCTAAAAGCTGAGTAAAGTGTTTTGAGACAGGAAAATTTCACTAGAAACAAAGAAAAGAGTACTGGATTGTTATGGGATGTCTGTTCTACAATATGGAAGTGAATGCTGGATAATATCATCAAAGATGAAGGAAAATCTTGAAGCAACTGAAATGTAGTTCTACAGAAGGATGCTGCGAATATCATGGATCGAGCATGTGAGCAATAATGAAGTTTTGGAAAGGATGGAAACGAAAAGGACATTAATACTGAGCATCAGGAAAAAAAGCCAGCTAGAGTTCCTGGGACATGCAATGAGGAAAGAGGGATTGGTAAACCTGATACTAACAGGCCACATAGAGGGAAAAAGAGACAGGAGGAAACAGCGGTAACATATTTGAAGAGCCTGAGCAGGTGGATGACAGAACGAGGGTTGCGTGGTGTAATAGGAGAAAAACCACCAGGGATAGGGAGACGTGGAAAGCCATGATCGCATATGTCCTGAAAGAACAAAACACATAGAAGAAGAAGAAGAAGAAGAAGAAGAAGAAGAAGAAGAAGAAGAAGAAGAAGAAGAAGAATGAAAGGGATTATCAAGATTCTACACGAGTATAATTTACGAAAATCAGTGTCCCCATTGATAATAAGAACTAATATGAATTAATCAATTAATCCAAAAATAGAATTTGTGAACCTGTAACCACTGAAAAATAAAATCCAAGCATCTCTTATAACACAAAATTAGAGTTGCCTGATTTTCTCTCACATTCTCAAAGTTTTGAAAAAGCAGTGAAATAAATATCTGAATCTTGTTTATGAATTTGAAGCAATACATAGACACATTCTTACAAAAAATATCATCAACTAAGCGCTTCTTTTGTTTGTAAAGGCCTTAACATTGAAACTTTTGATGATATGATCATACAAATATTTGGATTCAATTAGTTTTCATGCAATATAAATTGTATTTCTTAAAATAGCAAACATCTTTGAGTTACTGTTGAAATAATAACATTTTTCAATCAAATATTGCAAAAATGAATGATGTTTGCAACGCTGATTTTATTGCATTTTCTCAAAAGGGGTTTAAAGTTAAGAATTCAAAATTTAGTGTGAGTTTTAAGTAATTAAATCCCAATTATCTAAAGTTGATTCGGAGAAAACAGTTTAAAATTGATTCACCTTATCATGTAAGGTGACAAAATTAATCAGTTTCGAGTTACAGGCCAGCGAATGACAAGCCATTAGTGGATATGTAGAGAAGGGATGTCAATAAAAACACGTCGTGAAGAGGTCAGTGTAGTAGTCGGAGCGAATCGGAAGTCAGCGGATGAAGAGAGAAACGATTAGCGTAAGAAAATCAGTGATAAGATAATTCGCTAAAAAAAATTCCAGATCGGTCCGTTAGTCTGTCGTGAGAAAAATTATTAGTAGCAAAGATGAGCCAAATATCACCCACCCATCTAGTATCTATCAAGTAGATTCGGGAATAAGTAACACAGGATGAAAAGCATTCGTGTTTCATTTTCCACTGTGAGATTTGGGTCATTCCTAGTTTTAGGTCGTACCGATCCAAATGAAAATCGAAAAATGTAAGGTGATTTATCCAGTCAGTGAAAGAGACATGTAGTTATTTGTTTACATCGAGTGGAAGCAAGAAAAATTAAAAATATATTTTAATCCATGCTTATATTTTTAGGCGTTCTGGTGCAGTAGATATCGGCTTAGAACGAGAAATCAGAGAACCGAGTTCGCATTCCAGTTGAACTCGTTGCATTCACTTACAAAAGGTATTAATCCGTCTCTTCCCTCCAACTATGCTTTAAATAACACGGCAGATTGGGTTCCATAGCTTTGAATGGCAACCTACTGCAGGAAAATACGCACAGTCATATCTCTTTCGAGACATGATTACCCAAGCACTTAACTAATTGACTTTTATATCCTTTAATAAAAATCTATTAGGATTATTAACGAAGGAACACTGCTTAAAAATCCATTATTAAAAATATCGGTTTAAACTTACAAATAACTTTGCAATTTTTTAGCAATTATTTAGTTTTGTACACATGCGCCAGTGTAGAAAAGATATAGATCTATTATAATCTTCCATGTGGAAGCTGCAGAGATGACGTCTTAGCAATGAAGACAATCGGTCCTAGGGCAGGAAATATTGAATGAAAGTCATTGAAAGAGTGTCAGTCTAGATTCTATCAAATAAAATAAATGGTAACTCTGTCAGGTCAGGCATGAGAGACTGATAACAAGTTGGGGTTTCATTCACATTGTTTCCTCTTTCATTGTTTTCAAATTGTTGGCCTTAATGTCTTACTTACTCCCCAGATTTCTCCCAGGACGGCATTAGATTTCAATACCGAAAGGGACTCTTCTAAAAAAAAACTTATTCTTTCTCTTGTGTGGATCTTCTTTCTAAACCATAAAGCGCAAAACGCTGCTAGTACTTCCATAAACGATGAAGAAATAAGTCGGCATAACCTACGAATCAGGCAGAAAAAAAGCTATGTCCGGAGAACATGTAATGAAGTATTTTCATTTTCCCACATTTCTCTTTAGTCCTAACGTCTTTTGACCAGCCTTCTATTGTATTTTAGCAAAAGGTTTAGAGCATATATATTCTTCATCGGCTATCAAATTATCATACCTTTAGTTGTTCTGGAATGAAGTGTTGCTATAAATTTTCTTATTCTCGTCTCAAAGCTATTGACTCTCAAGGTCTTGTTGCTTTTGCTTGAGTGGCAAGTACTTTTTAAGGGGTGGTGTTGTACGCCCCACGTCCAACCGGTTTAGAATTCAAACTTATCCTGATACTAAACTGGTTGTCAACTATGGATAGAATGTTCAGTCTACCCTACTACTTAATCAATAAAAGAAGTGGGGAAAGATGTATTCATACCTTTATTAAGCGAAAGCGAGCGGAATGGTTTCGGCCTGAATTCGAACCCATTTCTACGCAGGTAAATTTCTTCTTTTTTTTAAAACACGTATTTTAAAATTAGTTTTCACAAGTTCCCGTATACTTCAGTTAATTTGTATAGCAGCATTTTAATCGCTTCCTTCTCTGACTTTTATTTTAAACGATTTGAATCATTATGGGTGATGACGTATTTTCTGAAGTCTGTGATTAGATTTTCGCGTATAAATTCTTAAAATTAAATTTTTTTCAAATTGTATTGCTGTAGTATATTCCCTTACAGAAAGTGTCTTCTCGCCACCTGGCTTCATTAATATTCTGGAATAGTCCCCTATCTTCACAACAAAGACACTGCCACCTAGAGACTACAATGTAAGGGAGATAACTGTAGTCCACCGAAAATATGAAAACATTACAGACAAAATACTTAGTATAATATATAGATAAATAGCCGAAAAAAGAGCATGCAACAGGCGAAACGTCGTAAAAATATCAATAAATATGACGTAAAAGACCAAACTATGTAAGTAGTTACAATAACTCATCTCATATATATATATATATATATATATATATATATATATATATATTGTCATCCGCAGACAGATCTGTTTCACAGCTCATCAGTGCGGTTAGACTCCGATTGCTTTTTAACCCAGGATTGAAACCCGACCGAATTGGCGTCAGTCGGCGATTCTACTTCTGGGCTATGGGTGTTCGGTGGAAGAAGGCAGACCTTTTAGCGCATATATTATCATTATACGCGCCCAATAGCCAGAGTGCTCTAATTCATTTTATTGAATGAGCGATGCGTACACGCCAGAGCAGCTACTGTTTTTCAAAGTCTACCATTGTTCCAGAGTGCTCAATCAGGGTGTAAGTTTTTTTTTTTTTTTTTTTATTTATTAATCGCGCAGATTGTATCACTTTAAGCGTTATTTTTAGTGGTTACTCATATTTGAGTATACTCTCTTTATATTATGAAACAGTATATTTATTTATATTTATTTGGATACTGGGATTAAGACCAAGCGTCCATAGTCTGTTTATTATTCATTTATATTCGTCTACTGACCTGAATATTCGAAATATATTAAAGAAAAACATGCACTCCTCAGCATTCCCATTTCCTCTATCAACCGTCAGTAGATCCGACGTGATTTATACCAACTTGGCCATGGAAGGCGTCGCTATTCAATTAAGGGTGAATAGTGCCTTATAAATGCGAATACTTTCTAGATTCTCCAAAATTCATATCTACCGCCTTTCGTATCTAAATGAAATTCAAGCAATTACTAAAGAATGATTTTTTAAAAATTTTATTAATACGATAGATCTTATCACTTCAAGCGTCATTTTTATATTTGAGTAGACGCTCCGTTTATTAATTTTTCTTTATATTTATTTATTTATTTAAACCGGTAGATACAAATAAATAAACCGTTTAATAAGTACATGAAGCGTTAACTCAAATGTTGAATTTAAGAAAAAAAAAAGACTTTTTAACCTTGAATGGAAAGCAAAGAGTCTAACAAGAGACCAAATTGCCTTACACCATTGTGCAAATTAATTGCAACAAAACGAATAATGTTTTCTTAGAATGTTTCACACTTTCCGTGATCAGGTATACGCCCTCTCTTGGCGTATTTTTCTCTTTCAACAGCATTTTCCTTTACGTTTCGACTGATGGGTCCTATTTGTTTCTTCATTGAGATGACAAGACTGACAGTTGAAAGGCTTACACCAACAATATTTACGATTTCTCTGTAAGGCTTGTCTGTATGTCCGCACAGCATTACAATTTTTGTACGCTTCCTGGGAGTAATGTCCATTGCAGACGATGGCCATAGGACAAGTAATCGATAGTCAAGACAATAGTTTCTAGGTGTGATAAAAATATGATGCAATCAGAGATGAAGCAATATTATTCAACATCAAACAAAGTGTAATCATACACCCCTAAAATCGATTTATATTACTGCACACAAGAGCGTATGACCTAATCTGAGGAAAAAATAGAGATCGATTATACCCGGTCCCTACAGTGGATCTAAAACTGACCCTGTGGTGAAAGAAAAGAAACTAAAGTAGTTGTTTCAATTAATTTGCACAAGGATGTATTTCAGTAGTGTCCATTATATCATAAGTAACAACACATGAGCGACAAACAATATGAGTTTCGAATTTCTAGTTTCACTGCTGATGCCTCTCATTACGCATAGAATCAGCAAAGCGCTTGCTGATTCAGTCGCTAGAACAATCGAAGGAACATCGTTCTGAATTGTCCCAGACAGTGTCAATCGTCTTTAAGGCGCGTAAATCAGGCACTTCAAATATATGTTTTCACTATTGTTCACCTAATATAATGCCTAAGAGCAACTCATGGTATATGATTACAGAATAAGTATGTTGCAAATGAACAAGGGTTGTATATTAAGAGGATATATAAAACAGATAACTGTTGACCCTCGACTTGAAGAGGTTAAGATTGTAGTTATCCGGTAAGCATCTTCTCGGGAGACTATTTCACATTACAGTTTTTCTAGGGGAGAACCTGTATGAGTAAAACTTCCTCTTTACTAATGGAATTTGACGGGAATGAGGATGAGACGGCCCTGTGTACATGGCATAGCGGGCTCTAACTGAGAACGCTTGGACTAGTTCTTCAGAACATCTGCCATGACTTTCTTTCGTCTCTTGCAATCGCTGCAAACAAAATCTTCCATGTTATTGAACCCATAGTTGGAGGAATATAGATATATGCCTTTTTCACAAATGAATAAACGAAACAGAATAGATCAGAATTTGAACTCGGCACGTAGCTCCACTTTGCACGCCGATAACCGTTACGTTATGAATTATTGTTATTTAAATATAAAATAATATTCTGTATATTATAATGTATAATTCTGTCGTAAAAAGATAGGAGATTAAAAAGATAGAACTTTAAAAAGCAGAATAACATGCATAATAAGTGACAAAAATAAAATTATTGTAAAGATTATCAATACCGCTTTGCTTCCCGACTAAGATGGTGAGATTACGGAGTTCAGAAAGTAATGGTGTTTTACCAGAAAGTATAAGTTAAATTTATTTACATATTAGGGTGTTCGGAAATCACGTTTAAAAAAAAAAAAACATGGGTTTTTTTCCAACAAACTTTGAAAGTTTTCCACATTGTTTTTTTCATGTTTCGTTGAGCGAAACAAATAAAAGTCTGTGGACGCTAATCTGGGGAATACTAAAGCTAGGAAAGAACCCTCAATCCTAGGGATCTTATTTTGTCTTGGGTTTCTTTTTAAAGAGTGTCCCTTTGAAAAGTCAATATAGCGAGTAACATCGTTTCCTGTTTACCAAAGCTGGACAATTTCCACATAATGTTTCGTTTATCCGATCAAGTTTCCGGCCAATAAATATCTGCAGTGAGGGTCCTTCCATGCTCTACTGGCTCGTAATGGACGACCCTTTTCATATACCACAAGACTCAAAGCAAAGAATTTTGTTAAATGAGCCCAGGTTTTTGTATTGGCACAAGTTTCTTCCTGTGTGATAAGTACTTTTTTGTTTTCTGGTGACATGCAAAACCAGTTTTCAGCACCTATAACAATGTGGTGTTAAAATGAGATATTGGCATTCTTTATTAAAAGACTGCTGTAGACTGTGGAACATTGTGTTCGGATCTCAAGCAAAAGTTTATGGGGAACGCAAAATTCATCTTTCAATGTTTTCCCAATTAAACTCTGCAAAGTATTATAAACAACACGCTGTCGGATACTGTGGTTTTCAACGTCGGCCTTTAGAATCAAAAATGGATCTGAGAAATATTTTAAATGGGCCTGGAATTTCCAGTAGTGCTTATGTAGGCCAGAACATTTTCTAACCCCAAAAATGCGGACCACAAGGAACAAAATGTTGAAAATCACTGGGATAGAAAACTTGGTAAAATAATCCTGTGTGCAGTTTCTACCATTCAACTTTGGTTTTACCTTGGTTGGTTGACTCATAAACAAAAAGAAAAATCTCAACAAATTATGCAATACTTATTTCGATAAACCGCATTGCTTAGAACGATTACTTCGCTACCTGTGTAAATATAAAAACAGTCTTAGTTGGCAATAGTATAAGTGACAGATGGCTATAAATAGAATTTGTTGATTATTTACTGATAATTTTTCAAACAATACACTGACTATTATTTGCGTTACGTGGCAATAATTATAAGTAAAATGACGCAATAAGATAAGTAACCAAGGAATCGTTTTAAGTTCTCTGAATATCGGTTCCATAAAAAATATATTATTAATTTCCGATCACCCTAATCCATTTCTTACAATCACCAATGGTGGGTGTTCTTTTAAAAACTGGGGTTTAAAATGCTGGTTTTCAAAGAAAGAACTCCCTTTTTGGAATACTGGTGCAACACCATCTCCCGACCGCATTTGACCTTGTGTCACACTAAGCTAATGCTAGTAAATGTCCATAACGCTGATGCTAGAAATCTTAAAAACTAAGATTTCTTTATCGATTTTTGCTTATGAAAAAAAAAAAACGCAGACCGAAGCGAAAAACGGAACGAAGAGAAGGAGAGAGAGAGAAAAAGGTTCGAACGCGGATACGTAATCTTAGAAGACCCTGGCTGTAAACAGAACTCTCGCTACTTCCATTACCGTCCCTTATTTTTCAACCCTCCCAATTCTGCTTTCCTTATTTACTTAATCCAAACAAATTTCCCTTCATCTTTATTCCATCGGGTCAGTATCTCGCTTTTCAAACTCCTTTGTCTATTTTTTTTCTCCATATTCCTTCATTTTTACCCGCTTCCAGTGCTCATTCCTTACTTCTTTAAGACCTTTTATCCGCCCGTTGGCTTATGGGATCATTACACTTTTCTTTTCCTTTCTTTTTTTTTTTTTTTTTGCTGTGTTTTTGTTTCAATTCCTTTCTTTCTTTCTTTCTCTCCATACGTCCTAACTGTTCGTCTGCCTGTCTTCGTCCATGCATATATAAAATCTACAGCGCAGTAATGGCGCCTGGACTACGTATCGATTATTTTGGTGCGAGTTGCCAGCCGAGGTCAAACATGGCTGCTGCTTCTAAAAAATGCCTGTCACGTTTCGTCAAGGCTTCAATATAAAAAGGACCAACAGACACACGCTCACACAGATATCCACATGAACGCACAATCGTGTACACGTGTCGGGCTGTTCAAAATGAAATAGTCGATATATTTAAACAAATGAGTTTTTTTTAACTTTTATTTTTATTTTTCCTCCATCAAGAAAATTCCCTCTCGATCTCTCTCAATTTTATCTCGATCTCTGTATGCATTTATTTATGTTGACGTCAATTCCCTGCCCAAGGAATTCTTTATTCAAAGAACTGATAAATTTGTTGAAAGTTTTGTAAATGTGATCCCCATTGGGGATGTTTCTGAATATAAAGAAAGGTTCCAAATGATTGTGAAAATTCGACTCTGTAGCACAACGGTCGAATAAATTGAATAGATACGTTAAGATCTTCCTATTCAAGCAATTCAATTCCAATAATATCAGATTGACCAATAATTTCGATTTTTCTTCTTCTTTAGAGAGGGTTTAGCATTAACTTTTAATATGACTTTACGAATTTAAGCGCAGTATTAGATTGGCAGCTAGGTTGCATCACTTTACAATGGAAATCGCAAAATGGAACCAGAAATTCTATACTAACAGTTCTTCCGGCGTCTTGCTTATCATTCCACTTCGATCTTCAAAAATTTAAGTGCAGTGTTAATCTTTATTGTCTATTTCTTTAATTCCTGTTATTTTATAGTTCTCTCTCCTTAAAAATGTTTTTTTCTCGTATCCTTTCAACCTCAGTAAAGCCCTTGAATCTTAGTAGCTCAATTGCCTTGTTTAGAGATTAAATGATTTATAAATAAAAACTTATCCTAATAGTTTAAAGATTGATTTTCGATTGCATAATGACCGTTGTGTATATTTTTAAAATTTCCTACATGTGCGTTGTGGTGCAATGGATGATAAATCAGAGAGAAGAGTTCGAATTCCAGTTGAATTCGTTGCATTCACTTACACGCAAATACCACTAGGAAAGGTATTAATTCATTTCTTCTTCCTCCAGTTATAGATTGAATAACGAGACATACTGGGTTCTATAATCTTGGTTGGCGACCAGTCTACCGCAGAAAGAAATGGCAAACTACTCCCGGAAAATCTTCTGCTTAGTTATTCATATATGGAAAGAGACATGATTACCAAAGCATGTATCATGTATGGCACTTAACTGGTTGAATCTACATAGGACTGTATTATAAAAAATATCATGGGGGTTAGGAACACCGAAAATGTTATTCTACATAAATTACTGGTAACTACATTTTCGCCTTAAATAATTTCGACTCACGAAATTTTTGTATTTTTGTTCTGGCTAAATTAGTTTTATTATTTCATTTTTAACAATTAATATTAATAGGATCTCCTTTTTGGAGGGGATTTCACCACCAAGCCGCTTCTTTTTGGATTTATATATATATATATATATATATATATATATATATATATATATATATATATAGTTCCTACCTTATTACACATGTACATACATACACATAAATATTTTATGTATGCATACTCTATATGAACCGTGGGTGTTAACTCACACATACATTCATATTCACACAGACTCGGCCGAAAAAATTACTGCTAATAACTAATTTTCGAATTGCCCCCAATTAAAATCAAATTACACACTGTGGAGCAATTACGGTACTAGTTTTATTTCTGATACATTGTCAGGGTTGTATATTTCATTTATTTGTCAATGCCGAAACCGTCTAAGGCTGAGAGTTTTTCTCTTATGTTCCTGCTGTTTTGTTTCAGTTTATTTTGTCCAGTGCCAGTCTTTCTTTATACTTTAATATTTCTACTCCTTCCATATTATTTTGTACTGTAGGTTTCTCTCTCTCATCGTGAAATAGTTCTCCAACATATCTGCACCATCTTTTGTGTATTTTATTTACATTATCTGTTCCTTCACTGATTTTATGCAACTATTTTAATCTTTTTATACTCTTCTGTACACTTTCTTTATTTATGATGCTCATCTATTTCGGCAAAATTTTTATTGAGCCATTCATTTTTAGGCTGCCTGCATTTGTTTCTAGTTTCTTCTTTTATTACTTATTTTTCTTATCCGTTTCTTGAAGTTGCAGGATAAACAACACTTTGGCTCGGTCATAGGAATTCTAATGAAAAGAGCAAGCAGCAAAAACAGGCCGGAAATACAACAAGAACAGTGCGAATTCGTAAAGGACACTGGAACAAGAAATGCAATATTTATGCTTAGAATGCTATCAGAAAATTACAATAGAATTGAAGTAAGACGTGTAACTGTGTTTCATCGAAGATGCAATGGCATTCAACCAAGTGCGCCACAAACACCTGACAGAGACGCTCGGCAATCTTTACATATTCGAAAAAGACCTTGGAGTAATAAAGAATCTGTACTTACAGAAAACTGCCTGCATACGGACAGGAAACGAGTTCATCAGATATAGAAGGATATAAATGGGTGTAAGACGAAGATGTGTCTTCTCAATAAATCTATTCAACCTATACAGGAAGATAATTTTGAGAGGTCTTACCAGGATTCGTCATTGGCGGTCGCAATATGAACAATGTATGACACACAGATGATACAATGCTGACAGCAAATACAGAAAAAAACTATAGGATCTCCTACAGGAAGTAGTTAAAGAAAGCGGAAATAAAGGACTAAATACAAACTTCAAGAAAAATGAATACATGGTAATCAGTTAAAAGAGGAGCCCAAAATGCAAACTAAAAGTTGATGATACTAAAATTCAAACAGATACAAAAATTTAAATACCTGGGAAGCGTTCTAACAGGAAGACGGAAAGTGCAATGCGGAGATCCGAAGGCGTATTGGCATGGCAAAGGATGCATTCCAGAAGCTGAGTAGAGTATTAAGAGGCAGGAAAATGTCGCTAAAAACAAATGGGAATACTGGATTTTTATGTAATGTCTGTCCTTCAATATGGTACCAAATTTTAGAACGACTTGAAGCAACCAAAATATGGTTGTACAGAAGGATGCTGAGGATAGTATTGACCAAGAACGCAAGCAACGACGAGGTTTTAGAGAGGATGACCACAAGAAGGAAACTGATCCTTAACTTCAGGAAAATATAGCTGAAGTTTTGAGGACATGCAATGAGGAAGGAGGGCTTGAAGAACCTGATGCACACAGGATGCATAGTGAGGAAGAAAAACAAAGAAAAGAAACGCATGACATACTTGATGGACTTAATCAGTTGGATGGTGGAGTGGGGATTGAGCAGGATAACAGAAGAAGGGGTATTAAGAATGACAAGTGACAGGGAGATGCGGAAGGCCATGATTGCCTACATCCTGAAGAGGCACGGCACATAGAAGAAGAAGAATTTATTGAAAAATATAAATCTGCGTAATTAGGTACTTTACAACAGGGATTGGCAAGTCTAGAGAGAAATGGACATATTTAGAAACAAGCTGCCAGGTATAACTGCAAAAAATAGTAGTATCATACAATCTAGAACTGGCAAGCTTTTGTAACCGTGTCATTTCTGTTCTTTTTGTTCGAAACGCTAAATGATGACTTATGCACCAGTGATTTGTTTTGAATATTTTAGATATTTTCAACCGTCTCAGTCATTATCAAGAACTGGATGTTCCCAGTATAGTAGACAAGATTTTGTTGGTTACATCCCGATAATTTCGCGATTACGGGGCGGTTAGAATTTAACCCTCTAGGGCCATTCGTATCATATTTGATACAGTATTTCCCTATAAGGAAACATTTGGTATTTCCCTATAAGGAAACATTTGGTATTCATTGACTGAGCAGTCAGTACTGCTTTCATTTGAAATTTATAAAATATTTCTCTTAAAAAATTTTTCAGGAAAATATTTCTTTCAAGGCTTGTTTTCATTTTATTCTATTAATAAGTAGTAATTAGTGGGGGATCAGTTTATTACTTCATGACAATAGAAAACCGATCACCCACTTTATGCCCAGTGGAAGCCTTAACCCTCTAGGGCCATTCGTATCATATTTGATACAGTATTTCCCTATAAGGAAACATTTGGTATTTCCCTATAAGGAAACATTTGGTATTCATTGACTGAGCAGTCAGTACTGCTTTCATTTGAAATTTATAAAATATTTCTCTTAAAAAATTTTTCAGGAAAATATTTCTTTCAAGGCTTGTTTTCATACTGTATCAAATATGATACGAATGGCCCCAGAGGGTTAAATTACTTAAGCATACATGTATTATTGAACTGAAAGTTAAGGTATGTATATTTATAGATATTATTGTAATTTTGTACTTATATTAAATATTTAAAACACTTTAAAATAACCACTCTTGTGGTTTGTGCTGTTTAATGACTGAGAGGGCTGAAATTATTCGTAAAACAAACAACAAAACATGAATTTGGACAGTTTTTCCGTATATTTGATAAAACTGTTTAACTGAATTCTTCCTGATAAAATATACTTCAAATTTATTTATAGAGTCACTGATGTAGAAGACGTCTTTTAGAAGTCGACTCAGACCGCATTAAATAACAAATAATATAATTAACATAATTATAAAAATTTGTAAATATATATATATATATTCACAAATATATATACTAAAGACAGAATACATTTCATGTTGATTTTTTTTCTTTTTTTGATCAAATTTTCCAAATTACGAATAATCCTTTTCAGGTAAAGCAAATTCCGTCAGAAACTGTCAACAGTTCATAATCTGAAGAAATATGGCTCAAGCTTTCGACTATCTTAAGTCATCATCAGGGATGGTAGAGACAAATGAGTTGCATCGAACTGGTGACTGGCTACTGTAGCAATATGGACAAAGTCTATGGTGACATAAGCGAGGTAAGATTTATGTGTATGTGTGTGTTTATTTTATTTATTTATTATTATTTTATATCCATTTGAGGACGTGAGCTCTTAAGTTATAATTGTTTTTATATATGGATGGTTATTTTAGTTGGTTTATTGATAATTTTGCTAATATTTTAGTATTATTTGTGAGTAGTTTGTGAGTAAATGTCTAATGTTATCATTAGTTGTCTTGTATATAGTTACAGATGAGGCTAAGCTTTAGATATCTTAAAGGCGTTCAACAGGTTTCGGCATGGTGAACCATAAGTTCAAGAGCAAAGGTGTCTATATATATATATATATATATATATATATATATATATATATATATATATATATATATTTCCAAGTGAAGAGGACTCAAGTTTTCTTTTATTTTGAGTGCTTTGCCATTTATTTTATTATAAACAGTGCTCAATATAATGAGTATTATAGAGCTTAATATAATATAATACAATTATATGGTTGATGACATAACCATATAATTATATATATATATATATATATATATATATATATATATATATATATACTAAAGTCAGCATGCTTTTTTGTTGATTAATTTTATTGATTGACTTTTCAAAATTATGACTAATCCTCCTCAGATAAGGAGGAAATTCTGTCAGAAATTGTCTAGTGTTTATTTCTAAAGAAATATGGTCCAAGTTATCGACTTTCTTAAATTATTATCAGGTTTGGTAGAGAAAGATTGTTGGTTTCGTAGATCTGTTGAATGAGACTGCGTAGGCGATGTGGGGCACGTGTGTGTGTGTGTGTGTGTGTGTGTGTGTGTGTGTGTGTGTGTGTGTGTGTGTGTGTGTGTTGATATTTTTCATACAACAAAAACAATTACAAATCCCGTGTCCTGAAATGTATATAATTTTAATTTTTAAACTGAAAAAAAAAACAAACTATACAACATAACGACCTACACATTTCACACCTCGCCTATGTTACAACACTCATTATCCACGTCACTACACTCGCTAGTTCTACGAAATTTACAATTTGTCTCTCCTACCCTGATGATGACTTACAGAAGTCGAAAGCTTGGGCCATATTCGTGAAAAAGATTTTTAAAAAGCCAGTCCTTACAACAGCGGTGATGTATGCAGATTGTACCAAGAAGAAAAGTTAGCCATAATATTATTTCCAGACCCAAATTAATGTCCGGATGTAAATACATAAGAAAATATATTTTAGGGTCATACAAACCCGGATGAAAGTGTTTACAATTCTTGAAAACTTCTGTCTTATTTTTAAATTTTAAACTTCCTGTCGTACGATCTGTAAATCCCTGTTATACGTTTGAAAAAAAAAATCGTTGGAGAATCAGTTGATACAAAACGTCTAAAAATACCGAAAGGTAAAAACCAAGGTTGCGTAATCAACTGACTTCCAAATGATAATATATATATATATATATATAAGAAAAAAAGAAGAAAAGTAAGAAATATACAAATATATATGAAAACATAAATGGGAAATGATTGAAAGAAAGAAAGAAAGAAAGAAAGAAAGAAAGAAAGAAAGAAAGAAACTAAAACTAAATATGAACGAAACTGGAAGATAAACAAAACAAAAAGTTACGGATGAAAAATAAATAAAAAGAACCAGTTAAAAAAATCGAAACATTGTTCGAATGATGGAATCCATGAATAAATAACCAAGCGAATGAATGAAATCATCAAAAATGCTCTTGGAAATCGATAGATCGATCACTGGAAGCGTTGGCGAATATATGTCGATGTTGTTTTGAAATTCTGATTGTCTGAATACCTGCGTCATCAAAATGAGTCGGGGCCGCCGTCGAGTCCCCCGACCGCAACATGGCCGCCAAAGATCAAGAAAAAAAATTCGATAGGAAAACTTATTTGTGCCCATCGATAAAAATGCACATAAAAGAACCAGAAAATGTGTTCCTTAGAGCATATAATATTTTTAAAAAGTGGGAAACATATATATATATATATATATATATATATATATATATATATATATATATATATGCATCTGTATCTTTTATATGGGTACATTCGTTATTTCTATGTACGTGCGCGCGTCAGTGTTCATCTGTAAGTAATATTTTTCGATATGTGTGTCCGTATTCGCATGTTATACATATATATGTATGCATCTGTGTGTGCATATCTGTGTGTGAATGTATGTGTGTGTGCGGGTGTATGTAGTGTGTCTGTGTGTCTGTATTTTGGCCCTATGATTATATATGTGACATTTTTATATATGATGATGAATCAATACGTTCGTAACATAACACATGACTATTAGGTGAAATTCAATCTGGCATTTTCACTATATAATGTTCGAAGTATGAAATTAGTATTAACATCAGAATTAGATGTGTTTAAAACAAAGAAAATTATTCTAAAAATATTACTTATATAAACAACTCGATTTTTACATTATTTGGCCAGAAACATATTGACCTACCTACGTTTGTTTAAGTGTGCAATGTACACACACACACTCACATACATACACACACAAATATATATATAAAAGCGTATATGTATGAATCACATGATATCTGTATATATGTGTACGATTCTCCTCTTTAATGTCTTTCATTTTTAACGCATGAAGACGAACTTATTTCCATGTTTTTCACACGTCTGGTTAATGTGTCCCGGACATGGAGCGATCGTGGTTATCTCCCCGTGTCAGGATGCACTTTTCAAAACAAAAACAAAACAGAAACACCCATTAAGAAAGGCATACTTTCAACGAAAAGAAATTCGAATGGGTTGGCCGTTTGGTTGACTGAAACTGATAAAGGACAGTCAGAATTAATGGACAAAATTCAGCCATCCACTGCATTTATCACTCGACTTAGGTCAAGGCGAACTAACCTTGACCAGAGACGTTGCCAACAGGTCCACGCAACACCCCATTCACTCCTGCCTCACCATCTCCTTTTATCTTTGTTATTGGCGTCTCCATGATGTGTTGCGACTTTTTCTTAGTCCACTAAAGAATTCTTTTATTTTCTTCGTTTTTTTCATTTTAACAAGAATTATGTGGCTGCAATGCATCCACTGTGTCATTAACACGGCGTTGTATTTGTCTTGTATGTTTATTATTTCTTTGTTACAAATGGTATTCCTCAACATTTTTCTCTCCTTTGTTCCTGACAAATACATACACATACGTACGCATATACGTGGATCGTTCAAAAAGTTCTAAGCCTCACCTAGAAAGAATTGAAGAAACAAGACAGTATTTTACTATTTTTTAGAATAGTCTTCCTTGAGATGAATGCCCTGGGTTCAACGGTACTGAAGCATTGCAATTTCATAACGGAAGAAGGTGGCTCCCTGGTCCTCAAAAAGTTCCTCCACCACACAGGATCTCATCATTATTTCCAAAATGACGAGCACGCAGGTGGGATTTGAGTTGATGAAACAGGAAGAAATCACATGGAGCTAGGTCTGGTGAGTAAGGGAGATAGGGTAGTAATTTGAAACCACAATTTGTTGCTTCAGCTACTGCAACCTGAGGGGTGTGAACAGGTGCGTTATCCTTGAGTGGAGTACACCTGCCGTCAGCTTTCCTTTGCGTATCGACTTGATTGCTTCTTTCAGTTATCTTAATTGTGATTTATATTAATAATTTTTTTTCATTTCCCAGGTCGTTTATCATGATTACGCCCTCAGAATTACAAAAAAAAACATTACCTTGTCAACAGACGCAGCGTGCTTGAACTTCTTCAGTTGTGAAGAACTAGAGTGTTTCCACTGTTTGCTTTGAATGTTTGATTCAGGTTCGAAGTGGTGATGCCACTTGAGTTACTAATCTGCGGTGTAAATTCTCAGGGTCAGGCTGAAAGCGAGTCTAAAGTGTCCATGAACTGCCAACCCTTTTCATCTTCTGCTCTGTATTCTTGGGACCCATCTTGCAGACAGTTTGCTAATCCCCAACATCTATGTTAAAACAGTATAGACCAAATTAGAACTAATGATTATGGACTTACCTGCTGGACAGTTAAAAATCTCTTCATCTAAAACAATACGGTAAATGACATCAGTCTGTTTGTCGATGGTTGAGGTTTGTGGTCTACGTGACCAAAGGTCATCTTCTGTATCGTCCCTGTTCCGTTTAAATTTTGCATTCCGCTTTTCAGAGTTGCATAGGAAGATCAGTCCTCAGCAAGTGTCTGTACCTTGCCCTGATAGATTTCCTTAAATGTCATGCCTTTCTTTGCAAATACTTTATGACTGCTTGAGCCTCTGTTTTGTCCAGTTTTAGAAGACAACTTTGAAATTTTTTCTAGCTTTATAAGAAATGATAGGGTGTTGCCACAACAAACATGTTCATCTACGTTCTTTCAAGGTGAGCCTGGTAGATGTGTGTTTTTACACATATACACAGGATGAGATGAGTAAATCGTCACCATTATATATTTTAAATTTTACGCAGGCGTGTTGCTTGTTTCTTATTTTATCAACTGCACAATATAGTAGGGTCAGTTGGGCACCGTCTATGAGAAAAAGAGCATCATGAAACAATTTACTTCAGCAGAAATGTAGAAACGGCATGCTGTACTGCTTGGAATTCGCGTCAGGAGTTCTCATGCGGATACTTAAGAATGTTGAGGTGTCAATCTGAGGACAGTCCAGGGGTATCAGAAATAATTGGATGAGTCTAATGGCGATTACGAAAGTGTTTGGGGTGTTTACTAGTAATGGCGACGTTATACCACCATTCATCTTCTTAAAGAGCCTCAGACTCAACACAGAGGTTTAAATCAAGTACCTTGAGGAGGTAATGCTGCTCTGAGTCAAGAGGGTGGCCGCTGGAAAAACCTAAGATTGGCAACAGGACTCTGCACCATGCCACACTACACAAGCAGGAGAACTCAGTCGTGGCGGTCATAAAATTTCTGCAACTACATCACCCCTTACATCTAGTCATCTAACTTTCCAAACTGCAACCCCCTTGTTTATTATGTTTGGGCAAAACTCTTTATAATACCAAAGACAAACTGAAGGCAAGGATTATGGCAGCATTCAGTTAGATGTGCAATGTATTTTCAGAGGGTATTTTTCGTTTGTTTTTCAGGATGCCCCTTCTACTTTCCGGGGGTCAATTTGACTTGCCTAAGTGTCATCTTACTCTCCAGAGAGAATTGTTATTCAGTTTTCTACATAAAAGGCGTGAAAACATTTGAGATACCCTAACCCTCATCCCTACCCTCATCAGCTGTCTACCAGGGAAGTAACATATTTTCAGTGGCTAAAGGCAGTACTGCCAAACCTGGCGCCACCAATATCTTTTGCCATCGGACAGGGTATTGCTTTTTGTGTATACGTATTAGTCCCTGAGAACCTTTTACAGATGCAAATTAGAGTTTCAACATTGCACTAAAAGCGTTTGCTTTTGATAATTAACGAATACACAACGCACTCTTTACGACCGTTATCAGCGACTTAGAATTGAAGGTAAACCAATGGGTTTCACGTCGGAAGTAGCATTCTGTTGTGAGCATGGATTTAATTAATTTTCTTTATTCTGGATTTTGACCAAATTCAACTCAATACCTGTTCAGTTGTGGTCTGGAGACGAATGTGAAGCACGCTTCAGGCACTGGCCAGTGATGCCCACCTTCAAAAGAAAGGAAAGGATTGATCGACCAAAGATCCCACGGTACCCGACCTCAATAGGTACCATTCATTGCCAGGGCATGTGTTTGCATGAATGATGTGTACCTGAAATTGCAGAGGTGTTCTGAGATGAGCTAATACCCTTCAATCACGAGCTCTACTCAGTAGCGTTATATTGGGAGTTATTTAGGTCTTCCGAACAAGGGACTCTACCTTGAGAACAAAATACAGCAATCTGACATCTACAGAAGTCATTTTACCAGGAATATCGACCTTTCAGTTTTGCATCGCATTCTTAAAGGTGATGAAAAATCGGTTTCGCATGCCAGCAGAAAGTTAATAAATAGTGTTTATAAAAAACTGAGAAACAATACCATCTTAACTTCTTCGACAGAAGTCTTTACTTTTGTCTGGGGGAATATAAAAGTTATTCGGATAAAAACACTGTTTTCTTTAAATATAGAATCGAAATTTTGCCGTTTCGTTGGGTTGCAGTCGTTAAAAATTAAGGTGATTATATTTCCGATAAAATATATTTAACTTAGATTTGCTTATTATTTTCTTTCTGGTAAAAAGTAATTACTTTCCGTGCCACCTAAGGTTTGTATCTCTCGTGTCGATTCTGAAGCATAAAAAATAAAATCCTATTCACATCTATCTATATAGTCTTTTTCCTCAGTTTTTTCTCCTCTCATGGTGATAATTTCTGTTCAGAAGTTCATTTGGGATCAGAAATTTTAGTTTTTAAATGTTTCCTCTAATTCTGTTTTTAGGAGTTTCAGCCATCATTACAGCCTTTTTCATTATTTTACGATTAATTATTTTTCTGCTCGCATTCTATTTAAATCTGGCCACTGTGAAAAAATTACAGTAGTATTTTATAATCTTGATTTGCTTATCAGTTGTATTCGTATATAATTTTGCCAAAATAATCGCCATATTCGTGTTTTCTTCGCTGATAGACGGGTAGAAACACTTAACATCCTATTGTGGAAATTCACAGCGTCTCATGTCTGTAAAATTACGAATCATTTTCTTCTTGTTATATGTGCCATACTCCTTCAAAATGTTGGCCATCATAACTCTCTACAACGTCTTATCTTGTGTAGCTCTTAGCAAAGTTCGTCTTTTTACTATCTCTCCCACTCCTATTCTTTTAGCATGTTGTATGTAAGTTTTTCTTCATTATCTATCATAAATTTCGACTCTCTCCTTTAATTTTAAGTATAAATCTCCCTTTGCATTTATTTTTTAAAAATTTCTCTCGTTTCTCATATGTTCCGTCTATAGTATTCTCAGAATACTTCTGTAGAATCTTTAGCTGTCTTATTTTTTTGCTGTTATTCCAATACATATTTGGATTTTGGTCTTAGATTTTCTAGCCCTCTGTTAAAACTATTCCTATCATTGTTAACTACCTGATAAGACATTTTTCTTTTAATGTCGAAACAAAATACACAATTTTGTAGTACCTTGTAGTTTGCACATATTCTAAAGTATAATTTATAATAAATATTCATAGCTCTATTTTATATTTAGCACTGTTTAAAATTAATGTTTTGAACGATGCAATTAATTTTTCGTTCTTATTCATTTGGATACATTTAAACTTATATAATCTAGAGATTTTAACAGAGGAATTCGTATCTAAACATTCAAATTTCAACTTTATTGTTATCGCCTCCGCTTCTAAATTTCAGAACTCTCTAGTGAAATTCTCTTTTCCTTCTTATATTTATTTGATTCGACCTCATCCACCTCTCTTACCTGTTAGTAAGAGAACATTTGTTGAGGTCTTCAGTTTTCAATAAACCCCCCTCCCGTAAGAACAATCTGTAAATTATGTCCATTTCTGTCCACCGCTGAAATTTAAAACATTAAAGGCGTTAGAGTTATTCCAAGGATGTTCAGTACTTTTTTAAAAAGTAAGCATTTTCAAACTAAATGACCTGAAAGACAATTTCTACAGTAAATCATTTTGCATCTTATTAAAGTCTTCTAACGTTAATTGGTAAGAATTAGTAAGTTTATATGAGAATCAATAGTGCGGTAAGAGTAACGTTGCATGAGAAGACGAGATGAACTGGTTTTGTAATATATAACACTAGAAAAACTGATTATTGGTACATTTTGATGTTAAAGATGTCTACCTCTCTCATAGTGAAATTATCTTGGATAAAAATTTGGCAAAATTGTATACAACTGTGTGTAATTAGCAAATTAAAAATCAGTTATACTAACGTAAATCCGTGCCCATGTAGAGTGATAAAATTTGAATAAAATAAAAAACAACCAAGCATATTTTCATGCAACAATGTGTAGATTGAACATAGCAGCCTCTTGCGATTTTAGAGGCATATATATATATATATATATATATATATATATATATATATATATATATATAGTAACGTGAATTAATAAATGATAGTGTATATGTGCATAGTATTATTATTCAGGTGTTAATAAAACAGTGCTACATGTAGTATGAACAGAGCTATTTTATATATTAATAAATACACATATTGTCCTCAATTGTTACATGTGTTATGCAATCAGGTACATTTTTCAAACTTACTGTTTAATAGATTTTAATTTAAGTTCACTCAATTTTCATGGGAATTAAAACTTATAAAGTTAAGTTGCTGATTTTTAATAACAAGATTAAAAATTTAAATATTCTAAGATTACATGTAGATAAAGACTTAAATTTAAAATTTAAATTCAGAAATAAAAAATATTGAAATGCTGTTAGAAGAAATCAAAGGGGTGTAATTCATAAAACGTAAAAATTTACTTATTCTAAGATATTCGTAGATAAAAAATTAGAATTAAGATTCTAAATTAAAAACTATATATATATATATATATATATATTTCAAATATAAATTTGATTTTTTACGTTTGGGAAATCACCATTTCTACACACTCTCAGAGGCCCGCTTCATCAGCCTCAGTAAGAACAATAATGAAGAAATTCTTGTGTGACCGGAAGTAAACATTGTATACAAAAGGAAAGAGGCAAATATTGAGGCAGATCTGAATTAGTAGCGCAAGAGAAGTTGACAGAAGGTTGAGGGAAGTAGGTCAGGCAGCTAGCCCGAGAGTTCAAAGTTAAACGATAAGAATAAACTTAGCTGTTACCATGTGTATAAAATTAAATTCTAACCAGTATCAATAAATTAGGTTAAAAATTAATACAACAATTAAATGGGAAGGAATGGATTTAGTCAATCCCCTATTAAGATAATTTAAACTTGATTCTATGTCGACACTTTCAAACCAACTCATTTCTCTGATTCAAAATAAATTTTGATTATGATAATTAAATATCCTAATTTTTTTTACTAAGCATAGATTACGTCTATCATTCTATTGAAAGTACGTTCTGAGCCTGTTAATTTTCAATCTATTTGTGGATTCAGACCTTTTCCTTCATTCCCAATCCCCCCCGGGAAAGGGCTGTTTGAAATTCAAACATTTACGACCAGAATACGCATCGCCAATTACATAGTGGCAAACCATCTACATTCCCTCTGTATTCCTCTCGAATAGATTCTTCCGTGAACCACTGTTCTGTGGAACCGACTCCCAAGAAACCGTTTTTCCGACCACTACAATATTAACCTGTTCAAGGCGAGGGTTAACCGTTATATTCCACTCCTATCTGCATAAACACTCTGCTTCGAGTGACAACCAGAACCTGTACAATATATTGGACTATCCCGTCGATTACACCGTATAAGTATCCGACAAGCTCATTCAGTTTGTTTCTTAAATTTGTGTTGTAGGTGACAAATCAGTCCTGCTAGTAACTTGCATATAAATCCATTGCGCAACAGCGGGGCTCCATTTGAATTCAGAGTTTTCCTTCTCTTAGAACGGGTTCGATCTGAGACTATAGAGCTCATTCTATCCTGCTATTTTCCCATAGACAGTGGAAGGAGAACTGTTCTTATGGATTCGTGAGGACCGTTCTTAAGAATCCATTTCACGTAAGTGAATATAATGAATTCGAGTGGAATTCAAATTAGGCCATCAGATTTCTCGATACGAGTCGGAATCCATTACTCCACCGTGCCTCTACCAGTGTGCGACGATAAATTACGCTCAGTAATCAGGTATCTGATTGGGATTTCGGTGGGTTTCAGACGCATGGAACCAACAATTTCTATTGCTCTCAGGTTCACATATATATATATATATATATCTTTCTCTCTCTCTCTCTCTCTCTCTCTCTCTATCTCTCTCTCTCTCTCTATATATATATATATATATATTGACCTGTCTAATAAAACAAATAGTATAATTTACAAAGCAAAACGATGTTAAATTTTATTTTGTCTCAACAGAAGACCAAACGAATGAAAATACCGTCACTACAATCGTAAAATGACTTTAAGCAATAGTAAATACAGTAAAAGCACTGCCTTCTCAAAATATTTCTGACAATTAAAAGGCAAGAATCCAGTTATTACTTTGGATATCATCATAACAAATATTGTAATGGAATAGGAAGTAGATGTAAAAAATAACTGTTACCTTAAAACAGTTAAATAACCCTAATTTACTAAACAAAACAATTGAATTGAGGACCGCATAGAAATAAATATCTGCTTAGATACGTTGACCCTGATTAACATAGATTCTCTGATGTAGACATTTTTTACATTATTTTTCTTTATGTCTTTGTTTTTCGCCTAAAATTATAAACAAGTAATCCTCCTTGACCAATAGTAACGAAATGTATAACTTCTGTACTAAAAATACTCAGCCTATTAATTTAATTTTTAATTTAACTTATATATTTTTACTTTTCAACTTCATGTTTAAGTTTTAGTCCAAATCAAATTAAATGATACAATTAAAAATAGTATCCCAGCATTATAATATACAAACTATTATAAACAACGCGAAACCCAAAAATTCAAATCCCTAAACGGTCAGTTTATTATAAGCACCTGATAATTGCGAAGTGCATAAAATTCCGAGTTGTGCTATAGACGTAGGATAATATGTATATTTAATAATATATACTTTATTACTCTTTTATTTTACATCGACCACTGTTTTATCAACCCCAGGAATATATTTTTATATATGTGTGTGTACTTGCGTCTATATGCTTAAACAGTAGCTACTCTAGCATCTACACATCGCTCATTCAGTAATGAATTAGAGCACTCTAACTACTAGCGTATACACTAAAGGTTTGCCTCCTTCAACCGAGCGTGCTCAGAGATAGAATTGCCGACTGACGCCAATTCGGTCGGGTTTCAATTCTGGGTAAAAAGCAATAGTATGTCTAACCGTACTGATGAGCTGTGATACAGCGAAACAGATCTGTCTGCGGATGATTATATATATATATATATATATATATATATATGTGTGTGTGTGTGTGTGTGTGTGTGTGTGTGTGTGTGTGTGTGTGTCCGAAGATAGCTCACAGTTAAAAACCGGGTAGCTTGGTGTAACAGCTTATTTTGCTCTATTATCTTCTTGCTGAATTTTGTATCAAGCACATTTTTTTTTGCAGTATTGGGAGCGGTTGTTTTCTGCTTTTAGTTGTGTTGTTATATATATATATATGTGTGTGTGTGTGTGTGTGTGTGTGTGTGTATATATATATATATATATATATATATATATATATATATTTCTAAATGAGTTAGAACGCGACCTAGGGTTCTACCATGTGGTGTCTTCAGCCGATTCGCAATAACTGATTTTACCGTTTTTTAATAGCGCTCACGTAACGGGGATTTTTATGAACATGCAATTTTCAAAAAAATTAAATAAAGTTATAACGTTTTCATCCATAAAATACGTATTAGGATCATACAACCATGGATGAAAACGTTATAACTTCTTCTAATTTTTGGAAATTGCGTGTTCATAAAATAAATCCATGTTACGTGAGCATTTTTAAAATAGAACGGTAAAATTAGATATTGCAAATCGCCTGAAGACACCACATGGTAAAAACCTGGGTCGCGTAATTAATCGCTTACAAATGAAAAAAATATTCAAAAATTCGACAATTTAATTGTATTGAACACTTTAGTAATACAACAGTGTATTCGTCTAATCCAATAATGACCCCAAACTAAGTCATTAAAGTCATTAATTAATTATATATATGTGTGCATATATATATATATATATATATATATATATATATATATATATATATATATATCTGAAGAAACATTTTTAATTAATTAATCCGTCAGATTTTTATGACTTAAGTGCTATTTTTAGTCGATACTCATATTTGAGTAAACTTTCTTTTAATTATTCAACAGTATATTTATTTATTTTCGTCTCACAGTTTGAATATTTTAGGTGATACGAGGATCAACAGCAAGTTTCAACAGTCTTTTTCATTCTTCATTATAATTTTTAGGTCATGTGTGTTGTGTTTTGACTCGACTATTTATATATACCATTCAAGACATCGATCTTCATGTTAGAAACAAAAATTTTAAATTGAATTTTTAAAAATGAAGGAGTTTTCTTGAAACTTTTATTTTAATTTTAATTGAAAGCTAAATGATTAAATGTACTATTTTTAATAAGCAAAATACTCTGGTGTATTTTAAGCAGAAATTATATTGATTAGAATCTAACATTTTTAATTTTTTTTAATTTTTTATTTTTTAGCCAATTTTTTGAGCGATCGACAAATTTGTAAATAAGAGTTCATTTTCGGTTTTAAAAATCTTGCAAAAAATATACTGCTATGACACATCATTTTTAGAAAATTAGAAAGTATAATGTTAATTTCACCCGATTTGCACAAGTATTACTTATTTATAGCAGGAAATTTAGAATAAAACTATTTCCTAATCATAGAATTGAAATTTTCGACCTGTCCTCCGTATATCAAATGTGTTGACAGATTGTCAGATTAGAGATAAAGTAAGTGTATGGCGATCACAAATGACATAATTGTACAAATATTTTCCCTATAAAGGGAAGAAACTCTGAAACACATGATCGTTTAATTTACCCATAGGAATTACCATACAAAAAAAACTTCACATATTAAAAAAAAAGTTGTTTTAAAAATAGGAAGGCATACCTTTTTAATTTTCGATTAGTAAGTATAATCTTCACCTCATAAATTCTTAAACTAACCTTAACAAACTTTTGAACTATTTTTGAAATATTTTTGAAACTTTATAATTTAAAAAAAAATGAAAGCAATTCATTTAAAATTTTATTATTAATCGAAAAAAAATTCTGATTATAATATTCTTAATTTATATTATTTATTCAAGCAATTAAAAACTTATCAAATTAAATAATGTCATAATTATATTGAATTTTTTATTTTATCATCAAGAGCAGATTTTCGAAAATAGAGGCAAAATTCAAAACAAAAATAGATGATTTACATTCCCTAATGAGTCCTGCGTTAACTAATTTACACTAATTATCGCAACAAAATTTAATTTCTCAAAATTTAGTGAATTTACGGGAAGTGGGGTAACAGATGTAAAAAAATAACATTACCAAGATTTTTTTTTTAAATAATAATTTCAAAATTAATGTCATTCATTTACGAATAACTCCTGAAAATTTCATTAAAATCCGACAATTATTTTATTTTTGGATGAGTCTCGACTAGATTATTACTCTCCGCCCAAAGGCAGGGAGTTCGACAATGCGCAAGGCAGAACACAAACTGCCGTACTTAACTATCAACTCCACATGTTACGCAGGTAATTATAGGAAGAGTCTAATCCTCGTAGGAGGGCACCATAACACTTAGTTATAATGATGGTTCTTACCTTGGTATGTTATTCAAAATAAATTAATGTAATATAATATAACGAAATATCAAAAAAGACAACTCAACAATTTCCATGAAAATATTTATAGAAAAGGCACAAGGAAGCTCTGTTATGGCGTTGGGAAAATGATTTGAGCCGCTATGCTAGATCAAGACTAGTAACATTGCAGACTCTTCTTTGGGTTTTGTCAAGAAACTGTAGATATATAGTAGAAGTACTAAACCAGATGTGATAACATTCTATGAACAAAAGAATGGTACGCTTCTAAAGTTACAAGATAAACTCTAGTGATAAAAATTGTCTTGCACAACACGGTAAACCAAGTTTCCTAGCAGCAGACCCGGTAATTGATTTGATAATCGCTCCAATTTATGTCAGTGAATCGGGTTAAAGAAAAGCGTAGAATGGACACACATATAGGCATTAGGAAACATGCTACAAGACACACATGTGTGCGCTGCGTGGCAGTGAGAGTCTTGCGAAGGAAGCGGGAATGATCTTTTGGATCAAACTGAAACGCTGAATACAAAATCAGACATGACTAAGCAAGTTTTATTTGCTGAATCATGTGAAGTTGTTCATCTGATAAGCGAAGTTCACTTCTTCGTCTTCTCTTGTGAGCATAAACATCGTGAGCTAAAGTAAGAGTCACGCGCAGTGGGACGTTTCTTCTCAACAAAATCTTTTTGGAAATCACTTGCCCAGTTAGATTCATCCACACTTTTTTTGTTCTTTTTCTGATAATCTTTTATTTTCTCCTTAGTTTATATATATATATATATATATATATATATATATATATATATATATATGTATGCATGCATTGATTATTTTGACACTTTTCCGTTAGCAATTCTTTTTTAAATTATTCTATAGTTTTTTCTTTCCCTTTTATTTTCTCTTTCTTTTCCTTTTCCTTAATTTTCGTTTTGATAAACTTTTCTCTATTCATTCCCCACTTTTATTCTTCTTACCTCTCTTTCTTTCCTTCTTTCTTTTAACATTTTCTTCTTTTTTTTCGCCTTTGTAATTTCGTACCGTTTATTCATATTTTATTTATTTTACTTCTTTTCTTTTTCTTTTTTCCTCTTTCCCTGTTTCTTTTGCTTTTACAGCTTCTCGCAGCTCATTCCTCTTTTTCCTTTCTTCTTCCCTTCTTCTTTTCACTCTTCCAACACGTTTTCATTGTTCGATTTTGTTTTCTTTCTTTTACTTTTTTCTTTTTCTTTCTTTCATTTTTCCGCTTTCTTTTCCTTTCTTCATTTATCCCTACCGCTATTTTATTTTCTTTATTTTTTTCACAAACAATTTTTTCTTTTTTTATTTCTTCTTTGTCTCGTTTTTTGTTGTATTTTTTCATTTTCCTTTATTCTTCCTAGTTTTAATTTTGCAATTTCTTTCTATTTAATTCATTCTTTTCTTTTTTTTACTCATTATTTTTATTATCACTGAGTTTATTTTCTTTTTTTTTCTAGAACGGATTTATTGCCAATCATTTTCTTTCTGTCTTTCTTTCTTTCTCTCTCTCTTTTTCATATTCTTTCAATTTTTCTGCTGATTAATATTTCTTTATTTGTTCTTTTTTAATTTTTCATTTACTTATTCATCGCTCATTTAATAATTATTTGCTTCTTTCAGTTATCATTTTCATTTGTTCATTCCTTTTATACTTTCTTAATTTATTCTTTCCGTCTTCGTTTTATTTTTTTATTCATTCTTTTTGTTATAATTTTCTTCTTTCTGTTGTTCTTCTTTCTTTCATCCATTTCTCAATTCATCTCGCCTTCTGTCGCTTCTTTATTTTATCTATCAATTTGTCTTTATTCATTCATTTTTTTTTTTACAAAATTTCATTTTCTTCTTTATTTTCTTCGAAATTTTTTATATTCATTTATGTATTTTGTTGATATTTTTTATTTTCATTCTTTCCTTTCAATAATTCATTATTTTCAATTCTTTGTGCTTCATCTTTTTTTCTTTTGTTCACTCTTTCTTTTTGGCCTGACAGTGTTTCAGTTTTCTTCGATGTTTTTTATTCATTTATTTATTTTCCTGTTCGTTCACAACACCTCATCTTTCCATTTAATTCGCTTCGCTGGCTTCTTTTTCCTATTTCCAAAGTTGGCCTGATTGCCATAATTCAGAAACCGTTTTTCCTTCAGACTAATTTTTCTTCTTTATTTTCTTCTTTTTTATTTCTCTATTATTTCGTTTTATTTTGTCCATTCATTTCGTTTCTTTCTACTCGTTAGGTTCACAAACTCCCCTACTGACATGGCCGTTCGCCCATTAAAACAACATTAGTAATTGCAGAAGCATTATTTAAAAAGAATATTTCTTTTCTAAACACGCACATACAGACGTGCCTGTGTGTATGCGTGTGCTTGTGTGTGTGTGTGTGAGTGTGTGTGTGTGCATGTACGTGCGTGCATAGTTATATCAATAAACATGTAGACTGATAAAAGAAGCATTTATTAGGAATTACAAATATTTTTCAACATAATTTCATTTCAACAGTAAATATTGACCACATAGATCAAACATTATACAGTGAACATTTCAGATCCAAATTCATCTACTGCATGTCATGCTACAGAAGTATTGATCTAACTTCGTATGCCTGTATATATAAATGTGAATTTTGTTACCTTTTTCTTCGTGTTTCTCAAAGGAAAGCAGGTAAGAATAAAGTATAAAATGAAATTAATAAAATTGTGAAGAAATAGAAAATAATATGAAAGATGAATAAATAAATGAAACAATTCAAAAACATCAACAAAAATATTACCTATTTTGCAGAATTTTTTGAGTTCATACATTTTCCGCTAATTTTTCTTTTGCTTTCACTTTCGTTTTGAATGAGTAAATACATTGGAAGGAATTTTTCCCTGAACCGCCACAAATTCCTCATTCCTCAGAAAATAAAAAAAACACGAAAAGAAAAAATAAAGCTAAGACAAAATAAAAAAACATTCTAAGATAGCAAAAATAAATATTTATAAAACATAGGTTTGTCTGATACAAGGCTATGATAATAGAGCACCCAGTAAGAATTAAATTCACTGTATACGAGATACGAGTCTTATGGCTATTGATCTAAGACAAGTAATCAATTGGAAAGCCCGTATTCGACTTTGTTCAGAATAGTGAGGTGCACTAAAAACGCCTCGTAAATCTTCTGCTGTGTCGCGTCTCTTCATGATATAAGAGATTGTGGCTCTTCACAACTTTCTGTTTCCTGTAGCTCTGAGCAGATTTTCTATCTTTGCTAAGGAACCCGCCCACGTTTTACACAAGCTCGTGGTTCGCTGTTTTTCCCCATCTTTCTTACCCTCAATATGCCCCGTAAGGGTTAATTTTTCTAAACCATAATTATGTGTACATGGAATTCTCAGTATCCTTCTGCAGAACAACATTTATTCTGACTCTGGTTTTTTCCTCATCCTTAAGGTAATTGTCCAACAGTTTAATTACTATTCTCTAGATGTTTTGATAAATATTTATAAAGACGAAAGGTCACAAAAGTGTGATATCAAATAAGGTTAAAATGTACAGACTAGCTATAATAAGCAGCCGATCATCTTATATTAATCTGACACAATACTATAAAATTGGATATTGACGAAGGTTCAAGTTAGCTAGCGAGATTGACTTTACAGTCAAATAGTCTAAGTCGATCTCCTGCTTAATATTTCATAGACATACTTAATAAACTACAAAACAAAATGGGATTGTTTTTAAAAATTGAACTCTTTAGCAATGCATCTGACACTAACTTTAAGCATCCCTCTACAACAAACGTCCGAACAGTCAAAACCTAACTTGTTACGAGGTCATAATACCCAATGAGGGTTGGACTCTGCACAACTAATCGTTCACCACATATCTAGACCAGATACTCAAATAGATATTTCAAAATCATAGTTTTGTCTGTCACAAGGTTATAGCAATGAGACTATCACTGAGAATTTATTATTTTACTGATCATTATGCTAAAATATATATAGTGCGTGTTTGTACTATTTTCATCTGGCACAGGGCCATGTAATACAGAGTGTCATGAATTAGTTTTGATAAGTATTGCTCTAAAGCAGAAATGTGAGCAGTTGGGGACAAGGTCAATAAAATTAAGAGCAACTCAGAATTAGTGTTAGATGTTAAGAAATGCATGAAAAAGAAATCAAAACAACAAAATCTCGCGTTGTATGATACTTTCTTTACAAACTAACGAGTAAAATTGTGGAAAGTTGTGGGTATTTTTATTTTTTTTTGTCGTTGTTGTTTTACGGCATATCAACCTAAATGGGTTATTTAATGCCCACAAGATTTTTAGGATAGGTTCGTATCAACCTATCCTAAAATAGAATATGTATTATTTTTTAAGAAATCAGTTAGTAGATCAGGTTTCATTGATCTATTTTTGCAAAGTGTTTTTTTTTTTGTCGATAGTTAAAAATTATTGCTGGTAATTTTACTATAAAATATATTTTTATACCTTCATAGTGTCTTGACCCGAGTTTGTGGGTTAATTATTTGGCCATAGCTGGGAGCCTAACAGTTGCTACCACATAGACCTGAGAACAACAGCAATTAAGAGGTGGTTCCACGTTTCTCAAAACCACCCGGTAAGAGGCTTTGCTGCCAGATGCAGTTTATCGTCATACCAAGAACTCGAAGAGTTGTTCGTGGCAACGCGATTGTAAAAGGAAATTAACAAATAAATAATGCTGAAAATAGAAAAAAAACGACGCGCCGACTTTTTTTTATTTCTTTGTTTATTTCATCGCTATAATTCTGAGTTTCCACCCGTCATACATTTATGCATACCACTGATTCCATGGACCAATAAGTTACTGGTTGAATAGAAAGTAGTCGAGTTTGGAGGAATTCCACGCGCATAAACCAAATTTTGCGCACATAGAATACACAGATCTCACAACAAACGTCTTCGTGTTACTGTTAGCACTCTTTTTTTTAATGGTTTTATTTTTTTTAATTTAATTTTTTTTTTTTTTTTTTGCTTTCCTTCCTTCTCTCTTTTTTGTCTATTTCTGACATGCACTTTTGTTTTTCAAGAGTCCTTAATGCTTGGCCAAGCGATCATGAAGGCAAATCCCCCATCCTATCCAACTATGGTAAATGAACCTTCGTCTGATCTCTTCGGCTGGTTTCTCAGGCGTAAAAGCACAGAAGGAAGCAGAGGAACGAAAGCAGCTTGAGATAAATATTCGTATGCGCTATGTAACAAAATAAAAATAATGTAAGAACAGAGGCTTTTTTCAACTTTTTTCTTTCTTCATTTTTCCTTCGTTAATGCTCTCGAGTTGTTGTTTAGTTCGTCAATATCTTTTTTTATTTCTTATTTGTGTTTTGTTACTATATTTGACGACCTTGTGCTTCTTTTTTAATCGTGTTTCTTCTTCCTTTCATCTTTCTATTTAAATATTCCTTCGAATTAACGTTCATTCATTTTTCATTCATTTATATCATTCACTTTTTCTCATCCTGTTGATTTTCTTTCTCGCGCAATTAGGCATTTTTGGAACTTTTCCCAAGTGTTATATGGCATATCTAGTCTAAAAGTAGATTGTCTCAGCATTTTATAACTAGTCATTGTCCTACCTCCACGTAGTTTTCAAATAATGTTTGTTTATAGTTAATTAAAAATCGCATAGGTTTAATTATTTTTATGATCATTTCAATATATTTTTAAATCGTTTCATCCCAAGCAAGACGGTGCCACCACTGATGCGCAGGCAGTTACGTAAGTGTTGTGGGATCTCCACTTTTTCTGTGATAATGGACTCGACTTGACTTGAGTATACATATACTTCTGTCATAGGGAGATCCGTTAAGAGAACAGTAATAGGTCCGTAGTTACCTAGAGATACGGAAGTTATACAGAGAATACCGCGTCAGTAGTTATAGTAGCTCTGAGCTCCACTCAGCCAGAATAATATTACACGGATATACTATTCCAGCACGGCTTCACTTCAAAGACTTGTATATATATATTTCTTACTAATCGTATTCCTAGATTACTAATCTGCGTTTCAATTTGTATATTTACGTTCAATATAACCTATTTTTCTATTTCAAATATCTATTTTGTTGTTCATTATTTTGTGCAGTTTCTAAACCGGAATCCACATTAACTTGGCTACGAAGATTCAAACTCGCTTATACCCCATAACAACTTAACGACGAAGATTCGAACTCACGTACACCACAACAACTTAACGACGGAAGATTTCGAACACACGTACACAACAACAACTGAACAACAAAGATTCGAACGCGAGTCGACACAACAACTTTGACGAAAGATTCGAACTTGTATACACAACAACAATTTAACGAAAACGGATTCGAACTTAACGACGAAGAATTCGAATTCAAGTCGAACACAACAACTTGCCGACAAAAAATTCGAGAGTCACGACAAAACTCGAAAGAACGCATATAAAACAGCGAAAAAAACCATAGTGCCCCACAAGTCGACCACAAACAATTTGGCGACACTCTTGCAGAAAATCTCCTGGTATAACAACTTGGAACGAAAAGAGATAGAAAGAAAAAATTGTAAAAAGTTATTTAAAAGTCGCAACAGTAAAATGTTTTCACAAAATTTTTTACAAGATTAAATGCAAAACAGCAACAGTAAAATAGTAAAACCCCTCCCGGAATCAAAACAGCAAACCATGGATGACTTTAAAAAAGGAACACTAGAAATCATGAAAAGAAGTGAAAAAAGACAATTAAAATTCGAGGGGAAAAATTGAAGCACAAATTAAATTAGAGAAAAAACAAATGGAAATTCAATCTTTGAAGCCTTTGAGAATCATAGAACACAAGCGGAAAAAATATTAACTACCCCAAGAAAAGAAGCTAGGGAGGGGGAGTGTTGTGGGATTTCCCCTTTTTCTATCATAATGGACTCGACTTGAGTATACATATACTCCTGCCATAGAGAGATCCGTTAAGGGAACTATAATAGGTCCGTAGTTACCGAGAGATATCGAAGTTATGCGTCAGTAGTCATAGCAGCTCTGAGCTCCACTCAGCCAGAATAATATTACACGGATATACTGTTTCCAGCACGGCTTCACTTCAAAGGCTTGTACATATAGGTATAGTCTTACTAATCGTATTTCTGTATTACTAACCTACGTTCAGTTTGTATCTTTACGTTTAATATAACCTATTTTTCTATCTCAAATATCTGTTTTGTTCTTCATTATTTTGTACGGTTTCTAAACCGGAATCCACAACAGTAAGAAAATAAAAGTTTAATCAGGAGGTGAATGAAGAGAAAGACGATTTAGTTACAGGGTGTGTCCAAGAAAGGGCAAAAGAAGGATGGGAATACTAGTGTGAAGACAATTTCGAGGGTAGCGTGAGAAAGGAAAAGAGGTGATGGAGAAAGATCGAAGGAAGGACTTGAGTCAAGTCGACAACAGATGGGAATAGATATTGCATTTAAATTCCTAGAGGTTGTAGCCGTCTGAAAAGCAAATATACGGAAGGGTGTTCTACAGGCGGGATGTGCGAGAAAAGAACCTGTTGAAGTGGAATTGTCGGCTGCATTTGGTAGATTTAACTGTAAAAAGGTGGGACCTCGTTACCAGTCTGTTTGCTCGAGTAAATTCTTGTAGAGTGGGGCACCAGTGACCTAAGTTCGTCGAAGTAGTAGCCATGAAAATATTTGTAGAAGAGACAGGGGTAAACCACATTCCGCTGATGACAAAGTGGCTGGGGTCGATCTGCCATGTTGGGACCGATCACATTACAGATTTTCCTTTGGAGCCTGTCAAAAACCCTGAGATGAACATCAGGAGCGTCCGACCAAATATGATAACAGCATTTTTTGCACGGTCGGATATTTTCACTTTCTGCATCTCATTACTAGGACGACAGTGGTATCTTGTTGAAATAAATGTTATAAGTGACAGGTAGATTTCAACTGAAACTTTTTCAAAAATGATCTACATCGAGATGATTTTAACGTTCTACAGCACAAAATTCAGTTAACACAACATTCTGCCAAACTTGTCTGCATTTTTTTGTCGCGTTCCCTATCTTCAAAAAATGCTAACAAAAAATGCTGGAGGCATTTTTTCTTTCTTTAGTATAAACTTCCAAATAATAAACCAGTTTAAAACTGCAAAATGTAAGAAATTTTTTCTCGTGAAGATCTTTAAAACATACTTTATTCCTTTCATCTGCTAACATGATTATTACCCGTTTTTGGCATCAGACGCCGATTAGCTAATATCAGTTTTTGACATCACTTTTCTTGTATTTATCAGAAAAACATGATCTAAAGATTACTCCTAATGTTTTTTTTGTTTGTTTTTATTTTATTTTATTTTATTTATTTACTTTTTTCTTGGTGAATTCATTTTTAGCACTGAAAATCTCCACAAATGAAGCCTAAATTTGTTAAATACAAAACATTAACTATTTTCAGGAATGTTGGCTTCTCACTGCAGATCAGGTTTTCGCTACCTAAACACGTGTTTTTTTTTAATTAGAAATGTGAAAGTTTTGTTTTATAAAGTTAAAATATTTTCTGTTATAATAAAAACCGTTGTTTATATATATATATCATGGACAGACATTAGTAAGGCAGCGTCGGCTCAGTTCATTAAACTTTACTACCAGTTATGAAAGCTCTTGCTGCACATTCACTCTTATTATGTTACTAGCAGTATAGGCCGGCGTTGCTCGGGTGTAATGAAAGCTTTAAAACTAATCCATGGTCCTGGAGCCCAGACTAAAGAATATTTGTGTGAAGATTGATGAGAATCGGATAAAAATTGTGGATTTATATAAAGGACATACAGACAGATAAACAGACACACACACAAACATCTTGCCTTTTATATATATATATATATCATCAATCTTCTGCACTATTGTAAGAACTGCAACCTTGAAACTTCTGAATATTATTTCTTATGTCTATCTATGAGTGTATCAAATTTGATTAAAATCGGACCACTCCTTCTATAACCCGATTTTTTAGATTATCGATTATCGATATTTACAGGGGTTACCTCGACACAAAACCTTGCTAAGAACACTCGCAGACGCTTATTGTACAACTGTGTAAATTTTTAAGAAAATCGGTTCAGCCGTTTCAGAGTCTATAGGTAACGGATACACACACACAGACACACACTCACAGACGAAGTTCCATTTATAAATAAGTTTAGATTTTATTTATTTATTTATTTGCTATGACTTTGTCGTCGAATAGGGAAGTATATATATCCTCTCTATTATTATAAAGACCGTTATATATATATATATATATATATATATATATAACATATTTCGCTCCTGTCACGCTCAGAGGTTTAGATTATATTTTTCTTGTCTTAATGTAAGATAATAGTAGGTACATCAGTATATATATATATTGCAATCATTTTAGATGCATATCGATATAAATATTTTGCCGTCATTTTTGACGGCTCGGACCCACTCGTCATTAATAAATTTCCATAACTTAACTAAAAACCATTTTAGCGGGATCAAAAATAAAATGTTCGCTTGCGTCTATTGTGCGAATTAGTTGTGCTTCACTCCTTTATTTTCTCCTATAAAAGTAATGAAATATTCCACACTTTTATCATTTACACCATTATAATACAATCTTAGAAGTTTCTTTCAAACTTATTTAGCTATTTAATACTTGTGTCATCACTCAACTGGAATGAGCCGTAGAGAAATGTTGAAGCTCAGAGAAACAACTGATGAAAACGTTTATCAGCATTTATCAGCATTTAACCATTAGACTTTCTTTCTTGATGAATATATAAAAAGTTATTTTTTGCACGTCAATCATTGGAGATCGTTTTCACTAGAAAAGTTCAAAACAATTGTGGTTGATGTGCAGAAAAACTGACTGACCTTCTCTGCGCCTATTATTGAAACATGGACTATGAGTAGAACGTCTACTCATTGAACAGTTGTTAAAAAGTGTGGCAGAAATGCGTGGCACTTTCCGATCGTACGCTTGTCGCATTGAACTACTGTATTCTCAGTCAATATCCTCACATGATTAAACTCTTCTTCATTCAACCTCTTGTTTCTTTACAGGTTTATTCAATAGCAATTATGAGCGTTTTACGAACGTCATAACAATTGTCTTATCCAAGACGACTTTCAGCATCGCCACCTAAATTAAATTTAATACTGAAAATGTTATATGATTCAAAGAGAATCCTTTATTACGAAGTTCTCGAATCTGGATAGCTTGTAACTGCCCGATGCTACAGTGAGTAACTGGCCTGTTTGAATGACGCATATGAAGTAAAAAACCTGCGTAATGCCACCTGTACTTGTACTTGTGTTATATATGCGCCACTGCAAACGATGGTGAATCTGGGATGGAATATAAAGTTCATATTCTTCCTAGAGCAATTAGTCTCAGAGTATGTTGATGTCAAATTAGAAGAGGAGGAAAACTCTTTTAAATCACATAAAAGCTTAATTCTTTTCCAAAAATTACAAATGGCGCAATTCAGGTCATTTGTCCCTGAAGAGTTGATTCAGCATATGCTTATTGAACAAAAGATGGCTTTGAGAACTTTTGTGACAGGGGTGCAGAAATAAAATATTTGTCTGCATGTGACATCTTCCTGGATGAGCCGAGAACATTTGGATAGAGAATTGTTTTTCCCCTCTGTGTGTGTGTGTGTGTGTGTGTGTGTGTGTGTGTGTGTGTGTGTGTGTGTGTGAATGATCCTTTTTGGAGACGCCCTGAGAAAACACGAATCCATAAATTCAGATTCTTTAAAAATAGATAGATAACTTAATTTTATTTAATATCGAAATCTGTTTTTGTTGGTACTTGTCCCTGGGTAGTTTTAGGCAGTATTTATACTTGGGTCCATAGGTAGCCATTTAGTAGTAGTAGTAGTAGTACGTGCTGTGTACACACTTGTGGAATATAGTCACAGTCTCAATACGTTAGGTGATGCTGCTATGGTTACTGTATCAAGAAGTTTTATTTACGTGGCTTTATTGTTGGCCCCATGCCCAACTGGCTTTGGATTCAGAGTTGTTGTTTTCCGACAGCAGTTGCCAAACCAAACTGTGCAAAGCGGTGGATTCATACGTTTCCAAGTTATGAATCCGCAACTCACCGATCTTTGTTGCAATTTGAACTCTCTGCGCAAGTCCACAGATAAACTTAGACCATGTTCATACTTGAGTGAATAAGTAAACATACTTGAGTCAATAAGTACCATAGGTCGCATTTATATTTGTGTCCACAAGCATTCACTTGAAATGTGACTATTCTTGAAGACTGACTTACTCATCTGCAGTGAATTTTGTAGACGTTTATTAATGTAAGTCTACAAGATTTTAGATATATCTGAACAGGAGAAAGAAACTGACGGAGATAAAAGGGCTGAGAATAATTCCAGCAAAAAGATTAGTGTGGAACATAGATAAATAGATAGGAATCCGCAAACATATGTATGTGTGTGTGGGGGGGGGGTGTTTTGGCAGTAACCTTTCTTTTAACCATGTTTTGTTAAAAATTACCTACAAGGAAGATTTTATTCTTTTTTTATTTAATTTTTGCAATATTCTAACATTCTTTTCTTTTTGCTGGACATGAAAAATATAAAAATGTTCCTTAATTATTTTTCCAAACGGTTTCAGCCATTTCTCTGACCATTGTCAAGACTGTTATGTTTTCGGTGTCATAATACTGGAAATACTAGAAAAATTAAATAAAAATTGTCACTCGTATTCAACAATATATATATATATATATATATATATATATATATATGCTTGTTTGTAATACACACTTTGCGAACACCATTTTCCTGCTCTTTTTATCATTCTCTTGTTAAATCGTTTTCTTTTAATATATCTTTTTACTTATCAACAAGAGTCAAACCACCAGCACTCAAGCGTGTTTTTTTCTTCGATTGATTTTATTTTACGTGAGCATCAAATTAGCCAATCATCTTCTCAGAACAAAATGGCCTAACCGTTGGGCATTAACTTTATATACATTACAGACCCATTATCTTGAAAGCTGGAAACCATTCCACAGAAGAATATTTTCTTCTTTTTTTTTTCTTTTCTTTTCTTTTTTTTTTTTTGTCAATATTCTTCTTCCATATTTTCTGACGTCAGAATTTTTTCAACCAATCAACAACCTGTCGAAATTTCCCACTTGGAAAGCGATTGTCAGTTACCAAAAATATTTTTCACTCAAAAAAACAATTCATTCAAAAAGGTTTACATGTTTCTAAAGCTTGCGTAGCTTTGTGAATGATATTTTCATTTCCTAACATAAACAGAAATCAATTAGTAAATTCATGTAAGGGGCAAATGTTTCCCGTGTCTCATTTGGCATTTGGCAGTTACCGTGGTCAAAGCAACAGAAAATAGATTGTGCATTCAGTCAGTGAAGTGCCATACGTGACATACGCTTGGGCGATCAAATCTCTTTCGCGACATGACTGAGCAGAAGATTTTTCCGAAGTAGGTTGTCATTACACGTTGCTAACCAAGGCTATAGAACCCAATCTCTCCTACTATTTAACCCATAGTTGCTGGGAGAAGAGATGGATTAATACCTTTCCCAAGGATATTTGCTCGTAAGTGAATGCAACAAATTCAACTGGAATTCGAACTCGGCTCTCCGATTTCTCGTTTTGCCCGATATCCACTGCTCCCTAAACATTATATAGCAACAAAACTGGATTTATTGATACATGTTATATATAAACCTATGTCTGTCAACAGGACTCTGCACCATGCCATACAGACAGGACAATCTAATCATGGCTGTAAGACAATTTTTGGCCAACTTTCTTCACAGATTTCAACCTTCTTGATTATTATTTGTGAGTTGAAGATTAGCGACAAACCAACAAAACCCCTTGTAACACCAAAGATGAACTAAAGGCAATGATTATGACAGCATTATGCTAGGGATTATGTTTTTAAAAGGCATTCACTTTAACCCAAAAAACAATAATAGAATAATAGCTATATGACTCGGTTGCACATTGAAAGCTGTTCGGTAAGACGTCTGTCACACCGAGGTAGCTTACGGCGGTGGGTAATTGTCAAAAGCCGAGATTCAAGGTTAATACCAATAACATTGCTGATTTTTCTTTGGATTTTATAAAAGACATCTAGAAAAATATATCTTGATATCTTTTATAAAATCCAAAGAAGAATCAGCAATGTTATTGGTCTTGACTTTGCATCTCGGCTTCAGACACTTACCCACCGCCATAAAGCTGCCTCGATGTGCCATTTCTACAAATACTTTCATGGTAACTGTTCGGGTGAGCTTTTTGCTATGGTCCGAAGGTTTTAAATTTAAGCGCAGTAAAAGGTTTTAAATTTAAGCGCAGTACTAGACTAATGGTAAGGTCACATCGATATACAGTTTAGTTAGCTAGATGTAACCGTAGGTTTTTTTCTAGTCGCTTCTTAGTGCTTTTCATGTTTTCTAATTCTTCTACACCCAGTAACCCTTGTGTCCCAATGGTTTTGGCAGAAGCGAAAAATACTTGTTATCGTTTTAGAAAGGAGTTCCTATTTATATTATCGGTACAGTGTCAAACTGATAAGGGTTAAAAAAACGGGAGATAGAGAGATGAGGAGTGCCATGATCGCCTACTTCCTGAAAAGATATGGCACATAGAAGAAGACTAATTCTGAAAGACATGCACAAAGATTTGCGGTTCATAATTATTTATCTTAAATTAACATATATAATTTTATTAATATATGTAAATTTTCTTCAGTTAAATATATATATATATATATCCGTTTGTTGGCTATTTAAAAAAATCTCTCTATGATTCCTATCTAAAAATGTTTGTTTTCGTACGCAAAACAACAAGGACCAATTTACAATTTCATGGTTCAATTTGACTCTGTATTGAGATATTATAAAGTGGACCAATCGTTTAAATCGATAGCAATACAATAGTTTTCGATTCAAACAAATGACGCTGCATTAGGAATGTCTAAAAAATGCTAATCAACAAAAAGAATTTCGCCAAAGAAATTTTTCTATTTTTTATGAGTTCACAAATCTATTCAAGTCGTGTCCTCTCTTTCTGTTTTTTTTTTTTTTACTACCAAGTTTCAACCGACCGTTTCTTCTGGCTTCTTAAAGTGTAGATTTCTTTGTTCCAGATATTATCCACAAACACTTTAAAGGTGTTTGTATTTACTTGCCAGCACACAATTACAAAGCTGAACACAAAATATTTTTTTAAATTTTAGGACTTTCTTTTCGTGATCGGTACCTCAAAAATACCTCTTAATTGCTTTTTTACCATGTCTACCTTAACCCAGAGCGGTAATACCTGTTAGGTTCCCACCTATGGGCAAATAGTTAATACCCACATTGGGGTCAAAACACTATGAAAGTATAAAAATACACTAGAAAAATTACCAGCAATGCATTTGGGAGCAGGATGGGGCTCTCAAGAAAATTAAATTTTTGCATTAAACGACCCATAAAAAGATGTTATGCCGTTAAACAAAAAAATAGCTAAAAAATATGATATTATATTGACTTTAGATGTTATGATAATTTGGACACGCGTAAAAATTTTTGACTTGCAAATGCGGAGTCACTGGTCAACGAGCATTAGCGACAAGGATTAATATGTTTTCATTAATTCATGTTCTTTTTCTTTTACTTTTTACTAAATTTTACTAAACGCACATTAAGCGCTATTCAAAGTAAAAAGTTAGTGAGTGGGGTTGTTTTGGGAAGGAAGGAAGGAAGGAAGGAAGGAAGGAAGGAAGGAAGGAAGGAAGGAAGGAAGGAAGGAAGTGCGGATCATAACGCTATGTAATATAGACAAGGGTTGACCATTGACAGAAATAGGTTAAGATTGTAGTACTCCAGGAAACACCCTGTCAGGAGTCCGTTCTACAAATTATCGCTTCTCGACAAAAAATTGTAAGAAATTTCCACTTGCAAATATGAAGGATATAGGGATGATTCTACCCTGTGTACGTAACCTGGTAGAGTTTAGCTCTAAAAGTCAGAACACAAGAATATAGTTCGTCTGAACATTTATCATGAAAATATAGCGATAGCGTAGCAATAAACTTGCGACCTTTAGCCTGTGGGAAAGGACTGTAAGATGGAAGTTAACCACCCACAAGTCTGCATAAATGCTTCTGAACATTGTTAAGGCTGGGAAGGGAGGGTTAGAAAGCTCTAGACCAGATATGGCAGCAATATACGATTTTCGGTCTGATCTGACTTTTGTAAAGATACAGCATGGAAGGCGGAAACAAGGACTTAATGAGATGACACAAGGATCTTTTTTTCCAGCATTGTTAACAGTTGATCGCATACATGAGTTCCACTTGTAATCCGAAGTGAGATTTCGTTCTAATAAACATTCAAGACAAGGATCCTCATTTAGATTTGAACCGCTCATCATGACTGAGAAAATTCAAATTCTGCTTGGTGATGATAGATATTACATGTGTGAACAGATGCTCGGGCGCCTGGTTGTTGATGGCTTCGATTCGGTAGCTGGTCTTCAAGTCGAATATAACAACGGTGTTCTTTCCCGCCCACGCTGTGAATTTTGATCTCAAGGAAGTCAAGCTGAAATCTTGCTAGCTGTCTCTTTACCAAATTGAACCAGTTTGGAAGCGCGTGCACATCTGAATCAATAAAAACGGCACCCAAAATAAATTGAATGACGCCTGAATAAGTTGCGGAAAAAGTCTTTATATACAAACAAAAAGAAACAAAAAATACAATATAACAATCGCCAACCCCCTATCTCTACTTAGCCGACAACGAAGCGGAAGTTTCGTCCAAGAGAAGCGTTTGTTTTCTCAACATTAATTCGAGTTTTTGCTTGGTAATATCACTTCACTCCAATCGGAGTTTTCAAGTTTGTGACGATTCAAAAATGTGTTTGTTCGCTTCTCAGTGAGGCTTTACGGAAACTGCGGAAGATTATTCTTTGTGTGTGGTGGGCAGCGGCGGTGGTGGAAATTATTCTTCTCTGACTTAGCTCGGCGCAACTACTCTTTCTCTCGGCAAAATCACTTCTTGTTTGTCTTTAACTCTGGTTGGCCGTTCAAATTTCGTTTTCAAAATTACTTCTTGTCTGACTTTAATTCTTTTTGGTCGGCGGCAGGCTTCTCTACGGTTGGTACCCAACGGTGTGGCAATTATCACGACAGGCTTCTCTACGGTTGGCACACAACAGCGTGGCAAATATTTCTGTCCCTGTACATCTTCAGTAAGGAACTCTATGGGATGCGACCGGCCCTGCGGTGGGCGCCCAGTGTCTTGGCGCTTTACCTTCGTCGTTATATCTCTGGGCCGAGAACCAACTTGACTCTGTCGGACTCTGCCTGTCTCTATTTTTATGCTTGTCCCAAATTCACTGGAGGGGGAGGATGACGAACATGCAAGTCTAATCTCTGGCCAATGAAATTACTTCCACCCACGTTCTTAGGCAAAGCCACCTTTCTATCTGTTCTTTTCCTTCGCTTCAACCAATGAAGCAGCTTCTATTTGGGTGACATCATTTCTTTTCGGCTTTTTATTTTTGATGCCGAAAAACATCTAGCTTTTATGTTTATAAATCTCTTTTTAACTAAATTTTAAATTTCATTTTATTCTCATGGAATTTAACCTTTTGCACTCATTAAATATTTCCTTTTACTTGGGACAATCCTTTCTGATAATTCAAAATCTATGTTTTGTTTAAAATTTTGACTTTTATCTGCAGTGTAACTCAGGCTTGGAAATTTTAATTCCACCTCACTCCTTTTGTTTTCACTTATCAAATATTTCCTTTATTGGTGACATTTCTTTCCGATAATCAACAATTATGTTTTTTATTTAAATATTTTTCTTTTATCTGCGGTGAATCTCAAACATCAATTGTATTTCTCCCAGCGATGACGTTTCCACCTGTCAAGAGTAACCTGTCAACTAACAGCACACCCGCAAAATATGAATTCGTTCATATCTCTCAGCTTTGGGTTTTGCGACCCCTTACCTTCCTCTGCCCACACTGGAATAAATTTCATTACCTGCGTTCATATTAGAACAACTTTTTTTAGTTGGTTCTTTTCGATTTATAAAAATTAATAATACGGACCGACAAAATTGCCTCTGTCTTATTTGCAACAATTAATATTACCACTAATATAATAACTTCCATCCGGCCAGGCTAAAAATAGTGTTACACATGAACAGCAACATTCAAGAAGACTATCTTGTTATCCATCGCTCTAGATTAGATATTTAAGACTGATGTTTAACTGAACGTGAAAGATGGTAGTTTTACTAAGTTTATCTTAGTCTGGTACATGACCACGGCATAGAGGCCCTTGTCTGAGCCATGTGTTCTTTACATTTTTAATAGTTAATAATGATAAACCTTTTAATCAACTCTATATAACACGCTAAACACTAACAATAATAAGTGAGATTAACATGTTAACCATAACTCTATGTTAGGTACCACTTAGACATTTGATAATTAGTTTATATAAGGACAAAATTTCAGGTACTCTGAGAACTTCGATCTCACTACATTTCTCTACATTTTTCAATGGCCCTATTTTTTTATTTTGTGTACCTGGAATGACTCGTGATAAAACTGAAAATTATTTTCTCGTTTTGATATTTAACCACGAAAAAAGGCAGAGAAAAGAATTCTACAAGACAGTGAGCGGATTAGCCTGAAGTTTAGTAGTTTTTAATTTGGAAATCACATTTACTTCAATAAATAGACGAAGAATTGAATGGCTGTGTCATTTTCATTTTTATTTTTTTGACAATAAAGTTAAAATTGAACAAGGCCCTGGTGCTAGTCGAGTTAGAGGGTGACGTTAAGCTTATTTTAACTAAACAGGGAAGATAGTAGGTTTTACTACATTTATCATAGTCTGGTACATAGCCACGGCATAGAGGTCCTAACCGAGTCCATTTCAGGTCTGGAATAAACTAGAATCGCATGTTCCCAACAAGAAAGTACAACTATTTATCATGACTGGAAGATATCCAGTTGATGAAATGTTACTGGTTTGGTTTTGGATGGATTTATTTTGCGTATGTCCTCAACATTTTCATTCGCGTATAAAGTCAAGACTCACAAAAGCTGCATAGGATTTTTTTTTTTACTTCAGACTGTGACATAGACGACATATTTTAAATTTAATGGACTTCTAAGAATGTTATGATCATTTTGATTTGCGTTAGATGTGCGTTGTGGTGCAATGGATATCGACTCGGAACGAGAGATCGTGGTGCCGAGTTCGAATTCCAATTAAATTCTTTGCATTCATTTGCTCACAAATTCTCTTGGGAAAGGTATTAATCCGTCTCGTCCCTCCAGTTATAGGTTAAATAATAGAACAGATTGGGTTCTATAGCTTTGGATGGCAACCAGGCTACCACAGAAAGCAATGGCAATCTACTGCGTGATAATCTTCTGCCCAGTCAGTCATGTCTCGTTCGAGACATAATCGCCCAAAGCGTGTATCACGTATAGCACTGAACTGACTAATTGCACTCATGTAGCATCAGTGTAATTGTCGACCAGCGAGATCAACATGAACAAATACTTTTCAGTAAATTGGGCTTCTACGAAAGTCATGATCATTTTTAATTGTGAATAAATTTCAAACTCAGAAGCGAAATACATGTAATCATCGATTTCCAAAGTTATACTCTGAGAATATGACTGGAAAATTCCTTTTTTTACACCTGTGTATATATTTTATTAACTTGGATTTTTTAAATCACATTTATTAAACGCCCATTTTTATTTTCCTTCTCCCCTTTTTTCTTATTTTTTACTAAATTGTTTTTATTTGTTATTTGTAAGCGCTTCATTCCCGCCTGCCATTTTCCTGTTCCTATATTCAACGCATGCGCACGGCTGACGTCACTGAGTCGCACAAATCTTTCAAATTGACTTAAAGGCAATTTCTTCTCCGGGCGAAGTGATTCTTTCCTCATTTACACACATATAAACATTTTCTGCAAACTCCAAAGAAATATTAGTGTGCACATATCTTTTGGAATTTTCGCCTCTATTGCAAATATAAAATCGAAATTCTATTCGTCAGTTCGACAAGCAATCACTTATTATATATACACATACTTTTTATCAATTTTAAACTGAATTCTATTAATTTTTTCTGTTAATTTTTGGGTGAAGTACTGTCTAGCGTTATTACTCTATTTTTTTATGTTATTTCTTTCATAATAACTTCAAGAACTTTTTTTTCAGTTATTCAGACCGTCACTCTTGGGCTCGAAAAATGTCCTCGGTGATACTAGTAAAAAGTCGGAAAAGAAGTCTCGGCGATGCTCGGAAAAAGTTCTCGGTGATACTCGGAAAGAAGTGATCGGAAATACTCAAAAAGAGGACTTCGGTGATACTCTGAAATCCCGATTAAACATAGAGGCTCTACTGGTCGCCAGTACAGCCTCTATGTTTAATTAAATGCTTAATGGCAATTAAACTTAACCCCAATTTTTTTTCTAGTTACCATAGTTATTGCTTTTGTCTTTACATTAGCAGTCGTAACAGTAATATTATCATAAATAAATTATGATATTGTATCGCCTACTAACATTAAAACTACAACAAATATGTCACCCAGTGATTAGAGGAAAGGTAGAATACATTTAATAATAAATAATAATAACTTTAATAATAAAGTTCACTTAAAAAAGAGAATTGAAATAGAAAAAGGTGTTTAAACAGAATTTAATTAATTTTCATGACCTATTAGAAACTAAGTAAAATTTGTGCCAAAAGAAATGTGTTTAGATTTTAAACAAAATCTTTCTTCTTCATTCTTTATATGCCGTGTCTTTTCTAGACGTAGGCGATCATGGACCTTCACTTATGCCTATCACCTGTCGCTCTTAACAATTTACCTCTTGTTATCTTTCCCCAACCCTGCTCCACCATCCACTTGCTCAAACCCATCACGTATGTCTCATGTTGCTTTCCTTTGTCTCACTTTTCCTCTATCCATTTCATGAGTATTAGATTCTCCAAGCACTCCTTCCACATTACGTGCCCCAGAAACCTCAGCCATCTCTTCCTGATGTTAATTATGTTTTCTTTTCGTTTGCATTCTCTCCAAAACCTTGTCATTGCTCACATATTCGGTCAATGGTATCTTCAGTATATATATATATATATATATATATATATATATATATATATATATATATATTCGCCATATTACAAAAAAGTGAAAGAACTCGTAGATTAAAACCCACTGTTCAGGCATTTAATTTTTGAGTGTACTCAATACAAAGTAGAGCTTAATATTGTAATATTGTTATTACAATCGTTTATAAAAGCATAATATCACTACACATAAATTTTCATGTTTCAGAACAATACTGTTCTTTTTCATGTGATATGTTAAAATAAATAGTGAAAATGATTTATTTTTAAAATATTTGAAAATGTCTCATAGATTCCTCAAAATGCTCGAGTCAAAGAATCACTTATACAATTTCTACACCCACTAAGCCCCGAAAAAAATTTTGTTGGCCTATAAGAAAAATACAGTAAAAAAATTAACAAAGGTATTTTGTCAGTCATTTTTAACAAGATGTAATAGAGAAGGAATGCTGCCAAAGTACACAACAATATATATATATATATATATATATATATATATATATATATATATATATATTAGGGGTGGTCAAACTGTGGCTACCGATCCACATGCGGCTCTTTGAGCGTTAATATGCGGCCTCCGGAAATTCGAAAACAATTATTCGAAAGACTTCTATTCGAATAGTAAATTGTTTGAATGACAATTATAGTAAATTAAATTCAAAATACTTAAGTTTGAAGTACGTGTGTGGACTTGCTTTGAGAGAGCCAATGTTGATTTACCTAGAACTAATAATGCCCTTGAAAGATGGCATCGGATTTTTTGTTTCAAATATCATCCCATTAGCTCACAATATAGAAATTCTTAGACGCTCTTAAAAGAGAACAGGACTTGCAAGAATAAGACCAGGTTGCCGAAATGTCAAAAGCGCCAAGTAATACCGCGACGTAAATGGAAAACTTAAAAGAATTAGAGGCATTTTTTAACAAGTACTCTTCAGTAGTAGACAATTTGCGTTAAGAGAACTGACAGGACAAAAAACCTGTTCCTCAACAGGATGCATAAAATCCAAGGAAGGGACAATCATAGTAGAGAAAGAGGAAATACTCCAGCGATGGGAAGAATACATAAAGGATCTCTTTGGCGACAAGAGAGAATAACCGAGAATACACAAGGAGATGGATGGACCGGAAATACTAAAATCCGAAGTGGAAGCTGCAATGGCCAAAATGAACAGAAATAAAGCACCTGGCCCAGATGGCATAGTGATAGAGCTGCTGACAGCCTTAGAAGAATATGGCATAGAAAAGATTACCGACATAATAAACGAAATTTATAGCAGCGGAATAATACCAGACGACCTATGCAAGTCGATATTTATAGCACTGCCGAAGAAACCAGGTGCAAACGAGTGTGAACTACACAGAACTATCAGCTTAATGAGTCACATTACAAAACTGATTGTCAGAATCCTGATGAATAGAGCGAGAAGCAGAATCAGGCCAGAGATAGGGCAGGAACAGTGCGGGTTCGTCAAAGACACTGGAACAAGGAACGCCATATTCATGATTAGGATGCTCTCTGAAAGGGCATTACAAATGAAGAAAGACTTGTACCTATGCTTCATTGATTACGCGAAAGCATTCGACAAAATACGACACAAAGAATTGATGGAAATGATAGGCAACCTCGACATTTTCGGCAAAGATATAAGAATAATCAAGAATCTCTACTGGCAGCAAACGGCCTGCATACGGACAGGTAACGACCTCAGTAGATACACAAAGATAGAAAAAGGCGTAAGACAAGGATGTGTCTTTTCACCGGATTTGTTCAACCTATACAGCGAGAATATTTTGAGGACCCTAGATGACACACCAGGATTTGTTATTGGAGGCCACAACCTGAACAACATAAGATACGCGGACGATACAGTACTGATTGCGGACACGGAAAGGAAACTGCAAGATCTCATACAGAAAGTAGCAGTGGAGAGTGACAAGAAGGGACTACAAATAAACTTTAAGAAAACTGAGTGCATGGTCATCAGCAAAAGATACAACCCAAAATGTCAAATACAGGTGGGGGATAACAGAATCAAACAAGTCCAAGAATTTAAGTACCTAGGAAGTGTTCTAACAGGAGATGGAAAGTGCGACACGGAGATCCGAAGGCGAATTGGCATGGCAAAGTACGCGTTCCAGAAGATGAGCAAAATACTAACACACAGGAAGATCTCAATAGAAACGAAGAAAAGAGTGCTAGACTGCTACGTGATATCAGTTCTTCAGTACGGCTGTGAATGCTGGACAATATCATCGAAAATGAGGAAAAAACTGGAAGCGGCCGAAATGTGGTTCTACAGAAGGATGCTACGGATATCGTGGACTGAGCATACAAGCAACGACGAAGTGTTAGAAAGAATGGCAACAAAAAGGAAATTGATACTGAGCATCAGGAAGAGACAACTGAAGTTCCTGGGACATGCAATGAGGAAGGAGAGCCTGGAGAACCTGATACTGACTGGTCAGATAGAAGGAAGGAGAGACAGAGGAAGGCAGCGGATAACATATCTGCAGAGTCTGATCAGGTGGATGACGGAACGGGGGTTGCCAGGAGCAACGGGAGCAAACATACTAAGAGCCACAAGGGATAGGGAGACGTGGAGATCTATGATCTCCTACGTCCTGAAGGGACAGGGCACATAGAAGAAGAAGAAGATCATGTAAGTTAAAGTTGTAAGGTTTTTTTCTTACTAAATTGCTTTACTAACGATATTTGTATTTTGAATAATTATCATTTGTATATTTCCACTTTTAATTTTTACATTTTTATTGCAATAAAAATTTTGGATTTTCAATAATTATAACTCAGCATAATTGTAGTTTCAACTAATATTCATTCAAACAATTTACATTTCGAATGTTTTCTGAATCATTGTTTCAGAAAAATTCTTTTTTAATAATGTTTGCATCATCGTGAGAATATGTTGGCCGATCTCTTTAAAACAACCATCAATAAAGATTTTGAAAACATTTGCTACTTATATATGTGTGTACTTTGTAATTACCAATACCAAACAAATGAACAGTTTAAAATTGAATACATGAATAAATATTATTGCATAAATGCATTTCTTACACTATTTACATTGTAAGTTCAATACCTGGTTGCAGCAGTGGTGAACAAATGACTTAGAAAGTTTAGTTAAAGGGAATTAACTCAGATATCTGGAGTAACATGGCTAATGAAAGGAGAACAATATAAACTAGGAATTGAAATAAAGGCTTCGGTTCGAAATTCCAATCACCTGAAGAAGACCGAAACGTCATGAATATGACAATAAAATGAGGAAAACACTCTGAACAATGTAAATAGTGTTATACTACCTCATATCAGAAGTGTAGACAAATGCATTTCTTAATATTGATATTAAATGTTTGTAACAAAAATATTGTATGCGTAAACTGTGTTAATGTCTTAAGGCTCTCAAACATCTGAACTTAACCATATGTGTCTCTTACATTAAGCAAGTTTATAGCTATATATATATATATTAGTCATAGACATACAAGCCTGTTTCGCTCTATCACAGCTCAACAGTGTGGGTAGATATCCACTTGCTTCCAGCTGGGATCGAAACTCGGCCGAGTCCCTACTCAATAAGCTATCGGAGCATGGAATGAGAGAGGAGAAATTTTATCGTGTTATATATATTATGTATATGCAGTATATACACACGCCAGTAACCGAGAGAATTCAATTCATTACTGAAAAGGTAACTGTTTTTAAAATATTCCTCTCTAGAGAGCTCAATCTTAATGAGAGAATAATATATTAGTCATTCATATACAAGCCTGTTTCGCTGTATCACAGCTCATCAGTATGACTAGATATCCACTTAATTCCAGCCGGGATCGAAACTCAACCGATTTAGTGTAAGTCGAAGTCCTTAAGCCATCAGCACATGGAAAGAGAGAGGGGGAATTTTAGCGGGCTATAAACGTAGGATAATATATATATATATAGTCCTTTGTTTATCGCCCGACACGGACTTTCATGCACCTGATAATTACATAGGGCATGAAACTCTACGTTGTGCTATAGATGTAGAATAATATGTATATTAATTAATATATATTTTATAGATCTGTAATAATTACATTGAGCACTGTTTTATTAACACCAGAACAAATATTTATATATGTGTGTGTCTACTTGCGTGTATATTCATATATATATACTTATTGATATATATATATATATATATATATATATATATATATATATATATATGGGATAGCGACATATATTTTTATATATCAGGAACAATATTGGGGAAAAATGTATGACAAAATGGGAAAAATTTACTGTGATGCGTTTCGTCTTATAGGAATTCATCGGACTAAATTTGTTTTGTTGGTGTGACTACACATGCGCACGAATAAGGGATGCTGGAATTTTTTTAAAAAGATGTTTCTTGTCATACATTTATCCTTTCATATATATATATATATATATGTGTGTGTGTGTGTGTGTGTGTGTGTGTGTGTGTGTGCGTGTGTGTGTGTGTGTGTTTTATCATTATTAGTAATAGTAGTAATTTTACTACGTTACTTCGTCTTGTTATTGATGCTTTTTATCACAACATTCATTGGATGATATTGTTTTTATTTGACTCTATTTTATTACGAGTTTTAATCCTTCTTATTGTTGCGGATTTTAACTAGAACACTTTTCGCTCATGAGGGTAATCAGACTTATGAAATATATGTATAAAAATGAAGCTACGTAATCATATGCTTTTGTTGGGTCAATGGTTTCATAATCTGATTGTTATAACCGCGCTCGAGGTTCTTTCAAAGTTTCCCTAGAACAACAAGTAGATACTATTGGCGATGCGCATCTCTCCAGTAGATATCGCATAAGACAGGTTCGAACTAGGATAGACGCTGCCAGTAACACAAGAGAATCCTTGTCCTGACATTGTTCTCGGGCATAAAAACAAATTTATACGTTTACTACATTAAACTGACTTATACATCTTTTTTATTCGGCTATTAAAATTTCCCGTGGGACTTTTGATTTGTTTATCAGCTTATTTTTATTCATTTGTTCATTTTTTTTGTGTCTTTTCTAGCTTACAAAAAAATAAATAAATAAAACCCCAAAAGAACGGAATTCTACTGTTATGGCTGTTTGAGTTTCTGTTTCCACAGACAATTTTTTTACTAATGCCTAATAAGATTTTCCGAAAAATTAACATTGTCCTTTACTCACTTTCTTTCTTTCATTCTTTCTTTCTTTTTTCTTTCTTTCTTATTAAAAGAGAGTAAATGTTGATGAAAAGAAACCAAAACGTAATCAAAAGTGACTACACGCATATACATACATATATATATATATATGTGTGTGTGTGTGTGTGTGTGTGTGTGTGTGAAATAATAAATATACCTATGGGGACACACACATGTATACAAATGCTGTTCAGGTGTTAATTAAACAGTGCCCAATATAGTATAAAGACAGCTATTAATTATATATATCAATAAATATATATATATTATCCTACGTTGGTGGCACGACTCAGAGTTTCATGCATAACGCAATCTTCATATATATATATATATATATATATATATATATATATATATATTAGAGAGAGAAGGAGAAATAATAAGAAGAAAATCTGTAAAAGCATTAGGTGGTTTTCTGTATTTATATGTAAAATTAATTATACATGTAGGTTTACAGAGGATTATTTAAATTGTTTCACTTGCATAAGGGTTTTCAAACAAAATCATTTTACTTAACCGGTAATCTGATAAACATTTACAAACTTTTGAAAAGCTACACGGCGAAACCGGTTAAGTAATATATAAAAAAAAAAGAAAACAAAAAGAAAAAAAGAAAATTACCAATACATTTAGAAATTAAACGTACACAAATGCACTGAGACGTTTATACAGTGCCCTTATACATGTGGACATAGTAGACTACCAGTGCACTTGTATAAGTTATAAGTCATGTATATGGGTGTGTGCGTGTATATGCGGTCTTGTTTGAGTACATATGCACATACATATACACACACACACACACACACACACACACATATATATATATATATATATATATATATATATATATATAATTGTGTTTGGGTATATGGGCTTAAATATGTACCTAATTATCTCATATATATCTCGTGTATATAAATATATGCGAGATTGAGAATACGACAATTTATTTAACGTGATATAGGAGTGCGTATATACACCGCACTACGTAGGCGCACGGAAGCCCTACGCCTATGAAGCGTATATAAGTGGGAGTATGAAAACGCTAAGAACTAAAAAGATATAAAAAAGAAAAAAAGAAATCAGTGGATATGTAAACTTAAATAAAATCAAAGGGTAAGTATATGTGGGAATGTACACATAGGTATATGTGGATAAAAGTTAGTATAAGTAAGTGTGTTGACCTGATGGGGTTAAATAGATGCCTAAAGTCAGGGGAATTGGTTTTTTCAGAGGTCATGCCATCTTAGACGGTCAAAATAACTTCAAATGGATACTTCTTCTTCTTCTATGTGCCCTGTCCCTTCAGGACGTAGGCGATCATGGATCTCCACGTCTCCCTATCCCTTGTGGCTCTTAGTATGTTTGCTCCTGTTGCTCCTGGCAACCCCCGTTCCGTCATCCACCTGATCAGGCCCTGCAAATATGTTATCCGCTGCCTTCCTCTGTCTCTCCTTCCTTCTATCTGGCCAGTCAGTATCAGGTTCTCCAGGCTTTCCTTCCTCATTGCATGTCCCAGGAACTTCAGTTGTCTCTTCCTGATGCTCAGCATCAATTTCCTTTTTGTTGCCATTCTTTCTAACACTTCGTCGTTGCTTGTATGCTCAGTCCACGATATCCGTAGCATCCTTCTGTAGAACCACATTTCGGCCGCTTCCAGTTTTGTCCTCATTTTCGATGATATTGTCCAGCATTCACAGCCGTACTGAAGAACTGACATCACGTAGCAGTCTAGCACTCTTTTCTTCGTTTCTATTGAGATCTTCCTGTGTGTTAGTATTTTGCTCATCTTCTGGAACGCGTCCTTTGCCATGCCAATTCGCCTTCGGATCTCCGTGTCGCACTTTCCATCTCCTGTTAGGACACTTCCTAGGTACTTAAATTCTTGGACTTGTTTGATTCTGTTATCCCCCACCTGTATTTGGCATTTTGGGTTGTATCTTTTGCTGATGACCATGCACTCAGTTTTCTTAAAGTTTATTTGTAGTCCCATCTTGTCACTCTCCACTGCTACTTTCTGTATGAGATCTTGCAGTTTCCTTTCCGTGTCCGCAATCAGTACTGTATCGTCCGCGTATCTTATGTTGTTCAGGTTGTGGCCTCCAATAATAAATCCTGGTGTGTCATCTAGGGTCCTCAAAATATTCTCGCTGTATAGGTTGAACAAATCCGGTGAAAAGACACAGCCTTGTCTTACGCCTTTTTCTATCTTTGTGTATCTACTGAGATCGTTACCTGTCCGTATGCAGGCCGTTTGCTGCCAGTAGAGATTCTTGATTATTCTTATATCTTTGCCGAAAATGTCGAGATTTCCTATCATTTCCATCAATTCTTTGTGTCGTATTTTGTCGAATGCTTTCGCGTAATCAATGAAGCATAGGTACAAGTCTTTCTTCATTTGTAATGCCCTTTCAGAGAGCATCCTAATCATGAATATGGCGTTCCTTGTTCCAGTGTCTTTGACGAACCCGCACTGTTCCTGTCCTATCTCTGGCCTGATTCTGCTTCTCGCTCTATTCATCAGGATTCTGACAATCAGTTTTGTAATGTGACTCATTAAGCTGATAGTTCTGTGTAGTTCACACTCGTTTGCACCTGGTTTCTTCGGCAGTGCTATAAATATCGACTTGCATAGGTCGTCTGGTATTATTCCGCTGCTATAAATTTCGTTTATTATGTCGGTAATCTTTTCTATGCCATATTCTTCTAAGGCTGTCAGCAGCTCTATCACTATGCCATCTGGGCCAGGTGCTTTATTTCTGTTCATTTTGGCCATTGCAGCTTCCACTTCGGATTTTAGTATTTCCGGTCCATCCATCTCCTTGTGTATTCTCGGTTGTTCTCTCTTGTCGCCAAAGAGATCCTTTATGTATTTTTCCCATCGCTGGAGTATTTCCTCTTTCTCTACTATGATTGTCCATTCCTTGGATTTTATGCATCCTGTTGAGGGACAGGTTTTTTGTCCTGTCAGTTCTCTTATCTCTTTATGCATTTCTGCTTTGTTGTTCCTGCTCAGTCTCTCTACTTCTGCACATTTGACCATGACCATAATGATACTACCCATATTGGAACTGGACTCTATCTCTCTTCTTTCCTTCCTCCTTCCCCTTACATTTATTGTCATTTATTTATTTGTTTGTAATCGTATGTTTCTTATTATTATTTCTATTATGTTCCCTCTTCATTTTAAGAAAACGTTCATTCCGGCAGAAATTTTATGCCAGATGGAGGAAATATTGTAAAAGAGGAGTCTGATGATATGAGCTAATTAAGCTCATTGAAATGAACTATACTTTATAACTACTATGACGTGTTGAGTTTTCCTTTATAATCTATATATATATAGTTTTTATATATATATATATATATATATATAAACTTTTTAACGAGAGATGATGTGACCTCATTCTCGTGCAAGCTATTTCATAAATAAGAAATTAAGAATTTTTTTCAACAGGTTTTGTTGTTGAAAAGTAGACAGTCTATGATAGCATACTTACACGATTTATTATAGTATGAGTGAGCCCGTCCCGTCGAAAATGACTGCAGAATATTTATACCGATCTGCCGTTTAAAATGACGGCAACATATATAGATGTATTGTCTAACCTACTACTGATTATCTTACATTAAGACATAAGAAAAATAATACACACCCCGAGTGTAACAGGAGGGATATATATATATATATATATATATATATATATATATATATAGTGTATCGAGGCAGCAGATAATTATATTTTTTTAAGCATATACTGTTAAATATAGCAAACAATGAATGTCTATTATGTTTAATAAAGCTTAGAGCCAGCATAATAAAAATATATGCAAATGTTGGACAATTTTTGTCTTTATTTTCACCTGAAATTAAAGCCAAAATACAATGTTTAGAACGTCTCATGATTAAACATGATAGGCATTCATTGTCTGCTATGTTTAACAGTATATATATATATATATATATATATATATATATATATATATACCTCTGATCTATGGGCACTCGGTAAAGAAAAGAAGACTTTTAGCGTGATATGTACCATGTAAACATGCGCAAGTAACTGAGAATGTTCTAATTACTGATTGAACGATGCATAGATGCTAGAGTAGCTACTGTTTTTTCAATATATATATATATTATTTTATTTATAAAGGAAAACTCAACGCCTCATTTAAATTGGTTATAAATTATAATTCATTTCAATAAGCTAAATTAGCTCATTTCATCAGGCCACATTTGGTACAAAACTTCTTGCCGGAATAAATATTTTCTTTTACTGAAGAGAAAAATAAGAAAAAAGAAGAAAGAAAAAGAAAAAAAGAGTCAGGACAGAGACATTGGCGTCAGCTCAGTTGGGTGTATCCAGGCCAGACACAAATAAATACACAATGGTATTTATTATGATTGAAAAGATAATAACTAAAATTATTAAAAATGGTTTGAAGAGTAGCCGAAAGCACTCGAAAAACAAGTAAAAATTTTCCATACTAACTAAAATCCTGAGAAGAAGACACTTTTTCGCATCCAAGAAAAATATAATTAAAAAAAACTTAACGTTCATTGTGAGTTGTATTTAATAAAACAGAAAGAGATATTTCTCCCTAAATACGCAACTGAATATATGTTCAAGGCTTGACCCACATTTCAATATTTGAGCACATGACCAAACATGGCTAAAGGCTTTGTGTAAGCGAGATATTCTTGGTCAGCTTGCGAACTTAACTTTTTCCCTGTATATACTTAATGTTGGTGAGAACAGAGCCATATTTGGAGAAAATAGGAATAAGAAGAGGATGGTACGGTAATTCCTGGTGGTCACCGTTAAGCTGAGAGGCTATGTTCCGAAAATCATGAAAAATATATAAAGTAATGCGGTTACAGTTTCTAACTGGGAGTGGGGATGAGTACAAGAAAGGGGATGTGCCAATCTTCCAGTTACAGAGGGCGAGCATAAAATCCTTGACGTTGAACATTCAAAACGACTGAAATCAAAGAGTTACGACTAGAGATGAGTGGAATGTCGATCAACTTAAATCCCCATTGAAGCGTTATATCACGCTTATTATCTACACGATTTCTTCAACGTAAGAGGATAGACAGATTGATATGAGGAAAATGAATGACAAAATTTCTGTTACGCATTCCGACTTCTAGAAAGACATCATCACACTAAAGTAATGTTTTCGTTGATGGAATTATATCTTTTCAGGAGAAAGAGAGCGTCAGTTATGCTCATGTGCTAAGAAGAAAGTGGCGTTGTGAGGCAATGGATATCAGAATAGGAAATCGGTAGACCCTAGTTCGAATTCCAACCGAATTCATTGCATTCACTTAGCACAAAGGCCTCTAGGAAAGGTATTAATCAACCTATTCTCCCTGCAGCTATGGGTTAAATAGCAGGACAGATTGGGTTCTATAGCCTTGATTGGCAACAAGTCTACCACATAAAGAAATACGACGGGAAAATCTTCTACCTAGTAAGTCATATTTCGAAAGACATATGATTGCTCATATAACAATATTTAACATGGCGTACGGACGAAAGAGCTGATTATTTTTTTTTACTATACGCATAACATTTTATTTTCTTCCAATGAGAAAAGGTTAAAAAGAAAGCGATGTCGTTTTTTTAGTTTTTTTGTTGTTGTTTTTTTTGTCAAGAGATTCGTTTTCCCAAAACTGTAAATTGGTTAAAAGTAGAAATGAAATATAATCATACTATATGATTATTGCTATCCAGCGAGACACAGCTGGGAGGTTAAGTGTCAAACCCACCTTGTTTAAAGAGATGATACATTACTAACAATGCATAGACGAAAAACGATTAAAGGGATTTTTTTTTAGATTCATATTTTCCCAAGGGGAATTCGCCAAAGGATAGCTTGTTATATATCGCCGTACGACGACAAAACAACAAACACGCATATATAAAAATATAAGGTTATATTTTTATTAATGACGACGAACCGTGTGGAATAGAGAACAGGAGAGTGAGAGCGCACATAGAATGGGCTGACGGGAGTGTAGTCTTGCCTGTGGTGTTTCTCTGCTTCCACTGGCCGTTCTCTGCTGGCGAATCCGTGTGTCGAGGTCTTTTTATAGTCTCTAGAACCGGGACTTTCCTTCCGGTTTTGCCTCGCCCACGCAACGCACACGTAATTCCCAGAGACACCTGTTCTGTTTGCCTCCGTAGTCATTTCCGCCGCTGTCGGAAATAAGGTCAAACGACATCCGCTCCAGGCCCGACAGGATGTATTTCTCAAACACCTGTCTTGTCGTTCGCCGACCCCTTCACCGACGGGAAACACCATCGCTTGCATCAACCTTCCTCGGGTGGGGCCAGATTGCTATATTACACTCCTCGCCCTCCCATTTTCCAAAATGTTCACCTAAGAACATTTTAAGCGCAACACCCTCACACACACCCCATGCCACACAAGCCCGACAATTGTACAAAACATGTGCACGCCGAAACAAACAAAACAACAAAAAAAATCTATATATAGGGGAGCCTACATCGGCAACCCAACAATGTTCGTGTCCATTGTGGAATTTTCATAATGTTCTTTTTTTTTTTTTTTTTAAAGTTTCTGTAACTTTCAATGTTCGTTTCCTTTCTCGACTCTGTCCATACGCGTAGACGCCTCGATGCACGACCATATGATCATAGGCGGTAACCGCGCCCCAGTTTCTAAACTGACATCGAGTAAATGACCTTTGACCAACACCATGCGTGTTTCCGCTCGAGTTTATTGTTACACATGTAACTTCATTTAATTTAATTTAATTTCAAACATACTATGTTTGAACACAGAAAAAACTGCCATTATCTGCAGTACATATCATTCATAGTCTGACCGAGAAATGTTCAATAGAAAACGAAGAAAATTACCCTGATTCCAACGTTAATCCGCATGCAATTTACTTGTGGAGGATTAGAGGTTTCATCTATCTTAATTTAGTCTAAAAAAAATGGACCCGTGACTCGTAATTCCTTAGTTTGTATCTTCCGCATGTTTTGCTATAAGGAAGGTGACCTAACTATTTCACTTAAACTATCGTTAATCCTCCCACTGCTTTCTTTCCCAATCCTATAGCATATCAGCCAATAAGTCTACAAGACTTTTCAGTTGTTCTTTCTTTTTGTTCCGATCAACTGTGGAATCTGCAGGTCTATCCGTGCTTTTTGCCCCAACAGACGTTTGCCTCATTTGGACATCTTCGCTGCTAGGTGATTCCCTAGAAAAACCCTGATCTACATGAGTAGATCCAGTCGTTTCACACTTTGAGCAATCATCCTCGAACGTGGATGAAACATTATTTATACCACCGATTCTATCATCATTATTCGCCATTTTACGTCGCGTCATGATGCGACGCTCCATTAATGGAACATCAGACTCATCGTCTGATTCCACACGTTGGTGTCGATTTTTGTGCACTGGAAAGTCGGTCTGTTCCGCTCCGGATTCGTCATCCGAATCACTGGATTCTACTGGAGCAGCCAATACAATCTTTCGTAACGGCCTATCGGAAGTAGGGATTTTCCATTCATCAATAGACGCTGCCCGAAGATGCTCAGCATGCGTCTTAATGACTGAGCCGGTTAACTGATCTCTAATTCTATAAGAGACCGGGCCAGTCTTTTCAACGATCACATAATATGGCCGCCAGCGCACATCTAACTTCCCTTTCTTTTGGTGATTCTTATAGTACACCAAATCACCAACCTCAAAAGTTGTATTTTTCGTCTTACCACGCGACTTATCTATCGCGGCTCTCCTCGCTTTTCTTATATTATTCCTAACTAAAGTGAAGCTACGATGCATTTCCTGTAGTGCAATTTGGTGATGCTCATCACCATAATATATGCGACGAGGCCTCAGTATATTGTCCAAGGGCAAAATAACATCCCTGTTATAGAGCAAGTAATACGGTGAAAACTTAGTGGTTTCGCTCACATGAAACCGGATAGCCGCCAACATTTGGTTAATGTAAATATCCCACGACTGTTCGTTGTTGCCGATTTTTTTTGCTAGAACATCATGCATTGTTCTGTGAAACCTCTCAACCTTACCGTTGCTCTGGGGGTGATAAAAAGAAGTTGTCACATGGTGTATATTTAGGTCTTCTAATGTCTTTTTCATTACCCTGTTGACATTTTCTGGCCCATTATCAGTTAAAAGCTGAAGTGGTGTCCCAAATCTGGGGAAGATTTCGTCAACTAAGAGATGCACCACTGTTTCTACCTTCTTGTTAGGAACCGCAAATGCCTCCGGCCAACCACTGTACATATCTATGAATGTAACTATGTATTGGTTACCTGAATGGGTCTTTGGGTAGGGTCCTGAGACATCTAAAGCAACCTTTGCGAAAGGAAAAGGAGGGAAGTCACATTCCTGTATGTGGGGTTGCTGCTTCTTTAGGTTTCTTGTCTGACACGGGATACATTTACCTACGAAATCATTTATTTCTCTAAGTAAACAAGGCCAGAAATACTTTTGTTTTATTGAGTGGAATGTCTTATCCACCCCCATATGGCCACTGTCATCATGGTATTGAACTAGCACCCTTTTTCTACGGTGAGATGGTACATACAGCCTGATGAGGGGTTCATCATCAGGTTGAGACAAATAGTACACCACCTCATCCATTACTATATATCTCTTCTGTTCTGCTTTGGTAGCCCTACCATTTCGTAATCTAATCTTCAGGTCTAAGATGTTTTTGTCTGATTCTTGCTCCCTGATTATGTCTATTCCTTTCAATGTGGGCCGTTCGGGTGCCTCTGATGAATTTCCGACATTTTTATGGGCTGCTAATTCTTCCGGCTCCATTAGGTTGGAGTTTATAACACTAACCAAGTAATTTCTATCATCTATATCTACTGGAGAAGCAATATGGTCTTCGTTCACATCAACAGCGCGTGATAAGAGATCCGCGCAAACATTATCCTTACCCTTAAGATACTGTATGCTGCAATTGTAGCCAGACATGCTCAGAGCCCAAGTCTGTATCTTCTTATTTTGTATGGGCGAGTTAAGTAAGTGCTCCAGGGGCCTATGATCAGTGTATATTGTGAATGTTGCGCCATGCAGGTAGTGATTCAGTTTTTGAAGAGCATAGTGTATGGCATAAGCCTCTTTCTCTATAGTTGACCACCTCGTTTGTGTGTCACTTAATTTATGGGACAATAAATAAATTGGTTTTTCTACATCCTTCCTATTTTCCTTATCGTACACCACCTGGGATAGGCATGCGCCAATCGATTGATCGGATGCGTCAGTATATAACCTATACGCCTTATTTGGGTTGGGATAGGCTAGTGTTACCATCTCCGCGAGCTTCGTTTTTAGTGTATCGAAAGCGGTTTGGCAAGCATCGTCCCATTCGAATCGTGCATATTTCCTTGTCAAATTGACCAGCGGTTCGGCTATATCAGAGAAATTTCTAATAAAGCGGCGATAGTATGAGGTCATCCCAATAAAAGCTCTTACTTGCCTAACAGTGGTTGGAGTAGAAACTGACTTTATAGCCTTGACTTTATTGAGGTCTGGTTGTATTCCCTCTTCACTTATCTTGAACCCCAGGTATTGGGTCTCTTTCTTAAAGAACTCACACTTAGCTGGCTTCAGTTTAAGGTTGTGCTTACGTAGACTACTCAAGACTGTGTCTATATGTCTTAAATGATCTTCCACCGTATTTGAAAATATCAGAATATCATCTAAATATGCCAGAGCAAAATCTTCCTGTCCCTGTAAAACAACTGACATTAATTCCTGGAAGATGCCGGGTGCGTTTGCAAGTCCAAATGGCATAACATTAAAATGAAACAGACCCTTGTGGCAGGTGAATGCACTTTTTTCTTTGTCATCATCATGAAGCTTAACTTGCCAGTACCCTGATTTTAAATCAAGCTTCGAAAAGTACCTTGCCGAACCAAGTGATGCCAGTATATCATCGATGACAGGAAGAGGTCGAGCATATTTCTTTGTAATCTTATTAAGTGCTCTAAAGTCTACACAAAATCTCTTACCACCGTCTTTCTTCTCTACTAAAACTACTGGAAAACCCCACGGGCTATTGGATCTCTCAATTACACCTGTCTGCATCATTTCGTCGATTGCTGAATCCATTGTCTTTCTTTGTTTGAGGGGTGTGCGATATGGGCGTTTTCTTATGGGCTCATGCGTTCCAGTATCGATACGCATCTCCACAGTATCGGTTCTGCCCAGGTTTTTGTCGTCACTAACAAACATGTCCCTATTTCTTTTTAGCAATTTGTTAATTTCAGGCTTGAATTCCTCCGGTACATGTACCTGTTCCAAATCTACATCAGGACTTTTATTATTTTGTTTATCGGGCATAGTAATTTCAGTAATATTACCCGCCCTTTCCAATTTAGCCAGCGGACACCCCCGTCTCAAAGTGATTGTCTGGTTAGTGTTATTCATTATCAGCAACTGAAACTTACGAGACTTTGGCATTTTTACAACTGCGTTGGCTACTGATATACCACATAAGTTGCTAACATATCCACTACTCAGCTGTTCGATTTCATATTCTTTGCCACGTCCATTTCTCAGCCTGGTTAATCCCAGACAAGCATGCAGGTGTTGAGGTCTTAATGTTACTTTTTGAGCTAACCTAACAATAGAGGAAATATGAACATCCTCCTCTAATGCCACGTATTCTTCACCAATCTTCAATGCCCCCAAATCGAAATACATTCTCACCCCGTTCTGCATCAGCCAATCTCGGCCAAGTATAACGTTTCTATTGAGATTTTTCACGACTAAAAAATCATGGGGTATGGACTTACTTCCTATCTGGACCTGTAGACGACAAAGGCCTTCAACGTATAACGGGGATCCATTCGCAGTTCGAAGTTTAATGTCCCTCTTTTGCAGTTCAAGTCCCAGTCGCAATTTTTTAAATAACCTACAGCTTATAACCGATACCTCTACTCCCGTATCTACCAATGCCCTATAAAGTCTACGTTCTATTCTAATAAAGATGGAATTTGGCGCGCCCATATTACCAACTATGTGCGTTGGTACCGTCTTGTTCCGTTCGTTGGGCGTCGCACGAACGGACCTCTGCCGTTTCCCGGGGCGCGTCTACAAAATTTCGCTATGTGGCCTTCTTTCCCACAATTCCAACACCTAACAACGCTCCCGTTCCTCTCCCGCTCACGAGTCTTGTATTTAGTTCCCCTATTACCAACTTTTCTATTGTTCTTATTCCTATTATTATTAGTATTAGATTCAGCGGGGCTTACGGCTTCTATCGGTACCCGTCTCCGAGAGTGGCAAATTTCCATAGGCTCCTCTTCGTATTCAGAGTTTGCATCGAGTCGAATTTTCCATCTCAACTCAGATAACGCTTTCTGATAGGCAGCCTCTAGTGTTTGTGGCTCATCCTTCATAACTGCCATCTTTATTTCCCGATCCCTTAGACCTTTTATGAAAAATACTAGAACTTGTTTTGTCACAACTTCATTCCTCCCGTCAACCCCAACATATGCGCCCTCCGCTAGGCGTACTACTCTCTGCATGTAGTCCTGCACCCCCTCCGTTCTACCCTGCTTAATGTTCACTAATTCGACTAACCGTGCGTCGGGGTCTAAAACCAATCCGTAATATTTATTTAAAGAAGTTTTTAACTCCTTCCATGTGAGTTGTGGGTTATTAGAGATTAGTCTATATACATAGTGTCCAACAGCTCCCCTTGTTGTGAGAAGAGCTGCCTGACACTTGTCTTCTTCTGCCACGCGCACAACTTTAAAATACCTCTCCATATCCTCCAACCAAGCACTATAACCACCATCTTCTTTGCATGCTAATGGCTGTATATTTTTTTAAAAAGATTCTCCCCTTAAAGTGTTCGACACCGAACAAGCCACATTTCTCAATTCTAGGGTCAGACCTTGAACAAAATCGGCAAAAGTATGCTGTTCCATTTTTTTTTTTTTTTTTTTAATTAGACTTATTATAAACTTATGAACAAGAGCAGAACACGCACAAGATCGAATCAAAAGTCACCTACCTTTCGTTGATGTCGTCCGGTTGCTTTCTATTTTCGTCTTCTATCTGGTAGTTTTAATTCCGTTGAATTTCAATTGTCGCTGTGGTAACCAAGCTCGTATCTATCTGTGTTGTTGTTGTTGTTGTCTTAAAACAGCAAGTCACTGGGCACCAATTTGCGTATGTTATATATCGCCGTACGACGACAAAACAACAAACACGCATATATAAAAATATAAGGTTATATTTTTATTAATGACGACGAACCGTGTGGAATAGAGAACAGGAGAGTGAGAGCGCACATAGAATGGGCTGACGGGAGTGTAGTCTTGCCTGTGGTGTTTCTCTGCTTCCACTGGTCGTTCTCTGCTGGCGAATCCGTGTGTCGAGGTCTTTTTATAGTCTCTAGAACCGGGACTTTCCTTCCGGTTTTGCCTCGCCCACGCAACGCACACGTAATTCCCAGAGACACCTGTTCTGTTTGCCTCCGTAGTCATTTCCGCCGCTGTCGGAAATAAGGTCAAACGACATCCGCTTCAGGCCCGACAGGATGTATTTCTCAAACACCTGTCTTGTCGTTCGCCGACCCCTTCACCGACGGGAAACACCATCGCTTGCATCAACCTTCCTCGGGTGGGGCCAGATTGCTATATTACAAGCTGACATGATCGGAGGTCAGTATCAATCGACTGTATTGAAATAAGCGCAACAGAACCACTATCCGTAGACGAAAGAAACAATTGAGGAAAAGAATTTTATTTTTTTATTTCCTTCGGCGAAATATGGCCAATATAATTATAAGTCAAAACCAGCGTGTTGAAATAAGTGTAACAGACAAGCGAAACGTAAACGGAAAAACAATTGAGGAGAAAATTTTATTTTCTCTGTTCCCAGCGGAATACAGCCAATACACACCTGAATGATGGAGAGGTTAAAATGTCAGGCTCACCTTATTGAAAAGTATAAAAAAAATTATTTAAGGAAAGGGAATTGCATTCATATTTCTCCAACTTGGAATTCGGAGAAGGGAGCATAGGTTAAGTTGATCTGTTGAGAGAAGAAAAAGGACAATTATTAATTACTGGGAAATTAACTATTTAAAATTTCCCTGAGAGAGGCTGACGTCATGTAATAACTCCGCCTAAATCGGAGGAGGAAAATTTTTCATGATTGGAAGTGAGAAATAAGACGACAAAGAGGCTGATGTCAGGTAATAACAAAGAGGAGGAGGAGAACAATCCATGATTGGATGTGTGAAACAGAGAAGGAGGACTGGTTGAATGTTAGGATATTTGTCTAATGCACCTTATTCGTCCTCACCACACCAGTAGAAATGGAACACGCATAAATACGGGAGTCCCCAGGGGCCAGAGAGTGCGGAAATGTAGTGAGACGGGGGTTAGTTGCCGCTGTCGTCAACCGTAGAATTCCTTCCGCCAACCGTAGAGTTCTTGCAGTCAAGCGCAGAGTTCCCGACTGGAGGTGAAGTGATTTTGCAGTCAAAGATAGAAGTAGCCAACCAAAGTTTGAAATAATAATGACCAAAGTTATCTGCTGTAGAAGAGAAAAAATCCGACGAAAACCTTGGACCAAACTGATGATAATAATAAGAAGTAAAACCCTGACGAACATTTTCCAAATTTCAAACAATAGAGTTTGAATTTACCAGTACCTGATTAATAAGTCTGACCCGAGTAAGAGAAACTGGTCGAAACTTTCGATCCGTCGTTAATTACTAGGAACTGGTTGGGAAGACGAACTGTAAATCCCCCACATTTTTTATATGTAAAATTTATGCAGGCGTCATTCATTTTATTTCTAAAATTGGTACCGTTTTATTTCCACAATTAGGCGCGCGTAACCAACTTTATTTAGCTTCGCTGAGATGCCCCAGTGATTATTCAGCTTAACTCTCTTAAGATCAAAATCCCAAAGTGGGCAAGAGAGATTACAGATGAAGAGGTCAACCCAAGGACCAGCTGCTGTGTCACCGCCATCAACGATCGACGAGTGTGAGCTGACGACTTGTTCTCAGATCAGGATCGATCCTGATACAAGAGGCAACAGGTCGTGAAGGCTCCGGAACGACTGCGTCACACCCAAGAGTGTATCACACATGGCACTTAATTGACTGATTGACTAAAAAGAAACACTGAAGATGTTAGAATAGTGAAGTATTATATTTTTTAATTTAAATTATTTTTTCTTAAACGTTTCTGGACATGTCCTCTATGCTATATCATTTAGCTTCCTCCTGCTTTTGTTTACGTTTTGATAAAATATGCAATGAAATTTTGCTAGTTCTACCAAGAAACCCTTTTAAAAAATCTATCTCTTGTTTGGTAATTTGCTGAAACTTTGGAAAGTGGGTATGCGCTGTTAATTTTTCAGTGCCTCCTCTTATATAATCTTGTAGGGCACACGTACATATATTAAAACTTTTCTTCTTTTTCGGTTTACTTCCTCTCTCTCTCTCTATCTCTCTCTATCTCTCTATCTCTCTCTCTCTTCCCTTTCTTCTTCTTCTTTTTCTTCTTTTACTTTTCTTTCCATAATCATTTCTTTTCTACACACACCTAGTTCATCTTCCTGTTGCCTAGGCTTTACATCGCTTTCTTCTTTCACCACTGCCCACTCATGTCAAAGATCATTTCAGACCTGTGGCACTATCCAAGCGAACCTCAAAAAGCTGGACCAATCTTTTAGTCATCAATATCAGCACCGTTTGTTCTACGTGCTTATTCACGGCCGTTTGACCAACGAGGTAATCAAGCGAAAGTGTGGAGAGAAATTTTCTGATTTTGACCACAGCTCAAAGAATTGCGTGGGCACAAAACTAAAAGTCATTCGAAAGAGACTTCAAAAGATCATCATCTGTCTTTCAGGAAATAGGCTCGTGCACCATATTGATCGCGTACGGTGACAAACGAATTATTTTTGTAAGCTTAAAAGTGCTTCAAACTTTAAATCATACTCCACTTGTCATAGGTGATGATAAGTGAGGTCAATTCGCAAGCCATTGAAAATACTTTTATTCTTCTCTGATTATTAATGCAAGTGGTCAGATCTAAAAATTACGCCATGGAATAAATCTTTAAATAAAAGAACACCTAGCTTTCACTGTCTCCTCCAAAAAATGCCCTTTTTGGATAGGTACTGTAAATCTAGAGCATTTTACAGACAGACGTTGATACTCCATTCCGTTCATCTGCACCTAAACATTACAAATCTATTTCTTCTTTATTTTCAGTGCATCTAGCTTTATTAAAACCATTAAATGCATTTATTAATTTGATGCTAAAAAATATTTTAATGTATAGATTATACATATACTATACATACATATATATATATATATGTTTTTTTAATGTTCTGATAAAATTAAACCATTTGAATTCTTTGCTTTTTTATGGCCTGAAGAGATGGGTGCTAAAAACACACCTGTCAAAATAAATTATAGTTTATAACCGCTTTACATGATGTATTGAGCTTTCCTTATATATCTAATCTAAACTTATTTATAAATGAAACTTTGTCTGTGTGTGTGTGTGTGTGTCTGTGTGTGTGTGTGTATGTCCGTTACCTATAGACTCCGAAACGGCTGAACCAATTTTCTCGAAAATTTACACAGTTGTACTATAACCGTCTGCTAGTGTTTTTAGCTAGGTTTTGTGTCGAGGTACATCCGATAAATATCGAAAATCGATAATCGAAAAAATTGGATTATAGAAGGAGTGGTCCGATTTTAATCAAATTTTTTATACACTCATAAACAAAGACATAAGAAACGATTTTCAGAAGTTTCAAGGCTGAAATTCTTACAATAGTGCAGAAAATCGATAATATATATATATAAGACAATATGTTTGTGTGTGTGTCTGTTTGTCTGTATGTCCTTTATGCAAATCCACAAATTTTATCCGATTCTCACCAAACTTCACACAAATATTCTTTAGGCTGTGTCTGAGTTCCATGATAATGGGTTAGTTTTAAAGCTTTTATTACACCCGAGCAACGCCGGGCTATACTGCTAGTATATATATATATATATATATATATATATATATATATATATATATATATTCTCAAATAAATTTATATAAACATATTCAAATGAATTTAAATATTTTGTGGTCATAAGATGTGAGTGTATAAAAACGTACCCCTCGAAATAAATTATTGTTTAAACCACTTTAGATGATGTGTTGAGTTTTCCTTTACGTACATCATATTAATCTGGTTAATATTCTTTGAGCTCTCTATATAGATCTCTTTAATATTCTCTATTAAATAGATATTTTTGGATTATCTTCGTTTACCGATCTGACATAGGTTATATATATATATATATATATATATGCAAAGGAATTTGAATATTTTGTGGTCTGAAAAGATTTGGGCGAAAAACGTACCCGTCGAAATATACTATAGTTTATAATCACTTTAGATGATGTGTTCAGTTTTCCTTTATGTATATCATATTGCTCCGGATAATATCCGTTGAGTTCTCTGTAGAGATCTATCTCTTTAATATTTTATATTAAGTAGATCTTTTTGGAATATCCTGTCGGTTTACGGATTTGGCACCATTGCCTATACTATATTTAAAAACTTTTATATCGTTTCCTCCCCAAGCAAGGCAATAATATCACTAATCCGCAGGAAGGGTAACAGAGGGTGAAGAAACATAAGAAGATTTAGTGAGAAGTAAACCCGTTCCATTAAGTAACAGGCTTCAGATAGGGATTGATGTTGCATTTCGATTTTTGAAATTGTAGGCGGCATGAAAGTAAGAAATCCGAAGGGAGCTCCACAGGGAGTAAGTGCGAGAAAAGAAACTATTAGAAACTACAGTTGCATCTGGTAAGTTTAACAGTAAAACGGTGAGACCTAATTACCAAACTATTAGCACGCTTAAATTCTTGCAGTCCAGACAACAGGAAAAATAATCATCGGAACAGTTGCTATGAACTTATCTATAAAAAAGAAGGCAGAGGGAGGCCACGTAACGTTGGTGAAAGCCTAACTGAAATAGAGATACCAGGTTAGGATCGATTACATTATTGAATTTTGTCACGTTTCTCGAGATATACAGCAGGAGCACCAGACTAGATATGGTAGCAGTAGGGATGAATGGCAAATTTATAAATGCTTAACGAGAAAAAAAAAATTATGGTACGATACAGTGAAGAAGCTTTCTAGCAGTAGACGTAGTAACTGATTCAATATAGTCGTTCTGTCTTCACATCTTTTCACTAAAGTCTTATGCTCTTTAGTGGCATTATCCCCTTGAGGTGAAATGATTTATAATCTACACATTAAAAATAATTTTTTGTATCTAATTACTAAATGTATCTGATGGTTATAATAATGTTGGATACATTGAAAATAGAGAAGAAAGGGAAGAAAGTGGAAAAAACTGAGGTTAAAGAAGTTTAGAATGTTGCTCTTCTGAAGTTTCGCATCAGACAGAAAAGGTTTGGTATAGTAATTAAAAGAAGACCGTTTGTTTTCCATTAAAAGTTATAAGCTATTTCTTGCCCCAGTTAACAGCTGACTGGAGGTCCTTTTTAAAAGCAGTTGCCATTTTTACTTTGTCAGGTTTGACGTACTATATATTTCTGTAACCCACAGAAATATGACTGACGTCAGAAGCAGTGACAGACAAAAGTGACATTAGGTCAAAGAAAGCCAGCTCCAAAGGTAGAAAATATAAACAGTGACAAACAAAACTGATTATGTCAAAGGCAGTCGGCTTCAAAGGCAGTATCTGGCGAAAATGATTGATAGATGTGCCTAGCCATAGACGACGCAATTAATCAAAATTCGAGAATGCAAATTACGTGAAAATTTCAGCTTATATATGATCGATTTTCTTCCGGGCCAAAAGCAGACCACCGAGAAGACTCAGAGAGAAGGAAGGGAAGAGAGAAAAAGTCTTCTGCTAGTCAATTCCCACGCATGTGCTTGATTCTCTCTGACTACTACTCCCACACAACCGTCACCAACGAAGAATAAAAATATAAGTTTATATTTATATATACGTGTCCGTCATTTATCCGTGAAGACGATTTTTGTTTCCAATAGCAACAGCGGCAGTATATAACAAGACGGGGCCCTTCAAATATGTTATATGCTGCTTTCCTCTGTTTCGTTTTCCCTCTGACTTGTGAGTATCAGATTATCCAAGCCTTCCTTCCTCATTATATGTCTCAAGAACTTCAGCCGTCTCTTCCTGATGCTCAGTACTATTTTCTTTTTCGTTTCTACTCTTTCCAAAACCTCATCATTGCTCACATTCTCGATCCATGATATCCGCAGCATCCTTCTGTAGAACAACATTTCAGTTGCTTCAAGTTTTTCTTTCATCTTTGATGATATTGTCCAGCATTCATTAACATATTGAAGGACAGACATCACATAGCAATCCAGTACTCTCTTCTTCGTTTCTACCGAAATTTTCCTGTCTCTTAATATTCTGCTCAACTTCTGGAATGCGTCCTTGGCCATTCCAATTCGCCTTCGGATCTCAGTGTCGCACTTTCTGTCTGCCGTTAGAACACTTCCTAAGTACTTAAACTTTTCTACTAGCTTGAAATTTAGTATCCCCAACCTGTAATTGGCATTTTGGGCTTCACCGTCTGTTGATGTCCATACATTCGGTTTTCTTGTAGTTTATTTGCAGTCCTTTCTTTTGACTTTCTTCATCTACCTTTTTTAGAAGATCTTGTAGTATTCTTTCCGTGTCAGCTATCAACACTGTATCATCTGCGTATCTTATGTTGTTCAGATTGTGACCACCAATGGTAAATCCTGACAAAGCTTCTAGGGTCTTCAGAATAGTCTCGCTGTACAAGTTGAATAGATCTGATGAAAGACATATCCTTGTCTGACGCCCCTTTCTTTCTTTTCATATCTGCTGAATTAGTTTCCTGTCCATATGCAGGCAGTTTGCTGACAGTAGAGGTTCTTGATTACTCTGATGTATTTGCATAATATATTGAGGTTGCTGAGCATTTCTATTAATTCCTTGTGGCGTACTTTGTCGAACGTCTTGGTATAGTCTACAAAACACAAGTAAACTTCCATTTTCATTTGTATCACCCTTTTTGATAGCATCATAAGCATAACTATCGCATTCCTTGTTTCAGTGTCTTTGACAAAACCTCACTGTTCTTGTCCTGTTTCTGGTCCGATTCTACTACGCGCTCTATTAATCAGGATTCGGACAATGAGTTTTGTTATGTGGCTCATCAAACTGATTGTTCGGTAGAGTTCGCATTCGGTTGCATCTGTTTTTTTAGGCAGAGCTATGGAAATTGATTTGCTTAGATCATCTGGTATTACACCACTGTTGTAGGTTTCATTAGTTATTTCCGTAATTTTCTCTATGCCAAAATCTTTTTAGGCTGTCAACATCTCTATTATAATGCCGTCTGGTCCAGCTGATTTTTACTGTTCAGTTTGTCCATTGCAGCTTTCACTTCGGATTTTAATATTTCCGATCCGTCAGCATCTTTTTTTTTTTTTTTTGTTTACTGTCGGTTGTTCTTTCTTGTTGTGGAGAAGATATTATATATATTCTTCACATCGCTGGAGTATTTTCTCTTTCTATAATATGATCGTCCCATTCTTGGACTTTATATATCTTGTTGATGAGCATGTTCTTTGTCCTGTCAGATCTCTTATTTCTTAATTATTTCTACTTTATTCAGTCAGTTAAGTGCCATACGTGATACACGCTTGGGCGATCATGTCTCGAAAGACACATGACTGACTGGGCAGAAGATTATCCCGCAGTAGGTTGCCATTGCTTTCTGCGGTAGACTGGCTGCCGACCAAGGCTATAGAACCCAATTTGTCCTGCTATTTAACCCATAACTGGAAGGAAGAGACGGATTAATACCTTTCCCAAGGGTATTTGCGCGTAAGTGAATACAATGAATTCAACTGGAATTCGAACTCGGCTCCCCGGTTTCTCGTTCCGAGCCGATATCCACTGTACCACAACGCACATCCTTCTACTTTATTAGTCTTGCTCAATTTCTCTACTTCGGTACATTTGTTGTTGAGCCATTCTTCTTTAGTCTGTCTGTATTTGCTCCTTCTTTCCTTGTATAGTTTCCTGTATTCCGTTCCATATCTTGGCATAGTTTTCTGTCTCCTTTGCATCATGTCAAGAATCTCTTCAGTCATCCACTCATTTATTCTTCTGCGACTGATTTTCTCTTGGACAATGTTGTTTGCTGATGTCACTACCGCTTCTTTAAGTGCGTCCCATTTCGAATTTCTATTTCCTATTTGTTCTTTGTATTTGTTTCTCACAATTTCAATGTATTTTTCTGCAGGTCGTGGTCATTCAGAAGCGTGTTGCATTGCAGTCTGGGTGCTGCCCTAGGCTTCTTTAGTCTCCGAAGTTTCACCCTTAATTTTTAGATAACTGGAAGGTGGTCGCTTCCACAGTCGGCACTTGGATAGGTTTTGCATTGAACCACTGCGTTTCTGAATCTTTATGGTTACATAATCGATTTGGTTTTTCGTGTCTCCTCCTGGGCTTCTCCATGTCTATAAACGTCTCAGGTGTTCTTGAAATCGGTGTTATCACCTGGTCATTCGCCTTACACCACTAAATCCATCTTTCACCCAGAATGTTGCGGATTCCAAATCCAAAGTCGCCAGTTGTCTCCCCTTCCCTCTCCTTGCCTATTCTGGCATTCACAATTCCCATGATGATTCTAATTTCTTGGCTTTTACATTAAGCCTTGGCATTGTCAAGAGTGGAGCAAAAAGATTATATTTCTTCCTCAGTTCTTTGTGTTGTTGGTGCATAAACGACTACAATTGCTATATTGAACAACCTCTCTTTCATTTTGACCAGGAGAACTGTTTCAGAGAATTAGCAGTATCCCAGAATGCATTTCATTTTTTGTCCAGTATTAAGTCGACACCTTTTTCGTTTTTTTTTATACCTCCGGCATATATGATCCAGTGGTTGTCGCTGCTGAAGTCTCCATTGTTTGACCATCTAGTCTTGCATATGCCCAGAATGTTGATGTTTAATCTGCTCATTTCCTGCTTTAAATTCTCTAGCTGACCACAGTTTTTGAGCGTTCTGACATTCCATGTTCCTAGGGTAATTTTTCATTTGTTGCGCAGTCACAGGGTAACGGTTCAGAGATACCTGTTGCTCATGTCGTTCCTTTCCGGGCGAGGGACAAATTTTCGAAAAATGTGTCCCCTTTACGGCGTTAGTGCGTATAGTAATAGACAACAGAAAGTGTGATGAAAATCACGTAAATTTAGGTTAGGGATTTTCAGAAATTAAGAAAAGTATTAAGAGAAAGGAAAATATCCAGAGAAGCATAGTAATGAAATACTGTCTAATCTCTATCCTCCTATAAAGTAGTGGATGTAAAGTTACTGGCTCGACCAAGAAGTTCTGCCTGAAGAAATTATTGATATTTGGCTATTTGGTCAAATTTTAGGAAGTAGATTGGACTCTGTATTTTTATGTATTAATGGATTGCTAAATCAAAAATCGATCTGTCGAAGGCTACAAATAAAAGGATAAATTAAAACGAGTCAAGGGAAAGAAAAAATGTTAAAGGAAATTGATAGAACAATAAAAAACAATGAAAAGAAAAAATGAAATTAGAAAAGGAGGAAAAAGAAGAAAAGAAATGAGAAAAAGTAAAAAAAGAAGCACAGAAAGAAGAAAACAGAAACAAAAATGTAAACTGTCGAAATAGAAGAAAAAAGAAGAAGAAATGTAAAAATGTGGAAAAAGAAAAGGAACGACTTTGAAGAACGACAAAAAGGAGAAAAGAAGAAAACTGGTAAATAAAGAATATGACGCAAAAATTGAAAAGGAAAGAACGAAAAAGCTATTAATTCAGATTCATTTCAAATATTGCCTTTATGATCATTGCCTTATAGTCTTTTGTGGACCATCTCCGACGGTTAATTTATAGCAAGTCATACAAATTATTATCATAATTATAATTATTATAATAATAATAATAATTATTATTATTATTATTATTATTATATTTCAATTACTGCTATGATCACACTACCTGCGGGAAGACCTAAGACAGGTAGTCGTGTCTGGTTCTGGCTACATTTCATGATTTGTTTTTCTAACTACTATAGCATCACTAGCGTTAAATTTACAAAGTTTTTCTTAGTGTGTTGGCTGTACTTATCAAGCCATTTTTTGTATTTCTCTTAAGTTGAGATTTCCAAGGATTTTTTTTCAATGTGTTGTTCTGTTCTTTTTATCATTCCAAGTGCACCTATTATCACTGATACTATTATTTATTTATATATTTATTTATTTATATGGATGTTTGCAACAGATTTCTTTTGATCGTTTCTGGAGAGCAAACGACTGCAAGTTACCTTTGATATCTATCATATTGATTGGGTATAGACAACAGAAGCATCTGAAGATCACGTGACAGCACGCCTTAGTTTTCCTGTATTCTCCTGTTTTAATAGCGCTTTGGGTGCACAATCTCGATTTTATTTCCATCAGTCTTTTATTTTGTTAGTCTTTTCGAAATCGCTCCCATGGCTAAAAAAAAAAATGATTAGTGATCCTGTCACCTTGAGTTTTCTGGTGAGGTCCAATCTAGATTTTTACGCTGTGACCCAGTAAAACAAATAAAATCCATCATAAAATAATTTTGATGCTGCTGCTGCCGCTGTTGTTGTTGTTGTTGTTGTTGTTGTTGTTTCTCATGATGATTATGATTAGATCCGGTCTTCTGTCCTTGATGAGTTGATCTATGCGACGCTTAAATTACCGAACGTCTGTCTCTGAAGATCGCGTAACAGCAAGTTGTTATGAATCTACAGCTATGACCTCAACATTCTTACCGACCCAACTATTACTATTTGCAATTCTTCTTTGTGGCTGCAATTCCATTAATTTGAAACATTGGTATGGTTATTAGAATTATTATAGATACGTCCTTTTGCAGTTCTTTCGGCTCTCGGGCGAAGTCCCAGTATATTAGTTTTCAGTACTTCGTCACGTTTTTATATGATAGCTGTATTATATTGCATAATCATTTCGATGATATGAATGCATCTTTGCATAAGAAAATCACTACAAATATCTAGCATGAACAATAAACCCTATTAAATAAATAAATATATATGTATGTATATTGTTATGCACCCCGACCAGTCACCACCATGGCAGCAGCTGCATCAGCAGCAGCAACCGGAAACGCAAAGTAGAGTAATGAAATTCAAAATTTTGCTACTCAAGGGTTTTCTCTCAATTAGTCAATCGTCGTCTAGCTGAATGGAATTGCTCACAACTGGTGATAGACAAAAAAAGGCAAACACAAAATTGTATATTTAACAATTAGTAGCTTTTATTTCTAGAATACACAAAGCTATTTGACAAATGGAGATCTTATAGAGTTTGGGACAAAATAAAATTAAAAAGAAATAATATAAAAAAGGAACGTCTTGGGGATGGGTGTTTCTGATTAATTCCATTAATATTATCTTTTTTTCTCTCAAACGATTTAAAGTCTGTTAACATGCGTTTTACAGTAAAGAGGCACATATATGCAACAACAATATAACAAAAGATAGATAAGCGACTTATCTGATATTAATGTGAATATTTCATTTTACTTGTTTTTTTATTTTTATTTTTATTTTTATTTTTATTTTTTGCTTTGCTTTTTCAGTCTTTGGGTTTTTAGATTTCTTTTGAACTCTTTTTTCTCTTCTTTTTCTCTTTTTTTTCTTTTTTTCTTTGTTTTCCTCTTTGCTGTTAAAATGCATGATTTATTTTATCTTCTATTTTCTTCTTTGTCTTTCTTCTTTCTTTTTGCTTTTGTCTCGTGGTTGCGATACGATGACTTTATCTGTCTTTTCCTCTTTCCTTCTTCTGGGATTAATGCTATGTCGAAGTTGATTCCTTACAACCAATCTTCGTTTCATATTCTGTGCCGCCTCTACGAATATTCGCAGCTGCAAACTATCACGTACTGAATAGTCAGAACAAATCTTGACCGGGAACTGTTTCCCATAGCAGACTTTAGCAAAACTATAACAGACCAAATCCTTAACACAGAATTTACAACAGACCAAATCTGGCCAGGACCAAAGCCAAGTAAGGACATAGCAGACTATAGCAGACCATAACAAACCGATCCACCCAAGCCAAAGCCTAGAGCGGAACTAAATTGAAAGCTGTTCCTATTTTCCCGCCATCTTGTCACGTGACAACGTACACCCAAATAGGGTCTTATCCTCATGTGGACAATAACAAATCACTGACCTTTGATTCAAGTGTGCTACGGTGTCTGGAAGACATTCGCTTGTATTACTGTTCTATCATGTAGTCAGAAAAAAGTAAAATATGTTCTCTAAAGACAATTATTCATCATTACACATGCATGCAGCCGAAATTAAACAGTTTTTTTTCACCTCTTCATTTCTTTTCCTTCTAATCGTGTGTACTACTGTTAGGTTTAAAGATAGTTCTAAAAATATTTTTCAGTTACTTAGGGATTCGTAACACTATATATATCTAAGTAGTTTAAACTAATGGATATATATTCCACAGTTTAATATTTACTTTTTATAAATTGCTTAATACTGATGTAGAGCATTTATAAATATATATTTATTATTATTGCTATAATAATAGCATGCTGCAACTTAAAAGATTTTAAGTTTCGGTGCTCAATGCGCCATCATCGGGCAGTGAAATATGGTTCACTTACGGGGTCTTATATATATTGATAAGAAAATAAAAACATAGTTAAAAGAAAATGAAAAACGACACCATATTAGGTGAATGTAGAGGAGTGGGTGGTTTTTATAACTTAAAAGACTTGTGGGTATAAATCAATGGATACTGAGACATTAAAGTCTTACAATGTGATTGTATTGACACGGGGAAAGAAAGTGTCAGTTGTGTCAGTTTAAATAAATAAAGAACAAATATGTAGCCAATTAATTATTTCAGATGCGACGAGACGGAAATCAAAATAATAAAATATTTGTCTTAAAGAGTGTTGTTAATATAAGAACAATTTTAATGCAAAGAAATAGGCGTAAAGCCATAAAGTTAATTATAAAATGTGGAATTACTCGATTTTAGTGCTAACTGGTAGTTAAGTAAGTGTAAACAGCAATTAACGTTATATTTATGGTGCATATAATTAACTAAAATGGGTACGGTTATAAATTATAGCATAGAGCAAACAATTTGAGATAATTTTAGATATATTTAAGAGTGTGAATTGTCTTGTGGTGGCATTAAGTAGTTATTTTATTATGTTGGTTAATAAGTTGGTTCTCAGGAAGTTAATTATTTCGATTCTTTCTTGTAAGCAAAAAAACATACTTCATTTAATGATTTACATGTTCTATCTTTTGGTAATATCTTTCATTTAACTGGAGCTGTTTTATTTGTATCTTTCAATTGTCAATAGTAATTGGAAAGTAAAGTTGAGTTACTACATATTGTATTATTATGCTTATACAACCAGGACTTGAAAGTGTTTTTAGCACTTCCAATATAAAGTCTGATAAGAGTTATATTTTCTGTAGTGGAAATACTAGCATGGTAGACTATAGAATCTGTAAGGCATCTATTTTGCAGAGGACATTCATTTGGGTTACGACAATTGCAAGTATTAGTGTTATTGTTATTATTTATAATAGGGTGGTTTTGATTGCTAATCTTTTTATAATGTTTTAAGATTTTATTGTTATATTTTTATTATCATTTCAAGATTATCAGTGCAGCTATAACTAAATGTCAGTTTATTCTTATAAACATTTGTGTTAATGGGTTTATTAGTTGGGAAGTGTTTCTAAACTAGGTTAAGGAATTTAGTACCTAACTTGGTACTAACCATTTGGTTAAAGGGTGATGTGCACCAAATTACTTTTCTTTTATTATTATTATTATTATTATTATTATTATTATTATTGTTGTTGTTGTTGTTGTTGTTGTTGTTGTTTGCTTATAATATTTAATGTCATTATATTTATAGCCGCTGTTATTTAGGGCAGTATTGTTATATCGACTGTGTTTATAAAAATGGTTTCAGTTGAGGAATTTCTGCTTGTTCTGTATTCAACATAAGAGAGTATGTATTTAATAATAGATGATGTGGGATTTGATTTAGGATGTATGTAAATAGGGTTAGCATTACGTTTTACGTAGGGTGGGTATGTGTTACTAATTAAATCTAGAGTATATATATATAAAGTTTGCTTGATACTTGTATGCATTATTTTGCTTCAATTTTAAACGGAAACGTATTTCTTTTCATCATTCAGACACATGCTAACGTTACCGACTTATAAACACATGCATTCACACGTATAATCAGCAATGATTTTCTCATACATATATTTTTTTAAATCGTCCATCGTTTAAATACATTTGACACATGCAATATTCTAATATTTTCCACACATACATTTAAACAGACATTTATACAAATTTGCACATATAACATTGCTTTAATTACGCATGGCACACATACATATAAACAGGAAAGCATTACTATATTTAAACTGAACATCTATTGATTTATTACACGTGATACATATCTGACCAATAAAATCAAGCCCCAATCAACAATGATTTTGTTTTACTTCATTTGTTAAAGCTAGATTGTTTCGGTTAGAAATAAAATTAAGTAATTATGGTATACTAAGGTATAATAGAGTTAAGAAAACGAAATAAGTATTGTGTGGGTCATTTATTTTAGTAAAATAGTAATATTAGAGCATATGTTATAAATGAAGAACTATAATTAAAAAAAACTTTACAGAATATATATTCGATGTTTATATAAAACCGTACTCTATCTCTACAATTTAGCAGCACTTTATTTTTTGAGAAAAGTATAATCTTCAGCTTTGCATTCAGGCAAAGAGGACAGATGTTATAGAATGATTTAACAGTTATTGTTTTTCCAGAATTTTCCATTTTACTTTGGGAGTTTTATTTGTATCGTATAACTTCCAAAAATACACAGAAAAGAAATGTTTTGTGTTACGTGTTACTTTTGAAGGATGTTAAATGCAAATACCACCTCTACTTAAAAATGTTTTTAGTAGATCCAATGTAAACTTTCTCAATAGTTGGGTGTTCATTTGATGATATAGTACATTGGTAAACAATAGAATTTGTTAGACACCTATTTTCCAGTGGGTAATTGTTAGGATTGCGACAATTACGCAAATTTGTATTATTGTTATATTCATTATTTAGATAATTATTGTTACTTTGGTTTACATGCTGATTAAAGATTTTATGATGATTTTTTATTATTTTTCTAGATTATTTGTACAACTATAACCTAATTTAAGGGTTTCTTTATTAAAAACTTTACTTAGAGGTTTATTATTATTGAAATGATTTTTAATTAAATTGAAGAACTTCAGCCCTAACTTAATGCTAACCATTTGGTTAAAAGAGGGTGTATGCCAAATAATTTTTCTATTTCTATCTTCTTGTTATAGTTATATTTTTTATGTATTTGATATCGTGGTTTTTATAGCCATTATTCTTTAAGGTATGATTTTAAAAACCTTCATGTTTATAAAATATTTCTTCACGAGAAGAGTTTTTACTAATTCTATATTCTATGAAAGAGAATACCGACTCGATTATACTTATTAGACTTTGAGTGGATGTACAATGGATATTCGTTAGGTTTTATGTTTGAAAGTATTATTTACTGGGTCTAGCGTTACATCAAGGAAGTTTACTAATTTTAAATTCACGATTATTAATTTTAGGTTTAGACTTTTGAATCCATATGGATTAGTTTTCTTATTTTATCAGTTTTAAAATGTGTGAAATTTGTTCTGTCATAAGAACATCATCTCTATATAACCCTATATCATGTGTGTTAATGTTATAGCGTTCGTTGGGGATATATAGAGCAAATAAATCAATGAAGGCAGAAGCCCTTGTAGAGTCTAACCCACCCATTGTAATGTCAAATTGGTCAGCAGAATAATTTTTTATCTATTGTTCTTGTTTGTAGATAAGAAAGGATGTCTAAGTATCATTAAAATTTCATATTAACCCTTAGTTAATTCTGAATAATGTGTGGGGAATTCTTGTGCCAAAGTGAGTTTTGAATATCGATGGGTAATAATCAACTTTGTCAAATTAGATTAAAGAACAATTGTTTTTAATATTGCAAAACCAATTTAGGACATCAGTTGGATTGGTGTACTGTAGTAATTCAAAGTTTTGTTAGATATGGCTAGGAATCTGTTCTAGCATAATTGTACTGATTTTACAAATTTCTGGCCTGGTGGGATTACTAGACAAAATTAAAAGTATCATATTTTGACCATATGCTACTTTGTTCATATTTGGCTACCCAAATGTTCGACTCCAGAGTTCAACCTCATTCTCACTTTTGATTTAGCAATATTGACACGCCTCTAAGCATATTGTTTAACTTCCTCCAACTACCACTCCTTAATTTTCTAAATAAGTGATATAGATCCGGTATGAGACCATAAAATAATGAGTCAACACGGTGGTAGGTTAAGAACATATATTACGTCAACAAGAGATACAAATAGATACAAAGAGATACAAAGAGAAAGAGTAATAATAGCTTGGCTACAAGTGATCGACAGACATACAGACTAGGCTGAGCTGAACTGAAGTCATACTGGAAACCAGTGTCTCTGTCGCTCCGGCTCCGTCCTCAAGAGTAATTAACTCTCGGTTAATATAGGCAAAAGTGAGACCATTATCAAGTGAGTAACTCCTCACAACACTCACCTTCCAAAAGCTGAGAAAAGCTTTTGGAAGGTGAAATGCTGTTTAATATTTTTTCCGTTTAGGGTCGACAATCAAAGGATCCGTGAACTTTCTTTCCCTACTCGATCGCCTTCTTTCGGGTGAAGCGTGGGGTGCCTCGAGGTCGAAATTCTCAAAGATAATATCTATCGGCTCTTCATTTGACGGTGGTGAATCATTTCTGTCAGTTGTCCGACATTTCCTTATTTGATTTTGGTGGCGCTTATATATATTCTTGGGATCTTGTATCATGTAGAACTGGTTTCCCATTCTTTGTTTTATGATTCCCACATCCCAAAACGTCATGTTATTTTTGTATGCTTTGAAAAGGACTTTTTTGCCACAAGAGTAACGTTTTCTGGGAAGTGTGATTGTCTTTCTGAATTGAGCTTGCTTGGGGACAAGCTTGTTGAAAACTGATCTGATTTCTCTCGCAAACATCGTTTCTACCGGTGGTGTATTGGGATTTGGAGTAATTCTGTACACCTGCAGAAACTGTTTCAGCGCCTTCTTAGTAGGTGTGCACTGTGCTTTCTTAAGTGCTCGTTTCAATGTGTCAACGAAACGTTCCGCTTGCCGATTGGACCTAGGGTGATATTGTGGAGTCGTGTTATGGTTAAATTGGAACGTTTTGAAGAATTGTTTGAATTTGCAATATGTGAACTGCGTTCCGTCATCATTTACTACGCAATCTACACGGCGAAACGTGCAAACAGTTCATGTAGAAAAGCTATCGTGTATTCTGTGGTTGATCTTTTACATCTGAGGACTTCCGGACATTTAGTGTGGCTGTCTACGACTATGAGGTAATAGTGATCCTCTAATATTCCCGCAAAATCGACATGTATCCTCTGCCATGGCTGGTCCGTCTTCGGCCAAGGCTTGCACGTAAATGGTGGCATTTTAGCAGCAACTGCGCACCCTTTGCATGCGTCAATCATGTCTGTGATATCTCTGTCCATGTCAGACCAGTAGACATAACATCGCATGAGGCTTTTAGTTCGTTTTTTTCCAGGATGTCCCGTATGAAAGTCCCGAAGGATTTTCTTTTTTAAACTTATTTGTATCACCACTCTTTCGTTGTATAATATTACCTCATCACAAAGAGAAAACCTCAGGCACACTTGAGTCTTTTTTGTAAATTTTATTCTTAGTAGAATTTCTTTCAGAGCCTCCCTTTTAATGTCGGATAATGTAACTGGGAACTCTCTTATGGTGTTGGCGATCATGTTTTTATTTCGCAATCCGTTCTCAATGTTGCGATTATCGAGTCTTCGAAAAACTCTTTATTTTTAGAAACGAGTCTGGATAATCCGTTAGTGTGGCAAATATTCTTGGAAGACAAATGCTCGATTTTGAAATTGTATTTCGACAATATTGTTCCCCATCGAATGAGTCTGTAGGCGGTGTACACAGGCAATCCTTTTTTACTTCCAGCGGCTTGTGTTCGTTTTGTAGAGTAAAATGTCTGCCATGCAGATATCTGTAGAATTTGGTCAGAGCAAAGATTATACTTAATGCTTCTTTTTCGATCTGTGAATACTGCCTTTCTGTCGGCAGCAATGATCGGGAAGCATGCGCTATCGGTTTTCTCGTTCCGTCCGGAACTTTATGTAATATACAGGCGCCAATGCCATAAGAGCTGGCATCCCTCGCTATTATAATATCCAATTTTGGGTTATAGTGGGTGAGGTAAAGGTCTGACGTAAGTGTATCTTTTATTTTCTCGAATGCTGATTGACATTCTGGTGATCAATTCCAGATTTTATCTTTCTTCAAAGACCATTCAACGGAGCTCTCAAGTTATGCATGTTCTTTATGAATACTTGATAGAAATTTACTAGGCCTAAAAAGATTTGCAGTGCTTGTACGTTATCCGGGGCCGGCATATCCTTAATCGCCGTAGCCCTATTAGGATCAGATCGTCGGCCGTCTTTATCAATAATGTGTCCTAAATATTTTATTTGGGTTAAATAAAATTCGCACTTTTTTTTCTTTTTTTAATCATATCACCCCAAGCAAGGCGATAACGCCACTGATGCGCAGGGGGCTACGTAAGAGTAAAAAGATTGGAAAAGAGAAAGCCGGAAACCGCATCCTAAACAGGAAACAAGGGATGAGCCTTTTCACTTGTTCAATATACGAGGGTGGAGAGTGAACCGGCGATAGTTTAGTCTTTCTACTCCAATTGAAAAAAACAAAGAGTGAAAAGATTGGAAAAGAGAAAACCGGAAACCGCATCCCAAACAGGAAACAAGGGATGAGCCTCCTCACCCGCCCAACAGACGTGGGTGGAGTGCGAACCGGGCGATAGTTTAGACTATCTAATCTACAGCAGGACAACACAACTGCGAACACTGTTACTTTGACATGTTTCAGGGTATTCTTCTACAGACAGATGAGACAATTCGGAAAACTTTTGTATTATATATTTTAAGATATTCGTCTACAGCAGGATAAAACAATTGGGAGCATCGTTAATTTGATATGAGAATACTTTTATTTTCATATGTTTTAAGGTATTTTTCGACAAATGAATTAAGGAATTTTAAAACTTTACTTCGATATGTTTCAACTAACTTAAATTTGGTATGGAAAAACTACTTTATCAGCTAACAGTGGATGATAGCTGATGGGGTTTACATAACTAAAGAAAAGAATTCCAATGACATTAGCCAATTTTATCTAATTTATTTATTTATTTTTTAATCATATTACCCCAAGCAAGGCGGCAACACCACTGATGTGCAGGGGGCTACGTAAGAGTAAAAGATTGGAAACCACATCCTAACCAGGGAACAAGGGATGAGCCTCCTCACCCGTTCAACAGACGTGGGTGGAGTATGAACCGGGCGACAGCTCAGTCCATCCACTCCAATAGAAAAAAAAATAGTTACTTGCTAAGTTTTCACTTAGTTAAAGTCCAGGCAGTGAAATTTTGGCTAGAAAAACAAAACCAATCCTTCAATTAAGCATGAAAACTATTAAATTTAAGCAAAAGTTAAAAAAGAAAAAAGGCTTACATTTTAACAATATTTTAAAACATGATTCCATATTGTTTCTGCCGGTGGTTAAAGAAAATATTTTAACTTTTAGGCACAGGGAAGGGAGAGTCAACTAGGCAGTTTGACCTGTTCACTAGAATACAGCTAGCCAGCTTAAGAAAGAAAGAAAGAAAGAAAGAAAGAGACTGACGTAGTATGGAAAAAAATTAAAGACAAATTCCACCAGGCAGTGAAATTTTGGCTAGAAAAACTTAGCTTTAACTTTAAAACTATATTCCTGGATTTTAACGAATACGCTTATTATATGCTCTCTATGGTCTTTCACTGATTCACTCGTAACTGATTCACTCGTAATGTCAAGATAGGCAGTTGCGAAATCAAGGTTGCCCAGCATGGTGTCCATGACCTGTTGAAAAATAGCAGGCGCGACCTTAACCCCAAAAGCCAATCTATTAAATTTATATAGACCTCTATGTGTATTTATACACAACAGTTTGGAGCATTCTTCGTCAACATGGATTTGTAGGTAAGCGTCTGATAAACCAATTTTTGAAAAAATTTTGCCCCAGTTTAATTTGTTGAATATTTCTTTGGGACTAGTTAGAGGATCATGATGGTCTTTTTAAAGAGGAGTTCAAACCTGTCAAAAAATTAGTGCATACTCTGATTTGATTTGACTTCTTCTTAACGTATACCACTGGAGCAGCCCAATCCGAAATGCAGGATGCCTGCATTTACTAATCTGTCTAATTCTTCATCTATTTGGTTTACCGCTGCGAACAGAACGTGTTCCTCTACTTTTTGAACACGGGCTGTGCATTATCCTTTAACTTGAATTGAGCTTTTATTTTAGTGCATTTCCCTAAGCCGCCTGAAAACACCTCCGGGGAATTTTCCTTTAGTTCCAGTTTCAGTTCTTCAATGATGGACGTTGTTGTTTCTATTTTGCGACAGAACGTACTCATTGGACAGTCCTACAAATTGAACTTTTCAATTTGTTGGACAAATTTTCAGTATTTTTCATCACATATGCTCTCAATTTTTAGTTGTTCCATTTAATGTTACCGCGAAAAATACTTCTCCTAAAAATGTTTATTTTTTTCACCTGTCACAGAGTGTGCCGTTTTGTTAGTTCTCAATAAAATTGGATTTTTTAGTCGCCTCCTCGTATGCAATTTATGATCTTTAGGTCAGATCCACTGTCCAGCTGGAATTTAATTGTTTTATTTAATATTTGCACGATTACATATTTACGCAAATTTCCATCTTCCTTATCGCTTGACTGCGTCTACCTTATTTTATTTTTTGTTCTTCTGGATTTTTTCGCATACCAGCATCTTGATGTTATATGGCTAGCTTTACCACAATTCTGAGAGATTTGTTTTCTTTCTGGACGGGCAAAACCTCATCCAGTGTAATTTTTCGCAAATATAACACGGACCTGGTGGTGAATTTTCTTATCTTATAGTATGCTTGTCACGATATTTTCTTTTCTCTCTTTCCGGGGAGTGGCGTTTTGATCTGTTCATAATTTTTTTTTTATATGACTCCTCGATATTCCTAGAGTCACTTTTTACGGATACGACCCTCTGGCAGTCTTCTGCTAATTTTGGAGGGTTAAACCCGGCTCATTTTCTAGTTTTGTTAGCACTCGACATCTAACTTCAGCGTCTCCGGCTTAGACCAGACCTTGAGCAAAAATTAGGCATTTAAAGTCGTCAGAAGATAATTCCGCTAATTTGAAATCGTTCCACTATTTATTTACCGTAGCGGCAAATGTTAAATAGTCCTGCTGATCCTCTTTGAATAAATTTAGGCACTTTCATCTTTTGTGAAAAAGTAATGTGTTCGGCCAAAATAATTCCGAGAGTAGCTTGACTGTTTCTGAGAATTCCAGGTCTGTTATCTTTTTTGGGAGAGGATAAAATCAACAAACCTGCTATGCTTTGCTGTACCCAACTTCCTTAGTAATAAACGCACTTTCTTGGAATTTGGCCAATTATTACAGTCGACGTTAAATAAATCCTCGTACTGCCTATAAACAGCATCAAAGATTTTTCGTTTTCAGGTACATACTCAAAAGTTTCCATAGTACTCCAGATAGAACCCTCGGAAAAAGCAGTATCGTTCTCGGTTTGTTTGCCTTTTAATTATTTAAGAAGTAACTCTTCAATTTGATTTTGTCCTTCCTCTGTCCTTTTAAAGACTTGTTCTTGCAATTACATCTGTTGTTTATGTAGCTCCATAAATAGTTGTTGCTGTTGTTGTAACTGCTCGTTGCTTTTTTGTTGTCGAACCAACTGAGTTTTCTTTAATTGAATTATCACTTATCAGTCTTCCATTTTTTTTTCAACTCAACACGACCAATTTTTCTTAAACACGAGAGAAAAACACTAACTTTAGTTACAGTTTTTTTCGTTAGACGTACGTCAAAGAGAAAGAGATAGGCGCAAAACGAATCTACTTACAGATTTTTCTGTGGCGCCGCTCCGGACTTGTTGGGAATTTTTTCATTCGACTCTGAATTTCTTCCTTCTCTTTTTTGTATTAGTTGCAGGCTTGTTTAGATGGGGTATATATTTTTCCTTTCTTAATATCTCACATTTTTTCGACCTATTATATGTGCGTGGGATGGGCTATCCCTTGGTACTTGAAATCAACGTTCGACCGTTGATGTTCGCAATTTCAGTAGTTCTGACGTTGCTAGTTGATATGTGGCGATAGTTGTCAAACAAAGAAGTTGTTTTTTTCTTGCGTGAATTCTTATATCTTCGTCGCCCGTTGATATATCGACAGTGGTCAAAGAAAAAAGGTTTTCCTTCCCTGCGTGAATTCAAATATCTTTGTCGCCAGTTGATATGGACCCGATATGGGACCATAAAATAATGAGTCAACACGGTGGTAGTTCAAGAATGTATATTACGTCAACAAGAGATACAAAGAGATAAAAAGAGATACAAAGAGAAACAGTAATAATAGCTTGGCTACAAGTGACCGACAGACAGACAGACTAGGCTGAGCTGAACTGAAGTCGTTCTGGAAACTCGTGTCTCTGTCGCCCCGACTCCGTCCTCGAGAGTAATTAACTCTCGTTTAATATAGGCAAAGAAGAGTCCATTATTAAGTGGGTAACACTCCACAACAATAACCATGAATTTATCTTATATTTTCTAAATAAATCATTTTCACTATTTATTTTAAAATATTACCTGAAGATGAACAGTATATTTCTGAAACATGAAAATTTTTGTGTAGTGATATAAAGCCATTGTAATAACAAAATTAAAATAGTAAGCTCTACTTTGTATTGAGCACTCTTTATAAAAGTAAATGCATGAACATTGGGTTTTATTCTATCAGTTATTTCACTTTCTTATGACATATAATATATATATATATATATATATATATATATATTCAGTGTATAATACTTTTAAAAGGGTTCACACAAACTATGCAATAATCCTATATGTAACTATCCCCACGAAGTGATAGGATGTGACACATGATCATTGATTGATTCGTTTTTTTACAGCTTGTCAACCCACTGCAGATTATTTAAACCCAGAACTATTTTTAAATTGTAAGTATAGTTTGAGGGAAGACAATAATGGTGTAGTGACACAAGCCTTACAAATTAACCCGCAACTGGGGAGACGTGGTAGATTCATATCTTTTCCAAGGTCTTTTGCAAGTAAGAGAATATAAGGAACAATGTGAAACTTGAACTGGGTTCTCCGATTAACAACTTTGAGGCATTATCCATTACACCCCCCACACACCCAAGCCATAAAGCACCTAGTATTCCCAAGCGGTAACCCATCTAGGTTAAAGACCAGGCTCAACGTTTTTTTAACAACGGTGACCTTATGGAAACTGAGCTTTCAACACTGTAAGGCTGTAAGCCCTGACAGGACCTCCAGGTAGAAAAGGAAAAATTTGCGTACTTCCCCCGACTCGCGTCACGAAAGCGTTAGAAATAGTGTAACATTCCCTGTATTATGCAATGGGGAAAGCATAAATGTGACGTCAATTGCCATTTTCTATCTCCTTGATTCCTACTCTACTCTTATTCTTTCTTCGACATCACATGTATTTTGTTTTTTTCACTCACTGTAACCCTCCTCCACACCACCAGTGGCGGTGTTGCCTTGCTTGGAGTGAAATGGTTATATATATTGGCATCCGCAGACAGATCTGTTTCGCCGTATCACAGCTCATCAGTACGGTTAGACTCCGATTGCTTTTTTACCCAGGATTGAAACTCGACCGAAATGGCGTCAGTCGGCGACTCTACCCCTGGGCTATGGGCGTTCGATATATTAACATATAGATATATATGATGCACTGGGTTCAGAGTACCGAGAAGCAAGCTCGCTTTGTTTCTATTTATTTGTTTTCCATTTCTAGCCCATGCATCTAAAAGGATGAAGATGCTGATAAAGAAGCAAATCTATTACATTTGGATCCTAGTAAAAGGCTGGTGAGCTGCGTTCGATTTCTCGACATAAATGCCAGAAAGCAGTACTTGATTGTCAACAAAGTATACAATTATTTTGATTCTACGCAGAAATGCTGTTAAATAGAATGAATTTAAAATATGTTGGAGTTAATCCGTTTCGTAAAATCTTGTAAAATGAATTGTCTTTGTTTACATTTGTTTACACTAGGATAAGAAAACGGAGCACATATAAATATTACGAAAAATCAAAAATTGTGTTTAAAGGCTTAACTCGAGCTTTGTCTGCTGCAAATCTTTCCTGGTCGAAACACAATATAATCAATTGATGGTTTCCCTAGGGGGCAAAAATTCCAATCCGGTCAGGGGATGCATATTTTTCTAACAATTTTTTCGATTATTCAGCCGGTAAATATATATAAATACATTTTTTTTTTAATCGTATCACCCCGAGCAAGGTGGTAACACCACTGATGTGCAGGGGGCTACGTAATAGTGAAAAGATCGGAAAAGAGAAAGCCGGAAACCACGTCCTAAACAGGGAACAAGGGATGAGCCTCTTAACCTGTTCAATAGACATGGGTGGAGTGTGAACCGGGTGATAGATAGATCTATCTACTCCAATTGAAAAAAACAAAACAAAATAAGAAAATAAAGTGAGAAGATTGGAAAAGAGAAAGCCGGAAACCACATCCTAAACAGGGAACAAGGGATGAGCCTCTTAACCTGTTCAATAGATATGGGTGGAGTGTGAACCTATATATTTGTCTTTCTGTCAAGATACATTCTCCCAAGGGATATTTGAATTATAATATTGGTTTACATAAGACATCTTTTGGTGGGGAGGAGTTATTACGGATAATTGAATTAGTAGTATTGTATTTTTTATAATATATGATTAATTTTAATTTTTTTTAGGATCAACAGGAGATATATTAGTATGACAGATTTTTTTTATGATGTTTTCATCTTGTTTGTAGTTATGCGTCTGGTTCTGGTTACAGTAAAAGTGTTTAATATGTTTAGGGTCTTTTTTGGAAGTACCATATTCTGCTTGATATGTGTTAAGGTTTTTGAAATATCATTTTCTTTGTTCATCTACAATGTGGTTTGGGAAGTCATTATTAATGAGAGTTTGCTTAATATTTTTTAGTTCAGAGTAAATATCTTTTTTGTGGAGGAGTTGATTTGTGCTTGGTTAATTAAATTGTGTATAAGTGCTATTTTTAGTAGTTAGGGCATTCACTCTTATAGTTGAGAGTGCAAGAGCTTTTGCTGGTTGGTTTTTTTTATATGGGGAAGTAGTAAATGTGTTATTGTTTGTGTCTATTAAAATGTTAAAGAAAGGGATTTTGTTATCTTGGTAAATTTTGTATGAGAACTTGAGGACAGAGTTCTTTTAGAGATTTATTATTTCTTCTATATTTTTAACTAATATAAAAATATCATCTACATATCGTACGTAGATGGAGGGTTTTGTAGTGGTACTAAATATATTATTTTCTGGGTTGGCCATACAGAAGTTGCTGAAGGTTGGACCCAGAACTGAGCCCATTGAAACACCTTCCCCTTGCATGTATATATTATTTCTGTGATCATAGAATGGGACTTTGGTGGTACGTGTTAAAAGTAGTTTTTTTTTAGTATTTTAGGTTTTATTTTCAGTGGGGGCAGATTATTATTATATATATTTTTTAAAATAATGTAATGGTTTCTCTAACAGGAATATTAGGGAACAGATTTTCAACATCAAGTGATGCTATGGTTTCATTATTAGGTTTTTCTATTTTTAATATTTGTATAAGTTCAAGAGATGATTTAATGCTGCGTTTGTTAGGTATATATAGTGTAATTTAGTTGGTATATAGGTGTGGGTATTTGTGATATAATAGGGTGAAATGGAAAGTTAGGCTTGTGTGTTTTGATAAAGTCATAAATGTATCATAGTTTATAGTATCTCATTATTTTGTTAAGTTTTAAATTGTCTTACTCTGCATTGTTAGCTGTGATTAATTTATTATTTTTTTCTTTTAGCTGAGTAGTAGGGTTATTGGTAAGTTTTTTAAATTTGGAGTGATCATCAAGTTACTGTTGTATTTTTGACTTGTAGTCAGACTTGTTTAAGACAACAAAATTGTTAGCTTTATTAGCTTTCTTAATAACTATTTCTAGTTGGTTGCGTAATTCTTTTCCAACAATCTTCAATGAATTACTTATGAGTTTAGAAGAATGTATCCTTTTATCGTGTCTGTCTTTTATAGATTCTGCCTTAAGATCACAGAGTTCTGGTTCTGTAGTAATTAGCTGCTATTCTTGGAGTTTAATTATATTTTGGTATAGTGTCCCAATCTCAACTTCTTTATGTAGTCCATTATATATTTTGTATATATGGCAGTTAGGTCTGAGGTTAAGTTGTTCTTTTTAGTTGTCAGTTAATTCATAATCAGAAATGTTTATTAATCTATCAAAGTTATTTGGGAGGTATATAGTTCCTTTAAAAATGTATTGCATTTTATTCGAATTTTTAACCTATGTTTACATTTTTATGTTTGTAATTTTAGAATTTGTTTAAGCTGTTCAGAGTTTGTAGTCCTTTTTAATATGTTATGTATCTTGGAAGGAGATTGTAAGTACTTGGGGATTATTGAGAAATGAAGAATAAAATCAACTGTCAAAGCCACAGCCCACCCCCTACATCTCTCAATTAAAATACACGAAAGACAATACGTGAGCACGAATGGATTTTAATAAAAGTAAGCAGACACAATGTTTGCAATTTATTTAATCTGACACACACATCTATATATATAGATATATATATAAGTATTTTGTTTTATTTTTTTCTGTAATGTTTTAAGGTAAATGTATTACTGTCATGGGTTATATAAAGCTGGTTAAGTTTGAGTTTTGTTTAACAGCATATCAACCTCTGTAGGTTATTTAATGCTAGAAAGGTAGGGTTTTAAGGTATATTTTTTTAACATTTGGTTATAGTGAGAAAGTTGATTTAGTTAGATTTTGATGAAAAAATTTTTTAAAAATTATTTTAGAAAACTGAAGATGTCTTAGTTTTTTATTCAAAAATGTATTGTTGGAAAAATTTTTTGTTTTAAGTCTATTTTTATGTATATATATTTCTATAAAAGTCTATGCTTATTTTTATACTTTCATAGTGTTTGCCCATAGGTGGGACCCTAACAGGTACTACCACTATGAGTCAGGGTGGACCTGGGAACAACAGCCAGCAATTAAGAGGTGGTTTCATGCACCTCTATAACCTCCCAATCAGAGGCCTTGCTGCTGGATGCAGTTTACAGTCATACCCAGGACCTATATAAAGCTGGTCCCCAACCCCTTCTTACATTTTAAGATTGCGTAGGCGTGAAACTTGAGTAACAACATGGGCTGTTGTTTGAAAGGAGTTAATATTATCTTTTTTCTTTCCTTGTTCAAGATTTTCCCTTGATTAATTTGTTAGGTCTTTTGGCATGTTGCCTGTTGGTTAATGTATATGGTTTTTATTATATATATCTATATTTTTTATATATATAATTTTATTTTACAAAAGGTATTTTTAATTTATTTGTTTAAACATTATGTTTTTTTAATAAAGACTCATATTTGAGTAGATAATCTGTTTTTTACAATTATAATTATATGTATCTACCAGCTTGAATATTTGAGAAGTCTTGTTAGGAAAAAATATGCATCCTCTGCCAGGATTTCAACCTGTGTTCCCTAGGCCCAAGGAGAAACTATTAATAGATTTGATGTCTTAACTGCTCAACCACAAAAGAATTTGCAGTTAGACAAATTATATTACAATTTAAAAAATAATGTTTAAGCAAATAAATTATATTTATTGTAAAGTGAAATTAATAATCAAATAGTAATACTGATCTCTATTTTTATCAAATATTAATGCACCAATAAATTGTTTTTAGGATTTATTGTTATGTTCTTCAAATTAGAAATTGCTTGTCTTTCAATTGGTCATCACAGACTATGTAACAATGTCTCTCCTATTGAGGAGGTTTGGCTAGTTTCACCCTTTTAAAACTCTTCATCTCATAATCAGCACCATTAGTTGATAAAACAAAAGAAGTGTCAAAACAAAATGGCTTCTTTTGTAATGATATAACATACTTATGTTATAAATTTTAAATAAATACTATTTGCTCTACTTTTTATTGAGCACCTTTTTAAGAATAGTGTTTTTGGGATGCAGAATTTTATTCCATCCATACTTTCCCTATATGTGTGTGTGCATATATATATATATATATATATATATATATATATATATTGTCCTATGTTCACTCAGTGCTTCATGCATTATGCAATCATCAGGTCATGCATTTTTCAAACTGACAATTTAATAGATTTTAATTTAAGTTCACTCTATGTTCATGGGAGTTAAATCATATAAAGTTAGGTTACTGCTTTTTTTTTAAATAAAGAGTAAAAATTTAAATATAAATATTCTAAGATTACATGTAAATGAAAAATTAAAATTGAAAAAATATTAAAAGGCAGGGAGATGAACATATAAGACAGATATGTATAAGGCTGAAAAAACTTCAGAAAAAGAAAATATTTGTTAATTTAACTTACTTTATTTAATTTAATGTAACTTTAATAATATAAGAAAACCGCGTATCTACTAGGACACGAAACCGATTTTATATAAAACCGGTTAAAATTGGTTTTCATATGATGATCACTAAAACCAAAACCGATTTGCCAAAACCGATTTGCCAACACCAATTTTAATGTTTGTAGTTTCTGCTTTCCGTGAAACATTTCTCTACTGTTATCCTTTGAAGAAATAACATAACTGCAGTCAGTTAGTCTTTAGCTAGCTGAGTGCTGTCTGTTTCATTGAAACAGATCGCAACATATCAATTCTCACCCCGATACCATAGATCAACGTCTTGTCACTTACTTCACTAACCCTTCACCCACTGCCAGAATTTGAAGGTTGCAGAGTTTATTCATAACAGACCAAGGGAACGCTGTTAGTGTTAAGTCAGGTGGTATTTCCCGTTGAGTATACGCAATAACCAGTTCCAGATTTATTTCATGGAAGTAACAGTAACTAAATTTTCCGTCTATTTTACAATAGCTTTTATAGTGCGATAAGTTTTCATAGTTTTCCTTTGCATTCTCAATAGCCTTAACATAATAAAAAGAAAATCAACTGTGTGAATTTTTTTTTCGGAAAAACAAAGATGAAGCTCAATGCACGACGTGTGAGAAGAGCATGAAGTCTTTTGAAAATTCATCAAATAGACACACGTCAAGATGTAAACCAGCTTTCTGTGAAAATGGCAAAAAAATTGAATCCATTTTAACAAAGAAATCTATGAAAGAAGCAATTTCAAAATTTGCTGCTATGGATGGATTTTATTTAAATTTAATCGCCAAAAGCAGTTTAATACAGATAAATCTTCATGATCAGATGGGCAAATGCGATAAATTACCGCCAACATCTGCAAATGGTGTCAGGAATATGATAATGAAATACTACATAACCAAGAAAAGAAGAACTTATTCATTATTTCGAAAACGAAGTAGCGTTAGATATTTGCTATTCATTGACGTTAGATAAATACTCGTCAATTCAAAATAAGCGATATATGAACACGAATGTTCATGCGAAAGACATTGGGTCTTATTGAGATCAATGGTTTCGTAATAGTACAAATGAGCAATTTGTGAGAGAACATCTTCGTGAATTTGGATTGGATTTGGATAAACACATTGTTGGTTGTACTACCAATAATGCAGCTATGATGGTGCAGTTTGGAAAGGAAATAAGACATGATCACCAACAATGTATCGCATATTGTTCCTTATATTCTCTTACTTGCAAAAGACCTTGGAAAAGATATGATGAAAATATCGCCTCAACCAATGAGACTGACAAAAAAGTGAGGAAATTATTTTAAGAGACAGTAGTGATGATGAAACTGAAATAAGCTAACAAGACATCATTTTTCAAACAGATTTGGCGTAAAAGAATACTTGTTTTTGCCAGCTTAAACCTGAATTTAACGAAGCCTTAAATAAGGTATGAAAATTTTCTAAACTTTACAGAAAATTACCTACAAAAAATGAAATTTTGCAAGATTTTGTACGAGCGAACTTTTTTAACAGTGAGTATAAATTTATACTTGATTGCACGACCAAGCGGAATAGCACGTTCCATATCATAGAGAGATTTTTAAATTAAAAAGCTGCATTTTAAATACTTTCAAGTACTTTCCACAGAAGCCCTAGCTGACGATGAATGGAAAACTCTCGATTTGATTTATGAAATACTACATCCAGTAGAAATTAATTTGAAGGCTATTTGCGCTGATGATACGGATTTACTCAAAGTGAAATATTCTAAAGAATTTTTATTGGATAAACTTAATATAGTCGGCAACCCTTTGGTTCTAAATCTTTGTGAAAGACTCTGCATCGGTATAATAAGAGAAGAAATGTTGAAACCTTGACTCTCTTGAGTTATTTACGCAATCCAAGAAAGTTCAAAAGACGAACCAATCGCTGGACCTTTTCTTTTCTAATAAAGCATCTTTTAAGGATTTATGCTGAAGGAGATTATTTTCTGGATATCACGAGGAGAACACAACAGAATTATGCGAAGAAAATTAAATAGAAGGGAACCTAAAAACTGTTACTGTTGTCCCATCTGTTTCCGAAGCTGATGATAAACTCATGCGTGAAGAAAATGAATGAAGAGCCCAAGATAGTACCAAATGAACTTGAAATTTTCAAGGAATTCAAATATTTTGAAGCAATTTTGAACAGAATCAAAAATTTTGAGTGAATGTATAGAGCATTGCTTACAATCTAAAACTTTCATTCGGAAAGAGCTTTTTCAATTACCGACTTTTCAACACAAAAATTAGATCAAGTTTTTTAGTATTGTGGTTTTTGGATTGAGGTTTTTAAAAGATCTTTTCCAAAGAAAAGTGAATCCTCAAGGAAGCCATTAAATTTGATTGATTCTTAAAAATATAAGTACTAATGATTTAAGTAAATAAATCTTGAATTTATCTTTTATTTATTTAATATCTGTATTTCTAGTGACTTCATCCAAACATATGCATGAAATAAATGATATATTATATGTTTGTTTTGGATCAAAACCGGGTGGACTAAACATTTAGAAGTCGCTTTGTAGTTTTTTAGTTTTTTAATTTTTTTTTTGTTGCTTTGTTTTGGTAACTAACATTTTTATTATACTTATTTCTTAGCATATATTTACTTTCAATGTAGGGGAAGTGGTTCCCGTTTTGTTCATTTTTATACCCTAAAGCACACTATGTTAAAAACCGAAGTGTAAAAAAAATACAATAAGGTAATTAATGAAAGGTAAACAAATTGTTTTTATATATTATCATTTCACCCTAAAGAAAGGAAGAACTGCCACTGGTGCGCAGGGGTTTACATAATAGGTAAGTGATAAGAAAAAGGAACAAGTTACAGGGGAGTCAGAGAATGAGTAAAAAAAAGGCTGAGAATACAGGTGTGAGGAGGGCTGCATGAAAGTAGAGTGGAAAGGAAGATGAACATGATACAAGGTTTGTAAGGGTAAGGATGCGAGTCAAGGAGATAAGAGATGGCTATTGACTTTGCATTTAAATTCTTGGAGATTGTAGGCTTCAGGGAAGCAAGTATACGGGAGGGAATTCCACAGGCGAAAAGTGCGAGCAATGAAGTTTCTAGAGTAGAAGTTGCGGTTACATTTGATTGATTTCACTGTAAAAGGATGGGACCTAGCCGCTAGTCTAGTAGCTCTAGTAAATTCATGAAGAGGGGGCACCAGAGAGTTAAGCTCATCGGATCAGAATCCATGAAAGTATTTGTAGAAGAGACAGAGAAAAGCCATTTGTAGAAGAGACGGTGAAACAGTGACTAGAGTTGAGCTCCTACGTCAGGATCAATTACATTTCAATTTCTTCGTTGGATTTTGTCAAGAAACCCGAGATGAATAGCAGGGACACCTGGCCAGATATGACAGCAGTATTCAATACACTAAATAAAGACACCAAATGTATTCGTTGCTTTAAGTGAATTTGGCCAAAACCGGTTTTTAACCGGTTTTGAGAATGACTAACTCTTTAACATGGTTTTGAGACTTATCGTTTTTTTTGTGTGCCCTAGTATCTACTCAAATACATGTATCCATTAAAAATAATGTTTAAATAAATAAATGAAAAAAAATGGTGCTTTATAACAAAACAACACTGCCATTTTTGAGAAGCACTATGCTAGTAATCATAAACATAGGTAAACATAAACTTATTTAACCCTCTAGGGCCATTCGTATCATATTTGATACAGTATTTCCCTATAAGGAAACATTTGGTATTTCCCTATAAGGAAACATTTGGTAGTCATTGACTGAGCAGTCAGTACTGCTTTCATTTGAAATTTATAAAATATTTCTCTTAAAAAATTTTTCAGGAAAATATTTCTTTCAAGGCTTGTTTTCATACTGTATCAAATATGATACGAATGGCCCTAGAGGGTTAAAGAAAATTTAAAAATAAACATTCCAGGATATAAATCGGAGGAACTGTGTAAACGATTTGAATCAAAATGATGTGAGCAGAGGTTGACTTCTTCTCAGCCTATGACTGTTCTTCGTTAGACCTATACCTTTCCCAGCTTCCATTCCTATTGTGCTGACCCGGTGTGTGTTAGTAAGGGCGGATGTGATATTCTTGGGCGCTCATGTCTTTTTTCGATTTTAGATCGCCCAAGAGCGTAAGTGAACGTAAAGATTCCAACACTTTTCTTTGTTTCCAATGAAATCTTCCTGTATCTCAATACTCTACTCAGCATTTGGAATGCATCCTTGGCCTTCGGATCTTAATGTCGCATATTAAAACACTTCCCAGGTACTTAAATTTCTGTACTTGGTTGATTTCAGTATCACCGATTGTAGTTGGCATTTTGGGTTCCTCTTTTTACTGATGACCATGCATTCTTGTAGTCTTTCTTTTCGCTAACTTTAGCTAACTTCTGTAAGAGGTCCTGTTTCCTTTTCGTGTGTGGTATCAACATTATATTATCTGTGTATCTTATATTGTTCAAATTGTTGCAGCCAATAGCAAATCCTGTCAGAGCATGTAGTTCTCTGAGAATTGCCTCGCTGAATAGGTTGACTATATCTAGTGAGAAACATATCCTTTTCTTACACCCCTTTCTCTTTTTACGGATATTAAAGATTCTAGGAATTGGTATGTCTTACTATCACTTGTTCACCACTGATAATCGTCAGATATCTCGAGCGAATATCAAATGAAAAAAATATAATAATATTAAATAATGGTCCAAAATGAGACAGTTTACTGACGCCAAGAGATTTTGGTGGGATTTTCCTGCCGCCATTTTTACTTCAAAACGGCTAACGCTGTTTGAAATAAAATAATCTTCTTAAATCAACGGGAAAACGACGGGAAAGACAGACAGATCTTGTATGAAGAAAGTGACATCTAATGCAAGACTAAGAATTTTAAAGGATAGTTTCGAGATATGTTTAGGTTTTTTTCATTATTATTTTATAAGGATTTACGGCACAAGACCACAAGTGTGGGCCACCTAGTGAGAATCGACCACTCTCTAATAGCGAATATCTGTAAGACTAGCTTGGCAATTGTTGTCCAACGACGACGTGTATTATTTTGTAAATTACCCGCGGCTGTTTTAACGTTATTTGTTATCTGCTTAAGTCACTTTTCCTTTCTTTCTTTTTTCTTTCTTTCTTTCTTTCTTTCTTTCTTTCTTTTCCACTCTTTATCGTTCTTTATCCGCTTTCTTTCTCTGACTCTCTCTCTATTTCTCTCTCTCTCTCTCTCTCTCTCACAAACACGCATACATTTCTTCTCAATAGTATTTCTCTTCTCTCTTGCTTTCTTTTTCTGACTCATTATTTCTTTTCTTTTTACTTTTTCTTCTTTTTTATCTCTTTTTCTTTCTCTGCTGCACCCGATTTATACGAATGTCATTTGTTAATAGTACGATAATTAAGTTCACTTAAAATTAGGAACCCCTACGTATTCCCAGAAAAAAAAACCCTTCAAAATCATCACTTCAAAATTTAAAGCAAGTTTATGTTTTAATTCCTAGCTTCCTTATTTTGTTAAAAAAAAGTAATTGTAAGATTCACAATTTGTAGAGTTAACTAATAAAGAATATAAAAATAGATATTAAAAAAAATTAGTAAATGCCATAAAATTTCATAAATGATTGAGTTAACTCTGTCATGTTATGTAATTTCATTTGCTGTTATTAAATTGTAAAGTTGTATTTAAAGAAAGTTTTATATTATTTCAATTTTTATTTTTCGTAAAACATTTTCAAACTTATAGCTATAAAGCTAAACTAATTAAAATTCTATAAAATATTAGATAATTGCTGAAAATACTGCGTTAAATTTTTAATTTTTCTATATAGTTAACCCCCTCCAAAAAAAACCCGAAGCGTACGATTAAGCTACATAAAATTATGTGAAATCCGTCTTCCATACTTAGCATTTTTAGATGGCTTCCGTCTGTCATGTCAATTATCACCCTAGATAACAAGATGATAATCCTGATAATAAAGCTACCGTAATTAAGAAACGCTTTTGTAATACATTTCAGGCAGTAATCAAGTAATACTTTTTTCAAATCAGATTAAGGTAAGTTTAAATTTGCTAATTTTAATAAAATAACGTGTCAGTGAGGCATATTTTATTTTTGCGTGATTTTTAAAACCAAGAATTGGCTTCTGTTTACAAAATGTGTCGATCGATCAAAAATGACCGAAAAATTAAATTTTTTTTTAAACTGAAAAAGTTTAGATTCCAATCAATATACTTTCTGTTTGAAATACACCAGAGTATTTTACTTACTGGAATTAGTAAATTTAATTTCTTGGCTTTCAATTAAAGATAAAATTAAAGCTTAACGAAAACTGTTTTGTTTTTAAAGTTAAATTTAGTCATCGAAAATAAGTAGAGGTATCTATTTAAAATAAGAACAAATATTTTTCTAAAGTTTTCAACAAAATCATTTCAATGCTGATGTTTTAATAAAACTTTATTTGAAGAATTCAAGAAAGTTCTCTTTCAGAAGCAAAACCAACTTCACACTATCAGGAGACTGAGTTGTATACATTAACTGATACACTACTTGTAATTGTGCGAGGATTCTCTTCGACTGTAAAAATGGCTGTGCAAAATAAAAACCTTTCTATATATCTGCAGTTTAGAAAATTATCAAATTTACATACAGTTTGAAAATTTCATAAGAATACGGCATTTAAGTATAAAAGACGAAGATTTTCATTTCAAATGTAATTGTAATTTTTAATTACAACTGTTTATTTATCAAGTTACAAACAAAAACAATCATTACCTCTTTTTCTACTGTGTGTAGTGTATCTTTAATAAAATGGAGTACTGTTGCCATATCTGGACAGGAGCTACACAGACCTCACTTTCTAGTCTTGATAGAGTCCAAAAATGTCTAACTGGAGAAGAGTTGTTTTTTACCAGGTGTAACTTTCGAGATAAAGACCCGCCATGTCATTTACATAGTACCAAAGCGCACAACTTCTCTACTAAAAGAAAGCTCCACTTGAACAGCTTCTTCCTGCTAGCCACTGTCCTTCGAAACAGACTTCCAAGAATATTTTCCCTGATCACTGCAGTCTTAACCTTTCAAGTCTAGAGACAAACATTATCTTCCTCTCTTATCCATATAAAATACCCTTTAACCAAACACTCTACCTCGAGTGACCCCCGACCCTTGTACAAGGTGAACACTACTGTAAAAAAACATAGATACGAGAAGAATTATATATATATATATATATATATATATATATATATATATATAGTACATGACTGTTCATGACTCTCCGCAACTTCCTATTCTTTGTAACTCTTAGCAATGTTTATCTTCTATGCCCCCTCTCCATGTTCTGCCATCCATTTACGTAAACTCATTTAGTAGATTACGTGCTGTTTCCTGCTTACCATCAATATCTTCTGTGATTGCCAAATTTCCAAGGAAATGCTAACTGCTTATTTCTGATTTTAAACATCTGTCCTTTTCGTTTCCATTTTCATTAAGGCTTCCTCGTTCGATTCGTGTTTGGTCGATGGTATTCTCAATATCGTTCTGTAGAATTAAGTCACTTTTGTCTCTTCATCCGTGAAGAGACTGACCAGTATCTACTGCTATATAGGTGTGACGATATTATGTAGCAGTACCGAACGCTTTTCTTTGTTTTTAATGAAAGTTTTCTATATCTTAATACTTGGTTCAGATTTTCGGATGTAAATATTTGCTATTCAAAAACACCTTCATGTTTCCATGTGACATTTTCCGTCGTCTGTAAAGACACTTCACAGATATTGAAACTTTTGTAATTGGTTAGTTTTGTCATCTCAAATTCGTAGCAAGCTTTTGGTGGTGCTCCTTTTGTTAAATACATACAATCTATCTTTTACAGTTAATGGTTAGTCCTTTCTTCTCAATTTCCTAAACCACCTTATCTAGGAATTCCTATGCTGTGGTAAATAGTTAACACTACTTACAGTAGTAGTGTAAATTTTACTTTTGTCCATGTAAGCAACGTTATAGTGACCATAGAATAATTACCAACGAGCAACGACGAACCGAGAGAATTAATAATGAAAAACGAATAATGAACCATACATTTGTTTAATCAATTCTTCAAAGAAAGGTGATAATGCCTCTACGATGCAAGGGGCTAATGAAATAGAAAGATAATGAAAATAATACTTTAGGAGGAACCGGCTTCATAATCCTAAACAGGAAGCTAGGAATAAACATCTAGTCCTGTTAAAAAAACAAGGGAGGAATATTGATGGACTTTATCTAAGAAATTTGAACACTATTTCAATTAAACATTCTAACACTATTTGAAGAAAAAAAATGGTAATACAAAAGCCAGGGAAGACTATTTGGTCACCGAAAAATGAAGCTACGGATTTATGTAAATGAAAGGATTCTGTCGGAACCTTTTGCAATCACAAAAAGATAGATAGATAGATAGATAGATAGATAGAACTGAAATATTTATTCTCTTAAAGAAAAGCGGACTATTTCTCGCAGCGGACTATTTTCTCGCAGCGCATTTTGTTTCCCTTGCATTTCGAGTATATAGCTCTTCCAAACAAAGACCAGAAGGCACTTTAACCAATATTGTTAAAAGTGAGAAGATAATTTAAAATATGGAAGCTTTATCAATTGTTCCATCTTTCTCAAAGTCAAAGTTCTTAATTACAGAACAGTGAGTCTTATTTCATTTTGTGCGCCTAAGCACAAGAGTATTATTTCACCGGTTCGTCCAAATTTATACTACTTCTGGTACTACTATGGGCGACCATCAGCCAAGTTTTATTATACTAAATAAAAGAGAGTCAAAAGAAAGGAGAAAAAACGAGAAAGTTGCTGAGTGTTGGCCAAGATATATTAAGTATTATGCCGAAATGGCAGTTAATGCAATGCTAGAATTTGAACTGATAGTAAAAGAAAGTCTCCAGCCATCTTGCCTCTTTTAGAAGTGATGAATCCTGCTTTTATTACCGCAGACACCATTGCAATCTTTGCCTAAAGAAGTTTTCCTTTCTTAATCTTTGCTGAATTAATTATTCATCCATCTAAACGAACAGAAAAATCGATCCCAGGACTTACAGTGTCTTATCTTTTTATAGCATCTTCGTGTAGGGCAACATAAGCAATCAATTCAAAATATTCCTAAATTAACACGGAAAAGGCACGCATTATTCCCTGTCTTAAAAGCTTAACTATAGCTGATCGATTTTTCATCTTCTTTACGCATCATCACCGAACTGACCCTGAATTCTCACCAGTTACGATGAATGATTGGACTTCCTTTGCTTTATTTGGAGTCAAGTTCACTCCAGACCACAAGAGGAACTTATATATACGTTTCATTGCTAAAAACACTGGGAAAACCGGTCCGAACCAATCCTTTCTTTCCAACCTCAGCGGAGCTTATACGACTTTCAGTCAGTTAAATGTCACGTTTAGACGATCATGTCTCGAAAGAGACGTGACTCACCGAGTAGAAGATTTTCCCATAGTAGGTTGCCATTACTTTTTGCGATAGACTGATTGCCAACCAAAGCTATAGAATCCAATCTGTCTTGCTGTTTAACCCATACTTGGAGGGAGTAGCAACGGGTTAATACTTTTTTCAAGGGTATTTGCTCGTAAGTGAATGCAACGAATTCAACTGGAATTCGAACTCGGCTATCCGATTTCGCGTTCCGAGCCGATATTCACTGCATCACAACGCACATCCAGTACATCCATACAAGAATTTATAGATGATAAATGATTTTCAACTGCACACCAGCTTTTCCACAAGCGAGTGCCGTAATCATCTCGCTATTCTGTCGCTTTTCCCATGAGAAATGTTCTGGTGAGGCTCTCGCTACATTTAGAATTAAAATCCACTATGCCATGTACACAGATGCAAACCATCCTCATTTTTTCTTATTCTATTGGTAAGATGAAAGTGCCATTAATACAGTTTTTCCAAAGAGAATATTTTCTTAATCACAACAATCTTAGACTCTTCATGTCTATGGTCAATTGTTTTCTATACTACGTATCTTCATAATACCCAATTATTATATACATAAAACAACCCCATTCAGTAACGCTCTACCTTGACTGGTCCTTGGGTCTTGTAGTAATTGAAAAATAGCGAAAAATATTGCATATTAAAAACTCATACCGGGTAATTCTTATAAATAAAGCAATGTGTACTATTGTTCTGCTTGACTCAATCTATGGCCTTTACGAGAATCACCGACCATTTTGAGCAGCAATAAATCACTCTTTCTGAGCAAAAAACCTAACTAATATTTTTTTTTTAAATCATATCACCCCAAGCAAGGCGGCAACGCCACTGATGTGCAGGGGACTACATAAGAGTGAGAAGATTAGAAAAGAGAAAACCAGAAACCACATCCTAAACAGGAAACAAGGGATGAGCCTCTTCACCTGTTCAATAGACGTGGGTGGAGTGTGAACCGGGCGATAGTTTAGTCTATCTACTCCAATTGAAAAAAAAAAAAAACAGTGAGAAGATTAGAAAAGAGAAAAACCGGAAACCGCATCCTAAACAGGAAACAAGGGATAAGCCTCTTCACCTGTTCAATAGACGTGGGTGGTGTGTGAACCGGGCAATAGTTTAGTCTATTTACTCCAATTGAAAAAAAAACAAAAAACAGTGAGAAGAATTAGAAAATAGAAAAACCGGAAACCGCATCCTAAATAGGAAACAAGGGATAAGCCTCTTCACCTTATTAGGATAAAACAAGGGACAGACAATGAAGAAAAAGGGTGTGGTTAAATAATGGTAAGAAGTAAGAAAGCTATAAGACTGAAAAGAAAACTAGGTGAAGTGAAAAATTAACACACGTACACGGAAACAAACACTCACATACACACACACACACACACACACACTCTCTCTCTCTCTCTCTTTTTCTCTCCCTTCTCACTCTAATATATACATAGTTAATTGTCATACTTGAAACACGCTTGGGCGATCATGTCTCGAAAGAGACATGACTGAAAGGGCAGAAGATTATCCCGCAGTAGGTTGCCATTGCTTTCTGCAGCAGATTGGTTGCCATCCAAGGCTATAGAACCCAATCTGTTCTATTATTTAACCCATAACTGGAGGGAAGAGATGGATTGATACCTTTTCCAAGGGTATTTGCGCGTAAATGAATAAAAGGAACTCAACTGGAATTCGAACTCGGCTTCTCTATTTCTCATTCTAAGCCGATATCCATTGCACCACAACATACATCCAATAAACCAGCCGAAAAAATATGTATCTGCCGAAATGCGGTAAACTGTCCGCTATATATAACGGAAGAAACGTTTAAATGAAGATATTACATGTCGAATGTGCGCTGTGGTGAGGTGGATATCTGCTCGGAATGAGAAATGGAGAACCGAGTTCGAATTCCGACTGAATTCGTTGCATTCACTTCTGCGCAAATACCCTTGGGAAAAATATTAATCCATTTCTTCACTTCAGCTATGGGTTAAATAACAATATAAAGTTTACCGTAGAGAGTAATGGTAACCTACTGCGGGAAAATATTCTGCCCGGTCATTCATGCCTTGAAAAAGACACGATCTCCAAGCGTGTATCACGTATGACACTTAATTGATTACAACCATAAATCATCCATTAAACTGGCAAGATATAAAAAAACAGTACAAGGCTTACCATTTTTGGATGGAAAATTAAAGATAAAAGTCCTATTGTGAAATAAGATGTGGTGAGGAGGAACCATGCATGTATCAACCGGAACAAAATTTGCAAGTTGTGTCAGTTGACCACAATGCAGTATCCTGATTGACATGAGCTGCTAAATGAAAGAACGGAGGTAATGACAACGGCCAAACATGCTATGCATTTCCTCTTAACTAACTATGCAACCAACGAAGTCAGTCAGTCAGTTAAGTGCCATACGTGAAACTCGTTTGGGCGATCATGTCTCGAAAGAGACATGACTGACTAGGTAGAAGATTATCCCGTAGTAGGTTATCATTGCTTTCTGCGGTAGACTGGTTGCGGGCCAAGGCTATAGAACCCAATCTGTCCTGTTATTTAACCCATAACTGGAGGGAAGAGACGGATTAATACCTTTCCCAAGGGTATTTGCGCGTAAGTGAATGCAATGAATTCAACTGGAATTCGAACTCGACTCCCCGATTTCTCGTTCCGAGCCGATATCCACTGGATCACAAGCACATCCGCATGCAACGAGGTAGAAATGTTTATATTAAATACTTTCTTTCCCATCCTCTTTATTTTTTCTTCTCGTTTATCAGCGGTGTTATATATATATATTCCCGATTCTAGCAATGTTATTCAATTACTGCTTAAAGAAGGAAGTTTTCCCAAATCTTAGAAAGGTGGCAAAGCGCTAAAACTCTTGACGATCAAAGATTGGGAGCTGACCTCTCTTCCGATCTAATACTAACTTGTCAGTAGGAACAAAACTGGTTTGCATTCAATGCCTCTAATACGAAACAAATTACATTCCATCTCTGTCGATTAGACCCCGAACTACCGCCAGTCACGATGAACGTGCCTTGAGAGGATATTGGGCCTCGAACTCAAACCCAACCTCAAATGGAACACCTATATACGATCCATTGCTAAAGATGCAGAAAAAATGATCGGTTCCCTGTACGTACGTGATTCCCGATATTATCCTAGTAAAAATGGAGTATTGTTTATATATTTGGAAAGGGGATACCTCACTTTCCAATTATGATAGAGTTTAAAAGTGTCACTGATGCCTTGTTGGAGAAAAATTATTTTCCACCAGGTGTAAATTTCACGGGTAGGACACGCCATGCCATTTACATAGTGCCAAAGCACATAAATTCTCTACAAGAAGAAAGCTCCACTCAAACAGCTTCTTTCCGCGAGCCACTGCCATGTGGAACAGACTCCCAAGAGGATGTTTCCCCAATAATTACAATTTAAACCTTTTCAAGTCAAGAGTCAACAGTTATATTTCACTCCTATCCATATAAACTACTACTTAAGGTAACTCTTTACCTCCAGTAGCCCTCGGCTCTTGTACAGGTGTAACCTTACTGTAAAAAATATAGAATGGAATAGATAAATAGATAGAGAGTGAGACAAGCAGAAAGTCAGATAGACAGACAGACAGATAAATACGAGAAGAACGAGATAGATAGATAGATAGATAGATAGATAGATAGATAGATGCGAGAATAATGAGATAGATAGATAGATAGATAGATAGATAGATAGATGCGAGAATAATGTGATAGATAGATAGATAGATAGATAGATAGATAGATAGATAGATAGATAGATAGATGCGAGAATAATGAGATAGATAGATAGATAGATAGATAGATAGATAGATAGATAGATAGATGCGAGAATAATGAGATAGATAGATAGATAGATAGATAGATAGATAGATAGATAGATAGATGCGAGAATAATGAGATAGATAGATAGATAGATAGATAGATAGATAGATAGATAGATAGATAGATGCGAGAATAATGAGATAGATAGATAGATAGATAGATAGATAGATAGATAGATGCGAGAATAATGAGATAGAAAGAAAGAAAGAAAGAAAGAAAGAAAGAAAGAAAGAAAGAAAGAAAGGAAGAAATCGAAATAGCGAAATAATACTATAATAAGGGGGAGAGTGTGGTTAAGGCTGAAGCAACAAAAGTAAAGGAAAATGAATAAAAAAGAAGAAAGAACGCGAACTGGATTGACAATCTCGAGGGAATAAATATACAAGTAAATAAACTCTGTATTCGAACAACCATGAGGTTAGTTGTTAGGTAGGTAATTTCTGAACACACAGCACATTTTAATGACCTCTCCGTCTCTGCCGTTTGCCAACGAAGCATCACGAAACTCGCTTTCATGTTATCCACGATGCGTGCGTAAACGAAATACTTACATGCCTCTTACTGCGTCAGCGTTTTTCGTGCGTCTTGCCTGCGTCATCAGTCGCTATTGACAGCTTTTATTGGAAGGATTATGGCTTCTGAGTCCGTCACTTTGTCTGAGGACGCTGACCCCAACGAGATTTTTATTTCACCCTTGGAACGGAAGGGTTTAGAGAAAATGCCACTACGATATACCAAGGGAGTAATAAGTTTTAGAAATAAGTAAAAAAATAGGGAGTAAGTGTAAAAGCTAATATATATATATATATATGTGTGTGTGTGTGTGTGTGTGTGTGTGTGTGTGTGTGTGTGTGTGTGTGTAAATAAATATACAGACCTGTATATACGCAGGTACACACCGATATATAAATATTTATCAGGTGTTAATAGAACAATGCTCAATAGAAATATTTATCAGGTGTTAACAGAACAGTGTTCAATGTAATAACAGTGTTATTAAGTATATAGTCATATATGCTTATTATTCTACGTCTAAAGCACGAATCAGGGTTTTATGCACTACGCAATTATCAAGCTCTTTCTATGAACTGACCGCTTAAAAAGTTTTATTTTTATTTTTTGCTACTAACATTGTTTGAGTCGTTAGAAATTATAAATCTGGGATGTCAATTTGTTTTTCATTTATTAAATGTATAATTTTAATTTGGTTTCTACTGAAACTTAAAAATAACAGTAAAATCGCAGGATTTAAAAAATAAATGAATATTTAATACTTACTTTTTTTACTCCAGAAGAAATGTGGTTATACAGAAGGATACTGAGAATATCATCAACCGGACAGATGAGAAACGACGACGCTTTATAGAAAATGGAAACAAAAACATACTTATAGTTAATTTCAAAAACAGGCAGTTAAAATTTCAAGAGCACATAATGAGAAAAAAGGGCTTGGATAATTTGATACTAACATGACAGACTGAGGGCAAGAGGAACAAAGGAAAACAACGAATAATCTAACCTGATGCGCATGTGCAAATTGTTGGCAGATTGGATATGCAAAGTTAAGTAAAAGACAAGATTATTTAAGACCTTCAAAAGACCGAAAATTGTGGAGAGCCATGATCGATAATGCCCTGAATAGAAAAAGCAGATATTCTTCAATCTATGGGCCAAATGGAAGTTTGAATTAGATGCACTGACAATGAAGTCGAACGTATAAAAATATTTATTGCGTAAAATAGTTTCCCTCAATACTAATATAATTACGTCTGTATAGAGATAGAGCTAGAACCATTTGAAAAGGTCGATATTAATAGTATTCTGTTTAGGATATATGATTATTACGAATGTACACCTGCCGTCAAAAAGGACTCCAAAATATTTGAAATGATTATCAGCGTAGCAAGAGGATATATATATATATATATATATATATATATATATATATATATATATATATATATTGTCATCCGCAGACAGGTCTGTTTAGCTGTATCACAGCTCATCAGTATGGTTAGACCCCGATTGCTTTGCTTTTTAACCCAGGATTGAAACCCTGCCGAATTGGCGTCATCGGCGATTCTACCTCTGGGCTATGGGCGTTCGGTGGAAGAAGGCAAACCTTTTAGCGCGTATATGTTTGGTTTTTTGGGTTTTTTTTTTTAATCATTTCACCCCAAGCAAGGGACTCTACTGCCACTATTGCGCATGGGGCTACATAGGGGAAGGTAAAGAGAAAGAGTGTTTAGATATAAGAAATATAGGAAATGTCAGAAGGAGGGTGATAGATGGGTAAGGATACCGAGGCTGGGGGTTGGGTAGATGGGAAGAGTGTTTGAAAGAATGGATGCGAGTTAGTGTGCTAGGAGGTGTCTATTGACCTTACATTTAAACTCCTGGAGATTGTAGCCGTCGGGGAAATAATCATGTGGAAGGGAATTCCACAATCGGGAAGTGCAAGAAAAGAAACTGTTGGAGTAGAAATTGCGTTTGCATTTTATCGGTTTCACTGTAAAAGGGTGGAATCTAGTTGCTAATCTAGTATCTCGTGCAAATTCATACCTAGGGGGCACCAGTGATTTAAGTTCATCGGAGCAGAAGCCGTGAAAGTATTTATAGAAGAGACACAGGGAATCCACGTCGCGCCGGTGAGAGAGAGACTGCAGCCGGTCTGCTAAGTCGGTATTGATCACATTACAGACTCTCCGTTGTACTTTGTCAAGAAGCCCGAGGTGAATAGCAGGGGCACTCGACCAGATGTGGCAGCAGTATTCAATGCACGGGTGGATGGTAGATTTCTATATGTGCAGGATAGATTCAGACGGAAAAAACTTCCGAGCCCTGCACAGAGAACCGACTTTCATAGCAGCGGATTTAGCAATAGATTCAATATAGTCATTCCACTTGAGGTCCGCTGAAAGTGTGAGACCAAAGAGACGTAGTGTTTTACTCTCTGGGAGGCAAGCCTGGTCCATGCTAATGGGAGGTAGGTGCGATTGTCTATGATGGTTGATAGCAGCTTCGTTTTAGAAGCATTAAAGTTTACGAGCCATTTCTTACCCCCAGTCCACTACGGATTGGAGATCCTTTTCAAGCTCGGCTGCAAGATTAGCTTTGTCGCCCACACCTGATTTTTGATCAAGGCGAGAGTAAACTGCGGTGTCATCGGCATACATACCTACTTGGGATCTTATGGTATCAGGGAGATCATTAATGTAGATCAGAAAGAGCGTAGGACCTAGGATAGTGTCTTGAGGGACACCGAAGTTCGTATGGTAGTTCTGGGAGGAATGTCCGTTTAATACCACCTTCAATGTGCGGCTAGAGAGGAAAGACTGGATTAGTTCAAACAAATGTCAAGTTATACCATAGCTCTGCAGTTTGCATAGAAGGTCAGAATGCCAAACTCTGTCGAACGCTTTAGAGATATCCAAGGCAACGGTTCGGGCTTTGCTATTCTTGTCGAGTGCCTGGTATATATACTCGGTGATGGTCGTTAGCATATCAGCAGTAGACCTGGTGAAGCGGAAACCATACTGCTTGTCCGAGAGGAGCCTGTGTGCTGTGAGATGCTGAACCACCTCGGCATTGATAATGGCCAAAGATCGGAAGAAGGCTGATAGGGCGGTAATTTGCGGGGTCCGAGGATTCACCAGTGTTTTTAAATATAGGAACTACAGAGCAAGATTTCCAACAGACAGGAAAGCAGGAAGCATATAGGCAGAAGTTGTAGAGCTTAGAAAGGACAGAGGTGAGTTCAGTTGCACATTTCTGTAAGACTATGATTGGGATTCCGTCCCCTCCGCTCGCTTTGTGAGGGTCAAGTTTTGAGATTATGTTAGAGACCAGCGAGGGTGTAATGTGGACGTCATTCAGTTGAGCCTCTTGGTGGGAAGTCGGGTGTAGAAACTCCAGACGAGTCCAGTCTCGAATTGTTCGAGAATCTGCGGGCAAAGCGTTCAGCCTTGTCCGCTGAGGAGGGAAGGATCTCAAATTTATTGATTAGTGGGGGTATTGAGGACTTGCACTTGTTAAGCACTCTTTTACAGAATCGCCAATAGTCTTTGGAGCCGAACTTAGAGGATGCTATGCGTTGCTTCATTCTGGCAACAAACAACATCTTAGCTTCGTTATGTATCTTTTTACACTTATTACGAGCTGAAGCGAAAAGGCGCCTGTTTTGGTCCGATGCGTAGCTACGATAGAGTCGGAAACATATATATATATATATATATATATATATATATATATATATATATATCAATTTGAGTAGATAGACTAAACTATCGCCCGGTTCATACTCCACCGACGACTATCGAACAGGCGAAGAGGCTCATCCCTTGTTCCCTGTTTAGGATGTGGTTTCCGTCTTTCTCTCTTCCAATCTTTTCACTCTTCTCTTTTTTATTTTTTCCAATTGGAGTAGATAGACTAAACTGTCGCCCGTTTCATACTCCACCCACGTTTATTGAACAGGTGAAGAAGCTCATCCCTTGTTCCTTGTCAAGGATGTGGTTTCCGGCTTTCTCTTTTCCAATCTTTTCACTCTTACGTATCCCCCCTGCACATCAGTGGCGTTACCGCCTTGCTCGGGGTGATATGATTATATATATATATATATATATATATATATATATATATATAATGACAATATACACGCTAAAAGGTTTGCCTTCTTCTACCGAGCGCCCATGGCCCAGCGGTAGAATCGCCGACAGACGCCAATTCAGTCGGGTTTCAATCCTGGGTTAAAAGCAATCTGAGTCTAACCGTACTGATGAGCTGTGATACAGCGAAACAAATCTGTATGCGGATGACTATATATAGTAAAATTTTGTAATTTGCTTTAAGCTTTGTGTATAATAGGTATATGGTTGTCTTGAAGGCTGTCACAATGTGTGTCTGTCTGAGTGTGTTCCTGGCCTTTCAAGAACACACTCGGACAGACACACGCTTCCCTGCCATTCTGAAGATGAGATTTTCATCTCGAAATATTAATGTATACTAAATAGGTAATACACAAAAACTTCTTTACCTTCCTTTATTTTACTCAACTCATTGTGACAGTCTTCAAGACATAACTATATATATATGTTGATCGTTTAATTACTTAGTTTTTGATCATAATAAAATTAGGCCAGTACACAGTTGCATTAAAAAGGGTACAATATTGTATAACTTTTGAATATTCTTCATTTGTAAACGGGTTATTACGCGACCTAGGTTTCTACCATATGATATCTTCGGGCGATAAATCGCCGGAAGACACCACATAGTAGAAACTTAGGTCGCGTAATAATTCGTTTACAAATGAAGAATACACACACACACACACACACACACACACACGCACGCACAAACACACACACACACACACACACATATATATATATTCTTCACTACACGTTGGCATAATTATTGCAAAAAAATAAAATAATAAGCCACCGTTCAAGAGCAAACAAACGGCAAGACCTTTCATAACTGGTAGCAAAGTTTAATAACTGGTAGTAAAGAGAATGAATTGAGCCGACGCTACCTCGGTATTCTCTATCACTTCATGATCATGACAGAATATATATATATATAATTACGCTCTCACACCCTTATTGAGCACTCTAGAAGAAAGGTAGATTTTGAAAAACAATAGCCACTCTAGCGTGTACGCATCGCTCATTCAGTAAAAATGAATTTGAGTACGCTAGCTATTGGGCGTGTAATATGATATGCGCTAAAAAGACTTCCTTCTTCTACCGAACGCCCCGTGGCCCGGGGTTAGAGTCGCCGACAGCCGCCAAGTCGGTCGGGTTTCGAGCCTGGGTTATGTAGCAATCGGAGTCTAACCGTACTGTTGAGCTGCGAAATAGATCTGTCTGTGGATGACAATAATATATATATATATATATACGCACACAGATTCACAACGTTCTTTATTATAATGGACAGAATCACAATTATTATTATCAATATGACTAAGAGAAGCACTGTCAATTTGGTTTTATATTTTGATTTGTATTTCTTTCATCTTAATTTCTGTTTAACAAAGTAAGCTACTTGTTTCGTAATGGTTAACAAGCTTGTTGCGCTTGAATCTAATACATCTGTGTAGTAATCTTGATCCTCACGGGGTACCACATACTTTCAGCCTTGTGCCACCTCTAAGCGTTGCTTAGAAAATCGACATCATAATTTATGTAGCGTCCAACAAAGTAAGATGTTTCAATGTGACTTTCAATATGACATTAAACCTCGATGTGGTTTAATGATTAGCAAGTTTGACTCGCGAGAACAATTACAACTGGGTAATGATTTTGATTCTCACTGAGTGCCCTATTTTTGGGTTTTGTACTAGATCTCAGTGGCGCTTAGAAAATCAGTTTTTTTCGTGATTAGGCGATCAAGCAGTGAAATGAAAGCACAATCAACCAACATCCTTCCGATGCCGGAACGTCTTTTTTTGTTGCTTTGTAGCCACACTTTTTGCCATGTATAATAATTTATCTCTTTACTATCAGTCTAATTAGATTCAGGATGGTAGTTCTTTCTTTTTTATCAAGTGACGATTTAATCGCTAAATGTAGATTTTTCCCTCTTAATTCTATCAACAATCAGAAGAATGCAAACTTACCAAAATTAATTAATTTATGCATATTTTATGGACAGTTAAATGATCGTTTTTATTCCAGGGACAGTTTTTTGCTCTAAGCTTCGTTTCTATTTGGAATGATTTGAGTTCATAATGGTAAAATTGTATTCCAAGCGTTCAATTTACTCAGCATTTCTCCTGTTATATCAAATCATTGCCATCTAAATCTTGATAATAACGTTTTTCTCACTCCCGATTTTTCTTTGTATATATACAATATATATATATATACTGTATATATCCTCAGTGAGGGATATGTATATTTATAAACACACACACACACACACACACACACACACACACACACACGCATATATATATACATATATATATATATATGTATATATGTATATATATATATATATATGTGTGTGTGTGTGTGTGTGTGTTTATAAATTACACACACACACACACGCATATATATATATATATATATATATATATATATATGTATATATATATGTGTGTGTGTGCGTGTGTGTGTGTTTGTGTGTGTGTGTGTATGTATAAACAATGTATTTCGTCTTAACACTTTACATGGAAATAACAATAGAAAGGCAAAAGACTTGCGACGTTTGGTCTGTGAGAAAGGATTTCTAGTGGGGAATAATTCATCACCCACAAGCTTTTGTTTTAGCAGTCTATTGGGACTTGAAAGTAAAGATTGGGCAGCTCCTGTTCATATATGGCAAGAGTACATATATATCAGAAACACATGCCAGTATATGACAGGAGTACTCCATTTTCGGTTTGATTTGGCTCATGTAAAACATTGATGAAGGGGTTTGGTAAGTACAGGTGCAATCCAGGGAGTCAACTCTTCTTCCCGCATCTTTACCGATGGACCGTATATACGTGTTCGTTCTACTTGTGGGCTAGGTTGAAAACACACACACACACACACACACACACACATATATATATATATATATAGTGTTGAGGATATATGATAATGTTTGGCGCCAAGATGTTTGTTATTTTTAAGTAATTTTACTAATAAAAGTTATTGTGGCCACCAGTTATTTTGTCGTAAAGTGCTCGGAATTGGGGTAGAGATATTAACAAATGATCCGAGTATAATCTTATGCAGATCATTTCCGTAAAGTAGAAGAGAGTAGGAACGAGAAGTGAGCCTTGGAGACGGGTAGGGAGAACATTGATCGCTTGGGCCTCATAAGACTGGCCTTTAACAACTACCCGTTAAGAAAGACGTGATAATTGAGAATATTTTCCCAGTGATTCTATAGCTAGAGTGATTGTGAAATAATCTTTAATGCCACACCTTAAGATCTTTGAGATATATAACGTGCTTCGAAAATATTTTTATGATAAATACTTTTGTCTCGGAACTCGGGCCTAAGGTAAAAGGTATTTAAGGAAAGCGAGAAGAAAGGACTAATCATCAAATGCTAAATTATAGGTTGCATGGCTGTCAGTAAAATGAATGGCTGTCAGCAAAATGCATGATTGCCTACAACCTAATATGCAAATTATAATTTTGAGGTACTAAAATAAAGCAAGTACAACAATTTAATATACGAGAAAGTGTTTTAACAGAGAACAGAAAGTGCGACACCGAAATTGGAAGGTACATTGTGATTGCCGGTTTTCTGAAAGCTAAGCAAAATATTAAGAAACAGGAAAAGTTTATTAGAAACAAAAAAAATTACTGAACTCATATTTTACAAGTTCTCCGGTATGTTAGTGAATCCTGGACAATCGCCTCACAGGTTTAGAAGAGACTTGAATCAACTGAGACGTGGTTCTGCAGAAGAATGCTGTGAATACCATAGGCCGGACATGTGAGCAATGACAAAGTTTTAGAGAAAATGAAGACAAAACAGACACTTATACTTAACATAAAAAAGAAAGGGTTAAATTTTTAGGGCACATAATGAGGAACGAGCTTTGAAAATTTGACACTCTCAGAATATTAGAAATTTAACAGGGACAGAAGAAAACATCGCATAATCTACCTAACGAGCTTGTGTAATTGCATGGCAGAACAGAAATGAGGAGAGATAGAAAATAGACAAACTTTAATAAGGGCTAAAAAGCACAAGAAATTGTGGAGGGCCATGATCACCCTTATCATGATGGAACACGACACACAGAAGATAAAATCTTTTGTACCACCCTCTATGGGTGCGTCTGTGTGTTGGTGTGTGAATGTGTATGTGTGTGTGTGCGAGTGGCTGTATGTAAATGCCTAAATACTTATACTTGATAGTTACATCTTTCGTATACTTGCTATACTTGATATTTACATATAGCATATGCTATACTTACATATAGCATGTTGATATACTTAATATTTTCATCTTTCGTATATTTGACATACTTGATATTTACATACAACTTATGTCATATTTACATGTAACATGTTGATATACTTGATATTTACATCTTTCGTATATTTGATATAGTTGAGATTTACATACAACACATGCTATATTTACATAAAGTATGTTGATATACTTGATATTTACATCTTTCGTATATTTGTTATTTACATCAGTGCTGTTTGTTTTAAATGTATGATTTTCTATTGCAATTGATTTTCTGTTCCATGTCTAATGATCAACTCAGTCAGCCAATCATAGACTGTTTTAACTCAAACAAGTCAATAAAGTCACCAAGACGCAGGAGGATACTGAGTGCAAAAGAATATAAGAAAAATGCTGTGGGGTCTCCCTTTTTTCCATGATAATGGACTCGTCTAAAGTATATATATACTCCTACCATAGTGAGATAAGGCCAGATCCGAGAGATAACGATATATAACGACAGATACCGAGCGATACCGAAAGATACCGAAGTTTCACAGCGTCAGTAGTTCATAGTAGCTCTTAGCTCTACTCAGCCAGAAAATCTGTACACAGCACCAGTCAGCTTCCGACGGGAACATACTAAACATACTACGACTTCACTTCAGAGACTAGTATATATACTTCGTACTAACTGTATTCCTGGATTACTAACCTGCGTTCAAGTTTGTATCTTTACGTTTAATATACTTACTTTTCTATCTTAAATTCTCGTTGTTGTTCTTTTATTTTGTGCGGTTCCCATTTCCGGGATCCACAACAAAAAAGAAATACATTAAAGAGCGAAAATTACAAAAGAACGGGAATTAAGACGATAGAAGATTGCTCTTGACATTGCAATTAAATTTTTGACGATCAATATTGACTAAAAAGCAAGAAAGCAGAAGAAGTTCCACAGGCATGAGGTGCGAGAAAAGAAACTGTTAACATAGAACTTACGGTTACATCTAGCCAAATCAACTGTAAAATGATGAAAACTTGCAGCCAATCGAATAAGTTAGTAAGTTAAGTGCCATACGCGATACACGCTTGGGTGATCACATCTCTTTCGACTTATGATTGATTAAGCAAAAGATTTTCCCGCAGTGGGTTGCCATTTCTTTCTGCGGTAGACTGGTTGCTAAACAAGGCTATAAAACACAATCTGTACTGCTATTCAACCCATAGCTGGTGGAAGAATCAATGGATTAATAGCTTTCCCAAATATATTTGCGCGTAAGAGAATGCAACGAATTCAAATGAAATTCGAACTCGGCTCTCCGTCTTCTTATTCCACTGCATCACAACGCACATCTGATCAGTCAGTCAGTTAAGTGCCATACGTGATACACGCTTGGGCGATCATGTCTCGAAAGAAACATGACTGACTGGGCAGAAGATTATCCCGCAGTAGGTTGCCATTACTTTCTGCGGTGGACTGGTTGCCGACTAAGGCTATAGAACCCAATCTGTCCTGTTATTTAACCCATAACTGGAAGGAATAGGCGGATTAATATCTTTCCCAAGGGTATTTGCGCGTAAGTGAATGCAATGAATTCAGCTGGAATTCGAACTCGGCTCCCCGATTTCTCGTTCCGAGCCGATATCCAATGCACCACAACGGACATCTGATACTGCGCTTAAATTCATGAAATCATAAAGTCATAAAGTAGCATAGAGGAATGTTCATCAGAACAATTAGCATGAAAATATTTATAGAAAAGGCATAGAGTAGCTATATTATGACGGTGGGAAAGTGACTGAAGTCAAGATGCCATATCAGAACCAATGACATTGCAAATTATTCTTTAAATTTTTGTTATCAAGACTGTATAGCAGTTAATGATTAAAAATATTTTGAGGTTTCAAAACCCACTAATTAATTAACCTTTAAATGAAAGTGCTATAAATAATTAATCTGGTTTGCCGAAATGTCAAACCATCAATACATGGGTCAGACGTAAAAGAACATCTGGATAATGTAGGAATGGCAACTCCAAGGACATAGAAGCAGGAGTGGCATTGTATAGGAGGGGAAACGCATATCCGTTCACATTCAGGCTTCACATTCCAACATTCCACAAATATCAGGAGCCCAAAAGGGAGAAGCATGATAAAAAGAAAAACTACATAGATTAAAGAAAAATATTTTAGCTTGTATTTCAAAGAATAGTGGTTTTTAGGTCTTCAAATTTATTATGGGCCGGCATTTCAAAATACGACAAATGCCCGAGGAAAGTCGGTGGGTATAGCAGTCAAACTCTCCGGCAAAAGACAGCCGTACATTTGACCCCATTTTAAAATCTATAAATAACGATTCCTATATTCTACAATTGAATGGATCATTTTTATTTTTATTTTTACCGTACGAGTTGGTTCAGAAAGCAACAATTTGCAGGCGCCATTTCGCAAAATGACATTAGTATGCAATGTTTTTCTTTTCTTTTTTTTTTTTTTTGGAAATGGGGCAAGGGATATCACAACTAATTCTAAACATTAATGGTGCTGAATTCGAATATTATAGCCTTTTTGCTCAGCTCTAGTTTTCTTGCATCAGATGATAGGAAAATTGCTTATTTTAAATTTGTAAAGCGAAAAAAACCAAGAAGTATGCAGATGCAAATCAAACGTACAAATTTCAACTCTGAGGTTAGAAGACAAGTATTTCAAAACACGACCCCTGGCTTCTTCCAGTCAACCTCACTGACTTTTGGTCGATTTCGCCCACGCTGTGGTGTTGATCTCTGATTAGCAGAACTGCTTATTACCACTTGACGAGGATGGTCCAAACACGCAAGGGATTGGTATATGATAAAAACTATATTTAAGACGGCAACAACACGGTGTCAAAATAAGTGACAAGAAAGAAATATCAGTTGGCTGGTATTTCAGTAGCACGATAATATTCATTTTGTATTATTTCTACGGGACGATCGGTTGTTCAACATTCAGTTAGTTGAATTTGCAATATTTCTATTTTCCGTCTTCTTCCATTTCTAACAGCAGGCGAGTTTTCAGGCCAACTTTATTTAAATCTCTTCCCAACTTCTTCTTATAAGACACGGGAGCCGACTGACTAATCTCGTCTTGCATTTTGATTTTGTTAAACAAGTACCCAAGGTTACACATCGTCAAAACTCATTGCCATACTTTGTAACTAGAATAACTTTAATAAATTCTCTTAAAAATAATGTTTTACTCAGTATACTTCGTGTTTGGGTTTTTTCCACTTGTTAACATTTAGGCTACTTTTCCCGACAAAAATAATTATATTCAAAACCATTTTAGAGAAATCTTTTCTCATCTTGAAAATCACTTTAAATTAATACCAGCCATCTGAAAGTAGGGTAACAAACATAAATAAGTTGCATTAAATATGAAGTTCAAAACTAAAAAAAGAACAATCATGGTAAGAACTTTCGCCTTTTTTATTTTCGCGATTAATCTACAGTTTTTGCTCTGTCCAGGTTCTAAGAGTAACCCGCCATCATTCTTTTATCCCATTTCCGTTTGTATCTGTCTTCCATGACTTTTATATCCTGATGAAAACGTTCTACTTGTTCATCACCAGGAAATTTGTCTAAATGACTATACAGAAAATGTAGTGTCATAATAATGTTAGCACCAAACACCCGAAAGTGTGTTAAAATCTTGTTCATGAGTTCCCTATAGTCGTTTGTCTTGCGATTTCCAAGAAAATTTATTTTATTACAGAACAAACGACATCCAAACATTTGATTCAGTAATCTTCATAGAATTGACAAAGTTCAAATGTCAGATCCATCAAAAATACCTTGTTTGAATTTTTCTACGCGGGATCCAGGAGATGCACTGTAAATGCACTGAAAACATTGGGCTTACTTGTAAAGCGCTTACTCAAACTGCTACATGAGTCCTAATTTGATACAGAGAAAATGATTTTGTATTTTGAGACAAGCGGATCTCTTATCACTTTCTCTCTTCTCCAACTTTGATTTTTACCCTAACCGTCTATTCCCTTCTGTCTCACTGTTGATCTCTCGCTCTACTGTCCCACAAACACAAGAAGCACGAGAACTTTGTGCAGCCTGATTACTGCTCAATTAAAAAGTTAACAATTTTCATGTCAACACAAATCACCCAGTTAGGTTGAAAATAATCTATTCTTTCTATTACCTCCTCATAGGCTCATGCTTTTCTTTCAGCTTTGTGGAGTCTCCAGTTGATATGGATGCGTATACATTAGTGTTCTACTGCAAAACAGCTTTTAAAATACGTTTTTCCTTAGATTTGCAACAGTTCTGAATACCAAAATGCAACAAAGCTCCTTCTATATAAGTTCATTGAAGTAGAAATCAAAATAATTTTTGTTCCTTCTCTAAGGAGATGTTTTCCTTTACTTTTACTCCGCCGATTTTTTTGATAAACTTAAATACCAGATTAAGTCACTCAGCTCTTCTGATCAAACAGTATCAGTTCAAATGATAATCCCTCAAAACTATTGTCATCAACGTTGGCGAAATCATTCGCTTTGACGAAATCATTCGTATCATCATTGTCCGATTCTTCAGTATCACTGGACATAAAATAAAGTCTTTGAAGACAGTAATCACCATTTCATCGGAGTTTGGTCTGATAGCTGATTGAGATTAAGAGATGCATATTTGACGGAATTTTGTATCTTCTTACTGAAGTCAGCTATACCAATTAAATATATTAGTTGTCGACGTAAATTTTGGGGTCACGCCAAATGATCGTAATGCCAAAATTAAGTGATGTTCGTACACCTAGTTTACTGGTGTAAGTGGTTATGACATGTTTTGTAGACAATGTGTGTTGCCCAAGATTTTTTCCTGGTTGCCTATCTTCACTGCAAGGTAAACATAATAAGCTTTTCTGACAAAATCATTGATCAGTTTTCTATTATCCGTTATGAACTCGCTATATATATAACAGAAGAAATCGAGATTACTTTTGCATCTTCTGTTTGAAGTCATTGACATGGCATTAAGGTCTAGAAATAAAAAAATGTGATTATGAAATTGTATTCAGATAAGAAGTAAAAGAAAACTTTATAGGAAATTACATGTCAAATATTTTTTTTAAATCATATAAAACACTAAATCTATCTTATATTGATCATGTTTACAATTATATGGTATGTGTAAAAATATATTCATGGACATAGCAATGATAAGAATAAGCACAGTTTAATTATGCTAATGATAATACTATGTGGTATTATAATTCTACTAATAAGATTATGAAATATTATTACCCCACAGATGAGACGATGAATAGTTTGATTATGCTAATGATAATACTATGAAATATTATTATCCCACTGATAAAACGATGAATAGTTTCATTATGAATACTATGAGGTATTATTATACTACTGATAAAATTATGAACTATTATTACCCCACTGATAAGACGATGAATAGTTTGATTATGCTAATGATAATACTATGAAATATTATTATACTGCTGATAAGATTACGAAATATTATTACACCACTGATAAGACGATGAATAGTTTGATCATGCTAATGATATTTTTTTTATCATGTCACCCCAAGCAAGGCATTCCACTGCCACTATAGCGCAGGGGGTTACACAGGACGATAGACGAGTTAGGATGTACATAGGGGGGAGAGTTGGAGAGAATGGGAGGGTTAGTGTGTTAGGAGGTGTCTATTGGCCTTACATTTAAACTCCTGGAGGTTATAGCCGTCGGGGAAGCAAGCATGCGGAAGGGAATTCCACAGGCTGGAAGTGCGAGGAAAGAAGCTGTTGGAGTAGAAATTGCGGTTACATTTCATCGGTTTCACTGTAAAAGGGTGGGACCTAGTTGCCAATCTAGTATCTCGTACGAACTCACACCTAGGGGCACCAGTGATTTAAGTTCATCAGAGCAGAAGCCATGAAAGTATTTATAGAAGAGGCACCCGCCACGTCACGCCGGTGTATATGTGCAGGAGGTGGACAATTATTATTTATTCTTCAGTTAAAACAGTCTCCAATTCTTTTAATGATGATGATGATGGAGGATATCGACTCATCACTTGTTTTTTCTAAAATTAGCCATGAATGTTCAATGATGTTGAAATCTGGGGACTCTGCTGGCCAGATAAGATGTTCTACTTCATCAGAATGTTCCTCGTGCCATTCAGCTACAACGTTTGTACTACGAATAAGAGCATTAACACCATGAAAGGTGGCATTTCCCTGCAGAAACAGTTCCTCAACCATGGGATAAAGTTGATCACTTAAAGTTCTTAAATGGTCGTGACTGGTGATTTTAATAAACTTATTTGAATATTATTAGTAAAAAACAACAATTGTAGCAACAAAATGAAATGCTACTAATATTAAAACAACAAACATAAAAATAAACGAGCTTTTGACAGTTTAATCAAATTTTCCAAATTATACTATTACAGTACTAAGAGTTTCCATTATTTTTTCCGCCACCTATACATATTTATGCCCATCTGTAAAATAATCAGTCAATTTAGTGCCATACATCATACACGATTGAGCGATCCTGTCTTGAAAGAGACATGACTGACTAGACAGAAGATTTTCCCGCAGTAGGTTGCCATTACTTTCCGCGTATGCGTATGTGATTAATTCAACTGGAATTTAAAGGCGGTTCTTCGATTTCTCGTTTCGGGCCGATATCCACAGCCCCACAAATGCTCGGCTGTAAATGTGCTTTAAAATTATTTAGATTGATAGATACAGAGGGATAGATTTATTTATTGTAAAACAGCGCATCTTAAATATCTACAATTTAAATTCTTGCAAAATGGAACAGAATACATTTAAGTAGAATTCTCCTTCATTTGTGGGATAAAAAAATGAATTTTGTCATGAAAAGCAAATCCGGGCCTCCTAATGTGAAGTACTTATCCTGAGAATAAAGGTTGTGGCGCGTACACAAAACCAATGGTCATGGGTATAACTAAAAAATACATCCGTCTGAAAGGTCTATGATCCGGAGATTTTGAATAGCGTGGAAGCACCTTTTAATTGCTGGTGTTCCCAGGTTCACTCTGACCCGAGGTGGTAGCACTTGTCAGGGTCTTAGCTATAAGCAAACAGTTAACCCACAAACTGCAGTTGTTCCTAAGTATGAAGATAAATTGAATCCGGCAATAAGATTTTTGATTGAGAGGTTTTGAGGAGCGTAGAACAAC